>JBBMOE010000003.1:20925009-21122509 GCA_037975065.1 Chaetodon trifasciatus
TAATAATAATAATAATAAAACAAATGTATTCCCACTGGAATTACAGATCTATTGCCTGTAGTGGCTAGACTTGCATTTCATCTGGTGTTGATACTGATATACTGCTTCATGCAGCACAGACTCACACAGTGCTCCCAACTTGAGTGTCAGAACACCAAAGAACTCTACAGATAAAACTAATGGACCGCAAGATAATTAAAGCAGTAAATAAGTATATATATTTCCTTTGCACCAAATGATCTTTATTCTTTATTCCACAACTCTTCCTAAATGTTGTTTTTTTTCTTGTGAAATGCAGGATACTTTCAGCCTCTCTGGTCTTGTGTCTTGCACTGTTTTGTATGTATTTTCTTGTAGACTAAAGGCCCATCTGTATCATCTGTGTCCATTCAGCATGTAGAGAAGACTGACTAAATAATTATTCGATGTTAGCCATTCAAAACTAAGCGACACTGAAGCAGTAAAACCCCTGTCAGTACTGAACTGAGTATGGATGTGATTCACTACATATAAACTCTTTTCATTTTGAGAGGAAGAATGTGTCATTTCTGCTTTCAGAAGTTACATAACCTAGCTTCAAGTCTGCCAATACAGACCCAACCATGGAGTTATTTCATAATTACAGTTATTATCCAAATGGAAATCTCTTAATTATGACTCATTAATAAGTTTGAAGTACCATTTGAACATACTTTATATCCCACCCAAAACTAATCTGAAAAAGGTGACACTAAGAAATAAACAGACCAAGAACAACCAGAGCCCTGAAATGACGTCCTACCCTGAAAATCAAGTGCTAAATCCAAACTATGTCAAACTGTGGCAGACAACCAAACTTATTTCCAAGCACAGGATGGGACACAGTGCCTGAAAAAGTCATCAGTGCCTGCTGGATGTAGGAACTCCCTGTGGAGAAAGATAAAACCAGCTGCCTGTCGTTTTCCATCCTGCTTCCTGTTCATTGACCCCCGTCAATTTCACGCCCACCTCCATGTTTCTGTGTGCTGGACAAAAACTCATGTTGTGACCAAAAGGGACAGAGTCTTCACTTGATGTCTTAGTAATGTGGCCATCAGAGGGTTACAGGAGTGTCCAGAATAGAGAGAGTTCATCCTCTGGGGGAATGAACGTCTGCACAAGAGTTCGTGACTGTAAAAGTGTGTGACCACTAGCAGGAAACTTACTTGAAGTTGTCATCCTCTACAAACTTCTGGAGTTCCTCTATGTAACGAACTGACAACAGATACTTCTGGACATGTGGCAGGGTCACCAAGTAATCTGAAGAAAAAAGGTTTGAAACAGTCACTTTACAGAAGACACTTAATCTGACACTCCACAAATAGAATGTTCAGGATTTCCTGTAAATCAATTTGACTAAAGAAAACACAGACATAAAGCAAAAAAAAACAAAAAAAACCCCATAAAAAAACAAGAATTTCTGCACTAAGACATTGAGCTAGTGATGATAGCTCTGAACACACTAAAAAGTAGAGCTGAAACACCCAAAACCAAATCTTTATTTTTTCATTTTCTGCGTTCAGACTAGAGGAGAATAACACACAGACATTTTGGCTATACCTTCCTCTGTGTGCAGTTTTATGGTTTGTTCTAGATGTACCAAATCAAATATAATAAACGTAATATCAAATACCACGAGTGCTACAGGCAGCAGGCAGGCACTATACTCTTTCCACTGGATAATGTACATGTTGTTTCTTGTTTCTTACCATAGTTGCATGACATCTGCAGGTCAGAGATGACCCTCAGAAGGTTGTTCATCTGATTGGTCCGCTGCTCTGTCTCAATGATACTGTCTGATGCAGGATAGGCAGAGTCAATGTAGATCATGTCCAGCAGGTAGATCCCTGGAGCAGACAATACAAGACAGTGCAAAACAAAATGCTTACTTTAGACAGATGGCAGTTCTGATGGCAAGAGGAGTGATTCAAATGAAAACATAGCCATTCATTTAAAGACAGAATATGTCGATTCAAGACTTGTTTCGGCCTTCATGAAAGCTTCTATGACTGAAAAAATTCATGACCATGGATAGTAAACATTACGATGTTTGCATTTTGTTTGTCAGAGCATGAGATAACTTGTGTGCAGAGCTGACATTTGAATGCTATTTATTGACTATAGCTCAGCATTCGATACCATTGTGCCATCAAGCTCAGAGACCTAGGGCTCCACACTGCCTTATGTGGTTGGAGTCTGACTTTCCTTACAGACAGACCCCAGGCTGTGTGGACAGGCACCTCCGCATCTCTGACTGTCAACACTGGCACCCCGCAGGGCTTCATGCTCAGACCTCTAACGTTCATCTCCAACATCACTGTCGAGTTTGTTGACAACATGACTGTCATCAGCTGAGTTGGATTACAGAGAAGAGGTCAGAGCCCTGACATTTTGGTGCTAGGACAACAACCTCAATCTAAACATCACAAAAACAAAGGAGCTGATTGTGGACTACAGGAAGCAACAGACAGAAAGACACGTCCCATCACCATCAATGGGACCATGGTGGACAGAGGCAGCAGATATGTCAAATAGGACTAGCATTCTGTTTTATTGATGTTTTACATGGCGTCCAACTTTTTTGGAATCAGAGTGGTGGTACAATGCACATCACATTAATGCACATCCTGTCCACATTACAGGTTATCCATTTTATCACTACTGTATACAAGTCTGCCACAGTATTACATTTTATACCTATATTTTAACTTGTGCACTATTTTCTGTCTTATGTCTAAGGCCCCGTTTACACAACAACACTCGCGGGTGAAAACAACAAAATATTTTAGCGGATGTGCCTTTTGTTTAGATGGCGACGGCATTTTTGGGGCTTAAAAACGCAAACGTGTGCTCCGATCTGCTAGAGCCCGTCCCTTACATTCTCTGGATCTGCTCTGGTTGCGTACGTGTTTACGTCACAGGCTTGTGTATGCATGCAGATTTCCCCCAAAAAACGCTTGTCTAAACACGGAATAAAAAGTAAGAACGCAACGCTACTTTTGCGTTTTCTGTTCAGAGCGTTTCCATGTAAACATAGCCTGAGATCCTCCATTTTGTTTACTTGCATGAATTGTGTCATTCTCTGGGGACCATGAATACACATAGAATGTGATGTAAAATCTGGCCATTAGATTTCCAGATATCGTGTCACGGATGAAACTTTTGGTCAACGAGGAACATTTAACCTGATACTGGAGCTAGGGGCACTCTGAGTATCAACACATTCCTGAGACAACATGAGTGTCCATGATAGATATTTTAACAGGACATCAGGACAGATGTTGCCAAGATACAATAAGTTCCTCGTAGCAAGTGTTGGATGGATGAGCTGACAGACATTTTATTTCCATTATTATGCACTGGAGCTTGTTGGAAAAAATAAGCCAGTATACACTTAATTGATCAGTTATTAATGAATAGACATAGTGAGGATTTTACTAACAGAAGGTATGCACATTATTTTTAATGTACATCTCTAACACTTTTTCATTTCTTTGGTTTTGGATACTAGGATATTTTTTGTGCTTGGACAAGCCAAAGAATGTCTTTGAATATTAAAAAAAAGAATAAAAATAGGTAAAAATTTTATTCGAGTGGAAGGGCTGCATGTCTGACTGCTGTCATCTATTACCACGAACAAGAGGAAAAAACACAGAGCACAGAAGTGTCAAAAATAACCTGGAAAACAGCTGTTGAGTCACCAACTTTTCCGACAATTTGTCTGAATGGCTCTGTCCTAACTGTTAGTAAATACCAGACTGGAAACTCAACCATCAGCCTCAACGCTGTTTGCAGTATTTGATGTAATGTACATTTTGAAAAGATATATGTATACAAATACGGTATATGCACACGGCCCGCAGACATTGATATATTCAATACAGATGTTGCACACCATTTTCCACATCATTTTGTAAAATCTCCAGCATATTACCATTTCAACCAGGAATGTGTGCCATTGTTTAAAAAGCAAATTAGTACTGTTCCTCAAGCAGCTGAGACAGGTCTTACAAAACAGCCCCAAATTAAAACCTGACTGATATGCGAACTGAAACGCCAACAATACTGATACTTTTGCACTGAATCTAATAACTGATGACATTGTTGCGGCTAATGTCTTAACATCCGACTGTATTCCAAACTAAATAAATGTTCAGAGTTGCTCAAGAAATGAACTAAACTTTTTTGGAACCATTGCTAGACACCATGTTTTTCAGTGAAAAACACAATTAAACTCTATTAGGGTTGGCTGCATAGAGCACAATGGCCCACCACATTCAATGATAGGAGACAGAACTCTGTGAGATTTCATGACTGATTCTCTAAAATACAAACTTTTTAAAGAACAATAAATAAACAAAAAAAAATAAATTTTACTGAATTAATTTACTACTTGGGCGGCACGGTGGCGCAGCAGGTAGTGCGTGTGCCTTACAGCAAGAAGGTTGCCGGTTCAATCCCCGGGTCAGGCGGGGGCCTTTCTGTGTGAAGTTTGCATGTTCTTCCCGTGCATGCGTGGGTTCTCTCCAGGCACTCCGGCTTCCTCCCACAGACCAAAAACATGCTCATTAGGTTAATTGGTGACTCTAAATTGTCCCTAGGTGAGAATGTGAGAGTGAATGTGTGTGTGTGTATGTTGCCCTGCAGTCGGCTGGCGTGTACCCCGCCCGTTGACAGCTGGGATAGGCTCCAGCCCCCCCCAACCCCGAAAGGGATAATCAGGGGTATAGAAGATGAATGAATCACACAGATTCTCTACTAGGTAGTCTGAACATCTTCATATATGTACATTTACAGTATGTGTCTCCATTGGCATGATCACAAATCTGGTTTTCCTGCCCTACATGCAAATCAGGGAGAGTTCCACTCCAGCCTAAAGGCTGTTTATAAAGTTAGAAAAGAGAGGAGAAAAGATGCTTGAAGTGGGATGCACTGACATCTTTTCAACATCTGGCTGGAGTGCATCTTTAACCAGGAGCAGGTCTGAACAATCACACTTCAATCCATACTGGGATGCATTTACACTGCAAATCAAATCCACTAAAGATGCATGAAGTGGTCGAAACTGGATTAAAAATGGGATTCAATTCTATCCTGTAGTTGCCTTCTTGTGCTTCATCATTTATAACTGATAGATTTTGTTCATGTTGTTTGAGCGTTATGAGAAAGCTTCCTACAGTGGCAGATATACTGTATTTATTTTAATGTGCAAACAAATCACTTCTATCTGTCATATCAGCAGTGCAGAGCCTTGCCTGCCTGCCTGCCTGCCTGCCTGACTTCTGCTGCGTCACTAACAGTCAGTGTTTGGTGGTGTTTAATGTTTGACTGACTGCTTCATTTCCATTCTCTTCAACTTTTAGCAGTATTTTGTTGAAGTATAATGAGTGAGCACCCAATGAAGGTTTTTGCCTACATTTTCTATCTGTGCCAGCACAATGCTGGAAGCTTTGTTTACAAGTAACAAATCTTCTCTCTGATGTTCACGACATCAATTTGTGGTCGCACAAAAAAAGTCGACTTTTGGTTTCCAAGTAACTTTAATACCCATTTATAATAAATAGTGACGTTATAGAACAGTGGGTGAGTTCTGTTCATGGTGGCTGGGAAAACCCACCACAGAACAAGCTGAAAAAACACAAACAGATGAAGAAGACACTGGCAAAACTATACACACACTGCATTTAGAAATCCAACCCAAATACAAGAATAAATAAATACACATGAAAAAAATATGGAAAACAATTTGTGTGTATTGATCAAATTTGTATTTTTTTTCATGGACCTGTGTACAAGACCTAAATACTGGCAGTGTATATACTGTTATACAGTTATCCTTGAAGAATTGTGTTCATACTATACATAAAATTATATATAGGCTATATCTGGAGATTTCAGAGATGAAAGCACGCGCCACTGTGGTCTATCAAGGAAGCCACAAAAGCACACACACATGGATAAGGCCATGAAAGGTTGTAGGAGAGGAATCCATCTCACCATCACTACACTGAGCTAACACTGATGTGAGGCCTCTGGCAGCAGTGAGGTAGTACGAAACCTTCTGACTGTTCTGCTCAATTAGGCTTTAAGGACTACACTGAAAACCATGAACTAATAACTCACAGCTGCAGCTGAAGACACGACTGTGGCAAGTTAGTAGACTGATTAGTAGACATGAATAGATTCCATCCAGGTTTTCTTTTCTTTTTTTGGTGCAGGCTGTAAATGTAAATGTCCTCTGATGTAGGTTACAATGAAAACTGGCACGATTCCTGCCATCATAAACAGTTCATTGGATGTAGCTCCATTCATTTAACTATTAAACACTTTTTTGACCTCTTTGTTCTCAAAAGTTTTTTTCATATCAGTGACTCATATAGTATATATTGTGGAGACTTTGAAGGACTTTAATAAAAGGTACTAAGTGTATTTCTTGGTGAAATGGAAGTGAATACATGTCAATACTGACATGTATGATTCAAGTGAATCATTTCCAGTTCTATGCTGTCTTCACTTAGAGACTGTTTTTACAGAGGACTGATGCAGAGCTTTGTCTAGAAGATAAATAGTATCTCTCAGCTGAGGTTCTAGTAGGTTATTGAGCTTGAGCATTGTGCTCCTTCTGATGGTGTTGATCATCAAATGAATAGATTCTTACTGTCTGCTACTCTATGGGAATCTCCTCCATCTGTGTGCGTGCAGTGTGATCAATGGGGAGCAGATGTGGAGGCTCTATAGAACCACATCTCCAGCACAGGGAACACACTATTATACTTGTAGATCACGTTTATGACAATGCACCAAAAAGCAACAGGCTCTACATGTGGGCCCTCCAGGCCAATGGAAACCAGGAAAAATAGGCCTCCATGTCTCCTTGTAACATTCACCGAGGGTTTTTACTGTGCACAAGGCTACTATAACTTGAAGTTACTTTCAATGAACATTTAACAGGAGGTAAGAGATGCAGGAATCTTAAAAGGGCAGTCTGTATGGGCTTGAGATCACAGAGTTTCCCTGGTAAAGTACCCATTACCTCAGTTTTCCTTAAGGCTGCTGCTGTCTCATGTGGTGGTTACCATGCACCAAAGAACCTATATCAAGTATCCATACTTGCATCATTATTTCAGTGCAGGACCACCACACGCATCTTGAAGTTTGAACATTTTGGTTTACCCAGTTGCATGTCAATCATCAGCTACTGTTGGTGGGTGAGGTCACTGCTCATTAAACCACAATGTAAAACACACAAGATACAAGGAATAAATATGACACTGCTGAAGCCATCACATCTGGGTTGTATGACTTACTGTTATTTACTACACTTTTCAACACTGATTGTTAACCTGTACATTAGCCAGCTCACGAAGACTGGATTAAAAATGGATTGGCTCCTGCTCCACCGCCAATCCTGAGAGTCAAACACTGTGCTCTCACTCAACATAATCATGACTTGATAAAATCCTAACTCTTGTCAAATCCTCATACCGTACTGTATGTTTGCTTCTGCAGCATTAGATTCTCCAAGGACAAACAACTCATGTAATATTGAAGGTAGTTCGGTAGGGTTCAATACTGGTTAATATGATACCACCCATGTATCATTCTAGTTCTTTTACCAATATCCCCAAAGCAGCCTGAATACAAATTACTCTGTTCCTTAACATCCACGCTTCGTCTTTTGAACCACAAGCAAAGGTTAGCTGGGATTTAGCATGAAACGGGGAGCAAAAGGTCATTTGTGCATGCAGTGATGTCCAGACCTGAGACCAGACGGGTTTTTTTCTGGAAACATTTTGTGGATACGTCAACTGTGTGGCTGAGATAGGATGTGGAAAATGGGGGTAGACAGCGTTTTATAGGGCTTTGGAAAAGACCAGAGGGCACAGGTGGACATCCTGGGGAATGTGCATTCATAAAAGTTACAGGACTCCAATAAACTGAAGAGCTCACCCACTCTGCACCTGTGTAGACTGTTGCAGTACAGCAAATTTTGACATACAGGGTTAAACCGATGTATTCACTGATGTCATCAGTTCATTTCACTGAAGAGAAAACAAAATATAGGGAAAGACTGAATAGTATGATGTTTCTGTACACAAAAAAAATCTTCAAATTTGAAGACTATGAGAATACCACAAGATGAATGCGTCTATGTAGCTTCAGTGAGAGAAAAATTCTGTTTTCCTGTTTGTGGCAGTTTTCAGGTCATTAAGAACATTAAACACAAATAGTTTTCACTTCCTCTACTTAAAGCTTTATGGTATTGTCACTACATATTCAAAAAGAATGTAATATATGCAGTATTGTTATTTTCAGAATAAGTTAGTCTACTGAGTCTGCATGTCTCTCCTGTCTCTTCTGACTACACTGCCTATATGTCCTCAGGTTTTCAACACATGGATAGAAGATGGTGTCAGTGTTCAAAGGATGGAAGCGCCATCTTGGACATTTTTAGCCTTAGTAACTTCAAAACATGTTGCTAGTGTACAATATTTTTGAGATTTTCAGATTTTACTCATACGGTATTTTTCTTTATATCATTTTCTTGTGGGATAAAGTTTGGTAGCAGCTATAACGTTTCGGATGATGATACAGTGAATGTAACGCTGCAATGTAGTGAGTCAGTTAGTCGCAGGGTCCACCTTGAGTCCCATTTTTAAGCCTAAACTTAGACGATATCATAATAATGGATATAAATATCCTATTTTCGTGAATCTAAAAAGCCATGCTTCATTATGCATTAAAATGTATTTGTAGGTCTGTTTGAACAGTTACCATGGCTGCGGATGGATTACTTGCTGAGAGAAAAAGTCTGAACTTGATTGTGCTGAAGCTTTAAGGAGTGCCGTCTTTATAAGATTTATGGACATTCATCCTCAAAAATCATCAGCGAACCAATTGTCACTGGAAGGAAGACGTTCTGCTGATTCCAGCAGTGTGTTAGATCACTCACATCATTGAATTTTAAAAGAAGAGGTTCTCGCACACTAGATGATGTCAAGTCTGGATTCGGTACAGCTCCTTGTTCTGCTGTCCATGAATGATGTCTCAGCTGAACGTGATAGACGAGCCAGATGTAATTTTCTATTGCATATTCTGATCATCGTAGATACTCATAAGTCCCTTTCAGACATGTACCCCTCCAATCTGATGGCAATTTCACAGAGTCAGTTTCATGCCTCAATAAGCACACGTCACAGGAATGACGCAATGGCAAGAAGTATCAGTAAAAGAAGCAAGCTATGACCAGTTAACAACGTAATAAGGAGGGCAGAGTAAACAGACCATTGCTGAATGTAACATTATTGCACATTTAATATACACTGATGCTGTCACATCTTCTCCACCATGGATGATAGCCTTTCTCCCACCACCTCCACCTGGTTGAGAGGGCATCCCAGGACAGAGCTAGCCTTCTTAAACATTCTCTCTCTTCCTGTCAGCATTAGAGCCCCAGCGGACCACTCCTTAGAAGATGGCAGGTGCCACCACAGAGTCAAAAAAGGTTCTCAGGAGAGCCCCCTGTACTCCAATAGACCTCAATCTCCTCAGCAGATCCAGTCTGCTCTGGTCATTGATACGTAGAGTATTTTTATTGTCAGTTCAGTCAAGTATATTGCTCAGGTGAACACCCAGGCACCTGTAAATGGTAAATGGACTGTATTTATATAGTACTTTTCTAGTCTTGACAACCACTCAAAGCCCTTTCACCACACGTCAGCAGTCACATATTCATACACTGGTGGCTAGATGCCACCTGCTTCAGAGCAGTAACCATTCACAAGCGCACACACAATTTTGGAGTCTTCAGTATCTTGTCCAAGGACACTTCAAATGTAGACTGCAGGGACCAGGGACTGAACCACCAACCTTCTGATGGTTACCACTCCACCTCCTGAGCCTCAGCTCTTCTTTTTTCCTTGTGTGCCCTTGGTCAGGAGTAATCAAGAGTTTGTTTTTGGAAAAACACCACACTGTCCTGGTGGATACAGCATTTTCCACACAGAAGCTGATACAGTCCATGTGGGACTGTCAGTGTCCTCCCAACGAGTATCACAAAGCACTTCCCACACAGATGTATCAAAACAGTCCTTCAAAGCCTCCTCAGCAAGCCTCTATTCACTGTGCGAGTGACGGCTGGCTGCCTGTGTATGAGAGGTTTGTACAGAGGCAGGAGGAGCACCAGGTTGTGATCACATCTTCCCAGAGGAAGGAGAGGTGACGAGTTATATGTCTCTTTGGTGTTGGCATAAAATAAATCCAGTATTTTACTGTCTCTGGTGTAGCATGTAACATGTTGAGTGAATGTGGGCAGAGTGGAGGACAGAGAGGAGTGATGAGGCTGGCTAAGTGAATAACGAATGAGGAATATGTTCCTCTAAGGAAAGGGTGTCATGACAGCTCAGACTGTAAAACAGCATGAATGACTTAATGGTAACCATAATTGTCTGCTGATATGATAATATTATTCTTGAAATTCCAACAGCCCTTAGTCTTTTGCAAGAGTAAGAGCACAGCCCTGCCCTTAAGCAAACAGACAGAGAAGGAATAAATGAGGCGACACCACACACAACCACAAACAAGACCAAAACCATAACCTTACTGCCTGATGTCTTCAGTTCTGATGGCACTGCCAACCTTGAAAATACTCCAGCTTTTTTGATGTAATTATTGGCCGAAAGTCCACTGTCATTATTACATGATTACTGTTCCATTATCAGAATAATTGCTTTTTTCCACTTATTAGAGAATAACATTTTGGCAAACGATATACTGTTGATCTCTATTTAAACGTGTTCAACAAGGGCTAAATGACACGAATGTGCATTATTATATGGCAACTGCTAGTGTGCAAACTCCAACTGGAGGAGTGCCAGGTCAAGGATATCTTCTTCAGATTTGGGGAAAGTGATATCTAATAGAATTCCAGTACAATCCAGCAAGTTTACAAAATGAGAGAGCAGAATATACTAAATAAAACTATGTTAACTAAGACAAAGTGGAGCACAGATGCCTCGGTATGTTAAAATCCTCATGATTCAAACAACTGAGATAAAATTGAGATAAAATCTGGATAAAAGTTTCTGCTTTCTTCTTACACCTCCAAAGGGAAATGATCCATGCAAACACGCACAAACACACATACACACTATACTTCTGCCAGTTTACAAACTGCCAATGCAGTTCTGAATTCAATCCATTTATCTCCCTGCTACACTCTGGCTGCTCTGTTCTCATTGTGCAATGACGGAGACCTAACCATAACATGACAGATGTGGTGATCTAACAAATGCCACAATGATGCCTTTCACAAACATTTCTTAAAAGTGATGCGGACACCAAAAATACAGGCTTCACGAATAAATGTCCATAATTTTTGTGCGTGTGTGTGGACATGTGGATGTATGCTATTTTGTGGATCTTAAAAGAAAATACTTATTATGGCATTCCTTAGCCTCCACAAACCAAGATCCAACAAAGCACATTACATCACAGCTTTTGAAATTATGCAACATGTTTGGAAATGTCATTGTGTTTTATGCCCTGAGACCATGAATACATCTTGTGTACTGAGGAATTCTAACTTGCATTCACATGAGAGACTGTTAAGTAAGAAACAAAGGCAAAAAGACTAATACAGTGTCAACTATAGCCAGGTAAAAAATCATCATTAGTAAGAGTAGCGCAAAGTGAAAATGTTGGGGAACGTTTTACTTGTAATGTGTGACCATAACTGTTGTTTCAGATGTGTAAAAATAAATATGGGGCAACAGTCAATTGGCTGGGGACTATTTTCAGCAGTGGATTAATCTACATTTGGTGCCCTAGTGAGTATCTGGGTGTGTTCTGGACAACAATGGAGCTCTATGGCACAGAGAAATAAGATATATGAGGCTTTAGATACACACATTACTTTTTAGAAGATACATTCATTGTTGGTTTGGGTCTGCACATGAGATTTTCTGACAAGAAGAAGAATATAGAAATGGAATAGAAAGATAGAGTTTAAAGGAGGTAGTGTACAAGTAATGACGAGGCTTGATGGGGATGTTTCAAGCAGGAAAATAAATGATCATTTTGTTCACTTTTATGTCATTGTAGCTTCTGCTTTGAGAGACATTTTAGGCATCTTTTAGTGTTTTTTAGGGTGCAACAATATTAACATTTTGTAAAATGAATTTGGAGAATCTGCTATCAAATTCCATCACATCAGTTGTTTTAGAATTAAGCATTTCACCAGAAAATCAACCACAAATGTGATAAAAGCTCCTGCTTGAACAGAATCATGCATCCTGATTTGCTGTGCCATCTCAGTACAGACTGAGTGGAGCAGCTCAATGCATCAAACAAAATGCAGAAGGACACACCAGAGGAGGGAGGAAAGCACAAACTTTTACTCAGTTTCCTTTGGATTTTGTGTGTTCATGCAATTTGGTGCTAAATTAGAAAAATAGAGAGTATCAGCAGACTCATCCTTTAAACACAGAGGTGGCAGATCAGAAAGGCTGTATTCATATGGTGCTTTTTGGTTCACAGCCACACTACCAGTTTGTGGGAGGCCCAGTGAATCTTGTTGCTATGGATACAGTTAACCCTATTACCTTCACGTCTTATTGTGGTTAACACACTACATTACATTTTCCACATTTATCTCATGTTTTTCTGAAAATGCACTCCTTTCTTTAACATCCAGTTTACATTTAGCAAAGCGCCTTGATTAATGCGAGGCACTATCTCGAAAGGTAGAATTCAAATGTAACGGCAGTGAAGAAGTGAAACGCAATGTGCAGAACTGCTTTTTAGCTTAGAATATTCTGCCATTTTTTTATATTCCACCATATTTTTTTTCTATCACATACTCATCTATTGTAAGTGAAATGCGTAAATACACGTAAATATACGCACACACATCTAATCCTTAAAGCAAAGTCTTAACCGCCCTAATGTCCTCACTTTCAAAGAATGTCCTCAGTCGGTTGGTCAAAAACTTCTCACTATGGGGCAAGTACACACACACATGCGCGCACGCGCACACACACACACACACACACACACACACACACTCATTAGTGTTGAAATTCTTGAGGAGTGCAGTGAGAAACATCATCAGTAGCACAAAGGAGACGCAGCCCACAGGACTTCAGGCATTAGAGAGGTCAGAGGTCATGGAGTAGGGGTCAGGGACGCTTGGCCTGCTGCACCCACGCTGGGAGGATGATACATGAGCGCCTGGGACACAAACACAAAGCAGTTTACCTGACACTGCTCTGCTCCTCAGCACTGCTGCACTCTCACAGACTCAGATCAACTACCAGGACTCAGTCAGCTGTCTTTTTCTCCCTGTTTGTTATATTCAAGTCACTTTGTGTAATGTGTGTGGTCCGGCTGCCTCACAGGGGCCAAACAATGTTGTAACTCCTGAACTGGAAAAGGCCAAAGCCTTTTCAACTAAAGCATAGGGGACAGTGTCCACACAAGAGCTGTGTTACAGCAGAGAGATGTCTCCAGCAGTGGCCATCATTGCTTGTCTTGGCTTTGTCTCTACTGAAGTTGGACATATGAAGCTGTTGCATGTTTCCTCTTCGGGGTAAAATGTTACTGCTGTAGAGCTCCAGCTGTGATCAGGGTGGAGACCAGAACACAGCTACACCGACAGAGTACTGACCTTTAGAAAAGTTCAACATGTCAGGTTCAGGACCTTCATTAGTGTTTAGTAATTGCTGTGACTCCTCATTTACCTGTTTTTTGTCAGTGTTTTCAATAAAACTCATGTTTAGAACTTGAAATCTGAAATACCATGTTTTTTAAATGTGTGGTTAAGAATTTTTGACCAAAAAATTAATCTGGAACAATATTAATAGCCGACATAATGAGACATTACAATCTACTGCATTGATTTTTCAATTTGTCAGCAGTCTATGGAAAACTGTGATCCTGTCACACGTCACTCTGCTGCATCCACAACATCTCCCTGACTTTGTCACCATACTCAGCCAAGCCTGCAGCACAGCCGTGGTTGCAAAAACCCTGACGGAAACACGGTGGACAGTGCCTGCTCAGGCCTGTGGGAGCTGACCAATCAGACCAGACTGGGCTTTTCTTGTTGGGGGGGGGGGGGGCTAAAGAGACAGGAACTACTGGAATATGAGAAAAACAATGTGTTTTTCAACATTTTTAGTAAGATAGCCCTTAGTGCCTATAAAATTGGTTCAAAACACACAAGTGTTACACACAAGGGACCCCTCTTTCAGGGCAGTCAGTGTGACGTTACTTTCATTTTGCAAAATCAGCATCATCCCATGCTAACCGTTTCATTTCATCACTTCAGCAAATACAAATTGTCAAAGATGTTTCCAGTTTGAGGACATTTTCATTCAGCGAGCTGAACAGCTGTTTACACACAACAATGTCCTCAAATGACATGAGAAAAATGACTTCTTACCAACAAAATGCAGAAAGTAGTGATTTCATCTTTAAATATCAAAGAACAGAAGTTGAAATAGAGCAGGGAAAAAAGCAAGGGGAGGCTTCATCATTAATGATTACATACCAAGTTTACAAGATGTGTGCAGACTTACAGCCTTATTGCCAACATTTAAAACTGTAAAGGCAGAAACTGATGAGGGTTAGGGTAAGATGGAAACCAGTTGTGGAAATATTGGGTAGCACCTCAGGCAGTATTTGGCAGTATTTCAAAGCTCAGCACTTCAGCTGTGCCTGTAATGATGAAAGAAACAAGACTACAAGTCTGAAGCCTCACTGCTGGCTCACTGGCCTATGACTGCAATATCCATTACACCTCATAATATCAAGTGCTGAATGGAATAATGCACTGAAAACATTGCTTGTTTAATCTCTAGTTGCTCAGATATGTTGCTGACAGGCCAAAACAACGGTAATTCTATCAAAGACATCCAGAAGACAAGTGAAAATCCAGTAAAACTGGACTTTCACATATAGAACAAAACAACAGATTGAGACTGCAGGAACTACAAATCCTTTCCCAACTGCAGGCTGAAAAGCCTTCCACTGTGTGTTGCATTTTTCTCCATGCTACACCCAAATCCCACTGAGATATACTGGCTGTCCATGATATCAGCTGTGCTGGCAGCTCCAGCCTAAATATTACATGAGCATAACCACATCACAAAATGCTTAACAAATATTTGCCGATGATGTCATCCCGATACACGCAGTGTAAGGTGTAATGTGTTTCAGCTGTGCTCCGTCTGCAGAGCTGTGCAGCTTTGCTTCCTGTCTCCCTGCTTCTCTGACGCACAGAAAAGCCCCGTCACAAGGCGTCTACCAATACCATTCACACACAGTCAGCCACAGGGTGTAAATCAGTCTACAATACCGGTGCTTCACAATCGATGAAGCTCCTCTAACTGACAAGTAAACAAATATTTATTGTCTCTTCATGCGATATCTGGGAAATCTGTGATTGGACTGAATTGTTGCTCCACAAGAATCACACTAATGTTGACTTATTGATATTCTTCAGTGCCATTTTTTGCTCATCTGTTACTCAAAAAGTTTATGCTACATGTACTGCATTGTTCATATGTACACCATTACATGCTTAAAAAAATAATAATAACAATGATAATTAGTAGTAGTAGTAGCTAATTAGTAGTAGCAGCACTACTAGTATTAATTAATTAACAGTAAGATATGCAATAAGAAACATAGCATAGCATAGCGCAACAAATGATTTAGAAAATGATCTTGCAGTAAAGAAAATATGATTCACTTGATGCAGTGAATAAAGTAGTTTCAAGAGATGCTTGGTTTTTTTTTTGTTTTTTTTTTAATAATCAACATGTCAACATCTTTGTTTCCAAGTGATCTACTCTGCAGTTTTAGATCACTTGTCACTCAAACAGTGTGTTCATCACTCTGGTTGGATAATCTGGTGATGATCTTTCCTTAATATGTTCAGTCATGGAGGCCATCTCCACTCATACTAAACTTTCATGAAGTGGCTGTAAGTTGAATAATTTAATGGTTTAGTGGTCAACAACAGAGAGTTAACTCAGTCATTTATTGTTGGATTGCAGCAGGAAGGACAGTTCACAGCCCACTGCTTTTTCCGGACTACCTGCTTCCTAGCAGTTGTTGCTCCACTGTAGGTCATTATTAGGCCCATCAGAGCAGAGTGTGTACATGAACAAAGAACACAGAGACTGGAGAGCAGTCACAGGCTAGGGCATGTCCTTCTTTATGAAGCACAGAAGGGAAAAGACACGAGATTGCATGACATACAAAAGCCATGTCCCAAGTCCCAAGAATTTCTCTTTGATAAAATACACATCCAGGAAGAAACATAACCAAGAAAAGAAGCGCCATGGTTCTGCTTTAATGCTCTGCTGCACCTGAATGTGCTCTGGGATGCTTCAACTTTGCATGATGGCACTTAAATTAGTATCATAATATTTCCTTCAGGGATTTGAATTGGAGGTAATGTTATTGCACTGCAGAGCCTCTTAGTTTCTTTGATGTTTTTGTCAAATATGAGATTGACTTTTGAGTCATAATTAGAAAAGTGTGAATGATACTCTCCACCATAACGACTCCAGCCACAATCTGCACTAACTTTTTGCTTGTGTCTACATTTCTCCAGTTGGCCCGACTCCACAAACAGACATGTCACTTTCTGATAAAAAAGCTCATTTGAAGCTACAAGAGTGATGAAAAACCATCTGAAAATTTCCCTGTAAACTAAAATAAACAGAACCAAAATAAATGCACAAATCAACATGACTCAATCAACACTTTCCAGCAGAGTTTTTTCAAATGTCTCAAAGGATAACTATCTTCCTCGCACATGTAACCTCTCTAAGACAAAGGGTGTTTTTTGAGTCCATAGATAAGAGCCTATCATAGGAGCCTATTATAAGTTTGTGAACATCACGTGCATTTAAAAACAAATACAATGAGTCACTGAATATTTGTTGAAAGTGTCTGTCAGAAGTTATGTAACCAGCAATTACTATGACAACATAACAAACTGTATCCACTCTTCCACCTCTGCGTTTGGCAAATTGTCTGGATGGACAGTCTCTACCCGGTTTCAGTTCTGAGCTTAAAGAGTCAATGTAAGAGTCATCTGTCCATTTATAGGGGTTGGAATGAAGCTTGGAAGATCAAGACACCCTGTATGTTCATCTTTTAGTCTCTGCTGAACCAGGGAGAAACAAGCATGAAAAATGAAGCTACACATCTCTCTTTCCCGTAACTTCCCTGAATAAGTACAGGTCAAGATTCACATGCTCCAAACCTGTGACCTTACTGCAACACAGGCAGCTGTTGACATTACAGCGGGTCAGCTCTCCCAGCCTCCTCCAAAGAGGGAGTCCTGGGCTGGCTGGAGGAGAGCAATGGAAAAAAAGGAGGACTGTGGGGCTGAGAGATGCGGGGGGGTGGGGGGGGGGGCAGGGGACAAGGGTTGAAGTGGGGGGACTGGGAGTCTCCATGCCTCTAATGCCTCCATGATCTCCCTGTTGTCAAGGGGAGGGGGAAGGGGTGTGGCTGTGCCTCACAGCTTAATTACTTCAAGCAACAATAAGTGTCCCACTTGTTATGGCAGGAAGACAGAAGGAGGTTGAGTCTCTGGGAGGGAGAGAAACAGAATCTGTGTGAGGAACAGGCATGATCTCTCAGTTTAGGACTCATCCTTTGACAAAGGTGGAAAAATCCTGTGCTGCAGATGAATGAAGTTACAACAGGAGGGCTTCGGCTGTTTGCTGCTGCTGCTTGATTGGACACTGAGAGGCTGTTAAAAAAATCCTCCTCTGCAGAGGCATCATCACAGCTGGAACATTTTCTTCATGGTCTTTGTAGAGAATTGATTCTGACAGCAGGTGAAGGAAATAATATGAAGGAGTCTGACTGACAGAAAAACAGACAAACCCAGAGGAAATGTGGACTGATTCTGCCTGGTGAGGACTTGGAGTAAAACTTGCCCGAAAGCCAAGGGATATAAGGAAGCAGAGACAAGTGGTGAGTAGAGCAATTATCAAACCTGACCTTTTCATTTTATATGCAACCCTCTGAATACTGATGCACCATCATTCACAGTGTTTTACCCTTAACACAGTTGTCCTTCCCTTTGGGTCCCGTTAAGTCGCGTTAAGGACGGTAAAATCCGCTCTGACAGTATACTACATATTCTCTATTCCAACTCTATGTTTAATATACACTATGGTTACACCGAGCACAATATTTAACCCTGTGGCTTCTTGTTCTAGCTTGAAATATTGTACGCCTTGTGCATCATTCTTTTTCAAATTTCGTGTCAACTTGAGGTTAAAGTTCTCTGGGTTTCAACAGTTTTGCTGCACACCATGACTGTTCTGACTGACTTACCAGTGTGTTAGTGGGGCTTAATGGGTTCAACTTAGAGTCGGTCTCCTCTCATAAGTGACTATTTTACTGGTCTTCTTATCTGTAGTCAAGAGTAGGAAGGCTCCGCTTTACGTTTTGTAAAAGTGCAGCAAGTGTTTCTGTGCAGCAGGTTCCACTGGTGTGGAGCAGGGAGCCCGGGTCAGGACAGTCCCTTTGTTTTCAAAGTCATTCAAAGTTTAACACTCACTGTAATCAAGTCTTGTGAAGTAAGTCAACTCATTTTTTGCCATTACGTTGTTGCTCTTTAAGCCAGGCCAGCTTAAACCACTTATCTCTTTTAAAACCTTGTCAGAAGTAAAATAAGTTGTTTGGGAACACTGTTATCTTATTAGCATAGTTCCCAGCGTGCGTATAATTACGGTTAAAAGCCTTCTTTTTTCTAATTTGAAGACATGACAAGGCCGTGTCTTGTGTTTTTTTAATACATTTGACTCATTAACAATACAAACAACTTCAACTACTCCCTCAAACTCTTTCCTTGTGATTCCATATGATTATATATTATCTGTTATCATATATTACTCCTGATCCTGTTTTGAACAATACTTGCAGAACATACTTTAACTATTAGGCTGACACACCTTTACTTAAATCAGGCCTACGCTCATTCAAATAAGTTGTCTGAACTTAATTTCAATCATGTGAAATTTAGATCAGCTGACTCAGCAAGTTCTACTTTGGAACAGCTAATGAACAGTTTAGTTGTAGTTTATTTTTCACTTCAGGTTTGAATGTAGTCCGGTCAGTCAGTCAAATAGCCAATTGTTTGCAAACAGGTTTGCAAGAATGATTTTAAATGGTGGAAATATCTAAATTTGGGGTTTTCAGTTTGTTCTCAAGTCAAAAGATCAACTAAAGGTATAGTGCAAGGACTTTTCTTGTAAACATTCAAAGGTTATGTTTACATTCAGTGTTAACCACCAAAAAACACTGGGCGTATCCTTGATTTCTGTCAAATGAGTGTTGAGTGCATTTCCTTTCCCATGAAACATCTGCAAAGCTGACTTCTAACTAATTCATGGTAAAACCTGAATTGTTTATGTCTTCTTTGCCTATGTTGGTGTATTGCTAAATTTCCTGCCACATTACCACCTCCATCTGTGTTATCAGTGGAGTAAAGTGAAACTGTTGGCAAGAATGTAAAACTCCAATTCCAAAAAAGTTGGGCCAACTGAGTAAAACAACAATAAAATGCATCATTTTCAAACAAACTGTGTTTACCAAAAATGGTTTGACAAAAAGTGTCCCTGAGTCCATGTGGTTATATGCTTTATCCAATCATGTGTTCACAAAGTGGTGAACTTCGCTCCATCCTCACTTGTGAACAACTGAGCCTTTCCAGGACGCCCCTTTCAAACCCAATCATGATACTCTCACCTGTTACCAATGAACCTGTTTACCTGTGGAATGTTCCAAATGGGCTTTTTGGATTATTCCACATCTTTCCCAGTCTTTAGTTGGTCCTGTCGCGACTCATTTGAAAAATCAATGAAGCTAATGAGGTCAAACTTTGAATATATTGTCTTTGTACTGTTTTCGAATGAGTGTTTGTCAAAAAGGATTTGCAAATGATCATTCCGTTTTATTGATGCTTTACACAGTGTCAGAACTATTTTGGAACTGGGGTTGTATACTGCATCACTTGAGCGAGCTCGTGCATGTATGTGCATCCTCAAGAGTGAGACAAACAAATCCTACACATAAAAACTGCTCCATAGAGCTGCTAGAGGTCAAAAACCTGACAGGGAACCTTTAATACTCCCTGAAGGGATCTTTCATTTGTTTATGCAAAGTTGCTGGGATATTTAGTACAGTAGGACACTCTCATATGTCTATTTCCTGAACTAAAAACTAACAGTACTCACGTCTTGGCATGATGGCGTGAATGGCTTCTCTTTTTTTTAAAAGACAAATAGATAGTGTAACGGGCGATTGTGTGAAGAATCAAACTGCGTTACAGTCAGTAGCATCTGACATCTGCTTTAAGTGCAACAGATCACAAATCAAAGATTGAATAAACCTTTTCCACAACCACTCAACCATCAAGCAGCATGCTGTGCTAAGCAGGAAGATATTAGTCAGATACTAATGAAAGAGGAGCAATCCTGCTACAATCCAATCGCCTTGAGGTAGACACAGGGACTGAAGATAAACTGCAATCATCTGACCAGTTTCTAAGTTGTTCATCAGTCAGCCAACACTTAAACCGAATCTGCTGAACGAGGAGAGTCGGTCGTCTCTCTCCTCTCTCCCCCTGTGGTTTAAAGAGCTCCACAGGCCTGTCACGTCTTTGTGTCCAGACGCTGACGTGTTTGCAGCACAGACGAGTCACAGCCACCAGCAACTGTTCCTGCTGTGTGTGCATGTGTGAATGAGTGCCAGAAACAGACACAGCGACAAAGATAGAAAGGGAGAAGTGGGAGACAAGGAGGGACAAAGCATGCGTGACAAATTCATTGATCACTTTTGTAGCTGCTGAATTATTCTGACGTCTACCACTGAGGGCTGTCGTATATGTGTCTGCCGACACCTTTTGTTTGCCTGACAGATGGTGATCTACGTCTGGACTGATTTTATGGGGTCTGTGCTGCATTTTTTAGTGACTGGAGATCTGACAGATGCCCTGACACACTGTAGCTATGGACAGGAATCGCTATCATGTCCACACAGATCTGCAGCGTGTGTGTGTGTGTGTGTGTGTGTGAGAACAGACAAAGAGGTTTGTGAGGCTTGTTGGCTGCTGAGACATCTAACCATGTAATGACCTTTGATAAACACATGCACACACACAAACATGCACACTGCAGGTCTCTGTGGAACTGATAGCGATCCCTGTCCATAGCCATTGCCAGTGAAAAACAGAACATAGTATGTGAGCTTGAGCACACTTTGGCATCAGTTTTACTGACAGGTTCACAGAATTTGCATGACATTAAGATAAAATGAAGATGAAAAACAGTCAAGTCAAGGAGTTGTGCAATTGTCTGATGACTGTGATGTCATCCTGTTCAGTTTTTCTGGAGCTGGGCTGAATTACTTTGTGTCATGTTCAGCTGAGAGCAGGAAATGAGCAATTCATCTTCATTAGAGCACAGTGGCAGATAAAATACTGCAGCGCTCTTCAAATCACTGCACTTAAAACAACATGTAATAAAAACAAGAAATCATTCCTCTGAAGTCTCTTTTTGTGTCGCAAACTGCATACACAAACAAAAGTTTATACTGCATGCTCCACAAATATAATTACATTTATAGACCTATTATCAGTTTACTGGGGTCCTCCAAGCATGAAATAAGCCTCAGTTATCTCTAAACTAAAAACAGTGGTGATAAAAGGGTATAATATCAATATAATATCAAGCACATCTATTCAATGTTCAGGCTCTAAATTAGATGGACATTTATTCAAAGTTTAGGATTCACAAAATGAATTCAATTGATTCAGTTGCCTGAATCCAGAGATTTTTGGCTGGAACTTCAGCCTTTTCAGACCAGTGCGGAAATGTACTGCTGGAATCAGCAAATCTGCCACTAACTACTGACTAACTTCCTTCCTGCTGCTTAATTTTTTTGTTCCACTTCTGCATCATGTCTTTGTGCCTTCCATTGTATAAGTTGGTGAATTCACTACCTCAAAGCAAAAACATGTTCATTTCAGATACTTGGCATAACTTCTTAACAGGAGACAACACAATACCAATCCTGATGTTTTTGCGATAAAAGTATCAATAAATGTATGATAAATTCATAATGTGAAATCTTCAGATTTTAGTACAGCTATTCTAAAAAACATTTGAACTACATGCAATTACAGCACGGCAGCTCAACAGGCCATATGAAATCATACAACCTCAGTCTCTAAGATGCATGAGAACACAGAGAGGCCTGGAATAGCGTTAATGTAGTTGACACCTCATACAATAATGTCTTTCATGAGTAAGAGCTTCCTGTCATGTTCATCCTGTTTCCATTTCCATAACTTTAGAATGCAAATGTCAAACAAGATGAATTTGACAAACAGTAGAGGGAATGCTGTCCAACCAAGGATTCAAAACAGAATTATTTTGAAGACCAACTCAAAACAAGCTCTGTGTCTAATGGTGTCTAAAGGGCAACACAAACCCACAGCATTTCATATGCCTTCTACTGTTTTCCATATGTTTTCTACGCTCACACACCAACAGCATCCAGACACACACAATGTGGAAAAACTACAGTTTAATCACATCTGCTTGCTTAAATTTTAAAAGCTTATGATGAATTTACAGTTATTCTGTTTGCATAAGAATAGATGAAGCTGAAAAATTGGTGCCTCCTTACACGTATTTGTTTGAGCTCTGGTCCACATGCAGCCAAAAATTTATGACTGTATACGTATGTGTGAACATGTCAAACACCACCACCAAAGTCAAATAAACAGAACCATGTGCGCATCTGCTGTCTGCGTTGCTGTTTGTGTCCACTTTGGGGTGTATTGCCTTAAAATACGGCTCCAGAGAGACTAGCCCAGACTCAGCAGCAGAAACATGACTAAAGTGATGAAAAAAAAAAACAAAAAAACAAAAAACTGATCTTCAAAGCTTCTGAGGAATTGTGAAGATCAGGGAAATTCCACAGATAAAATATTTTGCCAAACCTAATGTGAAGCTTGAGTAGTGTTTGCATGAGACACTGTGATCTCGTAGACAACAGTTTCCAACCTGTGATGGCTGAATCAATTTCAGAAAAGAGAACTGTAAAGATGAAAAGGAAGACTAATATAAAAGAAAGACATGATGCCTTTAAGAGGCAAAGATGCACTGATCTGTAGAGGGGCTAACACTCAACATATATTATGCTCCCGTGGTTGAAATTGAATTTAAAGGTTGTATGTGAAACTTTCAGAAAACCCCTGTTAGTAATGACACCAATGGCTGTTAACTTCCTTAATAAGTAGATAGATAGATAGATAGATAGATAGATAGATAGATAGATAGATAGATAGATAGATAGATAGTGTACTTTATCTACTATAGATACTTTATTCATCTCCAAGGGAAATTCACAAATTCCAGCATATGCCACAAATTTATCGTAAAGGGCATGCAATAAATAATCCAAAAGCACAGCAAGCAAAGAATTAAGCGAAGAATTAAATGTTGAAAGTAAAAATGTAAGCTAATGTTAGCCAAAATTAGCCAGCAAAAACCGCAGTATCGCAAAATATTCCACATGCTTTGCAGTGATGTTTGCTTTGACTTTGGACTTTGTGTCAGTTGTGTGCTGATGTTGGTGGACTCCATCTCTTAGCGAACCTTAGCTTGTGTTGCATGCTGTTGGCACTGTGGAGGAGTGGAAGAGAGGCAAGGTACTCATGAGCGTACAATGTCATGGAAAAACCATCCCAAGTCCTTTCACATGTTGGTAATACAGAGCAATTAATACATGTACATTGCTCCACAGTCTTACATATTGGACCTTTAAAAAGTTCTCAGGTTTCAGGAAAATTCCCACAGCTGAAATCAGCTTTTAGATAGAAACAGATAGCGGGCCCCAACCATCATTCCATCAATCAATCATGGACCAAGAGCAAAAACTATGAGGTCTTATGCCAGAAATATGACCACACCAAATGCATGCAAGTACATACAAGTACTACTCATATGCTCACATGGTCAGTGTTTCCTCTACATTCATTTAGGAGTGGCGGGCTGCCATTCCTAAATCCCAGCCGCCGCTCCTTCAAATTTCTTTTTTTTTCTTTTTTCTTTTTTTAATTGTCGCAAATAGACCACCGCCACATGTCTCCACCTTCACAGCAGAGTCCGACGTTAATTACTCGCGAGAGCACGGCCTTGAAAGTGACATCACGTCAAGCACCCAGACACTAGGTCAGAGAGTCAGAGGAGTGTCGTCTTGGAAAATAGGGCAGCGACTTACTGGAGAAAAGGTAGACTTATTAGCTCAAAATAACTCATAACACATTTTACAAGTTAAATAGACATTCGCAAAATATTGATGGGCAGCTAACGTTACATAACATATCGGTAGCTTAAGTTAATTAGGCCCAGTGCCAACTCAGTGTCGCTAACGTGAGTAAACTAATTGATAGCATTAAGCTAATATCTGCACGCCATGATGTAATGGCTGACTGCATTTTCAGACGAGCTTGTTCAAATATTTCTCTAAGAAGAGAAAGACAGCTAATGAACATGACGCTAGTCAGTGGTGATGTGGTGCCTCTTAGAAGTGAAAGATCGGAGCCGGCTCCTGCCTGGGAGCCAGAGCGGGAGCCGCTTTGGATGTTTTTTGTTTTTTTCTCGACTTTTTTTCCATTCAAGCTGCACGTGATTGGTCAGCTACATGATGTGTGGTGGCTTCAGTGTGTACGCACTGAGTAGGAGGGGGAGGAACGGGGGTTACAGACACAGCACACGTGTATACACACACACACACACACACACACACACACACACACACACACACACACACACACACACACACACACACACACATTCAGCCTTTAAAAAGCAATTTTTAACTGGCCATTCAATAAATAGGTTGTAAACTTTATAAGATTTTATAGAATCTGTTTTAACAAAAAGAAAATTACATTACACATTAAATTTTTCCTCTGCACACTCTACACATTCTGGATGAGTGAACTAAAATAAACAAACTGATGGAATATCTGTACAGTACTGGACTACAGAAATAACTGTCAAAATAAACATTAATAACAAACAGCAGAGGCAAACACTATATCAATGCAGGATCTCATCTGTCTAATCCGTGACATTTGTGGTATTGGGAAATACTGGCCAAGTACAAACCTCTTGTGCTAAAGAGCAGCTAGCCAAGGTCTGACAATCATCCATAGCGTCAACTTCAGGACATGTCTCTCCTTTTACCTGCCTGTAGGTAAGCAACACCATGTTTGCCCTCAGAGACACTCTCCACCTTCCAGGTTATCCATCCCCACAGTGAACAGACTCACTAGCGAGCAGATACAGGTTAGCGGTCCTGGCTAGCTAACAAGTTGCGCAAAGTTTACTTACATATCTGTGCAGATACACAACTGGCAGTAAAAAAACAGTGACTCCTGCCTCTGAGCATAACCAGCACCAATGAATACAAGACTTCCTACACTGCCATAGACTTCTGTAGGATTTGGAAAATGCAGAAGTGATGCGTGTCATTTGCCAAGCAACAGTTCCAAACACTGAGCAGTTTCAGCACCGAATCACAATCCAAGCACGCTCACTGGTAAGTTGATGAAATTACTGCATTTTTTGGCATTTTAACAAATGTGCTGACCTCTCATGAAGTTAGTCAATAGCAGTATTTTATGTAGCCAGTTTTAGTTAATGTTTATTGTAGGACATAGCTAGTTAGATTCTAATTGCAGATAGCCAATGTGAGCAACACTTCACAAGCTACCATAACCAGATGTCTGCTGGCCTGCATTTACCTCAAATCAATTGCAGTTATTGGTGTTTGGTCGGCATACAAAGTTTATCTTCAGTAGTAAAATTCATTGCCAAAATTAGCAATGCTTAGTTAGAACGATCTCAAGATCACTTTCCTTTCTCTCTTTGAGGAGGTGATAGAGACATGTATAATAGCCCCACCATGAATTCTTCTTTTATGAAGTTTGTAATGCTCAGTTCAGTCAGAAATGTGTAAATTAGATTATATGATTATTACTGAGGTCAAAGTTAAAGATGGTGTTGTACTGATTGTTGTTTCTTTTGTTATTATGGAGATTTCTGTCACGAGATCCATCCACATAGTGTTGCCTAGTCGTGGTCATGTGTAGAAGGAACGACTCCAGGTGTTTCCAGGAGTTAACCCCTGATTCCTGATGGTGAGGGACACACCTCATGTCCACAATGTCTGAACTCTTGTGATTGGAGGACGGAGAAGTTGAGGTGTTGGATGAGCCGACAGCTGTAAGGTTGGTTTGGAAGTTCTACAGACAGGTCAACGTGTATTTGGACGATCACAAAATTTTTGGTGCCTAGGAGTTTAAAGTGCAGACTTTCAACTTTCATATGAAATTGTGTGTCCGAACACATATGGACCTAACTGTAGGTGTGTTCCCTCACTTCTGTAATGTCAGCCTCATGAAAATGTTTGGGAAACACTGGCTTTCAGTGTATATTTCTATCCTCCAGTGTATTAACCTCAACACTGTTTCATCTGGCTTTCCCAGTTCTCTCAGCAGCAGCAGGCTGGACTGGACTCAGGACCCGGTCTCCTCTGGGTCTATGACATGATGCTCCTGACAGTCGAATGTTCTCATCAGAACACTGAAGAAACTGCAGTGTGGTGTGGAGTGTGAATGTTTTTGCTGTCACTGTATGGATCAGCACTTTGATTCTTGTGTGTGTGTGTGTGTGTGTGTGTGTGTGTGTGTGTGTGTGTGTGTGTGTGTGTGTGTGTGTGTGGGGAGATGTTGTCAACAGTGATCATCCACTGAAGTTTATTGAGCTCTCACTGTCAGCTGTCCACATCTGCCTTCCTGGATACATTTTAGAATAAAATGTTTTGTTGAGTGTAATTGGTTGCCTGGTTTATTTTGCACCACTGACCAACATTGATCTTCACTTGCGCATGTTTACGTGAACGTCTTGAAATAAGATAACATTTGGACATAAGTAATTACAACCATAAAAGCTGGAGAAAAATATAATGCATATAAAATAATGCATACATACTGTAAACTCAATCATTCAAACAGTTTGACAGCGCAGATTTGTTTGGTAGTGTCACAACTGCGTCATTCAACAGCTCTAGTCGCAATGCAGTGTTTTTTCTGCATGCCTTTACAACATTTAACATAAGACAGCCAATCACCAGCATTATTCACTAACTGACACTGATGATATTTACTCCTTAGGTATACAAATTTGGAACGAATGACGGGCCATTTTTAATACTCCACCCTATCGAAGCAATTGGGCCAGTGCCATAGAAGTATCAAAGTTCAGTACCCAGCCCTACAGTAATGAATTTGACTTACAGTCTTTCAACATGAAAAACCAAATTGACATTTACAGACTTTGTTGTTCAATGGGAAAATGGATGAAGTGCACTAAAAGTGACTAAACTGGCCTGAATGAGGCAGGAGTTGGCGGAACATGTTATGATGTAGTAGCTACCATCTCCAGCAACCGCACTGATATTGTCAGGGGAGATTCCCCTTTGTCTTTTTTGTTTTTGAACATTCCAACACTGTGATAACATTTTACCCTAAGACCAAGAGCATTACACGAAGTTTGAGCAAAGACTGGAAACAGGGAACAGATTTGCTTGGGCAAATCATATTTTAGTAAAGAGGACCAATGGATTCACTTTCTGGGAATAAGTTAGGGCCAATTTGAACAGTACTTTTCAGTTTGTGGGTGTCTATTGTTAATTTCTTTCTCTCATAGCTTAAAAACAGTAATACAGAGAAATTAATTTTGGCACTTATCAAAACAGTTTGCAATCCAGAAAAAAATAGAAATTCAGCCGCGTAGTGGTCAAAAACTGAACTTCGCCTCAGGAAAAAAAGCTACCAAAATTTGTAAAAGCATATACTGTACGGAAAGTTTATAAATTAAAAGTAAAAACTTCAAGAAATGAATGGAGAAACATTGGTGAAGATGCAATTGAACTGACCAAATCAAAACACCAAATTAGGGAATATCTTTTAGAAGAATGCTCTAATTTAATCTAAGACAAAGAGCACCGTAGCTGTTCTACAGGCTAAGGGCTGGGTTGTGCTAGAAAAGAACTAGCTTGTTAGATGCGCTGTCTGACCACGTTGGAGGGCAAAAGTGTTCATAGCTGTTTTGAACAGCACCCTGGAATAAAAAACGGCTGTCACAAAGACGGGGGCGATGCAATAATCGTTTAAATATGGGGATAATCACGTACATCTTGCACTTGGTTCTTCACATGAAAAGTGACAAATGTGTAGCAGCAGGGCTGGACCTTAACTTTTTTTTGCACATAAAACTGGTGCTACAGAGGTTTAAAGTTTTGTAGCACAGGCCACAAACTTGAGGAACAAGTATAAAACATTTGTTCCCATTTCTTAAAACAACCACAAAGAGTGCAGTTCATCACTTAAACAGGCCTGTGATTGGCAAAGAACATTAATGTTGTACACAGGGCACCATCCAAACCTTAACTTGAAATGTAAGGAAATTATTCTTCCACTCTGTGGTATATCAATACATTTTTATAAATAATATATTACTTCATGTAATAATTTATTGGTTATTTCTCTTGAATAAACATGCACCCCCCAGTCCCCAATTTATTTTCACTTGTGCAAAATTGCAAGATTATACTATCAGAATTTGTAAGCATTACACTGCAACTCTGCACAATCCCATTGACACACTGGATTTAGAGTGTATTTTTGATAATACTGTGAGGTTTACAATGGAAATTATGAAAATGTGAACATTTCACCATAAATGTGATTAAAAACACAACTGTGAAGACAGTCAGAAATGTACTTAATGTTTTAATTTCAGTGTTTGTTGTAATGATTTCTTTTTTATTTAGTGAAGTCTTAATTTATTTCCAAAATTATAAAACAAAAAGATATCAAGACAGCAATTTTACATGCAGGAAGAAAAGAGAATATACATAGAAACTAATTAAATAGGGTAAAATAATCTAAATATTATATTATAGAACTATTACTGTTACTACCTACATAAGACAAAGCATTTTGTCATTAAAACCTGAATTTATTATAGACCAGAGTATCCTGTATCATAAATGCATGTCTGGCATTTGCAACAAAACAAACCACTTGAAAATCTGTAAAATTTCAGTGACTTAGGATGATTCTATTGGTGGATACACCTCCTGCCCTGACAGACTTAGTACACGCATTAGGAGGCATGGCTCCCCTGTACCAATATGACTACCTAACTACCTACCCAGCACACAACAACACATAAACAATGTCAGAGACTAGCAGGTGGCTATAGTGGAGCATTTAGCTAAAGAGCCACATATTTCCCTTAGGAGTTGGTAGGAGTTGACCAAACCCAGAGCTAAAATAAACAGCTGGATTGTGTTTTGTTTTCAGCTTTTTCTGCTACCTCAAAGTGGATCTAAATAAATGAAATTTATGCAGCGTTAAGCAAATGAAGATTGTGAGTTAGCACATTAGAAAAGCAATATGCTAACCAAATAACTAATGTTTCAAAATGCCAGTTTCCCTTCACTGAATGATGAGAGAGCATGGACATATTGATAATCTCCCACTCTGTTCCAGATATCATCTTGGTTTGGGTGCTGCAGGACAGTGCTATGATTCTCCCTGTGATGGTTTTGCTGGTGTTCCTATTGCTCTCTGGAACCTCTATCCAGGGAGACACTCAGGAAATGGGGAACAGCGATGAGATCCTAGAGAGAGAGTTCCTCTTTGCACCAAAACGGCAAAAACGTGCCATGGTCGACCACAGTGCTCTCCAAACAGACAAATGCTCCTATACCTTCATTGTCCCTCAGCAGAAAAACAACGGGGCCATCTGTGTGAACTCCAAGGAGCCAGAGGCCCTGCTGGAGAATCGGGTCAATAAGCAGGAGCTGGAGCTGCTCAACAGTGAAATGCAGAAGCAGCGGCGGCAGATTGAAGTTTTGCAGCAGTTGGTAGAGGTAGACGGGGGTGTGGTCAATGAAGTCAAGCTACTACGCAAAGAGAGCCGCAACATGAACTCCAGAGTTACACAGCTCTACATGCAGCTGCTGCATGAGATTATCCGCAAAAGAGACAATGCTCTTGAGGTATCACAGATGGAGATCCGCGTGCTCAACCACACAAATGAGATGGGGAGGCTAGCTGCACGTTACCGTGACCTGGACCATAAGTACCAGCATCTGTCAGCCCTCGCAAGCAACCAGAGTGCTCTCCTGGTGCAGCTGGAGGAGCGCTGTAAGCGGGGAGGATACTCATACAGTGTGGTACAGGAGAGCAGCCGTCCTGTCCGTCCACAGCCTCCTGTGATCCCTCAGCCTCCTCTGCAGAGGCCTGCAGTGTCTCCTGGAGGCTACAGACCCTACCATCCACCTACCTTAACCCGGCACACCAGCAACCCCATGACTAATGAGATACAGAATGACCAAAACTCCAAAGCATTACCACCTTCACTGCCCACAATGCCAAGTGCTGCATACAGTTTCACAAACGAGCCCTCTGGTAAGTACTGACCGCACTGACACTTTCATAGCTTCCTGTGAGGCATATTACTGTCAGGGACACAGGCCACATATTGTCCAATACTTTACAAAGCTGGGAGAAACATCTCTTCTTTAGCGATGAACCTCACAGTACAAGCATACAGAAGATCACAGAGGACTTTCTGTAGATTGAACTGATGTCCCTATAAGTCCCTAAAATATCCTTCAGTAACTCTGAAGTGGTGTGCCTGTGATTGTTGGCACAACAACGCCCCATTGGCAGAACCTGAGATGAGATTATGTTGACTTCATGATTCCTGTTGATCAGTAAGGAAGAAATCATTGAGTAAAATGGGTGCTCAAAATCTGATGTCTTATCTGTAATGCAGTGAAATCTTTCCTCAACAGAGCAGCAGAAATAGATGAGAGGGGGGAAACATAGGTAACAACAGTAACAACAACTTCACATAATATAGGAATCATAAGATACAGTTTGGGAATCCCAAAAGACTGTTGGCTCAGACGAGTCCTGCTCACCTACATGAAGTCATTTCTGAAGCTGTGGATTTAACAGGCTGCTGCAATTTAACAGATATAATGTCTCGTCAATCTAGTGACTTTCTATCTAGAACAAATGGGTTTCCTAAGCAGATGTTATAGAATTAATGATGCAAGTGAAATGCATTAACAGGCCTAATCCCTTGCGACATTTTACGTTAGTTAAAATTGGGACGGTGGATAGATGGTTTAAGTAAAGAATGTGGAGCTGAAATGATTGGTCTATCAATCTATCAGTCAGTCTAGTAACTGAAAATTAATCAGCAACTATTTTGATAATGAATAACTGTTTGACTAATTTTCAAGAATGAAAATTCAAACACTGACTAATTCAAGCGTCTAAATGCTTTGTTTTTCTTTGTCTCGTGATCTTAATAGGTTTGGTTTAAGGACTGTTGGTCCAATAAGACAACACATTTGAATAGGTCAACTCAAGGTCAAGAGATTAATCTTAACCTAAATCTAACTTTACCCTAAGCTTAACCCAACTCTTCACCCTAAAATTTAATGATTTACATTATGAGGACTTGTGTTTTATCCCCATTAGGAAGGCAGTGTCCCAACTTTTTAGGGATGTAGTATACATCCCTAAATGTGTCATTTAAATGTGTCTCTGGGTTTCCATGTGATGTCTTTTGTGGTTACCAAAACATTACAGAGGCGATGAGAGGCAAATGAGACAAAAGAAATTAACAAATTTTGGTGATCCATTTTCTAAGTCAGATCTAAATCATTTTCTCTCCTGTATTTATGATTTAAAAACAGGTGTGAAAAAACACTTTAGCAGGATGATTTTTCTTTCTTTTTTTTCAATCTGGGAAACACGCAGGGGAAAAAAAGTTTTGCCAGGAGAATTTTTCTACATTACTTTTTGGTCATTTGTGAAAGCTCACTAACAAACAGTCCCGAAGGCATATTTCTCCTATGTGCAGTGCACTTCAGTCTCTTGTGGCCAAAATGAGTATTGCAATAACAAACATTTTCATCTTTCAACACCTTCAAGATGATCCTGACAAAACTTTTTTTCACCAGGCAAAACTTGTTTTACAATTGAAAAAAAGAAGGAAATTAGAAAGACTAACCTGGCAAAACATTTTTTCACCTGTTCATTACTCATATGAGAGAGAGTTTATTTAGATCAGACTTGTCCAGAATTCTTTTGGTCTCATTTGCCTCAAAGAGCTTCTGTAATATCTTGGTAACCACAGGAGACATCACATGGAAGCACATTAACGGGAGGTACATGCTGCTGAGACACATACAGGGCAATACAGTGCATTTTTGTTCACAGTAATATTTACTCGTGTTAAATTTGGCTCACATAACACATGGTCAAGAGTGACTTCACTTTTTCCAGGAGCCCTTAGTCCATAGATTTTCAAATTATCATTTGATGTTGCAGTGTCTCTTTCAAGCACAGGGTTTAAGAATTATAATAATGATGACGACAGCATGTTGATGACAATGAATGCCATTCATGAAAGACCTTGTAGATAAATATATGGTACATAGTTTTGTTAGGCAGCATTCAGTCTCTCCTGCAGGCCCTTTCAAAGACTGTCTAGAGGCTCTGGAGGATGGATACACCACCAGCGGCATGTACCTCCTGAAACCAGACAAGGGCAATCAACTCATGCAGGTTTGGTGTAACCAGAGACACGACCCTGGTGGATGGACTGTCATTCAGAGACGTCAGGACGGCTCCGTCAACTTCTTTAGAAACTGGGAGACATACAAGGTAATAATGAGGATCTGAGCTGAGATGCACTATCCATTGTATTAAATGGAGATGGGGTGTTACATTGTAGAAATTATTAATTAGATTATCAAGTACTGTAAACCAAAGTATTGAATAAAAAATAAAAAATTGTGGCCTTATGATGGCACCAGATGAATAGTCAGAGATGACAGTCAGAGTTATAACAATTCAAAACAGTCTTACATTATCCAACACGGACCAAACTTCAACATGAACCAAGGTTTTCTGCTGTGTTGTGACAGCAATAGGTGAAAACACACACAACCTGTCCCATCATTTAAAAAACACAAACTGAGAATATAAAGAGGCAACCCCAGTCAGAATGAGCACAAGTGGGACCAGCAGCGACAGCAGAGCATGTCCCAAATCTACTCTGTGCAGCAAGAGATGGAAGATATTTCTAGGTCAACCACGCTATACATTCCAAAGCACATGGTGCCCATCAAACCATAAAGACAGATGGCTTCCTATATATGTGGTTTGAACTCTGGAGGTTCAAGGATTGTCAAATGGCTTCAGCAACAAAGAAGACTTTGATTGAAGATTGGGTTTCTGCAAGTTAAATGCTGTTGAGAATGCATAATACTCTGCCCCATGTCTCTGTTTGATAAGGATACATACCATTCATTTGTTTTACTATCAAAATATGAACTTTATTTATATATAGGGACAGGACAGGCAAACCGTGATATAATACCGTCACCATCCAAAAAGTAAAAAAAAACAGATATTAATTATAGGTCATGTCAGCCACCCCTCCTCACAACCACACAAGTCAACCTCATGGTGTGGTACAACTAATGAATGTGAACGTGCACTTTGTTTCATGGAATCCAGCAGGGCTAGTGCAACTGGCATGTTTTATGAACAAAGCAGCACAGATTAGAATGGATAAAATCTCACATTTTTATGCCAGTTGTGGCGGCTGCAGTCAACCACATCTGCAACAAATTTGAAATGACACATTAAGTTGAAGCATCCGACCAGTCTTGGAAAATCTGCAAGTGAAGGATCACAAGAAATCATTAACAAAGGGTCAGACCATGAGCCAACAGCGGCAAAGTTCCTCCACCCAAGTCAAACTTGGAGCATTTTGTCAAGAACCTATTACCTTTATGCCTCCGCCACAAGTAGCAGTGGTGGAGGAGGTTTTCCGATCCTTAAGCACTAATACCACACTGTCAAAACACTCTACAAGTAAAAGTCCTGCTTTTAAAACTGTTCTCGAGTGGAAACAGCCAACTTTTCAATCCCCCTAGTGTTTCGAAGTGGCAATACTGCTGGCGTTGCTGTTGCAAAAACAGGTGGATCACTTCATGTTTTCCTTAGAACCCAGCAACTACACAAGACACACTGATACACCCACGGAAGAAAAAAAGTGAAACTGGCACAATTTTATATGGAGTATTACCATCGTTTCGAATATTGCTTCATGCAAACAAATAACTACAGCAGGGGTTGGCATCAAGGTGGAGGGGGGAGTAGAAGCAAACATTAGCAGAAAACGCATGAGTTCATTCATTCATTTAATCTATGATGTAGACATGAAAACAGATAGAAATTGTGCCAGCCTGACTGGATCGCAACTCAGTCATGATTTCAACTACTTGTATACTGTTGGGCAGTTTAATCTAAAGAAATCTATCTAGCAAACTATCTCTAGATAACCAGTTAACTTCTCATAAGTCAGAAAAAAAACAGAAAACAGCCTGTTTCGAATTTTGTGATGATGCATTTTACAGCCAATCCAATAGGTTTTTTTAAATAGCTGATTTAGTTTAAGAAATAATAGAGTATTCTCAAGCCATAAAGGAACACTTAAAGTCATACAGTCGTGACTTTCAGTCCGTGGTATGGGTCAAACTGCAAAAACACTGCAGTCTACATTTTTGTGTTCATATTCTAAACAAAACTGTTATCTGATACTGCAAAGCTTGCTATCAAACTGTGGTAATCCTTGTTATTTCAATAAAGCATTGAGGAACGACAGCTTGTTTTGTCTGGAGATCAAGAGTCATTTGAGATCTACTACTTACTGTAGTGTGGTGGTTGGTTGAGCATCGTCCTTTGTGGAAAGCAACTCTCGTCAGTCTCAGCTAGTTGTCCGATTCAGAATTACCATTACAGTGGCTATGGGAATGCGCCTGGTTAAAGCGCACAGGGGAGGGGTTTGGTAACATAGACACTGTCCTAAACAGTGACATTATGAATACTTGTGTCACTTCATAAAAAATGGAATTTATACAAACAGGACTTTCAAACTGCAACTGTGCTGTGAGAAAGATCTAATCAAGTTATATCTGTAATGAAATAATTAAACTTCCATTTGGCCCCTACAGCTGAAATCTATCTTTAACAAAAAAAAAAAAGAAAGTGTTTGGACAATTCATCTCATTGTGTAATATGTGAGTAATCGTAAGAAAAACTCAACAAAATCAAATCCATGAGATCACAACAGCAGAGCTGAAATCAATTCAAATAAACTAAACATGCTCACAGTGTTGCAGCCAGCGCAATGATCCAAGCACTTCATAACTTTGCTGCGTTTCCCAGTTACTACTGGTGGAACCCGACATTATGTAAAATATGGCTGCACAGGGTGAAACACTTAGCTGGCAAAGATTAACATCTTGTGGCCAAAAGTGAGGACATCCCAATCTGCATAATTTCTCAGGACTTTAAACTCAAGACCAAAGTACAATGGAGTACTTCCAAGTTGTCCCCTGACCCAAACACTCCCCAACCCACACTCAATGAGTCAACAAGGCACTTTAAGCCAATTATACGCTCATATTTGGCAGGGACGATGCTCCATCCTGATTGAATCCATGTGTCATGTAATTGAAGCAAGAGTTCAGAAACACAGTGAGCTCTGCTGGAGAGGATCTTAAACACGTCCTGCCATTATGCCACTGCTCTTGGCCTCTAATTGTGACATCAAGCCAGTCTTTCACAGATGCTTGGAAACCATAGGTGGTTTGTTGCTGGAGTCCATGTCTGTATCCAAGAGGAGGAAAAACAGCCACTTTCTTATAAATTGTCAAATGAGAGAATTGCTGTGACCTTTCCTCTTAAATCATGTGCTGGGAAAAGTGAGAATGTATTATTCCTGCCTAATTCAATGTGTTTCTCCTCAAACAGCAAGGGTTTGGAAACATTGATGGTGAATACTGGTTAGGACTAGAGAACATCTACTGGTTGACCAACCAGGGCAACTACAAGCTGCTGGTGACCCTGGAAGACTGGACCGGACGCAAGACCTTCGCCGAGTATGCCAGCTTCCGTGTTGAGTCTGAAGCTGACTTCTACAGACTGCGAGTGGGTCAGTACCATGGCAACGCTGGAGACTCTCTTACCTGGCACAACAGCAAGCAGTTTACCACACTGGACAGAGACCATGACGTCTATGCAGGTGAGTGTAATGCAGTGGAAGAGAAGACAATCATAACTGTTGCTGGACTTTCTCTCGCAAAAACTACTAACATTTTGCTATCTTATTCAATACGTTGCACACAGTGAGTAAATCAATGATGATGAGGTGTTTCCCTTAAGACTATTGTTCAGACAGCATATAGTAGCTACACTGACAAGATGCATCTCAGTTCAGCAGACAACAGATGTCTTAACTTTGCCCAGGATCTGAAAATGACACTAAGTGTGATAAAAACTCTGGCAAGAAACTGTTTTAAGTTCAGAGACATTGTCTGAGTTTGTTGTAGCCACAATTCTTCTGCCTGAAATTCACATCAGTTTAATATTTACAGTAATAACAAGCAAACCTCTATATTTTAGTTTCATTGTGTATTTTGTAGTTCTATATTTGGAAAAAAAAAAAAAAAATTCTATATACGTCATTGCTGATTGTGCAGAACAAAATGGCTTTCACTACTTTTAGAAGATCACAGCAGCAATGAAGCCAGTGGAAAATGGCCATCAATAATCCAGCTCACCATTTTTCAGTTCCTGCTCAGTCAAACCAAGTCCAAAACTTCATGTTCTGTTTCTGTGACTAAAGACATGAATGCAGAAAATAGACATTTGGATACAATCACAGATTTAGATTTGGCAAGCAAACCATCCAAACGATGTCTGGCTAATTTCAAAAATCTGAATGATTTGCCCATGAGTCAAAAAAGCACACATGCATGTCTGAGTATGGATAACCTCTGCTCCTTGACTTATTTAAATGCTTAAGCCAGCCAATTGCAACTCAACAAATATACAAATGCCACATTATACATTTTCTATCAGTAAATACAATTAAACTGTAAATATTCAACCTTTCTACTTGACACTATAAATGTATTGTCATTCAGAGTACATTCGCCAAGAAAATCTAGTTTCCCTCCAGTATTGCTGCCTAATTAGACAAAACAAAACTAAGAGTGGTGACCTCAACTCTGCAGTAGGTTTCATACAGCAGAATTATTGTGTTAATGATGTAAGGCGCAGTTCTTGCTTCTTGCATTGTGCACCCACAAACCTCTGCAATTGCGTAATTGAGGCCAGCACATGGGATCTGGCGCACGCCTCTCAACATCTGAAACACTGCAATCCGTGCCTCTCTGAAAGCACATGGCTGAGTGCGAAAAGTCATGTGGGGCTTTTCTTGCTTCCTTTTTCTACGGCCGTCCTCCCATGTGCTGCTACAGATTTGTCCACAACACTCACTACAGTGCTGCACAGCAATGACAAGTCAGTAACTTGTGCAAGTATGTGCACATTAATTGCTACAGACAGTGCAGACTCACCTGCAGAGGAGATGGCGGGTGGCACAAAGCATGCTGGGAGCTTTACTGTTTCAGACCAAATATACAGGAATTTAATAAAAACAGCCATGTCGTCCATTGTTGGTCTTACTGATTACTAATCAGTTCTTAGCCTATTTCTTCAGCCAGCAGAAGAGCAGACTGCTTGTATACCAGTTGGTCTGATTTAATTCTTTGTATCTTCAGGTAACTGCGCCCACTACCAGAAGGGAGGTTGGTGGTATAATGCCTGTGCTCATTCCAACCTGAACGGCGTCTGGTACCGTGGTGGGCATTACCGCAGCCGTTACCAGGATGGAGTCTACTGGGCCGAGTTCAGGGGAGGAGCTTATTCTCTGAAGAAAGTGACCATGATGATACGACCCAATGCAAACACCTTCCATTAACACTTCAGTCAATTACACCTGAACAGGTTTTAGTAGACGAAATTTCCACTAATGGGATTCCATTTCTACTGTATATCACAAAAACAGGCATCAACAGGTGTTGATTTGCATTTCATTCTTCACTTTCTTCTATTTGTTGCTTTACTGCATATTGCTACGGTATCTTCAGTTTGTAAAGGCTCATACAGTGGCAAAATAGGATCCCAGCGCAATTCTGTTTTATTTTATTCCTCCTTCAGGTATAGGTTTTACTTATCTTGTTTGGGCTGTTATGTGCTGAATTAAATCCATAATGCATTAATTACATATTAATGCAAAATCATAACAAAGGAATTTATGTCCAGCGGTCAAAATTGACTGACGGCAATAAACTGGTTCTTCAGATTATTATTGGTGCTACTGCATATACATTATGTATATACAACATATATTGGGATCAGTTCTACAGGAGAGAAATCTGGTTATTTATTTTTGATACAATTTTCTAGAAGGTTTCAGCAGATCTGTCTAATTTGCCAGAGTCATTGTCTTTCCAAGTCTTTTGCCTCCTAATATTTAGATTTGATATGGTTAGTAAAAAAGGTTGAAGGCCTTCTGACTTAACGTGAACAAAAAAGTTCAACATGCCAAAAAAAGTTCAACAGTTCTTCTTTTCTGGAATCAATACAGCAGGACTGTGGACCATACAGCTACCTGTGTTATTTTATAGTGCTTGATTTAGTCTTTCTAGCAAAATAAGTGAGATATGAAGTCACAAGGAAAACTGTCTTTGTCTCCACTGATGTAGTAGAAACCAACCCGTCATGGCATCCTGATCAACCACTGATGGGACCACTGTTACATTATGTAAAATGAAATCAGAATCAATGTGAATTTTTAAAGAATCATGTTTTGGTACTGAAGATTCTGGTACTTGATATTTTGTGATAAAACTCACTAACGCTACATTTAATCTTTTTATGCTTAGAAAGGTATCCATGTTTTAAAAAGACAATTTCTTCCTAGCATGAAACCATAAGGAGACACTGAATCTCAAAAGTCCAAAATTTGGTTATCTTTGGTTAGTAAGTCGGAGTCAGGATGTGGTTAGCTTAGCTTAGCATAAAGAGGGGGAAACAACTAGACTGACTCTGTCCAAAGTCCAAAAATACACCTACAGTACCAACACCTCTATAGCTCACTAATTAACACATAACTTGTTTGTTGTATTGTACAGTAACATAAATTCTACAGTTTGTAGTTTTTGAGGGAGTAACATGCTGGAACCATTTCTTGGCAGCAAACAGCAAAGTGTAGTGGCTGTGTTGCATCACAGAGTCTTGTCATCATACTGAGGTTACCAGGTTTGGTACGATCGTGCCTGTAGAGACCAAAACGTGTGATCATCGACTGTAGCTTGCAAACTATAAGCAGAGCACAGAAGGTTGGACAGTTGAATGATGTTTCACCAAGAAAAAGTTCAAGAAGAAGCAGAAGAAGTATCTCCAACTGAAACTTCAAATTACTGTGTTAAGGTCAGTTGCTTAAGTAGGGATACAGCAGGTTTATCGGTGAGCTTTAGAGGTGCTGGTTGGTGTATTTTGGAATTTTTTTGAGCTATTCTTTAATGCTACCAGCTCCAAGGTAATCCACCACATCTATGGAATCTGGGTATTGTGAAATAGATGAAAGTCTTGAAATGTAGACAAATATTTAATTAAAAAACACAATAAAATATGCAAATATGATTTCATTACAGGTTTTCCACTTAAAAGCTAGAGTAAACATAAACAGACACAAAACAGTACAACTAAGTTATTCCCTCCCACCAAAGGTTTCCTGGTCTGTTGAAAAGATCAGTCACTGTATTAGTGTGCAGATACAGTATGTACCAGGTACTCTCGGTGTGTGTGTATATGCTGTTTTGTTAAGATTATTTATAGTCTTTATGTCATCTATCTTGCAATAAACTATGTACAGCCCCGCGTAAGTTTGCAGTGATCCCATTTCATTCAACCCTTCAACACTGGCATAACTCCAACCAACCAAAATCAAACTCTTTTGTATTTCACACAGCTGGACTACAATCACAGATTCAAATAACAGAGGTTAGAGTTTCTGATATCATGAGTGCTGAAAACCAATTAAGGTTAAACAGGATTATCAGTAAAACAAACAGCAAGACATGAAAACAGAGTAAACCGTAAATGAATGAGTGAGAATTAAAGAACGGAGTCACTTTACATGAGCAGCCAGTAACAAATGGAAACACTCAAGAGTGATTCATTAGTTCTCAAATCAGTCCAGCCAGTAATATTAATGACAGCAAGCTGTGCTTCAGATAAACAAGGTTCTGTTCAATCCTTTCACTGTCGTGACCACCCTGTCTAATCGTGAAGTTAACAGCCTACAGTACCTGTTGAGGGAAACTGGAGCCTGACTGACTAAAATAAACTATAGATGACAACAATCACTTCAGTGGTCATGAAATACTTTAAACACTGTTACAAAGTATGGAAATAAAATATAACAGCAATATGTCTTCATGAAATGTTTACATAGTAACTTGATTGTGTATTTTCCTGAAAACTGCAGTCCAACCTTAATATTGAGATACTGCTGATGATTAAAAAATGTCTTGATTGTCAGTGTCTTTGCCATTTCCAGACTGATTTTATTTTTGTTCTCTCAGAGAAGATAAAGTTGCAGACTAACAGGGGACGGCGTGTACATGAGTGAGAAATGCCCAAACTCAGTTACAAGAATTCCTAAACATAAATGGCAGCAGTCTGTCTCTGCTTCCACTGTGTGTACAACAGGACACTACTAAGGCCTAGTTCACACTGCCATCTCAAATCTGGCATTTCCAGATTGTATCCAGGCTGATTTTGGAAAGTCTGGATGGGAAAAAAGAAAAGAAAAGAAGTTTTTACAAATCAAATCCAAGACACATTTGGAGGTGGTTTGAAGATTACAATCAGATCTCTACAGGTGTGTCTCAGTCCAGACACTCTGGCCTTTTAAATCAAATTTCAAAATGTCAGTCACTCGCAATGTAACACACAACAATGACGTCAAATCCAGAGTGACGGAAGTGCATCGGAGTGGCTGAGCAGAATCCAACATCGCAAGGCATAGTTACCTGGTGTGACGGAGGAGTGTGACTGTTTGGAGCATGAGATGACGGATCTACATTTGTCATGCTTCTGTGTTGGAAAGCCACGTCACCAGCATATGTAGTTACTGACGCCTATGTCATTACCACATCAACCCATCCAGATAGGTTGGTGATGTCTGGACACACAAATCCGATCTGATCACTTGCAAATAACAGAGTGGACAGTCTGTGTTAAAGATCTGATTTGAGAAACAAATCGCATTTGCCTGCAGTCTGAACAAAAGCAGTCTGTCAACAATTAGACTGGAGCTAATGGAACTGCTGAACTAATGTAAAATTCTAGCTTTACACTGCTACATGACTGACTCAGCTGTACTGCCATCCATCTGCTGAGCAGGTACTGTACTCGCTCTCATTGTAAATGACTGATTTTCCTAACAGTAAAACCAATTAAGCACTACTTCTCTGCAGAGAAATGTGCTTGGATTGTCAGATTTTTCTGGTGAGCTGTCCCACTGGAGTGTGGGGTTGTGACTGTTGACCACCAGGGGCTTGGTACACACAGAAGTCAAAGGGTTATGCTGCTTCACAGTCAGCCTGAGGGAACAATGGTTGAACTTAATATGTGTTGACAATATTAAGTATACTACTACAATCAGTGCCATCCATGCTTTGCATCAGGCTTTTATGGACATTTTACACCTCTAGACAGCTACTGAAGCTATGAGCAAAACATTTACATTTACTCCTGATCTCAGGACATTTGGGCAACTAGTAAAGAAGGTCAACAACACCTGCACTATATCGTGGACCATGCAACTAAAAAGCATATACAGTATACAGCGCATGTTTGAAAGGATTCAAACTGCAGACAGGAATTCAGACTAGTTGTGTATGTTGAGCAGTTTGGAAACAAGATAAAGCAAGATGTGTAAATACATCAAGATTACTGAAGCGCAGATAGAGGACTTACCAAGGTAAGGAATACAGGGCACCATCTTCAGGGAACGAATGTATTCTCTCATGCGGGTGTAGTTCTCTTCCTTGGATGTCAGATAGTTTAGCTTCTCAAATGTGGCCTTGTCTTTCCGACTGATCAACTACAACAAGAAAGAAAGAAAATTATACATTTGATCTTCTTCTTCTCATCGGGACCTATTACCTAAGCAATAGGTACCGAGTACATAAGTATATGGCAAACATTACCTCTGAATGTCTCTGTGTTCCATAATCCATAACTATGCTGTTAAAAAATCAGACTGTTGGAGCTAGAGATTATTTCTAATGGAATATACTCAACAATAACTTCTCATCAGAAATATCTCAGTGGGTTTTTCCCCCTTTACATCAGCTGTAGACTGTGCAGTAGCCAGATAATTAAGCATTGTTCAAGCACAGTGAGTTAGAGGGGGTTTGCAGTGCGTCATTCTGAGCGATTCAGACAAATCTGGCAATGTCTGTTTTTCTTGCTTGCCAGTATGAGACCCAATACTGTTCCTCAGGCACAAAGTAAATGGAAGATTAGTCAATGGTGCTGGTGTCCATCAACACAAAAAAAACTGGAAAAAGTGCTGGTGGATTAATCAGACCTGTGTCCAGAAACAAACAAAAATTACCAACATTTTCTTATGTTTTGGCATGAGATGCCACAATCTCAAGCTACTGTAATAAATGTCTGAGTCAAAGAAATAATAACATCCATGTTTTTAAAAGCATTCCTGCTCTTGACTGATATAGTAAATTTTCCTGAGTGCTGGTTTATAAAAGCAAATCAACAGAAGGCAGCCTCCCTGTTAAACAGAGTATTTTTCCATGTGTCTTGGCGCTGTGCATCCACTTTTCATGGTCTTACATATATGCAGTACTGTAAAACCAGAATTTATGTATTAAAGGTGTATCAAATATTAATATCAAATATCAAATATTAAAACCAGGACAAACAGTATGAACTTTAATGGCCTGAAGGAGAAAGAGCTTATAAGAACTCACAGGTCACAAACAGTTGTCTGTTTAGAGTAACTAATCATTCAAACACCCAGTTTGTACAAAAGGCACAGGCCAGCCGCACTTTATTACTCATAAACATTCAGAAGAGGATCAGTTTGTGGTAGTGAAAAATTATTTTGAGTGGACAGTGAAGCGCCACATGTTATCTCGATTGTCTCTGAGGGATGGTTAGGTTATCCAAGGCCACAAAGATCTGATCCACCTAAAACCTCAAGCCAGTTTTCTGGTCTATCCAGCAAAATATTATGAGAAACCCAGCACTCGGGTCAAAGAGAGCAAAGAGAGAGAGCTTTTTGAATTCTGTGTACAATATAAATGTTATGTAATATCATATACAAGTGCCTTTCCTGTGTGCAAACTTTCAATGAGAACATGTGATTGAAAAAACAAATTTTTCTCAAATCATGCTCAGGAAAGTCAGGTATAACGTGGATCTACGGTTAAAGGTCTGTTACCTGACCGCAGCACAAAGTGTCAGGTTTGAGGTTAAGCTCCAGCCACATCTTTTTCTTTTGCATTCAATGTCATTTTAACAGTTTTGTTTGTGCGTCATGTTTTGTTTGAATGGCCAAACACCCACAAACACAGTTCAAAATCCAGACACTTGGCCCAAAGAACCACTGAAAACATCTTGGATTGAAGAACTTCTCTTTTCTTATATACATTTGTGTTGTGAACATCAGCACTTCATCTTTTTTTCACTGCAGTCATTTGCTGATACTCGTCCATTGACACACTCATTTGAAAAAGTAGTATCTGCACTTCTTTTTGTCCACTTCACACAGAGCATGAAGCTGTGCTTACCGCCCAGGTTTTGCTCAGCCTGAAGATGGGAGCGCTCTGCAGAGCAGACACCACTGACACCAGGGAATGAAGGTTGTTCAGCTCCAACAGTTTCTGGGAACAAACAGATATTTCATGAACAACACATATAAGTACAACAAGTTTAGCAACTATTCCAGTCCATTGGCTCTGTGAATAATGCACTAGTAACAACCACTGATTTCAATCAAAAAACACGAATATCTTTATAAAGAAGGGGGACGTGCCCCCAGTGGGTCAGGGGTTAAGATGCCATCCATGAATCACAATCTCACACAAGCCATCCTGCTGCAAAACATTCTGTATTTGTAGACACACATAAAGCATGCTTCAGTAGTTTGGTTTCAGTAGTCTATATCTTTGCAATTTGTCAAGCAAAGGCAGTTCCACGTTTCCTTTCCATTCCACTCTCTGACCTTGGAGAAAAACTCCTTCTGTTACTATCCCTTATTGGACCTCAAGAGAAGAAACACCATCTTGTTTATGCCATCAGTACATCTGCGTTCTCCATCACTCCTCATATAGTACAATGAAGAACCTGATGAACCCCTCCTGTGCTGCAGCTTCACAGACTAGTTTGGATTTTGTGTTGAAATGATCTTATGAGCAACTGGCAGTGAGTTTCAGTTCCAGAACAGTAACAAAATATTTCAAGAACACATTATGACTTTGTCAAACACTGAAGAACTCACAAAAAGATTGCCCATTAGATCAGGTGGACCTTGTTTATACTGCTCTTAAAATGACTGCAATACTCAACAATCTTACATTAGAAGCAGTGTTTAAAATGCACAAAAATACAAATGTCACAGAATGATGCTTTATCAATAAAATATCAGCATTTTTCATATTGTTCATATGACTTAAGTACTTATTAAGTTCATTCAATTTGAACTCACCTTTGCTATTTTGACAAAATGGCTCAGAATTTCTGCTCGGATTTTCAGCGTCTGGGCAGTTAAGATTTCTCTCACCAGCCAAAAGCTCACCTGAAACATAATAAAATTAAAACACACATAAACACCAGAATAATCTCCTTGTGGTTGCATGCCTATGGCAACAACTCAAGTTGAAGTTTACACCTATGTCTGTCCACCACACTCATATAACATGTAGTCAAGACTTTCAAGGAGTTTAACAAGAGATGTTAAGTGTATATTTTACCAGCATGGCATTTATCACTATACTGACGTGAGAAGTTTTTTGGCCTCCAGCAGTTACTTTTAGCTCTGATTTGGTCTCTACCAACTCCTGAGAAAAGTATATGACTCTTTGGCTGCTAAATGCTCCACTATGTTCACCAGCCAGTCTCTAAATGTGTCTGCCAGCTGTTTGGTCTTGAACAGGCGGTGTACAGTGGGTTTATCAGAGCTTTTCCTGTGATGAAAGCTGCCTGCTGCTGCTGGAGACGATGAGAACAGTTAGACTGAACCAAAACAGTAAAGCTCTGGGTGCTGGATCTAAAACAGTGAGCTGACAGAGGTTAAAAAGCTCTGTAGAGCTGGTGGTGCAGCAGAGTTGGTGATATTCTCTGTTGGTTTGTCTCCACAAGAAAGCCCTTTGACATCACACATTTGAAATACGGTCAACATTATTGTTAAATATTGATTAGTGCAGCTTTAAAACTCTATCAGGGAAGAAAACAGTAAAGGGATATATCCCTTCTGTCCATTATATTATTGCTTTAGTACCTATTTAAGATATCAAATACAATTTAAGAAGAGAGGAGGGAAACAGAGCTCACCCTGATTATCACCAAAGAAACTCAACAAAAGTTTTGAAGGTTGCAAGCTCTTTACAGGTTGTAAACTCCTTAATTGAAGCCAGACTGATGAAGCATTTATCCCATGTCTGTAAAACTCACTCTCTCACTGCAGGGGTGAGCTAACACTACCTGATACACATTAATATGCTGCATTCAATCTGAACTACTCAACAACACAACAGTTGGCTGAAAGTAAAACAGAGGTTTTAAATTAACGGTGTACAATGTTGCAGCCGCCTTTATACATCTGTTTGAATTTAAAATGCTTCTCCTTACCAGAAAGCCCTAAATGGTCAGGCACCATAATTTCTGAAAGAGTACATAGTACCCCATCACCCCATTAGAACACTGCATTCTCAGATTGCAGGCTTACTTTTAGATCCTAAAGTCTCCAAAAGTAGAATTGGAGCCAGAACCTTCAACTTTCAAGCTCCTCTCCTGTGGAACCATCTTCCAGTCTCAGTCTGGGAGGCAGACAGCATCTCTACATTTCAGAGTTGGTTTGTTTGATTTGTTGTGATAGTGTCCACTAACAAGCTTTTTTTAGGTTGTGACCAATCCACTGATATAAGGGAAGGATATTAAGGGGAAAGAAATTGACTGATGATCACATGGCAGAAGATTTGATGAGGATGAGGATATTTGCTCACTGTAGCATTTTTAATACCAAAATACTTTCTTCTCAATATTATTTGTTCAACAAACTGGAAGGATTTCACATTTAAGACACACTAGGCAACAGTAATGCTGGTTCAGGGTTGGTAATGCCTGTACAGTATTTCACTTACCTTTACTACAAGTATTCAAGCCACACATCAAGTGTAACTGATACAACTCTCATTTGTTAATTGTAATTATTTGCGAAGTAGAAGTAATTGAATAATGAAATATTTGCTTTAGAAACCTAGCCAAAATATTACCTCTAAGATTCAACTAAAATGGGATCTAGAACATATGAAGTATCTGGGAGTCAACATTCCAAAAGATTTATCAAACTTATACTATTTAAATTTTGATCTATTAAATAAGAAATTATAGGAAGATATAAAGAGAAGGAATCTTATTCCAGTATTAAGTTTTGAATCTCGGATTGAATCAGTTAAAATGAACATCTTGCCAAGGATACTATATCTAGTCCAGTCCCTCCCAATTGAAATTAATGATAAACAATTCAACGAATGGGATAAATTCTTATCACGTTACATTTGGCAGGGGAAAAAAACGAGAATAAGGTTCCAAACTCTTCAATTGTCAAAGAAAAAGGGTGGACTGGCTCTTCCCTGTCTAAAAGATTACTATATATCGGCCCAGCTAAGGATCCTGTTCTGTTGGTGCGTCTCAGATTACAAAGCAAGATGGAAGGAAATTGAAGAAAACATATCTGGGACGATGCCATTTCAAGCAAGAATAGGGGATAAAAGACTAATTAAATGCCTGATGGAAACAGAAAATAAATGGATCAACTTATCTCTGAAAACATGGTTAAATGTTATCACTAGAAATGATATGTTACAAGAGGTAAAGATCCTGAAATGGTGCTGCTACGATCTTGATTTTGCTCCAAATAAGATGGATGCCAATTATAGGGGATGGGTTAGCCGAGGTCTCTCCTCATATTGTACCTTGTTCAACCAGGTAACACTGAAGAGCTTTCAGATGTTGAAAAGACAACATGGTCACAACGATGGTGACTTTTTTAGTTAAAAAGTCAAAAGGCATTTGAAAACAGTCTATTAAAAGTGTTTATTAGTGCTTATAGGACAGATTCCATGCTTAGGGTCATCTCTAGACTTTATAGAGGCCTGCAGGAAATAAAAATAGTGAATACTACATATATAAAACAAAAATGGGACAGGGAAACCAACAGCTGCCTATCAGAAGATACCTGGATAAAATACTGTGAATTTCAGTGGAGGATATCAAGCTCAAACTCATGGAGATCTTTCGGCTGGAAGTGTCTCATTAGGTATTTCGTTACACCTGCTCAGCAGAGCTACCATACAGGATCTTCTAGCTGCTGGAGGTTATGTCGTTCTCAGAAGGCCAATCACTACCATTTGTTCTGGAGCTGTCCAAAAATAAATATTTTTTGGCGCAAGGTTTATTCAGAACTAGTAACTATATTTGGTACCAACATTACATTTAAATGGGACGAACTTCTTTTTGGGCTTGTACACTCAGCTAATGTAAGCGTGAAAAATAAATATTTATTTGGAATACAGAGTCTAGCTGCTAGAAAAGCAATTGCAAAGAAATAGCTCAAGCCAGACATCCCATCTATAGATGAATGGTATGATATTATTTACAATGTGTATGTAATGGAAAGAATCACTTTCTCAATGAGGCTCCAGATTCAATGACATATGGAAGCAATGGAAAATGTATATTTCCCTGAAACGTCCTTCTTTTGTTTAAGTTTCTTTTCTACATCAAAATGTACTTGATTGGTAATTAATTTGCTGTAATATTGTGTCAGAAAACACCCCATGATCATTTTGTGTTACTTTATAAAATGCTTTGTAAAAGGAAAAACAATAAATCAAAAAAAAAAAGAAAAAAAAGAAAAAAAAAGAAATATTTGCTTTAGAAAATGTGTATAACGTACCTGGTTGAACCTGCGCGTGAATGCGACCACATTGGGAGCCAAACTGTGTTTCTCTTTCCCATTCCATCCACAGCTGGCCAGCTCCTGTCAATCAGAACAAGACATTAGCCACGGCAACTGTACCAATAACTAATACCACCATGAGTGTGGTGGCTGAGTCTACAAATTAAAAGAGCATGAGACCAGTTTCACCAAAATGACGAGCAATATCAATACCACATTTTTGGACTGGAGGTAATGACGGCTCAACATTTGTGCCTCAGATTAGATCATAGTCATGAAAAATCATTGGAGTCAATGTTTCCCCTCAGAGAAACAATACAAGTGTAAATATCCCATGCAGGAATTCAAGTGAGCCACCAGGGGAACGTCTCTAATTGCCAGATCCACTGTGCCAACACACTCCATTTGCTGATTTTAGTGCAGAAGAAAGGTCTAGCTGTTCACACTGTCACTGTAGCATGGTTAAAACAAGACTAAGAGTCTATATCTGCTGTATCTGAAATTTGGAACAAATCCCAACAACCCATATGCTTTCAAATCTAACCATATTTTTTTTAAGGTACGAGTAGTTTAAACAAAAGTTCTGATAGAACTTGGCAGTGACCAGCTACTTTAGGTGATTTGAGTCATCTAAAGGCTGTTCAAAAAGATGTTGAGTATAATCAAATATCATCATAGTCAAGAAGACAAACAAGACAAAGAACCCATTTACACTTGGTAATAAATGCGATCTGTATCCAGACACATTGTTCAGGAAAAACACGTTAATGTACGTATGCGTCATGATTGCAGTGTGATCGGATCTCCCTGAGCACATGTGGAGGTAGTCTGGCTCGCATTGTGTTCAGATCTTAAATGCAATCCCTACAAGATAACACTGATAAAGATATTTGTTTTTAACATAAACTATTGGTTGTTGCCTCCATATCTACTGATTATATGTCTATTCTCTGTCATAAAAGAACCAAAAGATGGGTTATTTAACAGAACTGCACAAAAAAAAAAATACAGGTGGGAAATGAATGATAAACAGCAGGAAGTAACTGTGTGCATGACTGTGCTGCTGTTAACAAGTCATATAATTTATCTTGTCACAAAGTAGCCCACATACCCATGCTGCAACAGGCTGGAACAAAATGACATGATATTTTTCATAGAAAGAAAGGAATAACTTAATATATTATATTTACTGAATTTACAAGAGGGGACAAATGATTCAGAACTGGCTGCAGACAGTGTTTCACAAAGCTTCTAAAGGTTCCATAATTCAACAATTCACAAAACTCTGATTTAAGGGAGACTGGGGCTGATTTGCCACCACCTCAAATTATTCAAGTACAAGTTTTGCTCTGGAGGACAGAGATCTGATCTCAATGACAATAATGAGAAATTAAAAATACCAGGTGTAAATGCAAAGGCAAGATGAGATCATTGTTCATTATCCAGAGAACGTATCCAGATACTGATCCCATTTGTGACACCAGGGGTTCTATTTTCATCCCCGCCGCTGGTGGGGCGCAGGGTGTGCACCTCACGTAGTGGTATTTTTGTGCAGCGCAGGCGGGCATGCAGTGCACTTGGTATTTTGGTAAACCCAGGCGCACAGAGGTACGCCAGAATGGGCATTGCGGCGCAGTAGGGGGAGGTGTTGGCATAATCAGCCAGCGGATTTGGATTTTCGGTCCATTTCGGCGCTGAAGTGCGCTGAAAGCTCGCCACCCCAGACCTGGTCAACTCTGTGCACCAGCAGTGCACCGCTGGGCAAGTGGATTTTCTTAAACCCGCGGAGTCGTGCGCTCACGTCACCAATACCTCACAGGCAGGTTTCCACAGTGTCTGGCATTTCACTGTGATCAATAATTAGCAACAGCCACGATTCAATGCAACTATCTGAGTCAGCACATACAGTCAGACCTAAATTTATATATTTTGATCAGTATCTCATCTGACCACATCGCAAGCACGTTCAGCACGTGTAATGGTCACTCAACCTGACCGAATGTACACAGGTGAAACAGGGATGCAAACTAATCAATTAACGTCGTTGTGCCAACCAGAAACAGCCGTGGCATCCTACAGAGCAAATATACTGCATCTATCTCAGAGCACTCCAGAGACAGACACATGGAAAAAACTAAGTGATGATCGTTGTCCACTATTACCCACGTCATTTCATTCCAAATACAAATGTGATCATTGTAATGCTTAACGTTACCTACAAAGATGGAGTACATCATTGCTTTGAGGAGGAGGAGGAGGAGGAGGAGGAGGAGGCTGAGAATTTACCATCTAAGGACCTCCTCCTGGGAGAAGCATGGGCTCAGTCATCCTCGAAACTTGCCATGCGCCTCACCAGCAGCGTTTTTAAAGGTGAGGCGAGGAGCTGGTGTGATTGGTGAAGATTGGACTCGGCTGTGTCAAACCCACTCCACGCCTTCTCCCCTCCCTCCTTCCAAGTTGCGCTGCTGGGTGGGACTGAGATGAGAAGGGGGAGTAGTTGCGCCGGCAGCGCAGTGCACGAAAATACCAAAGTCTGCGCCGCCACGCCCCATCGGCGAAGCCAACCTGACTTTGCACCGCGCCTCCGCCGCACCACCAGCGGAATCGAAAATAGAGCCCCAGGTGTAAATGGGGTCAAACAGTCTACAACCATGCTCTGTGAGGCTCTGTAAGCTCTTAACAGCAGTGCTTTGAGCTTTGTTTTGCAGGCATTTGGTCATCAACCAAATTATTAGACAAGGTAGAGTTTTGAAATGATGGAGACACTAGCTGAAAAGTCAGGGGATCCTCAAAGTTATTCAAATTCATCCTATGAGGGACATGAATGTCTGTGTAAAAGCTCAGGGCAAACCCTTCAACAGCTGTTGAGACATTATTACATTATATATACTGTGTGTGTGTGTGTGTGTGTGTGTGTGCGTGTGTGCGTGTGTGTGTGAAATCTGTCACAAAGTAACATCTTTTTTTTTGTTCCCCACACTCGTCTGTATGTTGATGAAATTCTGTGCGACAACGAGGAAATAAGGTTCCTGGCTGTGCTGCTGTAATTGTAGACGTTTGGAAAAAAGAAAAAAGTGAGGAGACCATGCTGGATGAGTGAAGTGAAACGCACACCATGTGCTTGACTCCGTCTCTAATTTTTCAGTCCCTAATGTCTCTACCAACTCTGCCTGGTTCTCTTCCCTGTATGCAGCCTGCTGGTGAGAAGGCAATCCTTCAGGACAAAGCAGAGACTGGAATTTCATTGACTAACAGAAGGTAAGCAGGGTTTCCACTGAACAACTCAACCACGCAGGCCAGTCTGGGTTCAGCTGAGTGGTAACAGATGTGAAGGTCATCATGGAAGCATTACAAGTATTTCAAACAGAAAGGCCACAAGAATCATTCTGTGGGGAGATGCAGATCTCTGAGGGGTCCCCTGCAAAAACTCCTTGTGTTCTTAGAGATCACTGTACATCTAACCAGATACAAATGAAGAAGAAACTGTTTGAGATCAGTCTATAATAACAGATGATGCCTGTTCTCGTAAGCTCTCTCTTAAGAACTCCTGTTGCCTGATAAGAATAATTAATACAGAGACCATAAACACAATGAGATGAACTACCAGAACCCCTCAAATAGTCATTTAAAGGATTACACCACAGCTAGGAGGTTCTAAGTGGAACAGATGCTCAGGAGACCAGCCATTTGACAATACGGGTCTCGCTTACCTCTGGCTGTATCGCTTTGAAGACTGGTGCGTCCATCAGGGTGATTTGGCTCTGAAAGAACAAGAAAGAAATGCACATTAGCTTTCAATATGCAGGACTTTAGGCCATGATATGCATACATATAGTACAGTCAAGTCATCAACAAAGTCACTCTGTTGCCATTTTGGTGATTTTATCATGAGCAGACAAAATACTTCAAACAAATGTGGAGCAAAAATAAAAATATAAATTAAATATTGTAATTAGAATATGCATGTCCTTAAGATCAAGCCTGTGAGAGCTGGAAGCTGTTGGCAGCTGTGGATACAGCTGCTGCCAGCTGCAGTAGCAACTTGTCAAATCTTTTAGCGCCACCTACAGGTGAAGAAATGTTACAACTTTGCTAAGCCTCACAGTTCATGAGTTAACGGCCAAAACATAAAACACGTAATAACTGATCACATGATGCCACTATTGGTACCCTGTAGTGAGCATTTCCAGAGAGTGAACCTGTCCATAAAGTATGAATACATTAGCCCTTGTAGGTGTTGAGATTCCAGCTTTCAAACATTCCTCCCATAGAATTCTCTTATAAATTTTAATGACTATGAAGTTAGGACCCCTTTCAAATAAGAGCTGTTTAATTCAGTGTTAATGTAGAAAATATTGATTAGTGAAGTTAAAAAGGCCATTGTTTATGCATGCAGGGAACATCTGACTTTAAAGTAATCAATAATACAAAATGCTGATGTAAGTAATGAAAGGTTTCATTATTCTTCTGTGTTTGGATTTGAGTGCAGTGAGTGTTTTAAAATGTCCCTCAGGGCCCCGTAGTGGCAGTCAGTCATTAGCTGCTTGTTTTCCTGCAGCATGGTAAATGAGGTGAGACCTTTCAGTTGCTGGCCAACAACAGAACAGTACCTGCTAAAACATAAAAGGATGCTCATAGCTCTGGGAGCCAACATTTTGTCATCTAACTCTCTCCTTCACATGTAAAAGCTTTGCCAGGTAAGCAGTCTGATAGTATGCTTGGGTCTTTCGGGTAAGATCTGATTCATCTTGCATGCTGCAAAACGCATGACAGTGACATTTGAACTGTACTCACGGCAAACTCCTCAGGCGTCACCTTCAGTACATCAAAGACGACGGCATCGTAACTCTTGGCGTAGTCCACAGAGGGTCCATCCAGAGAATCAGAGCTGCTGCTTGCCTGAAAGACACACACATTAAACCATCACAGTAACTGCTCTGTGCCTGTGTAACCAGCTGTTGGGGCTACAAGGAAAACTTGTGTCATATAACCATGTGTTATCTTACTAAAGTTGACAAAATGTAGGGTCATAAGTCAACTTAATCTAAATCATTTTTCATTCATTCATCTTCTATACCCCCGACTATCCCTTTCGGGGTTGTGGGGGGGGCTGGAGCCTATCCCAGCTGTCGATGGGCGAGAGGCGGGGTACACCCTGAGCCGGTTGCCAGCCGACTGCAGGGCAACATACATACAACCACTCACTCTCACATTCACACCTAGGGACAATTTAGAGTCACCAATTAACCTAATGAGCATGTTTTTGGTCTGTGGGAGGAAGCCGGAGTGCCCGGAGAGAACCCACACAAGCACGGGAAGAACATGCAAACTTCACACAGAAAGGTCCCACCCGACCCGGGGATCGAACCGGCGACCTTCTTGCTGTGAGGCACGTGCATTACGTGCTGCCCCTAAATCATTTTTCACACGTTTAAATTTTCTTTATACACTTGATGCAATGGAGGAAGAAAATGTCCTTTACCCTGCTACCAGGTCTCGATGGTGGTAACGCCAGCAATGGACAGTGTCAGGCAAGTTACGCTCAAAATGCAATATATTACATGATTACTAGTTCATGTCATTTGAAAGTAATTAGTTACTTTACAACATCACCTGTCATGTAATACACTACTGATTACACTACTTTTGTGTTCTTTTCAGCAGCTGCAGAATTACCTCTAGTGCTGCATTTGGCTACATATCATGGTTACATTATGGTTTGTAACCATAATGCTATCTACTATAGCCTCGGTATAACCTGGTCTCTATGACAACATTAGTGTAAATTATGATTGGCTTTGACTGGAATTTTTCTAACAAGCTTTATCAGATAAACATGTGGAATGCAAAATTTGCCTTGTTTTAGTACCCTCAGTCATTATATAGACATTAAATATACACATGGTTGTTCCAGCATGCATCTGGCTCTGTAGTGTCATGGCTGTAGCAACTGCCTTTCATTCCAGTGGGTGCTGGTTCAAGGCTCAAAGAGACAAATAAGGGAGTGATAAGATTACTCAATTGATGGATACATGTCCATTTGCACATTGTGTTAGACATGTTTTCCCATTTGAATGCGCTCAATCTGCAACTACAGCCAGAAGAAAAATCCCTGGTGGATATGGTGGAAAAGTTTGGATCAACCTATACATGTTAATCTTCTTCTTAAAGATGAACACTGTCAAGATGCATGAGAGGAACCGAATGTCAAACCAGTCTTTGGAGGACTGCTTACAAATAAGCCAAACAGCAGTCAAGTGATGATGTGGTGTCAGAGAGGAAATGTAATTTCTTCCATTAACCACATGAGAGGATTTCAGCCTTAAGACTTTATTCACGTGATTCACTGTTATGACTTCACATTCTGTTAGATGTACAGATGCCTTGTGGAGGTGTTAAACTTACATTTTATTCAGTTTATTATTTTGATCCATTTTCTGTTGTCACACAGGCCCAGCTTTGTGAGCGAGGTAGGCCTGAGTCCTGCATCTGGATTTATAACACCGTTAGAAACTGCCAGTTGACCTTCACTGCATTACACATTATATTACATTCCTTTCTGAAGGTTGCTGTCTTGTTGCAGGAGATTTTAAATGCTAACGACACAGCAGAGACCTCCACAGTCACGTTTGTAAATTCCCATTTTGTAACTGTCATTGGTACAGTGCTTTGCACGCCTTTCACACCCTAATAACACAGCTGGCCTGGTGATTGGAGAGCAGAGTGTTTACACGTCTGCCAACAATTTCATTCACCAAAACAGTAAAGAGCTGTTTGTTTAGTCGTACATGAAACACTGAATGATCACCATTATTATTTTTCAAAAGTGTCCAAAAATAACACAGTGTCTCCCTGATGGATTACCAAAGCCTTAGAGGGATTATGAGAACAAGTGATGCTTTGTTGTATTGGCTGATCAGTGCACTGCAGGACACTTTCTACACAAGTGGCTATATACATCCATTACACAGATATTAATAAACGTGTGTAGTGAGTACTTTTGTGATCATGGGTGACTGATGAGACCCTGGAGGAATCACCATAGGGGTGATAAGTTCACACAGCCAAAAGCAGAAGAAAGGCCATGTTGAGACTATGCAAATAAAAACAGACACTGTGAATACTGAAACCATTTCACATGTGGATGTGCCACAACAGCAGGCACTTAAATGACTTACATAAACTGATTCACCACCAAGGAAAAACTGATGATTTGCTCCTGGCACATTATCCATTTCAAATTATGATAATACCACATAAATACCTCTTCTGTTTCCTGTGGTCTCTTTATTTAGCTTTGATTCAATCTGCTTTAATGCTGTCTTTTAATCCTACCTGGGTTAACAAGGCTCGACTCTGCCATTCTAATCAACAAAACCAAATGGAAAGGACTATTTATAAAGCATTACATGGAAAATAGAACAATAGGCATTTATGTGGCTGAGGAGGTACAGCGGGCTGCCCACTAATGTCTGGGTTGGCGGTTCGATCCCTGGCTCCTCCTGTCCACATGTCAAAGTGTCCTTGGCCAAGACACCGAATCCTAAATCGCTCATAATAGACACTCCAGTGCCTTGCATTGCAGGTCTGTCACAATGTGTGTGTGTGTGTGTGTGTGTGTGTGAGAGAGAGAGAGAGAGAGAGAGAGATAGACTGTCTGCTGAGGTATAAATGCATTATCTAAGTGCAGCTGATGTACATAAAGACATATGCACAACTAATTTTTAGATGCTTTGGAAAAAAAAAAGAGTACTGCTCTTTTTTAACTTTTCTCTAACTTTGACAAATTCATTATTAATTGACAACGAATAAGTCAGTTACTAATCAGTCAGTTGACACTGGTAATTATGATTCCACTGAAATTTAGAACACAATATATTAACAAACATACTGAACCATAGCTGACTATAAGTCAGAGGGCCTCAAAAAAGACCCTCGGGACAAAATCACATCAAAAGTCATGGCAGCGGTGCTGGCAGTCATCAACAGTGTATGACTGTCAACACTGAGATTTTAAAAAATAAGGGAAATTTTCCGAGACCTCACCGTAGGCTGTCCGACCAGCCTTACCACTGTCCACACCCGCCTTACATTTAGACAAGGGTTCACACAGTGAATCCTAAAATCACCACCAGTCAATGAGCTGCTTTAAAACATCAGAGCATCATCTTTACAGATTATGACAAACAAATCCAAATGCTCCAAATGCTAAGAGGTCAAATATAACTACAAGCGAGCAAGACACTACGTTAGCTTGTTCTTACCTCTGAGGTGACTGAATTGATGCTGGTGCCATCCGAGAGTCCGTTCCTGCGATACATGCTCACAGAGGGACTGGTGGGATGCACAGGTCAGGGCAACAGAGGCCTTTAGCTGGGGGGCACACATAACCTCTCATCCATGCCTGGAGACAGAGGACACAAGGCTTTAACAGATTTGTTTCATCATTATATTTCACCTTGATTAATTTGTTTTCCACAGTTTGACAGTTATTCTGAACAGTTTTTTCTTTATGTGCTTTACATGAATTACATCACTGTTACATAAATTAGAAATATCAAGATGTGAATTGTTTTATGCACAAAATTCAGCATGCTTTGGAAGCAACCAAACTAGGGACAGGACAAAATGATGAAATTACTGCATTGATAAAATAAGTGACAAATCCAACATGGCATCTTGCTTGAAAAATGACTTAAACCATTTCTGTTGAATAATGAATCAATGAATTAGCTATTCAGTTTAGTAGTTATAATGATTCCATTGAAATTTGGAAAAAAAAATGATTCACAATAGTATTGAAAAATAGCTGACTAATATACTTGAAAATTTAACCCCCACCTCCAGACAAAAAAAATATGAAATAAAATAACTCACAAAAGCAACTACTAGTGTTTCACCAGTCATGCATAAATATCAAGCCCACTGGAAAAACTCGTTTGGCATTCTGACATCCAGTTTCAGTTTATCCAACACACAGAATCATGACATTACTGCAGTTTGACAAAGTAACTGACAAATTCAGCCTCACTGCAGCGGAAATGGTGGCCTCTGCATTCACCAAACGTTCACAGTTAAACCATGAATTCCTTTTTCTTTCATTTATGGATTATATTTAAATATTTTGAGGCATTGTAAGCCTGGTTCAGACAGCTGATGGTAGATAAAAGGAAATCATATGCACCAACTGAACCTGCAGCGTTGGGGTTCATTCTTAAAGGGGAGCTCTCAACTGATCTGACACATTTTCTAAAAGTGTATTTACAGGTCACCTGAGTACCCAACTAAAAAAAAAAGTACCCTGTTTATAATGGTGTCTCGTCAGTCTGTCACACCCATTCAAATAAAGTACCATTTGTCTTTACTTTACTTGCTATTACTATATTTATTAACCAAATACTGAGGAGCTATTTTGTTTGTTTATTCAATTTTTTTATTTAACATTGTAAGTTTATACAAGATGCTGCTGAGAGCAAGGAAGCAGGGAAGGGAGTGAAGTCCAATACAGTTGGGGGCTGTTCTTGAGACAACCTGACCTGCAACAGGCCAGCACCCCCCACTACGGGTCTGGGGGCAACCGTAAGCAGGCGAAAGCAAAGACAGGAGGAAAATAGGGATGAACATCCATGGTGCCTGACTTACGTTCTTGTCTCGTGCAGTGAATAAACATTAAAATAACGACAATAAACCTGCTGAAAACATGGCTTGTGAGTATCTTCTGAACAAGAAGAGGCAGATTTGACAAGCCAACGTGCATATGAAAACAAGTGACTTATCTGTCCCACAAGAAATCTGCATCTGAATGTCCTACCAGACCCTTAGTAATGCTGCTCTTATCATCTCTGTGGCTGTTGTTTGTGCAATGATGCCCTCTAATGTGCAACTAAAAGGCTGCATGTCTGCAGGACCATTACTTAGAAATGTACATGCACTCTTATACAGTCACGTATGCCACAGTCCAGAACCCAGACACACAGACTGAACAACATGATCTTATATCTACAGGTCAGGGGTAGGGTTATCTATTAACTCACTTTCCCATCTTACACATATAACCACTTTACTAGTCACAGGAGGGACTACTAGCCTGTATAAAAACAGTCATTTAATGCATTCTGTCTCTGGAGGATCTTCATCGAGGCTGAAAATATAACGGCCCTCATAGGTCAGAGGTGGAGCAGCTGAAGTTAGGTAGGGTTCACCCACCTTTCATACACTACAGCCCTGCTAAGCTTAGACGTGTTTCTGAAAACTGAAGTGCTCAAATACACAGCCATGCTGCAATGACCTCTGCTGTTGAAAAGGGGCAATCACATTTAAAGACCTAATATTTTTGCTCTATGCTAAAATTCAGGTATACTCTTTTAATAAGACATTTGGTTCAAGAGAGACATTTAAAAATATACACATTGTATATTGTACATATACATATTGTACATATGTACCAATATCAAGTGCTTGGATTGAGAAAAAACACCATGAACATGGCAGCTTTAGCCTTATGAAATAATGTGTGTTCACAAGGAAGACATTTCTTCATCATCTACGTTATTGCTTGTTCTTGAAGCGTAAAGTTTGAAGATTTTGCCTTAATGTTTCTTATGTAGTTTGTTACAGACAATTCACATTTGAATGTGAATAAGAGTAGAATTAGTTAGATTAGATTTGTGTATGTACATTTCCACAGCCACATCTTAGTTTGAGAAAAACATAGTTACAACGGTGGCAAAGTAACAACTGTATTGGTTCTCCTCTTTGTCTCTGAGTGCTCCACATTGACTGCTTTCTGTATGAAGTTTGAGCAACAACATGTGTAAGCTAACCCAGAGGACTACTGGTACCTGCTAGGGTTGGGTGATATGCTAAAAATTTCCAAACGGCCACTGTCAGCCCAGCAAACAGCAATTGCCAACATGTTTGTACAGGTCCAACAGAAACAAAATAAAACTTACCAAAACCATCTTTGTTAATCTTTGTATCACTGTACCAACAATCACCAGCTGTGGTTTGGTCGAGATAAACCCTTAATTCACCCAGTTAGATGACACACGGTGAATTCCCTGCTGCCTGTCTGCCGTCGCTGCCGGCACTCTCACTTGTTCTTAGGTCAATGTGTGTACTGCGCTACTGGGTTAGCTAACTGAACGAGAATCTGTTGCTGAGCAGCCACCAAGGCCAAAGGCCACACTGACCTCCTTGGTGAAGGTAACAAATTATGCTGGGAAAACAGCAACACATTAGAATACTGAAAATAGTAATTAAATTCTTTGAAAAACATTATGATTTCCATTTGCTAAGTTTAATTGACAGTGATATTCAAGTCCACAGTTTGACTGACATGTATAGTTGTAAGTATTGTATCATTTCCTGTTTGTACATCACATCTAAGTATGTGGATTTTTTTGTATACCAACTGCTTAAACAGTACACTAAGATGATTGGGGTGTGGTATACACTGTATAAAATTAATATGTAGTATGGAAAGGGACAAGCAACTGCACTGTCCCTGCTCCATACTCTATCAAATAATTAATGTCACATAAGTACAGATAAGTAGGCACATTCTGCACCTGCAATTAAGAAGTTGATGGCAAACTCTCTGGTGGAACATTAATGTCTGAACGCTGCAGCAACAACACACAGCACTCTCTTAGTCGCCATTACAACCAATAAGCTACAGAAAACCACATTATCCAGGCACAGGATTACTATGATGATCTCCAGCTACACTGTTTTTTCAACATCACTACAATCTATTAATCAATGGGAAACTTGTATCAGATTAGAAAACGTTCATAACATATTGCGGCTATACCACAAGCTATGACAGAAGTCCTCAACTACATTTGTCCCAGAGCCAGAAGTTTTCTAAGCAGACACAGCAGACACCAGACTTCCAATAAACATAAATCCATTTATTTGGGCCTAATTAGCACAAATATTTTTTTTTAATATTTTCACTTTTTCACAAAATTTGTGTTTTTATTAGCCTATATCAGCATGAACAGACACATATAATCCATAATGATAACTACATACTGAAGTAGAAAATGCTCTTAGACCTCCAACAAGTTCCCTGTACTCCGACTCTTGCCCATCCCTAACATGCCCCACCATGAGTGATCAGAAAACTTCTGCAGGTGGAATGATTCAGAGCTATACTGAAAATCTGAGCTGTTCAGACTGAACAGAAATGGAGACTGGGAAGTCCCCTGAGGCATCACTCTCCAGCTGCACAAACTGGGGCCTATCCAACAGACAGTCAGATCCAGGAGACAGTAGACATGATGATACACAACCTGAGCAGCTTCTCAGTCGGTAGAAGTGGTTGGATGGTACTGAAGGCATTAGAAAAATCAAAAAACATGTTTCTTACACCACTACCACTGAAGTGAGAGTGAGTGCACTGCAGCAGGTAGATGACACCACCATTCACAAACACAAGGCTGATTAGCAAACTGAAGAGGGTCTACAGCTAGTTTCATCTGTGGTACAAGGTGGGCCAGTCTCTCTCAGTCTAGTCGGGGAATTGTGATCAGGGGTGCTCAGCAAGGGGGGATGTGGGCAAAGCAGGGTTTGATTTGGTGTCTGAGAATGTGTGAAGTCTGGTCCTGTGTGGAAAGGCCCAGCTGGGGGTCCTGTGCTGAACACATGCTTGTTGGCTCTGTCCTGGCTGCTCCACACATGTCTAATGTTGTTTTGCTGGACTGTAATTTTCCAGTTTGTGTCTATAGAAGCGCTTGCACTCAGTCCCACTTTCAGCTCATGTTGTGCCCTTTTCAGCTTGTCATTTCATTAGACCTGAAGGCTCTCTTCTTTTTATTGAGGAGATACTTCACGTACTGTTATCAATTGAGTTTATGTCAAAAAGGATTAGCAAGTGATCATATTCTGTTTTATTTATGTTTTGCACAGCCTCCGATCTTATTTGGAATTATAGTTGTACAACTGTATTTTGTACACAGCCCAGAGCTTCATGAAAAGACCTTGGGGGGAAAAAATGTTGTCAGGCAAAATTCCTTATATCACTCTCACATTTATAGCATGCTCCTCTCTGCTTACGCTGTCAATAATTAAGCCCTCTCACTGAACAAACACCTTTTTAAGGGGGTCCCTGGGAGGTTTGCAAAAAGGGGTCAGGGCAAAATTATCTCTGTAGCAGCATGGTAATCAAATTTTAAGGAGCCATCCTGTAGGGTGGGGGATGGGAGGGTGGGATGAAAGCATGAGAGCTTACAGTAATATGGTTACTGGATACACCTAGTAGCTATATACAGTTGTGTTCATAAACTTACATACCTCTGGCAGAATTTGTAAGGTGTGTACCATTCTTATAAAAACATGAGTGATCAGTCAAAATGCATTTCTTTTACTTAAAATGGGAGTCAAATTTTAAGGCATCACAGAATAGCACAATAATTTAACAAAACACAGCAATAAAGAAAATACTGCGATGGTTCCCTTTATAAAGTTTGTATACCCTCAGTCCTTTATACTAATGTTGGCCCTGTATTTTCTCAGGTGGTGAAGCTTCTTAGCAGCCTCCAGGTCCAGTAAATTCCTGAGTTGTCTTGTGTGAACTGTACGCTTGAGCTCTCCCAAAAGTGCCACAATGATATTGAGGTCAGTAGACATTACTTTGCTATAGTTACATGATGTGCTTGCTGTGACTCCAAAAAACACTGAGATCTCCACTTTTGAAAACTCCTCTTCTAACCTCCACAAGCACACTGAAGTAAGCTGTACATGCTGTAGGTGAAGATGTATTTGGTTAGCTAGCCTTACCTTTGTTAATGACATTAACTCATCTTGTAACCAGGGTTTTGTTGGGCTGTTTAAACTGGTGAAAGCAGTTATTCTGACATAATGCCAACTTCAGTGTGAATGTTACTTTCCTAAGTTTTCATTGTTGTTGTTTCATTGTTCAATTGTTCTTTTCGTTTTTGTTTTTTTTTGCATTGGCCCACACAGCCTAAAAAATATTCAAATGGAAAGTAACTTGTACGTAGTGCTGTTTATTAACAAGGTATTGCTCAGGAGGTAGAACGGTTATCCACCGACCGCTCTACCTCAAATTTCAGAATTGTATCTTAACAACGAAATGTTAACAGTACTTTCAATTCTATCTTCATGTAAACTATTGGAAATGGATCATCAGTTTGTCACTTAAAGACATCTCTACGTTGTCAAGATGAAGTACACGTAATCTCAACATTTTGACTTGTGTTTTTTGTGTTATACGGGGGGCGGCTGTGGTTCAAGAGATAGAGCGGTCATCCACCAATCAGGATGTCGGTGGTTTGATCCCTGGCCTCGGTCACATGCCGAAGTATCCTTGGGCAAGATACTGAACCCCAAAACTGCCCCTGATGCTGTGCCATCGGTGTGTGAATTCATATGTATGTGGCTTTGGACAAAAGCATCTGCCAAATGACTAACTGTAACTGCATCGCAAGTGGTAATTTTCACTTTTATTTGAGGTATTTGAGTAGGAGTAGTACTTTCAATAGAGTATAGATTGTCAATACCCTACACATCACTGCGGAGGTGTGCATTGCTAAACAGACATTACAAAGCTAATTCATGAGATTGCGGATGGCTTTGAGAGATGGGGCTTCCCTCAGTGCTGTTGCATATCCCAATCACTCCTCATAGCAACAATGCAAAGGATTACTGCAACCACAAAGACAGCTACTCAATTATATTAAAAGGTGTGGTGGATCATCTCTCTCTTGAGTAAAATAAATCTGCTAGCCACAAAACCCAAATCCCCATGCTGTAAATATTTGTCAATGTGATTCTCTCACATAGACATGTCCCAGTGAGCAGTCATCATTCTGTTGATGTATTTTTCATCTTCATGTTCGCAAACATCAACATCATTTGGGACAGCAGAGCCCATAATCCGAGAGTGCTTGCTCATTTGAGGTGGAAGAGAGTGGCAACCTTTCACCACTGGTGAGGCATCTTTTTGAAATGTTTAAGCCTTCTATTCACAAGCTCACCTTTGCATTAATCTTCACAGAAAATGTTTTGCTTGCAGAGACATATCAGTTCTATGATGCATGCACAATTACTAAGCAATGAGTGTTTTTCAGAATGAATTTCACCATTGAACAGATTAAATACTGAATCCTAAATTTTCTTTAAAAAAAAAAAAAACTGAATGGTTACGCAACAAGGAATTAGTCCTTTCTCAGAGGAAAATCCAACAATTTCCTCAAATAGTGTGCGCAATAATTAAACGACTACACTACAAATATTTTTTCCACCACTTACTTTAAAACTTCAACAAGGAGTCTTTGTTTTTGGACCAACTAACATAAAATAATATAGCACAAAACAAATAACATTTTCAACTTTCAAAAATATTTAGAGGCCATGACTGTTGGGGTTAACGCATGGAACATGTTAGTGAGATTTGCTTTTCCCTATCAACAAAGTAATACAGCACAGTACTCACAAGAGTTCAGTAACAGTATTACATTCAAGAAAGCACGTAACACATTACCACCAGCGATCAATAATGATATCTCCATTAACACAAATAAGCACAGGACCCAAGAACTGAATGATTCCTGGAAACTACAGCTGCCATCAAGAAACGTAGCAGCCATGTCACTGTAAACTGTAATCCAGCACAAAACTGACGATCACCAACATAAACCAAGACATACATTACTATTACTATTGTACAAACACTAATGTTACAAAGTAATATTTGCATTTTGGAACATAAAACAGCAAAACTAGCAAACTACTCAGTCCAGCATGGAATGATGGGAAATGTGGGCCATCTATAGCTCTAGCTTTCTCAAGATGTTGAGCCTTTCTCAGTAAAACAGTGAGATTCATCTGTTTTATTTTATCTGAGATTATTTCTAATATATAACATCAAGATTCATTCAAAATTATCAGTAGACCACCAATAGTGAGTATGGAAGCAGGTATGGAGCGAGGTTTTTAAGTTCAGCTTGCTGTTTTTGTTTGTACCTCACCCGCTAAAGGGCTCACACCAGTGAGGGCAGTCGGGCCTCTTTTGCCCAAAAACAACATTCAAATATTCTGTCTGAAACAAACAAAAAAGAGAGGTTGAAATGATTCTAGTATCTATTTGCGCATTATGTCCGTAAGAGGGAAAATCAATACCACGAGAGACATACTACTTGTGTATTATTTCAACATAGACATCTTTTAGAAAAGATCTACATACCTACACATTACAAAAAATAAAAAATTTAATAAATGTCCTATACTGCACTGTGAATTATGCGCTTGTTTCAGCTTGACCTACATTTCATTTCCAGTCAATGAAAATGATGTGTGACTTGTATGATCCATGCATACTGAACAAGCGCTACAGCCAGAAGCCATGAAAAGGACTACAATATGATCCCTCCAGGCGTATGTGTACCATCAATGTATGTCCACTGAAAGTGTTTGGTTTTGCACCTGATGGGTTGAGCTTGTTATATTAAGTGTCTGACAACATTATGGAGAGGATCCCTGCAGAGGTAAACCTTTTTGTTAAAGCATAAGATCCACTCCATTTTGTTTACTTTTGTTTATTTTAGCTGTTAAATCACTCTCACCAAAGCCACCACACTGCATTCACAGAAACAGTAATTTTACATTATCTTTAAATAAAACTCACCAAAACCTTCTTGGTTCATCTTTCAATGTTCCAACAATCATCACTATCTCTTGTTTGGTTGAAATACACTCTTAATTCACTGAAGGAGAGGAGCAGGAGGGAGGGCGAACATTAGAGAAGCAGCGGGTGAAACAGCCTGTGGAGCCCAAATATTTTCACATCTAACTCAAAATTGTTTTCACCAGACATTTTGACCGGAGAGACTTAAATATGTCAGACTTCAACAGTGGCAGACACACACAAGTCACACAACCAGAGTTCCCATTATCTGGTAATTACCATTTTTTCTGGGCATATCTGTTGAAGTGTGACATATTTAAGTCAAATATTCTGGCTCTGCACACTGTTTCTCTGCTGCTTCTCTAATGTCGGCCCTCTCTCTCGCACTGTCCTTCCAATTTGATGAATTTAGGGTTTATACCAACTAAACTGGAGTTGGCAGTGACTGTTGGACCAGTGTAAAGATGAACAAAGCAGGTTTAGGTGGGCTTTATTTTGTTTCTGTTGAGTTTAAATTAAGTGTGTTTTAATAAAATCATGTTTGGCTTGCAAGAACAATGCAGTGGCTTTTTCTGCTTAGACAAAAAAAGGATCTTACTCTTTAACAAAAAGTTCAATCTGTGTACAAATCCTTTCAATAATGTTGTCAGACGCACTGAATAACAATCTGAGCCTGTTAGTAGCAAAAACACTTTTGCAGAGAGGGATTAAATTGCAGCCCAAATTGCAGCTGCCAGCTGCAGCGCTCTCGTTCAATGTCACACCAATTTAAAAAATTGTTGTTACCATGAGTCACATGGACAAAAAAGGGAATATAGAGTCCATAGACATAGATGATATTTGACCAGAATTTCTCCTGTTTGTCCAGGACAATGAAGTCTTCCAGGACACGTGGACCAGCACTAATTGGAAACTCCGCAGACAACATCACTTTCATTGATTGAAAATAAAATGTGAGTCAAGCTGATACGAGCAAGTAATTCAACAACATATTTTGTAATGTGATCTTTTAAAAGACGTGCCTATTTTGAAAAAAATATACCTACACAAGTTGTATGCCAGTTGCACTGGCTTATGGACATAATGAGCAAAAAATGGATATTCGAATGGTTACTTGTGTGTTTTTCAGGAAGGAACATTTTTTGGGCAACTTTGATAATGCTAGTGTTGAAGGCTGTTGTTCGTGGGTCAATGGTGACCAGGGCATCATTGTTGATGGGTCACTGAAGGTTTCCTCAACAAATTCATCCACCTCATCAATCGTGCTTCTTAGAGTCCCACACTTCACCTCACCTGGAAGTGATCTGGTAAAGTGGTGTGGGTCTTTGATAAAATGGGCTCATCTAACTTTCATCCTTTTGTGCCTTTGATTTCTTGCTCTGGTGAGCTGTTCACGGAGGCTGGCTGAAAGTTCTTCTATGCCTTCTTTTTCCTCAGTATTGGCCACTTTGAACTGCTTGTTAAAGGTTTTGATTTCCTTCATAGGTTGTTTGATCTTCATTTCTCATCTATTTGGCTGCTTTTCTGGTCTGGTGTTGCTCTCTTTCCTTGGCTCCACTCCAAAGCATTGTTTTGCCAAGTTGTAGAGGATGGTCGTCAATGTATGCGCCTTCCTTTCTGCTGTTTCAGTTTGAGCCACTTCAAGCCCTTTGTTCAGGTCTTCATCAAGTACAGCCAACTCCATCGCATTACCCATCTTGGACCACTTGATTCTTTCCTTGGCTGTAGTGTGCTTTCTGGGATGGCACTGGAGGTTTCCAGTGTGTTCTGGGAGGAATTCAGACACTGGGGGGTCTCTTGAGCTGTGGTGTTCTTGCCATCTCGAGTTTTCCTGCATCTCACCAGACTGGATATCTGTTTGGTGTGTGCGTATGCCTCCTTGGACCTGCTGTGATGTATCTTGAGCCCTCTTGCATTTTTGCAGATGTTTCCAAAATGACATTTCACTTCCCATGCCTCCCCGTTCACGGTTGTTTGTTTGAGCCTGTGACTGTGCCACATTCTTGGTCGTTGTTGATTCTATCCTGCCGAGTCTCTCAGACACCTCTATTCAATGCCAGAATCCCAATGGACAGCGTTGTGAAGGTCAGCACATTTGGGGTCATATTTTAACTTTGATTGGGAAACAGAAAATCACATCTTGGTATGTTACTATTGCTTGTGTATCTGCCTGAGACAGAGCATTACTTTGCGATGTTAATTCTACTTCTGGAACACAGGATTTGCAGAGGGGTAAAATCCTTCCACACAGCATAGCTTGATTTCCTGAACTCGCCGGGACCTGGTACCTGAAGTTACACACCCCTACCACCATAGCCCATTCCTTTTTTTGAGTTGTTGCTCCAATAATCACAGGTTTCAACATGGACCTCCAAAGCCAAGAAGTGCCAGGTATTACTAATGTGAATTGAAAGGGCTAATTTAAACTGTTCATTACTGAAACCATTTGCCATGAAACACTGCTTCCAATTACATTCTACTTTTAGCTTATTCTCTCTGTGCATACCAGCCCACACCATGTGTAGGGGTTCCTAGGAGATTCCAAACCATTGTGGGTGCTGTAGGTGGCTCAGCTGCTCCCACAGAAAGCTCAGCAGTAAACCAAGAATAAGTGACAATAATTCAGACTGCTTTTTAGAGTTTCTTGTGTTGGGATACAGTATTTAGCCTAGCACATTAAAATTTTTCTTTTTACTTTTGGATAATGTACACAACACACCTCAATACATATTGGAACAATCTAGCCTTGTGCAACCTTGGATGGAAACAATGATTAAATCACATGCCAGAGAAATCAGTTAAAATGCTAAATTTGTTAACTTGCACTTGCATATATTTCATGCAATTCTTCTATGGAACATCAGGAAAATACATAAATCAGGAAAGTGTAAAACAAAATGGAAGGGTAAGAGTAAACCAGTTTTCCTACACAAATGATGAATTTCCAGTCTGTCTCAGTCACAACAATTGTGCCGCTCTGCTTGGAGCTGGAACTGTAGTTTGCAAGAAAGTAGATAAGGTACTCCTGGTGCCTGACACACGGATGAGTGAACAACAGATGGTGCTTCCCACTTGTTCTCTCAGGGCAGATCCTTATGCTTTTCTTAGGATGCCATTGTAATAATGTCCCTTTTTTTGGCAGAATGACAACAACACATTGCAGAACCCCCTGAGGTTCCATGTAACTTTTCTTACTTTAATTCCTCAATAAAGAAATGAAAGTCGATTGAGACAAAATTAAGTTCATCTTTCTAAACCTTCAGGTTTTACCCCTCAGATCAAAGTTAATCAACATGTTTAATTTTGTAACTTTTTTCCTTGTCCTGTTTGCAGCATGACCTAAAGATGGAGACGGTGACAGTCCATCCAGTCTAACTGCAGTCAAAGAGGACACTGTATACACTGTAAAGAATATCTGGAAAACTAATTTCAGATATAAATTTACCTGAATTTTGTCATGGTGTTCCTAATGTTTCTGATGAATCTTTCACTTTCCTCAAACGCAATCCTCACAGTAAATTGAACTATTCTCTCCTCATGCCAAATGCAGTGCCAGCACAAAGTACAAAGTACACATTTTCTATCATCTCTAGGATGAAATGACGACATCAGTCTCAAGCCCTGCACGTGTGAATGATTTTCACACCTTGCCATGACTTTCTGACTTGGGATTCCTTTCTATGTAATTTCCTTTGAACTTTCTGCTCTTGACTCGTGTTGATGAACAAATGGAACAACTCAAAATCAGAGGGGATGTTAAGGACTCGTGTTAGACTGACCCAGTAATCACCATAACACCAAGATGAAATCTTCAGGAGATGTAGGAAGTGACTACCTCATGACATTACAAAAATTAAAGAAAAAACACTGTTTGATGCATTTTCTGCAAATTAATGTTTAAAGACAAACAAAGCACCTACTTTGAATATGTATTTATTTTGGACCAAATGTAATGACATTGTGGATGACCTTGTTTCCAATAATCAGACAGTGCTGTTTATTGTGGGAGAGGGTATATGTTCAGGTGGGTCCCTTCCTGTTGAACAATTGCCATTCTGATTAATCAAATGTCATACTAACACCCTCTTACATAGGAAAAAAAAATAATGCAAATCGAAAGGGGTGAAGTCAGAAAGTGATTGACAAGAATGAGGAGGTAGTTTGAAGAAAACAGAAACACACATGCTGTACAATGATAACATACAGTCAGAGTTTTAACAAAAAGATCACATGTGGGTTTTTCAGCTTCAGTCGACTTCAAGAGCAGCCTCCCTACACTGCTGAAGACTTGTCCACAACACCAGCTACAGAGTTGGAGAGCAAGGACAACTCCTCAAGGGATGAAAGTGCGTGATTACTTACACATTAAGTGTTGCAGACAGCACAGACACAGCTGGGCTGCACATGTGGTGTGGCAACTTTGCATGCCCCTGAGGAATAATGGAGGACTAATTTGTCCCATCCCAACATGTCCACATTAAAAAAATAATTGGAGAATGAGATTGCAAACACAGTTTGCACTGAATGAAGCTAAATAGGTGAAAACACCTGTATGAGTGTATCATACATTATCCCCATGTGCAAGCCAATGGAGGAAACACCATAGAAATACAAGTTCCACCTGGCCACCTCATATGTTATTTTGGTCACAATTAATTTTTGTCATACTGACTTGCCATGGTGGGTTTAGATTAAACCACATGACAAGACATTTTTTTTTTCTCTAGTGCACAAACATGTAGGCATTTTCTAGAAAAAGGCCACCATCTATTTCACAGCACTTAGCTATTGTGAAATAATATCAATGTTTTTTTTGGATGGGGGATGTTATGCATTTAGAGCACAGGCAGTAATGTACCCATCAGTATCCATGGTGATACTATTCCTGTTTGTATTGGGAAACAAAAAGCATGTCCCACAGTGAGCCTGTTTATATATACGCTCCATTTTTTTAATACTTTTTTCTTTCACAAGTCACGCTTTTTACAGCAATGTTTTTCATCATTTGGATGACTCTTTGCGTTCTTCAGGGTGGATGCAAGCAGAAAAGTTGAATGAAGGCAACATAAACAAACATGGAGGAGACTGAACATGACACAGAATGGGGTAATTACAAACAGGAGAAGGTCTGACCAGCTAAGACAAAACAAGGGGTGCAAGGGGCTGCTTCTGTCAAATGTGCATGGTTTGGGTATGAAAAGTCTGACACGGATCACAAACGCATACTTTGCAAATTATGCTGCATACCAATCCCCACAACAGACTCAAACACCACTAACCTCTCTGCAAGAATCGTGTCAAACTATACAAAGAGAAAGTACAGTTTAACTGAAAGTTTACACAAAGATTCTAAATAAAAGGAGAAAAATTCAGGGCCAGGCATTTTGAGGAAGAAGGAGGATGAAAAAAGTAAGACAAGGAAGCTAAATGAGAAATACAGGTGGGTCCACCAGCAGAACTGTCTAAACCAAAATTATAATTAAACCTTGAAGTCACATGTCTCTCGAGTAGGTATAAAATGTTTATTCTCCATCACCTGGGTCGTGAACTCACAACCTTTGCCCCAACAGCACGTTGTGATCATGTTGAGCTACCTGGTGAAAATGTTCTATTTAGTGAGAGAAATATGTGGTAAAGAAACAGAAAAAGAAAAAACAAGATGAAACAAGAGTAACATAGCAGCTGCTAGCCATTATGAACAGGCAGGCCTGATGTAGCTTAAAGCTGCACTAAGCATGTTCCAGCTACTACAGGGTGACAGAAAGTACAATTACAACTACAATTAGTCATTTGGCAGACGCTTTTATCAATTTTTTTTATCAGCTTTTATGAATTCACACACCAATGGCACAGCATCAGGGGCAGTTTTGAGGTTCAGCATCTTGCTCAAGGATACTTCAGCATGTGGACTGCTGAGGCCAGAGATGATGATCTATTTCCACTGACTGCAATAGTTTACATGAAGATAGAATTGAAAATACTGTTAATATTTTGTTAAGATACAATTCTGAAATTTGCCACACTGTCCCGACATCAAATTTTTTATCATTTATTGTCATGAACATTAGAGATGTATTTAGAGAGAATCTGCAGTATCTGTTAACAACAAAACATTTTGAAGTCTGGTGTCAATTCAGTAAAAAACGTGGGAGGTGATGGGTTTATTTCGTTTTTTAGTTTGAGAAAAACTGAGTGATAGACTTCAGAATTCCTGCCAGCTCAAAGCATCTGAACATTTCTGCACATCGCTCCAAATTTTTGGTAAAAGTTGAAGTGTGGTAGCACATACAACTGATTTATTATGAGGTTTCAAAGTTTTGTTTATTTTTATGCATTTGTTTTCAGGCAGATTTTCTTGAAAGAAGAAGAAAAAGAAGAAGAAGAAGGTTGGTAAATACAAGAAGGCTCGGCAGCAGACCTGCCTGGCCCCTAAATAATCAACTCTGAGTAACTGTCCACAAATGCAGGATTTAGCATTTACATTGCAAGTGTGTTTGTTTGCTTAGTTGTTTTCTAATTGGATGAGTGTCATCCTACTTCAGTAGAGCACATTTGCATTAACACTAATTGGATCTTCCAGGGTGAACTATAATAGTGTAGACCAGTGTACAGCAGCACTCTGCAGTTATGTCATACGTTTCTCTCTATGTGACACTGCAGGGGGGTTTCGTGGGGGCTTGGGCGGAGGGTGGGAGGATCATGTTCTGCTTCAGGCCCAGTAAACGCTGGAGCCGGCCCTGCACCATACACAAACATGTTTTGTCAGCTGAGATTCACGTCAAGTGCAGCAGACAGACGCATATCTGCGCGCGTGAACAACATCCGTAAACACGGCAGCCGTGTCCATTAATCACGGTGTCTCTGTCTGCACACAGTGTCCGGTCACGACGGCAGCTCCGTATGACACGGCGGTTATAGCCCCATATGAATCCCCCAGCCAGGCCTGCCACTGCTGTGTGTGTGTGTGTGTGTGTGTGTGTGTGTGTGTGTGTGTGTGTGTGTGTGTGTNNTGTGTGTGTGTGTGTGTGTGTGTGTGTGTGTGTGTGTGTGTGTGTGTGTGTGTCAGCGCTGCACAGCCTCATGCTAACGCCTGTGGCGCCTACCTTTCTACCAGGCACATTTCCCTCGCTGCTCCTGCTGCTGCGGCTGTATCAATAAAGACGACAATATTCACATTCAAACGCGTCCAGCCGCGGTGGTTAATTAAACCCGAGCGATGTTTTCCCAGCAGCATCCAGGGGGGTTACTCCTCCTTTGAGCCGAACATGAAGCCAAGGTCGTAACGTTTGGTCCGCAGGGTCCACAAACCGTGCGGGATACATTAGACGAAATCATACAAACGTGCAGTGACGTGCCAAATTAGCTACAATCGAAAAAAGAAGTGAAAAAGAATAAATACCGACAGCAGGAAGTGACAGGTAGGCGCACTTATCTTGACAGTCAGGTATATTGCCTAATCATCCACTCGGTTCCCTACAGAGCTCCCGCCTCTACTAACAGCAGGCCAATCAGAGCGCGGCTCTAAGCTAGCGTCCTTCAGACGCAGGTGCACCTAAGATGCTTTCACGACCTGTCTCGAGGCTCGTACATTACATTCTCTCCGCGGTACGTTCTTAGAAGGTCCTCAAGCAAGAAGGTTTGACTGTCAAAATAACAAACATGTGATCCATTATAACGTTTGAAAATCATTTTGTTACCCTGCCCAGATGAGGAAACATAAACACACATTTGCAGATGCCTGTACTGTAGCAATTTTTTTCCTCTTGAGTCTCGATCAAATGATGTGCTCTATCATCAGAATATAATATATATTTCTGTTCTTACTGTAATATGATTGGAATTGCTTGAGAGAAAATATTGACCTATTAAAAGGCTATGATCCATAAGGTAAACATAATTATCAAGTGTAAGAATAAAAAAAACAATAAGACTAAATCATTTTATCCTCAATAAAAATATGACTAATAGTACAATTGCATAAGGAATTATAAATGTGTATGACAGTATATAACACATAATAACAATAATTTGTATATAATAACAATATAAATACAACAGGATACAACACAACCAAAGCTGTGATGATGTACAAGCAGCTGTCCTAACAGACTGTTTTGAGTGGTCCCAGTACAAGGCCCTGCAGTCCTGAGAGCCATTTTCAATCTCTTCCACTGCATTAGGACTGTCCGTTCATACACACACACACACACACACACACACACACACACACACACACACACACACACACACACACACACACACAGTGAAGACAGTGTCTGAAAGGAAGGATGTGTAAATGTTTACATAATTTACATATTTGCCAGAAAGTGGAAGAGAGCTTCTCTGGCTTATTGTTGGTGGGATATGATATTGACACTCCACTACTCTTAAAATATGCAATGTTGTCATATTTCTATGAAGTCTATCAGCATATATACAGTTGCCAGTTTATTAGGTACGCTGAGCTGAACCTAATTCAGTCTAACAGTCCTTCAGTGAATCCTCCATTCATGACGGTTCTGATGTTCAGCATTTGTTGTTTGAGTCTTTAATTCAGCTCTGTGTAGTTTTAGGGGATACAGAGAGTTGTTTCTGACAGTTACACCCCCCTGTTGCATTTTGGATCTTTTGTAGATAACTGGTTTGTGAGGACATTAAGTCAGTCTCCCATGGTTTCACATGTCAGCTCTTCAACAGAGGAATATATCAAACAGTTAGCTCTCTCTCTTTTCTCTGAATCCCTGAAGGTGGATGCAGCCAGGAAGATGTGGGACAACTTTTTCTGTATTTATGGCTTCTCTCAGCATCTCCATTCTGACCAGGAGCAAACTTTGAAAGCGAGCTGATTGTGGAGGTCTTGAAGTTGTCAGGGGCTGACATGTCCCATTCCTCGTCTTACTATTCAATGAGGACTAGCAGTAAAAAGAGGTTTAACCACATCCTGGACAACATGTTGAGATTTCTACCCCCGCATTCCAAACAGAAGTGACCACAGATGATTCCGACCACGACCTCTGTATACAACTGTCCCTTGGCTGCCCTTTGACCTTCTTTTCAAGAACATACTTTTGATGTGTCAGCCAATGTGATGTGACATGAGCATGTTTTTGTTGTTATGGTAATATCCAGTAATCCATAGGAGAGGTCAGCAACATAGTGATCATAGAAATTTTTGTTTTCCAAATCTTAACTTTTTAAATTATGTTTGTAAGTTTCCTTGCTAGCTTAAACTTGTTGTCTAGTGAGCTAACAGTCCTCTGTCATTTAATTTGTGTGGGAGCTCTAGTTAGATGATCACAATTGGCTGGGGGGTTTTGTTATTTACCTGTTTCGTCAGGTATAGTTTCTGTGTTTTAATGTATTGAATGCAACATAATCTGTCCCACTTTTGCTATTATATTCCATGGGAAAGGAACTCATGTTACATGTTTACAACTGACCAGATGATTTTGTTATTCATGTCTTTCATCAGAATAAACAGAGATCGCCTCCGCGGATATCCTTGTCTGGGCATCTTCATCAAAACACAGTGCATAAACACTAGACAACTGGTTACACGCATATTCATGGAAGCATTTTATTTAGACTGCACAGCCACAGTGAAAGAGCAGAGACAGTCTGAGAAAAACTGGTTTCAGGAAGAGAAAAAAGGAAGTGACTAATTGGCTATATTGGAAGAATCTGAATCTTGACATGTCATGCTGTGCTTATTCCAGACAGTTGAGTCTTGTTAGTTTGCACTCAGTGAAGCAAAACCAAAAGATCAATATTATAACAACTGAGGATAAAAACAGTCAAAACCCCAGGCTAAACTTGATATGGCACACAGAAGACTCAACCTTGCTTTTCACCATGTTTTATTCTATGTTCAAACACTTTTCAAGAAGGTCATTTCTGCTTTGATATGATGAAGTTCTTTGTGCAAATATCAGTGAAAACAAACTTTAACAACCACTTAACTGTGGTTGAAAATTACTTTATAACAACAAAACAATAAAAAGTTAAAAATCCAGGCAATATTAGCATTTCTCAGGTATACTAAGAATTAGAAAGAATCACACTACATATTGTATTCAGTGACTGTTCATTCAAATATTTATGAGGCAAAGCCAAACTCAAAAGACTGCAGCAATTGCTACCTTTTCATACAAAGTGATGCTTTCAGTATTTGCATTGATGGAAAGAAATCACCAGAGCCCAAAGTGTTCTCAACTACTTGTATGCTAAATCAATTAAGTGCTTAAGATTTAAAGAGGCGATAAGGGGAAATCTGATGATTGTCTGACTTCACTCCATCTGCTTTACATCCTCCAATCATGTATAAACATCAGACCAATCAACATCCACAATAACAAGTCCCTCCTCACAATGAATGGTTTAGTGTTATATCAAAAGTACAGGAACTGTGTTGGCACATCACTTTAATTATTATGTCAAAGATCCACTTTGAGAAAAGCCGAGCTTCATTTTTCAACACGTCATTGGAGCATTCTGTGTGATGTCCTTATGTGATAATTGTCTGAAAGATGTTGCTTTTCCTCTTGTGTTGTTGATGAGGAGAACAGACAGAGCAGCTGGAGAGGATAAGGGACTGCAGTGTAAGAGGTCACTGACTCTTTATGAACGGGGGGGATACTGACAGAGTTGAGTTCAGGGCGAGCCGAGCTTCAGCTGGCAGAGTGAAAAAAGTGAAATTGTGAATCAAGGGTCAGAGCGTGGAGATGAGGCCTTATGTGGCGACATGGACAGGATGCTCTCTGCCTCTTCATACAGCTGAGAAACACACAGAACATACAGGCAGTTACTACATATGGATACATTTAGATTAGAGCACTTCAAAGTCTATCAAAGTAGAGGGGAAACTTTGCTTCAGTACCAGCAAAAGCTTCAGTGATTAATCTGTTTAACTGCAAAGGTGTCACTTCTTCAAGTTTGTACTGCAAGCTGCTGAAATGTCAGCTGTTGAGAAACTTTCAGGAGCATTCACCTTCTGACTACTGAACAATCAGAAAGAAAAAATAATTAAAAAAGCTAAATAACTGTTTCTTTTAAAGAACTCCACTAATTTCACACAAAATGTCAGACTTTTATGTATAAAAATGTTCATTTGAATTTCTGTTCTCCATTTACACTTAAGTTTGAATCTTTCATCTTTTCAACTTCCTGAAATTCACCAATAAAATTTCAGCAACAAAGTTTTTTTTTTAACTCAATTTGGATTCAAGTTAAAAAAAAATCGACCGAATTCAAGAAACTTGAACAGAGTTGTTGAAATACTGGACAGTCAAGTTTATCTGAATTTATGAATTCTAGGCAACACTTTTGTTTTTGCTCCCATTTTTCATGAGCTGAACTCAAAGATCTAAAACATTTTCTATACACACAAAAGATCCATTTCTCTCAAATATTGTTCACAAATCTGTTTAAATCTGTTAGTGAGCACTTCTCCTTTGCCGAGATAATCCATCCCACCTCACAGGTGTGGCATATCAAGATGCTGATTAGACAGCATGATTATTGCACAGGTGTGCCTTAGGCTGGTCACAATAAAAGGCCACTCTGAAATGTGCAGTTTTATCACACAGCACAATGCCACAGATGTTGCAAGTTTTGAGGGAGCGTGCAAATGGCATGCTGACTGCAGGAATGTCCACCAGAGCTGTTGCCTGTGAATTGAATGTTCATTTCTCTACCATAAGCCGTCTCCAAAGGTGTTTCAGACAATTTGGCAGTACATCCAACCGGCCTCACAACCGCAGACCACGTGTAACCACACCAGCCCAAGACCTCCACATCCAGCATGTTCACCTCCAAGATCGTCTGAGACCAGCCACCCGGACGGCTGCTGCAACAATCGGTTTGCATAACCAAAGAATTTCTGCACAAGCTGTCAGAAACTGTCTCAGGGACGCTCATCTGCATGCTCGTCATCCTCATTGGGTCTCGACCTGACTGCAGTTTGTCGTCGTAACCAACTTGAGAGGGCAAATGCTCACATTCGATGACGTCTGGCACGTTGGAGAGGTGTTCTCTTCATGGATGAATCTTGGTTTTCACTGTTCAGGGCAGATGGCAGACAGCGTGTGTGGCTTCGTGTGGGTTAGCGGTTTGCTGATGTCAATGTTGTGGATCGAGTGGCCCATGGTGGCAGTGGGGTTATGGTATGGGCTGGCGTATGTTATGGACAATGAACACAGGTGCATTTTATTGATGGCATTTTGAATGCACAGAGATACCATGACGAGATCCTGAGGCCCATTGTTGTGCCATTCATCCATGACCATCATGTTGCAAGGATCTGTACACAATTCCTGGAAGCTGAAAACATCCCAGTTCTTGCATGGCCAGCATACTCACCAGACATGTTACTCATTGAGCATGTTTGGGATGCTCTGGATCGGCGTCTACGACAGTGTGTTCCAGTTCTGCCAATATCCAGCAACTTTGCACAGCCATTGAAGAGGAGTGGACTAACAGTCCACAGGCCACAATCAACAACCTGATCAACTCTATGCAAAGGAGATGTGCTGCACTGCTTGAGGCAAATGGTGGTCACACCAGATACTGACTGGTTTTCTGAACCCCCCAGACCCCCCCCCAATAAAGCAAAACTGCACATTTCAGAGTGGCCTTTTATTGTGGCCAGCCTAAGGCACACCTGTGAGGTGGGATGGATTATCTTGGCAAAGGTGCTCTGTAACACAGATTTAGACAGATTTGTGAACAATATTTGAGAGAAATGGATCTTTTGTGTATACAGAAAATGTTTCAGATCTCTGAGTTCAGCTCATGAAAAATGGGAGCAAAAACAAAAGTGCTGCATTTATATTTTTGTTCAGTGTACTTAAATGATGTTTTTGGAGTCATACAACTTGACATAACCTGCTGCAGCTGTGCAAGGAGAGGGGCCAGAAAGAAGCCTGGCTGCCACCCATGTGAACATGCACAGCTCTTTTTCCACTGTATTGGATTGATGATGGTTCAGCTTTTTCAAATTGCCACTGTAGCTGGTCACCATGGTACAGAGAGGACTTTCTCTATATTTTTTTGCGTTCCATGAAATGCATTTTGCATTTCCTCTGATCCATGGAGAAATGTATTAGAGATGTATTATGACATAATATGACTAAAACTCAAGTGGGTGACCGTCAGCTGTGTACTCAGGAACACTTCTATCATTGCAGCTAGATAGATAACTAGCTGTCTCACAGACTGCTGCCAGGGCTGATTGAGACAGACTGTAGCTGTGATTATGATTATAGCCATGGGATGACAGAGCTTTGGCGGTTGCTGTAGCTGTGATTGTGGTTGTAGACATGGCTGTGCTTTGATTGTTATGGTCATGGCGGTGACAAATTAGTTTATACTGGGTGTAACACTAACTAGGGGTTGCATGTGTGCAGTGAATTGACATGACTGTTCTGCCTGAGCACTGTACTGACACTAATGTAATCCTGTGGTGTATTGGTAACACATCTGTCATATCTGATGGAAGCAGTGGGAGCAGTAATGAGTAGCCTCAGTACAGCTGTCATATCCATATCATCATGGATTCAACCACAAATGCAGCCGTAGTCTGAGCACTAACCACATCCACAGCTTCACCCAGCACAGCCAGGCAGAGCAGCTGTGTTCACAGCCACTGTGTGTATACTGTCAGAGCTCTGCCTTTTGAATGAGTAAAAAGTAATAAATGCATCATGTAAAGGATACAACCGATGTTTTAGACCTCTTGGGCGACCAGAAAGTCCTTCCTACTGCTTCATATTACTTTCACCAGTCTTAATCTCTTTGTGGTCATGATTAGCTCAATACATCGATTAGAATTATAAAATACTTTTCTCCTTACTGGTACAAATGGCACATCTTGGAACAGTTCCTGAATGAAGCGGCGTGAGGACAGGTGGAACATGCAGTGAGCCAGCAGGTAGGACACCTCTGAATATAGACAGATGTCATCAAATGCATAGGGGAACTTCTCCTTGATCCTACCATAAAACACATTCGCCAACACATCAGAATGGATAGATGTAAATAAAGTACAAAGTTAAAGGACAGGTTCAGTCTCACGTTAACAGTCGGGTCTCATGGTTTTTCATCCCCACAGAGGAGCTGAGATTGATGACCAGACGAAGAACCTCCTTCCTCATCAGGACCCTGCCAGCCGGAGCATCCTCTGGGATGGACTTCACCCCTGCCAAGGTACAAAGAGAAAATGAAATGATCTGAAACTAGAGATGCACCGTTATGGAAGTCCAGGTCCAAAATGATATAAATGTTGCATAAATATAATAAATAATAACCAATAAATTCTGATTGCTGTGGGCAAATATATATAGTCTTATTTACCAAAAAAGAATACATTTTATCTATTGCAAACCTGTTAATAATAATTCATTTTTAATAAAGTAATTAACACCAGACCTTATCTCGTTCTTGACAAGCATGTATAGGTTACACAAACTGTTACAATAACTTTACATACTGTTGCGCTGATTAATAGTTACCCTTGAACTCCACTGTTTAGAAAGCATTCAGGTAATTTACAATAAACTGTATAAAGGTTCTGTGTATCATTCATCTTCTCCTCTACTGTTGATGTGTACAGACAGACCACTAGATTAGGGGAGAGGCTAGTTGGTCCCAGGCTCGAAGTCTACAGTTAAACTAATTTTAAGACAGGTGGCTAATTTGGATCAACCACATTACAGTTTGAAGAGAGAGTTAATTTATAACATGTGAGGTATTGCTGTGTCAAACATCCCTGTTGATGATGAAGGAACAGAGGTTGAGTTGTGGGAAATGCTGCATTTCTGCAAGTTAATGTTCTACTTGATCTACATGTGTTTGATAAATTGGCTGTGAAATTAGTCAAATATTACCTGTGTTTATGGACCTTATTTACCATCTTCTTGTGTCTAAGTGAAGAATGGAGACAGCCATTTTTGAAAATGGCCCGTATTTAGCGAGGGTGCTGCAGCCACCAGCAGTGAAATGGGCTGCAATGTAATCCCTCTGGGCAGTGTACATCAAAACTGCTTGTTTGTGCCACTGACAGGCTCCGGTTGTTATTCTAAGTGTCTGACAACATTATGGAAACAATCCATGCAGAGAAAGACCTTTTTGTTGAAGTATAAGATCCTTTCAGTTCGCCAAAGCCACAAGACTCCATTTACAGAAACAGTAATTTCATCACTGTAAAACACACTTGAGTCAAACTTGACAGGAACAAAATAAAACTTGTCTTTGTCCACTGTTCCAAAAATCACCACCAACTCTGGTTTGGACGAAATAAACCCTTAATTACAGAGTTAGATGTGAAAATACTGTGAGAGAAGCGTAACGGAGGGCAGATATCAGAGCTGCAGCAGCAGGGGAAAATAGAGTGAAAACAAAGTCACAGATCACTCAGAGTTAAAAAGCAAACCTCTCAAAAAGCACTTACTCACTTGGTGTGAGATTTCAGATGGATTCTTTGGGAGATTATGACTGTCTTTCTTCAGTACTGGACTGAGATGTGTTCAATTACAATAAGCTTTCAGTATGCTCCACCAGCACACGCACACAGCTGTTGTATATGATTTAAGAAAGTTGTAGGGCCACATATTTATATTTCAAAACCTTGCAAGTCATGTTTCAAAAAACAATGAAGGGTTTCTGTCCACTGAATTGCTAGATGGCTTTTAATTTGAAATGGACACAGGAAGAGCTGAATTTGTATTAACAGCATAATGCAGTAACTTGAACAGGGAAAATGGGAGCTGATAAAACAAGGCTCTGTACTAAAATAAAAGCAATTACTCTATGCATTTATGTGAACTACAGCTGGTGTACTAACACTAAGACTGTAAGCAGTCACTGCTCCCCAGACCTGGAGTATGTATCTGTTAAGTGCAGGCCCATATACCTTCCTCGGGAGTTCATTGTTGTGATGGTAACGGCTGTGTATATTCCACCGGATGCTAATGCTAGCTTGGCCCTGGGACATTTACATGACACTATTAGCAGCCAGCAGAGTATGTATCCTGAGGCTGTTCACATCATTGCAGGGGACTTTAACCATGTTAATTTAAAGGCAGTGCTCCCTAAACTCCATCAGCATGTTAAATGTGCTACCAGGGGAGCAAACACAGTGGACAAGGTCTATTCGAACATCAAGCTGGGCTTTAGGGCTAAACCACTTCCTCACCTGGGCCAGTCAGACCACATGTCCTTGCTCTTAATTCCAGCATACACCCCCCTCAGGAAAAGTGCTCCTACCACAACCAGAAATGTCAAACCTGGCCCGAAGGTTCCTCTGAACAGCTGCAGGACTGCTTTGAGTCAAAAAGCTGGGATGTTTTCGAACACCAATATTTGGAGCAGTACACCACAGCTGTCCTGGGAATCATCAAATACTGCACAAACAATGTCACTGTGGATAAGTGCATCTGTGTTTATCCAAACAAGAAGCCCTGGATGACAAAAGAAGTGCAGTGCCTGCTCAGGGAGAGGAACACTGCCTTCAGGTCTGGTGATGGGGCACTATACAGTGCTGCCAGAGCCAATCTGAAGAGAGGCATCAGAGAGGCCAAGGCTGTCTACAGGAGGAGGATTGAGGACTGCTTCCAGAGTAACAACTCCAGGCAGGTGTGGCAGGGGGTCCAGCACATCACCAACTACAGATCCAGCAATACCTCAACAGATGTCGGTGATACCTCACTGGTGGAGGAGCTGAACCACTTCTTTGCCCGCTTTGAGGTGGAGTCACCGGACACAGCCACACTACATCCAACAGCCCACAGCAGCCACATCCTCACAGTGGAGGAGCACGAGGTGAGGCGCACGCTGAGGGCTGTGAACCCGAGGAAAGCTGCGGGACCCGACGGCATCTTGAGACAGGTGCTACGAGACTGCGCGGACCAGCTGGCTCGGATCTTCACCAAGATCTTCAACCAGTCACTGTCTAAGGCTGCCGTCCCTCCCTGCCTAAAGTCTTCCACTATTCTATCCACTCCCAAAAAAGACTACTATCAGCAGCCTAAATGACTACCGTCCAGTAGCACTGACACCAGTCATTATGAAGTGCTTCAAGAAACTGGTCCAGACACACATCATTTCAAATCTGCCACCCAGGTTTGACCCTCACCAGTTCGCCTACAGAACCAACAGGTCCACGGAGGACGCTATCAACACAGCTCTCCATGTTGCTCTGTCCCACCTGGAGCAGCAGGGGAGCTACACATGACTGCTCTTCGTGGACTTCAGCTCGGCGTTCAATACCATCCTCCCCAACAGACTGGTGACAAAACTGTCAGACCTGGGAATATCCGACTCCATCTGCCTCTGGATCAAGGACTTCCTGTCTGACCACTCCCAAAGGGCGAAGGTAGGCCCCCACTTCTCCTCAGCCCTCAGCCTGAACATCAGCTCCCCTCAGGGCTGTGTGCTGAGCCCCCTACTTTACACGCTCTACACACACGACTGCACCCCTGCCCACCCCAGCAACAGCATCATCAAGCTCGCTGATGATACCACGGTGGTGGGGCTCATCTCTGGGGGGGATGAGCCCGCATACCGGGACAAGGTGGAGCAGCTGTCAGTGTGGTGCTCAGACAACAACCTGGCCCCGAACACCACTTAGACCAAGGAGCTGGTCATAGACTTCAGAAGGAAAAGTAAAACAGACACTCAGCCCCTGTTCACCGGGGGGGAACGGGTGGAGAAGGTGACAGACTTCCGGTTTCTGGGTGTCCACATAGAGGTTGACCTAACCTGGAGCAGCAACACCACGGCTACCATCAAGAAGGCACAACAGAGACTGTACTTCCTGAGAGTAATCAGGAAAAACCACCTCACTCAGAGACTGCTTGTGTCCTTCTATCATTGCTCCATAGAGAACATCCTTACATACTGCATGTGTGTGTGGTTCCCCAGCTGCACAGCTGCAGACAGGAAAGCGCTCCAGAGGGTCGTCACCACAGCCCAAAAGATCATTGGTTGCCCTCTACCTCCCCTGGAAGAGCTGTACAGTTCCCGCTGCTTCAGGAGGGCTAACAATATTCTCAGGGACTCATCCCACCTAGGTCACTCACACTTTGAACTGCTGCCCTCGGGCAGACGCTTCAGGACACTGAAAGCACGGACAGACTAAAAAACAGCTTCTATGCAAAAGCCATAACTGCACTAAATACAGCAAACGTGAACATTTTATCTTCCTGTGCAATATTCAAAATTGTGCAATAACTGCAGAATGTGAAAATGTTGTATGTGTGGTATGAGCTATTTATGTTCTCTTATGTTCTTTATATTATGTTCTTTATATATATATATATATATATATATATTATTTGTCAATCAGCCACTGGGCATCTATTGATGCAAGATACTACACTGACATCAGAATACAGACCCCTCATGTAAGCAGATTTTTGCTGTTAAGGCATCATTTAGGCCATCAAAATGTTTTAGCACCATTTAGTTGTACATATTTTCCGCTCTCTATGTGATGTTACAATTACGCGTGTCTGCTGTAGCTTCAATCTTGAAATCCAAGGCAATGAAGTTAATAAACAACTTTTTAGGATTAGGTTAGCTTATGTAATAAGTGACAAGACAACCCAATGACATAGTTCTAACTAATATCAGCCAATATATCCATGTTTGGGCTCTAACGAGTACTGTCATTATAAGCTCAAGCAAATTCTAATATCAGAATAATCGCAATAACTTGTTTTTTTAATTTATCTGCCAATATATACAGTACCAGCTACAAACTTCAAATGTAAAAGGTGAATTAAAATTGAAGCACCTACCCCAAACAAGTTCTGTGCTGCGACCACTACCCCCAGATCCCTGGGACACAGTGTCACTGCATTCAGAACCCCCTGACAGCTTGGCTTGAACCATGACCTCTGCATGGTTTGCTGGAGGTGAACTGCACCACTCTGAGAATGGGGGAATCACTACTGTATCTGAAGTAGAGGATGAAAAGGAGTTCCACTTTACAAAATATAAAACCTTCGGTGACAAAATAGCTTTACTAGGCAGTTCATTAAATAAACATTTTAGCAATGAACCATCGTGTGTTGCACTATTTCATTTAACTAAAAATAGGATCCCACCTGTCTTGCTGTTTTGAGAGTTGATTCCAAGCACAGTAAGTCCAGCGCAATACAGGCAGTTGACATCATTGTGTTCTTGAAGACTTGCTTCCTCTGAGTCCAGCATCTGCTGCTGCTCTGCCCGGCTCACTGCCATCAGCTCTGTGATACTGAGCTGAGAGTGAAGCCTTGCTGGCCGACACCCATCGCTGGGGCCTGAGGACACACGCAGCAGATGTTAAAAAGATGCTGAAGCTAGCATAGGATATCTGAAGTGCAGAAGATTCAAAGAGTGGTCTTCTGAACACAGACATGGACACACACTCTTTTGCATATCTCCAACTTGTCATGGTTTTAAATGTTAGTTTTGTTATTTCCTGTTTTATGTTGAAGGTTTATCTCATATGTCATCTTTTGCTTTACTTCCTGTGTTTTCCTGCCTGTGTGATTGGGTATTAAAGCCTGTGTTTTTCACCTTAGTCTCGGCCAGATCATCTTCATACTTCATGTGTCATGTTCCAGCCTTCTTATGAGTTCTCCAGTCTTTCCCAGTGTTTTTGGATTTTTGTTTTGTTTGTTCTCCAACCTTGCTGTTTTTTTGCTTTTGGAATGATTATTTTGGTTCTGACTTTTGCCATGCCTCACTCTCCTAGAAATCTTTGTTTGGTTGCCATTTTGTGTTAATATATTTATTGAATTGCACCAGCTTTGCCTTTGTCATTGTGCATTTAGGTTCAATTCCTTGTTTCCTCCTTGACACCTTATGACAACTGAAACATTTTCTTACAACACATTAGCAAAGGGAAAACGCTGAAAAACCCGCGCCTCTAGTACAGTTCATAAACAAAAAAAAATCTTCAGTGATACTTTGTGACACAATCTGTAGATCTACGTTTTTTGGGGGTTTTTTTTTGAAAAATACAGGGGAAAGTTGGAAAATGCTATAGTTATGTTAAAAGTAATCCTCTTTTTGACAATTGAAGCATAAATTTGGTATAATTCCAAAATCAAAGAGTTAAAAGGCCATTCCTCTGGTACCACTGGGCTGAATGCAGGAATCCTATATTTCAAGGAACCTTCCAAAAATGGTAATATGGTTACTTTTGATTATTTGAAACAAATTTATAATGGGACAAATTCAGTTTTTCTCCCATGGCCTTGTCAAACTGTATGGGAACTTTAGGAGATGGAGCAAATCACAAAAGGGCTAAGACTTCAAAATGTATAAAGGGTTCGAGTCTTCACATCTTTAACATGCTTAAATGTGAAAATGTATTAGAATTGTCTTGTCTTGGATGTTGACTCATTATAAATTCTCACCATCAGAGTCTCCAGAGAAGAATTTAGCAGAACGGTCCTCAGAAGGTGGGCTCATCCTCTTTTGGAAATACGGTGTTTCTTTAATCTGAGGGAATCGAAGAACAAAAGTCCCATGCCACTCAGTTCAGGTTCACAGCAAATCTCAGAAGAATCAAAATAGAGATGTGGTGTTTTCTTAACAAAAAGCATTGTTATACATTATTAGCCTTGCCTGGAACATGTTGTTGATATTAACAGGCAAAGCTATGCCTATGTAGTCATCAGATGAGCCATAGGTGGCACTGGACACTATGGAGTGTACAGAAGAGGAGCGCTGCAGTGTAGTTTGGTTAATTGGGCTCAGCAGATCCTCCTTATCCAGAGATACAAAGCTCAGAGCTTTCAGAAATCTGAAGACAAATCAAAGGCACATAAAGTATGTTTTCATTCTTCCTGTCCATGCCTTGTTTTGCCAAATGACCAGCTCATTTCACATGGACAATTATGTGCAGTGGGTGTGCAGTCCGTTATATCAGATATGTTCCAGACGTGTCAATGACATGTACTAAAAACCTCCAACCATGAAATTAATGCTATTTTTTATTCTTTATTTGTGAATTTCTTAAGAATTTGTGTATCTTAATCATAACTAAAACATAAAGTGAACTTGGGTCAAAACACCAACACTTGGCATTTTAGGCACACTTACTGTGTGAAGGTCACATTAAATTAGGATGTTAAGGAGTTTGCTGCAATGCAGCCATTTTTGAGTTAGGGAAATCATGTTTTCTTCTGTGATTTTGACATGGTGAATGGATCTAAATTCTCCAATACCCATGAGCCTTGGCCACCATTGCTATGAAGAAGAAGCCAGTGAGAGGTGTGAATCAGAGTGGTAGCAAATTCAAAATACAAGGTCGCTTGATCTGTAAACGAAACACAAGACCATAGTAGCCAAATGCTTCCAAAATTGGCCCACCTTCTGATAGTCAATTGTGTTTTCAGTTCACCCCGTATAACATTAGAAGCCCCACCTTTATTGGGTGAACTAGAACTCAGCAACTGCCAGGAGCACCCCTAGGCAACCCCTGACCTGACTCCCTGTGGTGGCAGCAGATTCTGCATCACAGCACCACAGTACGGGAGAGTCAACAGGCACTTTTACTACACACAAATAAAAATGCAAAAACTCTGTGATATTACAACTGTAATAAAAAAAAAATTATGCCCCCATTTATGTAGATAGGAAAGACAGAAAATAGTAAACACTTCTAAATTCAATGTAGTCATGTAAAACACTACCTTTAACTATGACCTCAGTAACTAACAAATAATTGAGGATCTGTAGCACAGTTTCGACTGTACACTCTACAACCTTCAAATAACGTGTTGTGTGAGTCCAAAAATTCTGGTGGAAGTGTTGAGTTTCATACATGTTGAGCGTGCCTACATGCACTGGCACTGTGCTTAACCTATTAAGCACAACACCGTAACTCAATTTATAGAGACATTAGGAGGGGAAATAAGAAATAATGGCCTGTCTCTAAGTAAGCCTGTTGCCAGTGTCTTTGTGTACCTGCCACTGAGGTAAATAAAGGTCCTGGCAACAACTAATAATTTAAAGTAGCTCTGTTCCAACTAACATAGGTTTGGGATGTTGTTTTCAATAATTCTGTTGCGGACAATAAATAAAATAATATTTAAACATTTTAAACATTACAGGTACCTCTGTGAAGTGAGTCTGGAGTCCAAGCTGCCTGTGTTCATTGTGATGGCATCAGTGAAGAGTATGTCTTTGGCTGGGGAGGCCAGGGCCTCACTGTGTGACAGAGATGGCTGGATGCGCTGATACTGCAGCCTCCTTAGGGTGGCGTAGCCCAGAGCATCACGAGGACTTGTGCAACCATTGTGAGAGCTTGAGTACTTCAGCGTGCCAAATCCCAAAGCATCTCTGGAGCTAGAGCAGAGGCTGCAGTCAGCTAAGCTGCTGAGGGTGGTCACTGAGGGAGACTTGAGAGACTGGGCTCGGCGAGGCAAGGTGTGTGAGGAGCCAGGAGGTACAAGCGAGGTAGAGAAGGACTTGGGAACTGAAAGTGGTGTGGAGCAGGGTTGGGGTGTCAGTGAGTGCACATTCTGGATTGTCTGGGTGCTTATTACAGTGTTAAGACTTAAACAGTTGGTGTCTATGGTGGAGTGGCAGGAACTCATGGAGCTGATGCCACTCGTGGTGGTGTCTGTGTTAAAGCTCTGGCTGCTTTTAAATTGGTCACTGCCTCCTGAGGGCCCATCTTCAGCCAAATGCTCATAGCTACACTGCCCTCCCTGGTTCTCTAATGTCCTGACCCCTGACCCATCCATTTCCCCATTTCTGGGTATGCTCCAACCATTATCTATGGCTTTATTCCCCATAAAAGAGGTTTCTCTACCGCAAGAGGGGATTTTAGACTGAGAGGCATTGTAAAAAGGGAAAACATCTGTTTCTACAAATGGGTAGCTGGTAGGTTCTGCAATAGTGCATTTGAGGCCCTCTTTCCCATTGAGCCCTCCTCCTTGTTCTTGGTTGATGCCGTTAGAGTAGGGGGTAGTGCGAGGCTTCTTCCCAGGGAGAGACAGAGAGTGAAGAAGACGGTTGCGGAAGTGGCAAGAAGCCAGCATGGAGAAATGGCATCGGTCCTTGTCTGTGAAGTCACAGCCTTCTAGCCTCTTATCATCTAGCATACACACACCTGCAAATAACACAACAGCAGTTCTTGCAACAAAGTTCTAAAAGTAATCAAATCATTTTTTTATTGTATTGGAGATTTTGGGCTTACTGGGTTGTAGTGAGTCACTCTTGCTGTTGTGCCTGGAGTCTGTGGACTCTGTAAGCCTGAGGGTACTGGGGGCAGAGGACAGCAGGTTGGAGGGTCTGGGCTGCGGGTCCAACTCCTCCGGTACTACGGGCCACTGCGTACTATGGCTGTGCCTTACAGCATCCCAGCCCTGCTGCTTCAACGTATTACAGCCCTGCCTTGTCTTACTTATGAGTCCCAGTACATAAAGACACGCCCTGCACACAACCCATAGAGACGGTGTCTAAAAATCAGAGGCAGATGACAATGATGGCATCTCAGGACATTACTACTAAGGCTGAAGTTTTTCCATGATTTTAGACTTACTATTTCTCAGGAATATTGACCTTATGGGTGTCAGCAACACAGAAGTGCTCCAACTCTGTAATTTTCTCTTTAATTTCCTGACTATACCACAAATGGGAAGGCGCCATGTTGTGCAGGTGGATATCTGCTACTTGTGATCAACTTACACCTGATGTCTTATCAAATATCTGAGCCGTTACATAATAAAACATGCAGTGTCGAGAAATGACACAGCTGGGAGAAAATAATGGTCACTTTCTTCAATGGCAGTCTGACAAACACTGATCAATATTTACAGGCAGGTCAGAATGTGTTGGTATTTGTGTTTTATTATGTGCTTCTAATAATATCGTATCAAGTAGTCTGATTGTGGACTTTCAAAATGATCATCAACAACATATTTCAAAAAGCAGTGTCAGTGTAGTGGACAGTCTGGTTAGCTACAATATTATATGCAGCCTAGTTTTCCTAGTTAATTTATAACAAGCTCATTATTGCAAATTATATTATGAAGTGAAGATACACCATATATTATGTAGTTGGGTGAAAGTTGTATTTCACTCATATTTCTAAGGCAGCACCCACGTGCTGGGTGTGTAAAGTGCACATAAGACCTCTCCCGAATGGTCTGTCAGCTGGCAGCTAACCATAATAACAGAATTTTAAGCTCAGAATGTAGCCATGACGAGTTCATGAGGTCTGGAGAAGGCGTCTTTGTTTCATACAGTGACCTGAGTTAAACAAAGTGAAGCAGTTCAGAAGTCCTACCCTCTGATGGACAGAACCTCACAGTGGTGAGCCAGAGCCACTATATCAGTGATCACCCCCTCCTCCAGCAGCAAGTTCAGACCCCAGTTTGATGAGCCTATGTTTCCCTGGTAGAAAAGACAACTAGTGAACATCAACTGTGCAGTCCCTTTTCTTAAAATGACATATTTTCCAAGTAGAATGTCTAAATAATAACAGAATTACAAATGCTGACCAAAGCCCAAAGTGCTGCCTTCAGTTGTTTGATGCCCTCCCATTTGTCCAGGACAGGAGATCGAACACTGTAGCTTAAATCAGGAACCACATTCTGCAGGAGGAAGTGGAAAGAAGAACTATGGCATGACATCTAGACTCTGACAAAAGCAGCTTGACTGTTATTCCAAATTATTCAATGAAGAATAAAAGCGATAATTTCAGTCCTCGTGACACTGCCTCTCAGGAAAAACAGGCTGACTGGAATTGGCCATCAATAATTCAATAATTAAACTTAAGAAATAATCCAAAATTAACTAATAATTTTGAATTGTTATTTCATTATTACCATTCACCATATCACCATAAATAACTATTGAGTTTTACTGGAGATCTCTTTTAATTTCATTATAGTAAAGTTAAATCAGTTTTATTCATATAGTCCACAATCACAATATATCTAATTTGTACTTGTTAAATTGGAAGGAAAATAAAAAAAATCAAGATAATCAAATAATTAATAAGGAGGGAAATAAATTACATCAAATGAATGAGTTTTTTATCTGAAAGTTGTAAAACATTGATCTTTGGTTTCTACATTGAAGCATTAACATCCGACTTGACAATAAATTATACATTTATTACAAATATAATCAGTGAATAAATGTGAAATTAATATGAGGTGAAATCAGAGTCAAATAACTGCAGGAAATGAATCTTTAAATGGCAAATAAATTGATTAGTCAGTTCAAGATAATGAAAGGAGTATGTGGGAATGAATCAAAGATAGATTACTAATGCACTTTTCTAAGATGCACCTCAGAGCCAGTCTGGGACTCTTCCCTTTACACTCAAAGTCCCCTTCTTCTGATGCTCATCTTCTCTAAACAAAGGAACTCTCTCCAAAGAAGCATGGATGCTTATGAAAGGCTATATGACTATCATGTTTGAACGAGTACCTTGGTATTCCTGACCAAGATGTTTGCTACCTTAACAAACAATAACAAAATCATGCATGTAAATGTATGATAAAAAATTCTATATTAATACTCCAAGAACCTTTAGAGATAAATACGTGATGTTTAGTATCAGTGCACTCCTCTGAGCATCAAAACCCCAGAACTTTATTCACTGTGGTTGTTTCATAATGAGGTACCGTTACAAGTACAAGAAAGGGTACAAGAAATTATCTTAAAAGTGAACTCCAAAAGAACATGGTTATCACCTCCCTGTGATGGTACTCAGACAGGGAAATGGGCGCTGGGAACTGCCTCCCCCGGCACAAGCTGTCCCCTTACTGCACTGTCTGTTAAAAGACCGGTGTGGAACATGCAAAGCAGATTCTTTTGTTTAAGATCTCTGCTTCAATTTCAACCATCTTCACCTCACACCCTGGCAACAGCAGTGTGTTTTCCTGCTTCTGATGCTGCCAAGCCAGCTCAGCCATTAAACTCAGGGTCCCATAAGCAGCACTTTTCTCTCTGCTAACTGGATGAATTTATAATTGGATTTCATAACCAACTTCTTAACCAATGTCTCACTGCTTTCACCAGCTGCTCCAGTGACTGCCATTACTTATCTTATTTGATTCATTCATATGCTGCATATTTATTCTGTCAACTCTGGTTTTACCTTCATTTTTTTGTTCACTGTCTTGCTTTTATAGTTTGTGTGTTGTTGTGTCATTGTTTAGTCATTATCTGTTAGTATTAAGTACTAATCTTCCTCACATTCATTATGTTCAAATGTATTAAAAAGTGCAAAACTAGAATATGAGTGTTACATAGACTATAACAGTGATTCTCAACCGGTGGTTCCGGGTCGCGGACCCATTTTCAGTGGGTCGCAGGCTTTTGCCAGTGCTGCGGCTTGGGTCGCGGCTTATCATTACGGGGTGATGGTGGGTCCTGAAGCCAGACCAGTTGAGAACCACTGGGCTATAACACTGCCGATTTATTTTGTTTGTTTGTTTTTGCAAAGTGTTAAGAAAATGGGAATTTTCTGAATGGTTATCGTCTCACAATGTTATACTAATGTCTTGTCAGACATAGCTGGCATACATTCTATGCCTTAGTTAGCAAACAGCCCAGACTTTCTGACCATAATCTAGTCGCTATCTTTGTATAAAGTTAGGCTCAGTTGTTGATGGGACACTTGCACACCGTACCAACACTTCACTTCAGCCAGGTCAATACATCATTTTGAGCTGTAACTTGTAGAAATAAATAACATTTTGCTAAAAAGCGTCAGTGGAAACAAACGGTTTTTGTGAAAATGGGAGTGCTCATCAATCAACTATCACTAACACTGAGTCTTTGAGACTACAGCTAAATTTCTCTCTCGTATAAGCATGTAGCCCTCAGTCAGATCCCTAGTGCTTTTATTTTCACACCAACTCCTATTTCAACCATGGACCACCAGCATCTGACTTCCTGTCACATCATTCCATCTTTATTTCTATCACAGTACATCTCTGTGATGTCACAGCTATAGCAATTGTAGTAATACTTAATTTTTTCTTTCAGGTTTTCTGATGACTACTGACACTGATAAGTTTGTTATGTTTTCGCCTGCTGATTTGTGACAGCAGGTCATGAAGCTCAGAGGAGTGAAGTTCTTCGTTTTACTCTTGAGTAAAAAAAAGTACAAGTTTCATTGACTAGTTTTGTGAATGGAACTTGCCCACATAGAAAAGATTTCTACAGCAGAGTAGGGCACACAGCAGTAAGGTGCACAACCATTAACTGCATCCCCCAAGATGTCAAACTCCATCCAGTCCATAGCTGAGGTGCAACAAGCAGATGAACTTACCTGGGCTTGAAGTAGCTGGCAGCCAGTCTTATCATGAACCAGTTGACCATACAAGTGCACAGGGAGGTAAACATCTGGCCTCTGCAACCTGCCGTACCGTAAACAAAGAGGTAACAAGTTCTATTAAGTTACAACTATGCTTTGTTGTTCGCTCCATGAGGAAATTTCTCTTGTATATAACATTTTGAGCAGATGATGGCACTAGGTGTGCAGTCAATACAATTCATCCTATTCATCCTACAATCATCCTAGGGTGGAACAGTGGGATGGTGGTAACACTGATCCCGGGTTCGATTCTGGCTGTGGGCGCCGGGGGCGTGTCCTCCACCATGCCTTCGGTGCCTGCTGTTCAAGGAAAGGGGCCTTTCTGTGTGGAATTTGCATGTTCTTCCCGTGTTCACCTGGAATATCCTCCATAAAAAACCCCCACTAAAAACATGCAAGAAGATCACCACCTGACCAATGGTGACAAAGAGAGTTGGGTCCCCGGGCGCCGCAGTCGGCCAGCAGACAACTGCTCCTGGTCTGCCGATGGGTTAAGCATGGAGAAAATAATTTCACGGAAGCATGGCGTGTGCATGTAGTGTGCAACTAAAAAATGTGTGATGTGATAATAAAAAGTACGTTTCTTCTTCTATGGAGAACATGAAATTTTGAACTACTTCATCCTGTAGATGTTGAGATATTTGTCTGAAACAAAGTGGTATAGCAGACCAACCAACAGACTAACATTGCCATTCCTGGAGCAGCTGAAGAATCAAAGCATACTCTATGTAAATGATGTGCCTCCATTATATTTGTGTTGTGTTTCATATTTGTATTTGTGTTTCAAATATGGTAAAGTGGTAAGTGCTGAGTGAGTTACCTTTGGTTGCTGCGGCGTACATAGTTGTCTCCATTCACAGGCTTGCGGTATGTGGTGAGAGCCTCATTAAGCTGTTCCTCTATCATGTCCACATACTTCAAGTTATACTCCTGCAGGGACACACAGGAGCATGGAACAGCTATTAAACAGTTTGTTGACCAAAAAAAAGACCAAAACCAGAATTATGGGTGTACTGTGTGCTGGTTGAAATGTACCTTCTGCCATTTCTCCATCTCTTTCGTGATATATCCTCTCTCACTGAGATAGGAGAAACCCTTTGGAATAGATAAAAACCTGGTGACAACAGAAACAAGGAACGTTTATTTGTATCACACAGCTTCATATGAGACACAAAAAGCCATTCAGCCATAATATAATAGAAACACAAGAAATATAAAGACAGATATGAAGAGAATTTAAAATCTAAATATGATTCTAACCCAGTTGTGATTCATCCTTCAAAAAGATGGAAACAATTCAGACAATCCTTTGCAAATTCTCAATACTCCCACTGTAAAGAACACTGCAATCCTGCCATTTTTGCTGGATGCTTCATTCAGTGCTTGGCTCAGTGATGGGGTCTGTTCATTTGAAGACACATTAATAAATGGCTCATTTGCCTCTTTTGAGCAGACTGTTCAGACACTTCCAAATTCGCAACTTTATATCTTCAAGTATCACTCAATTCTTTTCGCAGCTCCCAGACACACTCATACACTCAATCAGGGACATGAGATCATCCAGAAAGGGAAAGATGGGTGTCACGTATTCTTTATTAATGAGAGAAAATATGACAAGTCTTAACTTCCTTAAAAGCCAGTGGGAGGGGGATATTGGTATTGAAATTTCAGAATCTATACCCTCTGAATGTTATCATGGGTGGGGTGAGGGGGGGATATCTATCAGTCCAAATGTGTTTCTCCACTGACTTGTCAAAGCTGTAACATCAAAAATTCAGAAATGAACTTTTTGACACATAGGGAGATCTGTAAAGATCTGACACCTGGACTGATGTGATCCATTGTTGGTTTTAATCAGTGCATTTACATTTAAGTAACCTGTTTATAGTTGGCTTTCTGCAGCAAGCTGATTTCTTAACAGTCAAGTAAACAAGAAGCTTGCTTTCTGTACACAGGGTAGGGCAGAAGTCTCCATAGTCTGACACTGTGAGCACCATCTCAGGCAAAATCCAGACAACTGCAGCACAACTTGAGCCCTGTTTTTTTAGCTATATTTGTTTTCAATAAAGTTGGGTGCCCTCTCTTCTGTATCTTACATTCAGTCCCTTCATGCACGCCAATTCCTTTGTTTTTGTTCTACCTAAATTCAAGCTGATTTGTTACACTCTTGCCTGATGACCAATAGAATAGTATTATTGGGCTGACCATGAAATTATATGGGTAAATTAATAATTAGAAGTGTCTCTTCCTAATAATGCTGATTAACACTATATAAAGGATTAATAAAGAATTATCTTATTTCCTCAAACTGAGCGAAATTTCTCCTACAACAATATGCTTTGTAATAGACATGGACGCTCATCAGGGCAAAGTCAAGTAAGAGACAAAAAGAGCTGAAAAGCTGAAAGAGGGCCAAGTGTGTGCAATGAATTTCAGTTAAAAATCGTATTGCGTCTCGTAATCCCAATTTAGTCAAATCTTATCGCACACACGTCAAATATATTTTAATGTCATTCAGAGTGACATATACTTCCCTGGGACATCATTATCTCTGAAATAAGAGGCTTCAGAACTTACCGGAGAATCATCACATTTTTATGTTTCCTTCAGTTTCAGAGTAATCCACTGAGAATTATCTGTACATCCATGAGTACATTGCAAACAGGAATGGCAAATAGTTAATTCTGCATACTTTTAATGGTGCCAGGAAAAAAATCAGAGATCCACAAGGACATCACTCTGAAAAGGATTTAAATTACAGGAGGACAGCAGGTAATTATTGCTGTACTTTCAACTGTAAAAAAATTCCACATATGCTCTCCAAATGGGATTAAATTCAGTGACTAGTGCAGGTATTGTTTAAACAGTCCCATCTCCCCCAGAGAAATAAATCCAGTCCAATTCAAATGCAGCTACAGCAATAGATAGGGTAGATATTTTACCTTAGCAGTAGTAGCACACCTTTGTCCCCCAGGTGTGTGAGAGCAGGTTTCATCTCTGTCAGTGCATGTAGGTTGGCCTGAAGAACAACACATTGAGGGGGGCACTGATTAAGTGGCACTGATTTAAAACAAACAGGTCATGTTTGATTCAGTTTGTGAGGTTTGCTCACACACCTTGTCTTCACAGGCTTCATCAAGGATGTCCAGTGCCTCCATGGAAATGGTCTTGTTGCGGTCGTAAAGTTGAGTGACCAGCAGCTCGATGCCCCAGTTACTAAAGAACTCCACACTGGCACGCAGTAGGACACGCAGGTGCTTAGTGGCATACAGCCTGCAAGTCTATATGCAACCCATGCAAACCAGGAAATGATTAGATACAGACAAAAAATTATTGATACAACTTATTTTGACAATTAAAAACATCTTTACATAAGTTACTTATAGAGTTATATTGACAGATTTTTAGTGTTTGAAGTCAAATATAAAAGTCTGCATACTGTGTCATATGCTGAAAATGTTAATAAATCCATAGATGTTGAGCCCTTCCTCAGTGTGCATGTAGTTAGACATCACATCACACATAGGTGACGGTAATACAGAGGAAGGGCTGTGCTGCTGTCCTTGTCTGCTTCCTTATTGATCCCTACAGAGTCTGGTTGGTTAGATAGCACCTGCTTGTCAATCTGGATGGGAAGTCCCACAGGATCTTAGCTCTGTCATTCTGAATCATCTCAAGAGGTGCCTCCCATTTGGATTTGAAGACTTCCAGTCTGTATTCAGTACAAACGCTCCTGCCCCAGCCACTTTGTTATGCCTTTCAATGTATGCTTTCCAAGCTAGCATCTTATATCTTGCTACTAAGAGCTGTCTCAGGGGTGTCTTTGCACAGCCTGCATCTTGGGTCTTGTCTGTGTGGCAGACCCCTGGTGCTGGGAACCTGTCATTGTGTTTCTATCAGAGCTGCTCAGAGATACTGTCCTTCTGACCAGTCTTTTCTAGTAACTGGTAGGATTTCTCTATATCAGGCATGTCTTCTATGTGTTGATGGTACATCCCAGGTAGGGACTCAGTCTTCTTTAAGCCATGACACATCTTTTTGCTCACTGCTGTCTTCTGCTGCCAAAGGTACTCACTTAGCAGTTCTTCCTCACTGCCCTCTTTCTGGTGTACTCATAGAGTTTCCTTTCAGTCTGGATAGTAGCCCTGACACTCACTAACCATCTGCCCCCATCTTTTGGCTTACTGTATACTCTCTGGCTGCTGGACTTCAATTGGAACTCTCCATAAATGAGGAGTGTCCTTGTCCTTGCCTTGACAGCTTATGACTCCTCCTGAGTACATGATGGCTTACATCTTATTCTTCCCATTGAACTGAGTCCTCAGGAACTCCCACATTCTCTGGATGTATCTGGCTCTACCTCCTTGCTGCTTCCTAATGGTTTCCATTGGCCTCTGGTATATCCTCATACTAGTAACTGTCCCATGTGTCGGTTATCGTGCCATCTGGTAATTCAAACTTTTTGGTCCTCACTACCTTTCCTCTCTTCACCATCATTCATTTGCACTTGTTCAGTCTGATTGACATCCCGATGTTGTTGCTGTAGATTCTGGTGAGGTGGATCAGTCAATGTCTTGCTAATTCCTGACATACAGCTTGATGTCATCCATGTATAGGAGATGGCTGATGGTTACTCCACTTCTGAACCTGTATCCATATCCGCTATTTGTGATGATCTGACTGAGGTGGTTGAGGCCTATGTAGAGCAGCAGTAGCAACTTTAGTGCAAGCCACATTTGATGGTTACCTGAGTTGGCCGCTAGTGTTGTTTTCCATTGCCCATTGAGTTCTTGGTGAAGGCTATTAGTGTTAGCTTTGCATAGTCCTTAGCACACCAGTAACCATGTGTGGGGATACTGAATTGTATGCTTTCTTGTCGTCAATCCAGGCTGTTTCAGGTTGGTCTTGCTGGTCTTAGAGTCTTGGGTGAATGCTCTATCAACCAGTAGTTGATATTTTAACCCTCTTCTGAGTTTCACTCATGTATTGACTCATGTGTCCATTCATCTTAGGCTGCTATGATGCCTGATAGGATCTTCCATGTTGTGAAGAGGGGGGTGATCAGCCTGTAGTTTCAAGGTGTTGTACCCTTGTAAGGATCATTCATGGTCAGTATTGTTCCTCTGTATCAGCCAGTCTGGGTGAGAACCTAATGTTAGCAGATGATTCATCTGTATTACCTGATGTTCATAGAGTGCTGTTAGCTTCTTCAGCCAGTCCACATGAATCATTTCAGGGTCAGAAATGCAGTTCAGTGCTTCAGGCTTGAGATTCGTCATCAGATATAAGCCACTGTGACGGTAACTGGTTCTTGTTCTGGGATATTGTTGTGGTCTGCTCTTAGGTCCACCAGTCACTGGGCATTGGTATTGTGTGATGTCTCCTTGTCCGATATACCCTCCCTTCTGAGATTTAAGCCTTCTCTTCCATGGAGGGTACTGCTGGTGACCTGCTGTGAAGTTAATGTTGCTGTCTACTGTCTATGTGTGAGGAGCTCAGCTCTGCCCTTGTGCAAACAGGAAGTGACACAGGGAGCAGAAGTAAAGTGACAAACGTTGCTTTTGTGCTCCTCGGATCCACTCATCATTTTTCTTCTTTTCCAGAGCACATCAACATTTACATCCACTTATGTCATTAGTAGCTCAAACAATGCTGCGCAGTAGGAAATGGACATGCACTTGGAAGTGTAAGCCAAAAATCAAGATCGTTTTATCACCTAGCTCTGTATACAAGCTTGTTAATCTGTGTTATGGTGGCAGTTGAGATATTGGCCAAGGCTGTGTTCACATCAACTAGGCTTTGTGATGGTACTTTACTGACCTGTGGAAGTTCGGGGGTTGACGGTGTTCAATCTGGCCATGATTCTCATTTGTACCTCAATAGCTTCAGCTGTCATTGGTGTTGGGATTTTATCTTTAGATTGGCTGTGATTCTCACTTGTACCACAGTAGATTCAGCTGTCATGGCTGGTAGGATTGTATCAGCTGGCTGGAGTCTGTCTCCATATACTGTATGTCCTACCTACTGGGTAGCCCTTCAGAGTGCTGACTTGTATGATCAACCTGTTGGAACCTCTCCATCTCATGTTGTGACAGTAGCTTCCTGTAGTTGATCTTCAAGCATTGAGCAACCAATTGCTTCTGATTTAGTGTGGAAGTGGGTCTCCTACTAGTCCACAGTTTCCACATTATCATTATCATTAAATATTATCAACACATCTGTACGTTTATAGCCGTGAGACATTTTTACTTCTGCTAGAACAGATGCGATTGCAAAGAACATAAATCTTACAGTGAGTTTGCTGAAAATTAGAAAAATTGTACTTAACACTTAATTCTTGATCAATATTAATTCATATACATAAAAAAAATTATCAGTGCAACTCTAACTACACCAGAGGGTGCTGTGAAGAAGCTGTCAGAGAGAGCTGTGTTGACTCTTACATCAGTGGCAGCAGTGAGGATTTTGGACAGAATGACTCGAGCCAAACCATCTCGACTGTAATCCAGCGTTGAGACTGTTAGCTTCAGCAGGTGCTCTTGATTCTTCAGACTACACATGTCCAACAAACTGACAGAGCAAATTGGAGCAAGCAGCTGATTAAAGACAGAATGACAACTCAGGAAAAATGAACCCTGTAAAATTGATCCAAGTGGTTGCAGTGGGCAGTGAGACCTGAATATGTCTGATTCAAATGTTTCAAAGCAAGACAAGGAGCCAAGTTGCAATGCTAACATGTTCATGTTTACCTGGTATAATGTTTACCATGTCCATGTTCTTAGTTTAGCATGTTAGCATGCTAACATTTGCTAGTTAAGACACAACACAAGAACAGCTGAGGCTGATAGGAATGTCATTAGTTTTGCAGATATCTGATCATAAACCAAATAATAAATCATCTTTTATTAAAGAATATTTTTGGGGCTTATTCAGCCTTTATTTTGATATAATGTCTTTTTTAAGAGATGGACAGGAAAGGGAATACTAAGTGTCAGAAGCCTTCTTCCTCCTCCCTCAGCTTAATGTTGTCACTGACAACAACAGATAGAGCCAGAAATCTTGGTGTAATTATTGATTCTGACCTGAATTTTAACAACCATTTAAAGCTGATTACCAAATCAGCCTACTACCACCTGAAAAATATAACCAGAATTAAGGGATGTCTGTCCAAAGAAGACATGGAAAAACTTGTTCATGCATTTATTTTCAATAGGTTGGACTATTGCAATGGAGTCTTTACTAGCCTAAACAAAAAATTAGGCAACTACAGCTGATTCAAAATGCTGCTGCACGAGTCCTTACAAACACCAGAAAAATGGACCAGATCACACCAGTCCTCAGATCACTACATTGGCTTCCTGTGAGTCAAAGAATAGACTTTAAAATCTTACTGTTGGTCTACAAAGCATTAAATGGTCTAGTACCAAAATATATTCTAGATTTATTAACTCCATATGAAGTATCCAGACCTCTCAGGTCATCAGGGACAGGTCTATTGTGTGTTCCCAGAATGAGAACCAAACAAAGTGAAGCAGCTTTCAGTTATTATGCTCCTCACCTGTGGAACATTCTCCCTGCACACCTGAGGTCTGCACCAACTGTCAGCTCATTTAAATCAGGGTTGAAAACATTATTATTTGCTACAGCTTTTACTTAAAGTAAATATATTTGCTTAATGACTTCTTAATCATTCTAAATGCTAAATTATTGTCTTTTTCTGGCTTCTGTTTTTAATTTTCCTTTAATTGTATTTTATTTTTATTTTTCTATTCTCCTCTAATCTCTTTCTTTCTTTCTTTCTTTCTTCCTTTCGTTGAAATGTATGATTTTAATGTATTTTTATGCTTCTGTAAAGCACTTTGAATTGCCTGGTGTATGAATTGTGCTATACAAATAAATTTGCCTTGCCTTGCCTTTCCCTGTGTTTCCCCTACCCGTCTGTGTCATGTCAGTTTCTCCCTGTGTCTGTCTTTGTGTGTGTGTGTGTGTGTGTGTGTGTGTGTGTGTGTGTGTGTGTGTGTGTGTGTGTGTGTTTCTGGACTGGATGTTGCCCTGCCATCTCGGTTTCCCTACACTTGCTCCCAATACCAATCAGCCACCACAACTGCAGCCAATCCACAATCACCTACCGCAGGATAATAACCCACATCTCACCACCTTACCAGTTGTTGCCAGATTGTTACTTGCTAGCCTGGTAACAAGTCTTGGTCACCTTGCTAGCCCTTGGGCTCTTTCTACTTTAGGGTTTGCCTTGTCAATATGAATAAAACTATTTTCTTTGTGCCTCCGGGTCATCTCTTCATCTCAGGGTTAGAATCAAACATAAATTCGTGCAAATTTTATGAAACCCACCGAGCTGTTGAGACATAACCCTCAAAATCACACATCAACCTCAAGGTAGCACTTGAGAGAAGTCATGGGATCATTAATGGACACTAAGATCCATCATCTGGGAACCATTTGCATCTGTGCCAAATTTTATGCCAGTACATCTAGTCTGATGGAGAATATATTTCACAAAATAAGTGAACCTGCTGATGGCGCTATTGGAACAGTCAGGGGATCACCAATGTAAATAGGATTCATCCTCTCAATTAATTTCCCAGTCCAGAGGGGTCTATATAATTTTGTTTTTCCTTAACAGAATATTATTCACATTGGGTACTCACTAAAATCTGTCTGCGAACACAGATTCAAAAATAAGCTTTACAATAGATGCTCACCACTGGAAGACATTGCACTTCTCCAGCATCTTGACACCATGTGGGTGCGCTGACAGGGTGCCCAGGAAAAGGAAGTAGTGCTGGCTGAGTGTGGTTAACAGACCACTGCCCTGCAGACTGCGGTCAGTTTTGAGTCCAGCAGAGGAGAACAGACACTGGGCAATGTCCCTCACCAGGTCTTCCAGGTATGCCTGGCCTTCCTAACAGAAAATGACAAGTGGATTAGGAGACAGGGTTGGCAAGGGGGGAAGGTCACTATGACCATCTCCCAGGAGAGATTATGTCTCATCCCTCTCTATGGTAGCCAATTTTTCTCTCCGCAAGAGTGATCAGTCAGAACAACTATAGACCTCTGCCAAAAATTTCAAACTCATTATTATGTGTGGGGAAAAGTCAGAGGATGACCACCAGAGTCACTAGGATTCATCCTTCAGGGACCATAATTGTCTGTACAAAATTTCATCTTAAATTTCATCTCAATCTTATCGTTCAGTCTGGACCAATGTGATGACTGACCAAGAAACTGGCTTTTCAATCCCTGGAGGCACTACACTAGCATGACTAAAAAACACTGGATCAAACATTTCCCCTAACGCAATACACAGCATCCTTTTGTGAGACCCTCCTTGTGTAAAATCATCCATGTCTCTCAAAGACCACACCTAAAAATTATGTTGTAAATGTGTAATTTCCAAATCTAACCTGAGATAATCCAACACACAAATTTGAAAAACTACAGAACCAACCTACATAAACTAAAACAAAAAAATGTAAAGATGTGTCTCTAGCTACAGAGGGTGGTTTGCTCTCACCTCTTCAGATGCCAGAAGGAACTCTATAAACTGACAGCCAACCACAGTGACCTGTTTGGCCTTGGGATGCTCCAGCTCCAGGCTGCAATACATCTTACTGCTGGGCTTGTAGAAGAAAAGCAACCTTTGCACAAATCTGTAATACACACAAGGAATATGACGAGCCATTTATCACGGTGCTAAAAATCAAATGAGAGCCAAGAAAGGTTGAAATACTTACTTGTGCATTTGTTCATCCTTATTGGTACGTAAACTAACATTTGGCCACTAGAGACGAGAATAAAACACAAATTAGAGGATAAGAGCTTTAAAAGCATCTTATATTTCACAGCAATAGTAGTTGGACAGCTGAAGGCAAACCCAAGCAGTAGGAAATTATTTTTGCCAAGCCTGCCATGCCAAAAATGCATTATAGGCTTGTTTCTGGTAGGAGTCCATGTTAAAAGCATAAATCATTTATACCTTTACCTTCAAAATGGTTCCAATGAGGCACCAGTTCCAATCCAAGTTCTCCTTGTGGTTGAGGATGTGGCTGTCTCTCATGTTTGCCATAAAAGCATCCTCAGTTTCCTGCAGGGTAAACACAGCTGGCTTCACTTACACTTTACAGCTAATGCTATACAGCATGGAAGACTTGTTTATTTTTCACTGACAGATGGATACAGTTTTCATCTATCTAATATTTCAGGTTAATATATTTTTGAATGATTTTTCCATACAATAATACTAATTCTATGTTCTTAGCCAATTGTTATCATTCAGTAAGAGTGGATGGCTTGCACATAATCATTTTATGGCCAACAGGGCCAGAACATATTTCAATTCACTTTAATGATCAAAGAGCTAAGAAGGGAGAATTTGTCTAGGGTTTCATCAACATCACTGCACACACAAAATTAATAACAATCAAATAACAACAAAGACAGGGCCACAATACACATGATGGATCACCCTCAGACCAGGTGGGATTAACCTGAGGAGTTCAGGGTCCATGTTCCAGAAAGAGGTGGTATGCAGGGTCAACCTGAAATCATTTTCCTTTACCTTCTGTCTGAATGTCTGAACCAAATTTTGTTGTTCTGTTGTGAATAATATAATAATACAATATTTTGGAGTGTAGAAATAGAGGTGAAGGTGTAGTCTCATTGTTGTTCCATTTGTGAGTGGCATGAAATTTGAGTGAGGAAGGTTCACATTCACACAGAACACATTCACCAGTTTGACAGCACATGCACAGCACAGTAATATACAGTAAATATAGTTTTAAACGTTTTTCCCATTATTTAGTTTTTTGCATTTGGTTACTGCATTTGGTTGTTTCTGGATTTGTGGTGTGTTGTGGCTTTGGTTGTGTTTTTCTGTATTTGGTTTTCTGTATTTGTTTTTTTCTGTATGTGGTTGTGTTTCCTATATTTGTTTCTATATTCCGTTGTGTCTTCTGTATTTGCAGTGCATGTTGTAGTGTCAAACCAGCAAAGATCTGTAAAGGTCTTTTCATCTTTTGCTTGTGTAATGTCCACTTCCACGCATTTTCTTCTAACCTCCTTGAGTTCCACTAAGTAGAAAATGCAGTCCTGTTAGAGTAGTGAAACAGCTGGAGATACATATGTGATAATAATATGTGACGTGTGTACCTTGACAATGAAAATGTCTCTCTGAGGTTTAATGTGCTGGTCTCGACAGTAGTGCAATGCTCCTGACGTACGGAGGATGTGGTCCAAGTAGAGACTATATGGTTTGATTCCTCGCTTCTTCTTCTCATGAAAACACTTCAGGTAGTTGATGGCAGCACTTGCACGTCTGAAAAAAAGCATCTATTTCAGTGCCAGTTCTCTTGTTTAATGTAACACATTAGATTTGGACACTAGTTTTGCATAACTGAGATCCTCCTCACTAAACCTGTCCCGTCTGTAGCGTGCCTAGGGGGAGGTACTCACACTCTCTTTTCCGGAGTGATATCAAAGGAGGCTGCCATGTTCATGAGGGTGGGCAAGCAGTGTAGGTGGTGGCTGTGGCTGTGAGGGAGGATGGTGTTGGCCTGTGTGAGGAAAATCAGATTTAAACACAAAAGCAATCTAAGAAATCTCCTGCTCTGATCAACAAATGGGAGCACAAGAAGGAGGTACCATATGGAGAAGTTCTCCCACCAAGATGGAAGCCCGTATGGATATTGCATCATCGCTGCTTGTTATCACGTCAACCAAACCCTGTGGAGGTCAGATACAGATTGATACGAATGCTAACATGATAATAAAACTACAAACAGATTCTATGAGGTGAATGATTGTACCTCTAGTAGTCCACTTTTGATGAAGGCCGAAAGTACCAGAGCCAGATAGTTGTCCATCAGATTTGGCCTACAACAAAACAAGAATTCCAATTTAAATCTCACTGTTCAGCACATAATGAGATACTAGTAGCTACATACAGTATTTACCTTGAGCAGGATCGATGTGGGAGAACTGTTTTTGCCTCAGAAGCCACAAATCCATCAGACAACTTCCAGCAGTCCTGAACTCTACTGAGGTCTTAACAGGGTATAGTTCCAGTTTAGCTTCTTATGCAACTTAAGAAAAGTCCAAAAAAAGGATCAACGTAATGTCACAACACCCACCTATGCTAATAAGTGCTTCATTGAAGTCTGTAGTCTCTACAGGTATGATGAGCTGGAAGATATCATAGAAGACCTCCAACAAACCTTTCTGTGGGGAAAACATGATGTCAGCATGGTCAAACATGACACAGGTGTGTGGTTTCTTTTCAACTACTTTTCCTTCTTTTTCTGTCTTTTCAGCTTGATTTGATTTGATTCTGCCTTCAAACAACATAAACATTACACAGTTGTCCAAATATACTAAAAAAACACATACGACTGAAACAAAATAAACTGTAATCGAGTATAACAGGCGTTATCCACAAAACTGAAGAGCACATGGATGAATGCTGAGCAGTGTGAGCATGTCTTATATCCATACTGGTGCAGAGGCTTGCATCACATACATATATGAAAACATCTGAGGCAAGAAACAGGCAATGCAGTGACAGAATCTGGCTCATATTTGATCAGCACTGTCTAGTTTGACAGTGTGATCAGAGTTTTGTGAGACTCTGTGTCCGTGACACCTGGTCACAAACTTTGTAATAGAGTAATAGAGAGAGCCAGCATCTTGTGATGGGATGTCACCACCCGCAACGCCCATCACATAATCTATTACATTTTTAAGCAACTTGGCCAACACTGGGCATTGGTAAATTAAAATTAACATTTATAGAAGAGTGAGGACATGTTATAGACACTATTGTATATGAATGCAGGTGTACCTTGAGACTTTGGCTTGCTCTTGGGTGTGCCTTGGGCACAAAAAGATGGAAAACTACTGATGTAGAGCACATGGGGACAGGACTGATAGAGATGGGGATGTTTTTCTGTCATCATGCTCACATTGTTTTAAAGCAATGGCTAGCAGTCATAAAATGTACACATAAAGAGAATCACGACTTGCTAATCAAAACTATTTTGTTAGAATCAAAAATTAATATAATAAAGTAGCTGTCTGGACTTAAATGAATGGTCAGCTGTTTGGCTGACAGTCAGCACTTATGGAAACCTCTGTGCAGGGCTGGTGTGATCCCATTGCAAGATGGTCTCTGGGTTTACCTAATGTCTTATAGTGGATGGGAATGAACAACTTAAAATGAATTTGGGTCAAAGACATAAACTGACATCTGCCATATGATAAGGACCTATGATGTAATGTTTTTATAGCTCCACAAACACAACTAAATGAAATATTCTGCGTCTTGTGCATGGTTTTATCCAAATTTCCCTGAAACTCAGCCTAACACATTTGTTATCTTTGGGAAGCTTGGGTTTCTCTGATATCTAAAACTGCTGGGGTGAAATGATGATATCAATCTAGAATTTCAGGGGAGACAAGAAGCATTTCATGTTTCATATTTAGATTTATGCAATAATGTCTGTTTTTACAAAGAAGCCCTGAGCCTTTCGCTGGTAGGTGAAGGTTGTGTCCTTTCAAACAAACAAATGTGACTATTACAGTATCCCTTTTACCTACCCGCACTTCCATATTTGGTATACAAAGTAAGCCAATAAGAGACTGGATTCCAGAGTTGCCTGACTTGCAGAGGGTAATGATGCCTGCAAGGTGAAGGGGTAAGGATTAGTAGAGAACTCTATAAAGTGTGATTTGCAGTCAAATATTTTGGCATGCTATAAACAATCAGTTAATAGAAAGGTTTGAGGCATTTAGAGATGAACACAAAGTACAGAAGTAACAATATTTTCTAAGTTTAAAGAGACTTTGTCTTATACATACTTTGGATACACAAAAATGACTGTAAATTTCACCATTTACCTGACCAGGAACGAAATGAGGCAACTATAGACATTTTACTGGCCATGAATCGAGCCTCCCTGTCCTCCCTGAAGACAACACATAAAACAATCCCACAATGACAAAAACAATCCCACAACATTTATGTTATATGCTTCAACAGACTTTGTGGAACTCACTTTAACTGCCCCCCTGCTATGTCAGGGGTGTGTCTGTAGTGGAAATCTGTGTACGGGGCCAGGATTTGCTGAGAAAGACACACATTTTATAAATAACATCACACAGAGTTGTATTCAAAACATCTTCAATTTGAGATGTCAGTACCTCCAGCTCAACATCAGAGCGGACGTACTGCCTGGTATGAGGGTGGTTGAGGAGGTGCAGGATGGTGGTGATGAGAGCTTCATTGATGCGACTCAGCTGACAGTCGGTCACGCTCTTCAGAATGGTGCTTAGACCGCCCCGCTGTGCCACCACAAGAGGGTTCTTCAAGGCTGCAGAATAAAGGGGCCACACAGAGTGTTACACCGCTGACGTTAGAGTGTGAGTGTGTACGTGTGTGTATGTGTGTACAGTTTGTTTTCACTCACAGAGCTCACAGACTATGGCGATGCAGGCCCGCACCATACGATCTCGTACATGTAGCCCATTGTTGCCCACAGCAATGAGGGAGTTGGTGACAGAGGAGGGAAAAAGCAGTGCATTCACAGTGATCATCTGTACAAGGCAGCAGCACAAACACAGTCAGTCAGTACAGTTTGTAGCCATGCTAGTGCGAAGCAATATGAAATCCAAAAAGATAATAATCCAACATCACAAATATATGGGCCCATAGATTTCTTTTTTCTACATTGAATTTATGGTTCATGAAACGAGAAAATAAAAAAGATCTAGTACAAGAGATCTAGACAACTAGTATATTCAGAAACTTATAGGCTTAGTGCAATAATTTGTTTATTTATCAGGCCAACTATCTGGAGCCTTATTTTACCTGAATATATCTAGCATATTTGAAGGACCAGTGTGTAGGATTTAGTGACATCTAGTGAAGTTGTAGATGGCTACCAACTAAATACCCCTCGCCTCCCCCCTCCCCTTTCCATGCGTGTAGAAGAACCTACAGTGGAAAAAAGAAAGGCTTGAGGTTACATTACAAACCTCAGGACAAATGAATCTTGAAATGTCAGTGGTCAAGTTGTACTGTGGGTAATGTAGCCATCAGGTTTTGACAATGTGTAATAAAAAAAATATATCTCTGGTTCGGTTACATTGATCTTGATACTTTTAATCTGTCTATCATCAAGGTGAAATTTGCAGGGAAGGCAACTATTATCTTATGGTTGGTTATCAGTGAACCATGGTTTCAACTACCCGTTGAAAGACTGGTAAATACTGAGTTCTTCAATGTGCACTAATTGGTTGTTTGCATATGACATCACGTCACTCTTTTGTTGTATTCCCAGCTTGAGGGCAGGAAATAATTTTCTGCATAGGAAGCATTATAACACACACTCAAAATGACATTGTTTTGCCATGTTAATGGTTGCTCAAAAAAGGGATGGATTAGATCACTGATCAACACACCCAGATACATGAACTACAACTTGCTCCTTTTGGCCTAATATTGCCATGTGCAACTTAAGAGTGGTACAGTACATGGCCTTTTTTTTAGGACACACTTCAGTCTTTGTTAAATCTAACACAAATTATGATGTTTAGTCATGCTGTAATATTGCTAATTGCATTAGTAAATTTGGAAGCAGCTTGCTGTTTTGTGTAGATCACTGTATCATCAGCATAGAACTGGATCTCTACATCAGGATAGATAGAAGGCAGATTATTATGATACAAACTAAATAAAATTGGTCCAAGTATCGATCCTTGTGGGACACCAATATAGGTTTTGAAACCAGTGGATTTATGATTATGTAACTTTATGTTGTAATCTGCTATTTGGATATGATTCTATCTGTTTGAGAAATCTGGTGGAAATTTGTGTTTTTAAAATAACAGACAGGATTGTTAGGTCATATCAACCATCTTACTAGTGGTAGTATGGCACCAAAGCTACAACTGGAATTTGCTCTATACTGTCCTAAACATAATGACCTGCTTCATTTCAGATGGTAAGCAGCTGTGCAACTACGTGAGTACTCATGCGCTCATGGAAAGAGTATTTCTTGGAAGGAGATCTCACCTTGCGTGCCAGTCTGAGAGCCTGTGTTCTTTCAACCTCATTACTTTGCTGGATATCTATGCACCTGGGACAGAATCAAGAGGACAGGTTTGTTACAACAGAATGCTAACTGTTATGCAAACATAATACAGCTGTAACATGGGAAGGGGTATTTCAGGGACCCCTGGTTCTGGAAGTAAAAAAAGACAAAGCATGAGTTGCTCCTCTGACTGGCTTCTCCTTCAATAGCAACTCATGTGTATTGTAGTATTCAGAGCCGTCACCATGCCAAAATGGTGGACAAAAGGAAAAATTATCAAAACCTATAGGATTGTAACATTGTCTGGGAGAGTCCTTTGTTTCTACATTTAGTGACATTAAGGTCATTGTTGGAAAAAAAAATATTGAAAATGGAAATACCAACACTTTCTGAACCTGCAGCCCCACCAAACTGGCAACTCTGTGTTACATTACATGAAGACAGATTATGAAACCCACTGCCTCTTTCAACCATGTCATGTTCACTCACCTCGCAATCAAATAGTCCACCTGAAGCCGAAGAACCTTCTCTAGTACACTGCTGTCGTTGATCAGATAACGTAGAGCTCGTAATCCAGCTGCACGTACTTCCTTAGCCTCATTCAACAATGCTAGCCGAAGACTTTGGAGAGAAAAATCAGGGAACAGTCCTGATTGAGAACACTGCAGCAGAAGAATTCTGAAGTAGCCAACATGTACAAATACTCACCAAATAATTATCTCCTCATATTTGAAGCCAAGCTTCTCCTCTGAGTTGCCAACACTGCAGAGAAGCTGTGGTGAAAGTGGTCACAGCTTCAGTCAAGGCCTTGTACAGTATATTTACCAAATGCATGACCATTGATTATTTGACCTACTAGCAGGATGTACAGATGTGAATGTCAGCTGGGTCACCTGCTGAAAACTTGATCCAAATCATGATATGTGGTATGTGCGGGGTTACTGTATAGAGTTGTTTTCACAAACCTTTACAAAGTTGTTCAGGTGACCAAGCTTGCGCATGTTGGAGACTCCTTGCTGCTGTGCAACATTTTGAAGGATTTCATGGAGGTTCTCTGCAGGATCTGAAATCAGCGAAGGGTGACATGGTCTTTACATGTAAACCAAAGTTACACTAGATGATAGTGTTAAGATGTACATAAAAATATTGTTTTCACACAAGTGTTGCCACAATGAAGAATGTCAAACAGAAACAATAACATTAAACACGGTGGGGGTAAATACTGGTACCCACAGCAGAGGAACAATTTCCTTTTTCTGACATATACAAGTCCACCACTTCTTTTCTGTTGTGAAACAATCAATCACTGCAATATTCCATGAATTTTCTGATTAAGATTAATTTTCTGTCGATCAACTAACTGACAGACACAGATCTATAAAAGTAAAATAGAAAATAAAACAATAGATAAACAGTTCTAAATTTATTAATTGAATCACTCTCCTACAGCCTCTTTATAACCCTTCATCATTTTCTCTTTCCATTTTTGGCATTCTATTCTAAGGCTGAGACGATATGATTAAGCACAAAGTGTGTGTTCATGAGCAGATCACTGATTTAACAGGGACACCATCTCTTTGTAATGAGGACACTGTCACATCTGTTACTGTGCTCACACAACTTCAATCTTTGTATCTTGTTATAGAACAAACACTGAGGTGACAAACAATGGCTGAAAACCTCACAGGAATTCAGTTGGCATGCAAATATTTTCTAACCCTAACCCTAACAGTGGAAAACCATTTAATAAAAAAAAAAAAACATTTGAAAAACAACTGTTTGTGGCAGCGATCAGTATAGAGCTGACTGCCACACTGAAATTTACTGCTGGAGACTGAACTATATGTAGAAATATGAGTTCACATTCCCCCAGAATAACCACTGACTAGCCAACCAAAAGCCTGTTAAAGTTTCTGTTTTTTAATATTTTTTTAAAATATTTTTGTCACTTTATATTGATCCATTTTAATCATTATAATAATTTAAATGCGGTTTCAAGGCCTTCTACAGTTGATCGCATTTCTGAAAAAAGTTTCATGCTCATCCTGGTGTAACATCAGCATGATGCAATATGTTTTATACTGTGCAGTATACTGTTCATTGTCTGTTGGCATGTTGGCATTTTGCTTGATGAAGCAATACAAAATAATCCTACAGGGTGCAGGATCATTTTGTACTGCATATCCTCAACCAAAACCTGGGAAGTATTCCATAAAAATACATTAACATATAGAAAACATTTGAAGAAGGATTAAAACTTCATAGCAGTATTTTCAGTATTTCCCTGTGTGCCCTGTGCTTCTGCCTGTATGTCTCTGCTCCTCCATCTCCATCCTTCTCCTTTGGCCCTGCTGTGGCCATCTCCCATCACCCATCTCTCCTCGGCCGCTGCCAGCCATCATCTCCTCTCCTCTGCTAACATTCCCTGGTACTTAGCAACTTGTGTCTGTGTCAAATGTATTTGACCCAGGCTGGACGAAGGTGAGTAAAGTCACTTCAGCTAGTTTCATTTCGGTTGAAGACAGAATGAGACCAATCACACACTTGTTTCTTCACCACAAAGCCCAGTTTTGACCAGTGTTGCTCATTTATAATAGAAATGTATTTCTCAATCCCTGATGCCGTATACCCATTTCAGTGCTGACACAAATCCAAAAAAGTCAAAATCCAACAACTTCTACTCATATTACTGTTACTCTAAAAAAATTGCAAAATTACATTGTGGTGGAATTTCATGGTCCAAGAGGCTTTTTTGTAGAACAAGGATGAGCTGGACTTGTTTGGGGGCGTGGCCTTTCCAAAATTACATTTTTGGGCCTTAATTACAGCGTCACCATCTGGCTGATTGGGCTCATATTTCTTGGGAAGCACTTGCACATGATTTCCAGTTCTTGGGCTGAGTTTCATATTTCTAGGTTATTCCATCTCACAGTAATTTGAGCTGATGCAGCAGAAAAAATATGATAATAATAATAGTAATAAACTGGCACAAACACAATATAATTCTTCCCTTCATGGCTTGAACCATAATTAGTCTTCACACAGCAACTTAATGAACATGTTGACATCAGTGTGACACACTGAAGAATCTTTTTTATGCAAGTAACATTCATAAAGGAGCTTCAGCTTTTTTAACTGAGGTCATATGTTTTTGATAGTTGCAATGTGTTTCTGCTAGTATTTGGACAACAATGAGTTTTGGTATCCACATGGGATTGTTAATGAGAAAAACACAGACATTGCCAGCCTTTAACATCATTAGAAAGTGAGCCAAGTAGAAAAAAGTTGTTTTCTCATGATCAACGTCATGATTTGAAGAACTTTTTGTTTCCATTACTGGTGCCTGCCTTTTGAAAGCATTCTTACGTTTTACCTAAAAAGTCAGTAACTACATGGAAGTTTTTTGAGTGGACCGGAAGGCCACAGTGATGAGTGAGTTAGGTAAACACACAATGAAAGTCAAACCATTTTGCATTACTTTGAGCATGACAGCACCCACAACAACGTATCTTTACACAAGACACCAGGACACATTGGTGAGACACGCAGAAAGTCGGCGACACCGATGCCAAGTGTGGATGCTGAGTCCTCACAGTGATCCAGTTCACACGTACCTCTGGAGAGATCCAGCGCGATGTTTTCCTCCCCGCTGTCATTCCGACCTGCAGACACAAAGTTATGGATGAGATCAGCTGGTGACAACACCTCGCTGCCGGCGATCAGTCACTATGGTTGACAGTGCGGTCCAGCCCTGTGAGCGGAAATCTGTCTCACCTCGCATCCGACTGCTCCGTGCCAGGCGGCTTCGGATACTGCTCACCGCCATCTTTCCAGCAGCCTCACTGGCTGAAAGGAGAGTCCGTGGTTCGCGCGGGTGGGCGTGATTCTGCTCCGTGACGGCGTCAGCACGTGCTCTGCCTGCACGTTGTTTTCCTATAATTTCTACATTTGGTCTCACACACATTTACATGTCAGCTGATAGTGTGTTTGCAAAACCAGTTATGGGAGAAGTTTGCCTTCAGGGCTTTGCGCCAGAAGACCTTTGGGAAGTCAGGTGACAGTACAAAGAGGCACTCAAACAACAAACTTAATTATTAAGAACTTATTATTTTCCTTTGTCTCTTATTTTCAGTGTTCAGTTGCAGTTTGCTTCATGGTTTGGGTTAAAACAGTAAGTCGAAGTTTACTTTTAGTTTAACACCAGCAGCTTTCTGGCAGACAGCCCTGAAGTCAACCTTCAGCCACTCTACTGATGCAAGGCTGAAACAGAGCCAGAGCCTCATCTGAGGAGACTTTTGCTGCTCGATATGATTTAGTCCATCTAAACGTCAATATGTTTTACCGTTATATAGTCGTACATATTTGCCAGTATAAAGTTCTGAAGATCACTGAGAATTTATCAGGTGAAGGTCATTTGAAGATCTGCAGAGAAGTCTAGTCGCTGTGTCAGCAGTGCCAGCAGGACAAGGAGCAAAAATCTAAGTGTGTCTTTGTAAATCAATGATCACAAAAATATTTTTTTTAAAAATCTGTTTGAAGTTACAATTAGATGTGATGTCTCCTGTAGGTTTAATGTCAGAACCAGGGCAAAGGTTAGGCTAATAAACAATTTTTCAGGTTGAGGTCTGCTACCTTATCCAAAAAGTGAAGAGCCAACCCAATGCCAGCTGATGACAATGCTCATCAAGCATACAACACTCTGTATGATGCAGGATGTAAGGCGGGTGAATACCAAGTTTGCTTTGTTCATACTGATTGATAGAAAATTAATCTACAATGTAGAAAATTTTATATATGTATATTAAAAAAAAACAAAAACATAGAAAAACCATTGAATGGGAAGTTGTGTCCAAACTTTTGACTGGTACTGTGGTACACTGAGCTTGGTATTACATTCACCTCTAATGGAAATTCCCTGACCCCACTGCATACAGAGGAGAAAGCAAAACACATAAACAGATTGATAAGCTTTAACCACAAATAAAGGCAGATGAAAGCCAGAGAGATCATAGGACACTAGTGGGTCTTCTGATCAATTGACCTAGAAATCAGAATCAGCTTTACCCTAACCCATACAAGAAATCCACAATACAAGGTTTTAAATTGTTATCCAGAAAGACAGAAATAGACATATGGCTAAAAACAAGGACAATGAAGGTCAATAAAAATTAAGTGTTTCTGTTAATTAAAAACAATACAAACTGTGCAATGAAATAAATACTGCATGGAAGTGGGTGGCTATGTACAGTATATGCATGTATATGTGTGCATATACAGTAAATACAGCATGCAGGATTTATATGTGATTGTGATGGATATCTCAGCATGACTTATAAACTGTAAATATATCATCTATAGGTCAGTGGATGTTGTAGCATTACAGGGCTATTGCACATGATTGTGTTCTGAGTCTATGACTGATTAAAGTGTTCATCAGAGTTGATGGCCTGTGGAAAGAACCTGTTCTCCTGTCTGGTTGTTCTGGCGTACAGAGCTCTGTAGCGCCTACCACAGGGAAGAAGTTGGAAAAGGTTGTGTCCCGGATGGGATGGGTCTACAGTGATGTTTCCTTATTCCAGAGGAAAAGACATATGCTACTTGTTCTAATTCATGGCTTATAACTGATGTATAACACATTAGTAGACAGATGGCATTTAGAAAGTAGTGCTGAGTTGTTGTTTTTTTTTTTTTTCAAGAGATTTACCCAGGAACAACAGGTGAACATACTCCAATGAAAACATACTTATAAATATCATATTGCCCTGCTGCTAAATTGTGCAACTAGATCACCCTAAATCTTACACTGGTCCTTTAAGGTTTTCTTAATAGTTCTTAAATCACTGAATGGCCTGGCGTCAGCCCATCTCTGGGACATGCTTTTAGACATGTTCCTAGCAGATCCCCCTCTGCAGCTGGCCTCGTTGTCGCCCCAAAGATTTGTACAAAATGGTATGCTGAGTCAGCCACTGTGGCCCTCGTCTTTGGAACAGTCTGTCCGTCCATCTGAGAGACTCCACTAATGTGGACATTTTCAGGGTATATCATTTTGACTTGGCTTTTATTAGAGATGCCTCATTCTGTGTTGCCTTAGTTTTAAGTCTTAATGATTGTGGGGGTTTTTGTTTATGTTTTTTTTTTTTTTTTAATTTCATTTTATTTTTAACATTTTATTTTGTTATTGTTGTTATTTTAAAGTCTTCTTCTATGTATTGCTGTCTATTTTTGCTTTAACCTTTAGTTTGTGCTGTTTTAATCTTCGTGCATGCTTGCATGAAAGGTGCTACATAAATAAGGCTGAGTTCTTTTAATCTTAGCTGACCGTAACGCAGTCTTAACACTGACACCGTAAGATAACAGATAACACCATCATGTTACCCAGTTACAATACAGTCATTTTAAAACGACCTGGTTAGCCCTTCACACACAGCATACCTTTACCCTTACCGCGCACGGCTTGAATCATGTCAGTGCCTTAGACGCAAACGCGTTTGTCTTACACCGAGGAAAACACATCTGCGTATTTACTAAAAGCAGCAGTGGCCGACATTCGCAGATTTGTCCGATGTGCCTGAACGCAACACCTTTCACTTTGTGGAATGACGTGTCAATAAAGTGCCGGAAGCTTTCAGTCTGTCCAAAATGGCTTACCAGACACTACAACAGGAGTACTTACAGATTCCTGTTGTTACCAGGGCATATACAACCGCCTGTGTCCTCACAACTGCTGCAGTGGTAAGACACGTTTAGATAATCACTGTGTTGGCTCGGACATAGCTTCGCGCCGCTTAACATAGCTATCGCAACGTCGTAACTTTGCTGCTAGCTCGATGGTTCAGCTAATGAAACGTTAGCACCTATGACAGGGATACGTGTCTCAACCTGGTTATCCAGGATGTTAACTGTCTTATTCCCGACACAAAAAGCTGAAAGCGAAGCTACATGTGGCCGGAGGCTTGGCTTAATGTTAACCGGTGGACCAAACCTGTAAGCGCTAAGTTGCGTTTCGGTGTCATAGCTGTTTACAGATGATTCACAAGCGACAGCTGCCAGGTGACAGCTAATGTTAACTGTGTGCTGTTCTTTGTAAGAGGAGTCCACGCTGAGCTCTTTTCAGCATCTGGCTATACCTGACTTATCTGTGGACTTCTTAAGATACAACCTAATACCTTTATGTGTCATGAAAAGCCAATTTCTTTTAACCAATTTTCATTTAATTTTCATGATAGCACCTACTCATTATCAATCAGTCTTTCTGTCTGTCGTTTTAATAACAGAGGTGGAAGAAGCACTTGGATCCTTTTCTTAAGTAAAAGCAGTAATCCGACTGTGTAAAAATACTCTGTTACATATAAAAGCCCTGCATTCAAAATGTTTCTTATGTATAGAATTTACTAAATTGTTGACAGCTAAACATAGGCCAGATATTCAGTATGCAAAATCCTCTCTTTCACTCTTGTGTATTATATATATTAGATAACTGTATTATTGTTATGATGATTATTGTTATTGATGTATTAATGTGTAAGGTGTATTTTAATGTTTCAGGTGGTCATGTTGGAGCTTATTCTAAGCATGTCATGCTGTTTGCTAGTTTAATCTATTACATTGCATCATATGTTATAATGCAATGTAATGATGTCAGATGGTGAAGATGATGATATGGTTTTCCAGGTTCAGGTCAGTCAGTCTTGAGTGGAACTGAGTCTTTGCAAGAGTTAGCATTGAACAGAACTGCTCTCAGTAGTAGGTCGTTGCTCTGCAGCTAAATGATGCGTTTAGGTGGTCTGGCACATCAGCTGGTTAAACGGTACCGCAAATTTGTTCAGTTCCTTTTGTTTACGTTTCATGTCCTGAAACCTCTCCCTAAATGCCTGAAGGAGTTTTCACACTCATCATCATATTCAGATGTCATAGCAGCTTTTGTTCTTGCACAGTAGGGAAACGCACAGTGTTTCCTCTTTCCAGGTGCACTTGCCACAGCCTTAACTTCACTTAAAGTGATTTGACATTTGAAAGCAGAGAGCTGAGAAGCTGGAGCTTGAGGTTCAGCTCTGAGAGGTACTTGGTAATGTCCACCATGAAGACCAAAGCACACAGACACTTGCTATCACTGAGTGTCCACAACAGGTTTATTGTGTCAGTGCTCAGTTCATTTCGTCATTAGTTAAGTGATGGTTCAGCTCAGTGTTCAAATATTGACAGGGCCGCAAACGGTGTCAAATAAATCTGCTAAACAATCTTCAGGGTGAGTTGCAACAGAGGAATTTTGAGAGTAAGCTTTATGCAAATTAAACATGTCATTTTCTAAGTGCTATGCTGGCTGAAGGAATAACTGGTGAAACATCTTTCATTTGTAACAGTTGCTAGGCTTGCAAGCTTAAGAGGGGCATGAGGTATGTGATTGGCTGAAAGATGAGAGGACGGTGACAACACAACTGTGATGAAATAAAATGTGTCCTGACGAAATGACGTGCCATAATGACTGGATTACGAGCATTGGTAAATTTGTCTCAAAATTCTGTGCTGATAAAGTTTTGCTAGTATAGTCAGTAAAAGCTGATTTGTACTGTAACACCACCCAGAGATGAATGACCATCACATTTCACCGCAGTTTTGGTGGAGATGGCGCCCAAAACTGGTGGTAATTGAATCGTGCATTAAAGAGATATGATAGTGTTTTATTAATGGCTATAAGTTGGAGCTGTTTGCACCAATAATAATATGTCACATACACATGTTCATAGGGACCTTGTGTACTAGGGATGGACATTTCAAGCAAAAAATAGTATTCAATAATCACTAGGAACTATTTACCCATTCTTTCAAGTATAGCAACACATTATCAGCAACTAGTAAGTAACATTGGATCGGATTGGTCCTAACTCCCATTAGGATCTTTATTTCCTCTGCAGCAGAGAACACACAGCCTTCTAACTATTAGGCTGCAACCTGAGCTTATCTCCACACTTTCACACCGTCTATTGTAACTCACAACCTGTAGCATCTATTTTACAGTGGCTGTGAAAACATGCAAGTGTTCTTCACTGTCACATGAGAGAAATCTGCTTCCTACAGCACCTGCTGATCTACGTCACGTCCACACAGGTTAAGAACAAGGGAAAGCATATTTTGTCAATTGTAGACATTGCATGTTATATTTTTACTGTAGCATCGCCTGGGTAGAGTTGTAAGAAATATTAAACTTTGGTGCAATGTGACTGTATGTACAACATTTCCAAATTTGAAAAAGAATCCACAATTCCCAAAAGCGTGTTGGCGCAAAAGGATGTGGCTGAATTGTCTGGACCAATGGACGCACTACACAAAAATGTGTCTACTACTATAAAGGCCATGGGGCGCCTCTGTACTGGGTGTGATTACTTTAGCACATATAGTATTTTGAGATAGCAATGAATAACAGCAAAAAAAGAATGTCCCAATAACTCACAGATATTGAGGAGAAAAGACATGGCCACCATGGGACTCTTATGCTTTACATGTAAAAGTTGGAATGATGTGTCCATCTCCAAAGATTTTTCAGTAGAAGTATTCCAAACAATACACAAAAGAAGAAAAAGAACTAGAAAATGTGTAAATGCTGACAGCTAAAATACATTTGAAGGAGTGACTGAAATGGAGAAATGTGAAAAATGGAGCTAGAATGCATTGCACTGCTGAAAAACCTGCAGTGCACCTAAAATGTCAAACTGGAAGAATTGGAAGCTGAACTGCGTTAGCTAAAGACGCTGAGAGTTGACATACATTGCTAGAAAAGCTGGAAGCTAAACTTTGATACCGTCAGAGCTGGAAGTTGAAACGAATTGCTTGAAAAGGCTGAAAGAGGAAATGAGTTGTGTTGATATCACAGAGATGAACTGAATTGCTTGAAACCATTGGTCTAATCAGCTCAGAGTCACAAAGTGTTGCTGAGGAAGCCAATGCAAAAATGTGAAATGAATTACAAGATTTGGAAGCTGCACTGTGTTATCTAAGGAAGCTGTGAGCTCAGACTGATGTGTGTCAGAACAGGCACTAATGGGTTCATTCTGCCACCTTTACATGCACCAATATGAGACTGCGCTCAAGCCTATTGAGGAATTTGAAAAACAGCTGCTGAAACGACGTTCAGTATTGAGAGGCTCGAACTGTTTTTCTTGTAGGGTGTTTTTATGCTTTAATTTTGACCACACACACCACTGAAAGTTCTGCACTGAGAGTCAGTAACTTAAGTCATGCTGACTGCTCTACGAAGGCTGATTCTGTTCTCATTGATCACAATGCAAAATAAAATCCAGACTTTCTTTGGAAGTAGTTACTTTTTAACGATAAATAATGACTGCAGCACATTAAAAGCCCCTGTCCTTTGTTGATACCCTGCTGCATGCAGATGTGTGCATGCATGAAATCTCCCACAGTTAACAGACATCTGTTCAGAGGTTTTAACGCTGGGATCTCAGTGTGTTTTAGCATTTATACACTCACATATAAGTATTCTGTTAACAGTGTTACATGTCAGCAGAATAGAACCAGTTTATACTGACCACAATAAATCTATCTGTATACATATATAAAAAAAATAAAATTATTTTAATTTGCAAGTTTTAAAATAATGTCCTACAAAGGTACACGGTGGGATAAACTTAAGTTCTATGTGTCGAGGTATCCTCCATGAAAAACCTGGCTCCTTAATCATGCAGTGTATATAAACGGCAGGAAAAGTCTGATTGAATGACGTTTAGAAAGCTGTCGGTCAGAGCTGGGTCCTGTTATGACCCTTTCAAAACCTCCATCATATTTAACATCTTTCATATCTATATCCTCTCTGTTTTGTCTTCTCACAGCAACTAGAGATCATCACACCATTTCAGCTATACTTCAATCCAGATTTGATCCTAAGGAATTACCAGGTGAGTAATCTGACCCACTGCTCATCTTCATCCTTCCTCTCTAGAGGTGGAGCAGCTCACATCACCACTGGACCATGTTCATGTCATGTTCAGCTACATGCTCTCTCTCTTTTTCTAGGTATGGCGTCTAATAACCAACTTCCTGTTTTTTGGTCCAGTTGGCTTCAACTTCCTGTTCAATATGATTTTTCTGTATCCTTCTCAGTTCCAAGTTTCACTTCATTTAACGTTGGTTTTGCATACTTTCTGTTTCACAGGGGAGGTTGAAGGGGGTTTCACACATGGGATGATGAAAGTTTACACTAAAATGGTGTCTATACTCAGGAGTAGAAAACATACTTTAAGATGCACGATCATTTACACCATTCATATAAATGGGTAGGACATGGCAGCTCTTGTGTTTAGGTGATGATGATGACAGAATGTGTAAAATGTGTAGGATCTCTTAACCGTTGGCTTTCAGATACAGATACTGTCGTATGCTCGAGGAGGGCTCTTTCAGGGGCCGCACGGCTGACTTCGTCTTCATGTTCCTCTTTGGTGGGCTTCTGATGACTGTATCCTTCCCATGTATGTGCCATTTTAACTCAAAGATAAGGAAGTCTTCAGTGAACAGTAACTCATTTATTACTGGTATTGACATTGACAGCTCTCTGGTGCAGCCAGTGGTGCCCTTTGATGTCAAATATAATATAGCATGAAAATGTATTTGTGAATGGGATGCCATTGTTACGGCTCTACGAATCTCACTCACTACCTGTTTTGATTCCATCTTCACGATTGGCTTCCAAAGTGTGCTAGCTTTTCCAGACACTTCATTTGATCTGTGTTGTTCTTCTGTTTTTCCCAACCACAGGCTTGTGGGATACGCTGCACCACCATCTTTTCTGCTAATTGAACAGTGAGTGATGCTGAGATGAGGAAGTGGCTGATGATTGGCCCCTCTTGTTTCAGTAGCGTATGCCAGTTCTCACTGGTATAGCACTGCTGATGATGATATGCTGCTTCTGTGTGCAACTCATCATCAGCTGATCACGTTTCAGGGTCACGTGTCAAATGTCAGTGTTCTTTTATTTGCCATGTTCTTTAACAAGCTTTCAGATATTTGGTACTTTTGTCAGTCTGGTGTTCCTGGGCCAAGCCTTCACGATCATGCTGGTTTACGTGTGGAGTCGGCGAAACCCAAACGTCCGCATGAATTTCTTTGGCCTGCTGAATTTCCAGGCACCCTTCCTGCCCTGGGTGCTGATGGGATTCTCTCTTCTGTTGGGCAACTCCATCATCGTGGATCTTTTAGGTATACTGTCTGCTGCAGTGTGGTTGTTGGTGCACAGTATGAATAGCGCTTGTGTTCAAATGTCTTTTACCTTTCTTTAGGTATCGCTGTGGGTCATGTGTACTTCTTTCTGGAGGACGTGTTCCCCAACCAGCCAGGTGGTGGAAGGTGGCTGAAGACCCCATCTATCATGTGAGTCTTCTTTTGACTTTTTGGTGAATAAGACAGGACTGAAAGAGGCAGTGGTCAATTCACCCTGCAATTTGAAAGTGTCGGAATGAATGAATGAATGAGTTTTATCTGTAGTAACAGTTCTGTTGAAGCCTGTGGGAGATGCATGGAGAAGCACACTAAAACCCAACACGTCTACATCGTTTGACCTTTGATGAAGAAATGCCTCCAACAAATGAAAGAACACACTTCAGAGAATAGCTGCTGACTGATTTCTCCTAATGTGTGCATTTGTTTATTTGCTGTTGGGCTCCAAATAATATCCAGAGATGATTATAGCATACTTTACAGGGCTCAATGCAAGACAAATTAAAATACTCACCGGAGCAAATTTTTAAAAATCTGCAAGCGAAGTGTCCCTTGAAAATATTGAATTTAGGATAAAAAGATATTGTTAACAAAATCTGTGTTCTTCATTCCTTCTGTCTTCCTTTTTATCTCGATTCAGAGGCTGCTTTATGAAGATTGACAGGCCTATTAATAATTTTATGGGACTATCATTTATTCAATTAGAAAAGTTCTGGCCTCTGGACAAATGTAGTTGAGGACCACAGCCAGCTCTCTTATGAATAGGCTTCTTAATCACAGACACAGAATGTGTCTCATTTTCTCTTGGACACAGTTTCTACAGCTACAGTAAATGTAGTCAGAATATGTCTTCATTAGAAATAAATATGGACTAACTGTCTGAGCCTTGTCTGATCGGTTTCACAAGAGATGTGACCTTAATTCATTGATTAAATATTGTTTTGTTATCATCAATCGTTCCAGACCTCTGACCTTGAATAACAATCAGAGTTGCCTCCATGAGCTGTGCAACTGTTTTCAAGTCACCGCATACACCCGTCCCTTTTCCCTCACACAGGTATCCTTGTGTCAGCTCTTTCCCTCCAGCTGCCCCTTCAGCTCTCCCATGTCCTCCTGGGAAGGCACCTCACAGTTTGAACCCTCTGTCCTCGATCAAAGGTCACAGGGTCACCACATCAGAAGGAATCAACCTTTTGGCATCATGAATGCTAAATCTGGCCAGAACAACCCAGATTCCAAAAGAGAAGGGATTCTGGGTAAAATGCAAACTAAAGCAGAATGCAGTCCTTTGCAAATTAACAGTGTTTCCCAATAACACGATAACAAAGTGTCCCTGAGTCCATGTATTAATATCCTTCATACAATCATGTGTTCACAAAGTGGTGAACCTCTCTCTGTCCTGGCTGGTGAACGACTGAGCCTTTCCAGGATGCTCCTTTCATACCCAATCATGATACTATCACCTGTTACCGATGAACCTGTTTACCTGTGGAATGTTCCAAACAGGTGTTTCTGGAGCATTCCACATCTTTCCCAGTCTTTAGTGTCTCTGTCCCAAATTGTTTTAAACGTGTTGCTGCATCAAATTCAGAATAAGCAAATATTTACACAAATTGTCAAGATGATCAGTTGTATATGTCAAAAGGGATTAGCAAATGATTACATCCTGTTTGATGTATGTTCTACACAGCGTCCCAACTTTTTTGGAATCAAGGTTGTAGTTGTCGGATGGATGTGTTGGACAGACAGATTGACCAACACAGGTATTGTTAGGTTGCACCACAAGCAAACCAAAAAGCACTAATAGCTATGCAGAGATGTGTTGTCTGTGTCCGTATGAGGTGTTGGCCTTAAGAATCATCACAGCAACTATGAACACTTCCTCTGAGAGCTGCTACTTCCTGTGTGTGTCTTCAGAAATCCCTCATCCTCCCACTCTTTGTCTTTCCGCAGAAAGATGCTGTTTGACACTCCAGAGGAAGATGCCAACTACAACCCCCTGCCTGAGGAGCGCCCGGGAGGGTTTGCCTGGGGAGAGGGACAGCGCCTTGGAGGTTAAATGTAGCCCCAGACCAGGTCACTTCCAAGGACATTCCCCCAGAGAGATGAAGGGGACAAACATGGTCTTTGTTTTTGACATGTTTGTTTAGTTCTGGATGAAGAATGCCAAACAACCAGAACTGGTTTGGAGATAACCATCTGTTGTCTGTGTATATGGGCTTAAATCACCCTCAGAAACTCTTCTCGATGCCAGATCGTTGCTCAAAGACTACTTGAGAGAACACAAGCTTCGGATGGAACTTTGGACGGTGAGCCTTTGGGCTCGAGTGATGTTTGCTTTCATCTCAGAAATAAAATATTGATATACAACAACTGTCATGAAAGAGTAAAAAATGACAGCGGTAAAATATTATCAAAATGAATTTATTCAGATGGCAAGTGCATTTTTTTTTTTTTTCGATTTCACTTTTTTAAAAAATAAATGTGTGTGGCAAATGATGCTTTGGTTTCATCTCTTTGAACTGTAGTTTTATTGCATGAAACCAAAGATGTGTCAACAAATTACATGAATTGATTCATACAGACATCATTATGGTCAGTACACAGGACCTTGTAACTTCATTCTCTCAACAGAGCAAGTCACTGTTACATGCTAATATCAAGATTTGTAGTATGTCCTGAACTTCATAGTCCAGCTGTTCCTCCACCTTCAGGTGGGTTAAATTTTCCCATCTGAGCTCATCTCTTTTTTCATTTTCACACACAGTCTGTTTTCAGAAAGGGCAAGTCGTGCCTATTATTTCATGTGACAGAACTTTTGGCTGACTATATTTTGACTTTTTCTGTCATCATATGATCCAAGTTACTAGCTGAACAGCATGTGTGGAACGGGTTATAAATCCTGGTCAACAATGTTTGTTGCTCTTTGAGAAGTTATAAGAGAAGTTACAAGTTGTGGTAATGTATGTGTTAATTTAGAGTAGGGTTTACAAGCTTTGTTGAGTTATGCTTGCACTGGATAACAAAAAAAAAAAAGTTTCATGGGCCTTAAAGTGACTTTCTAATAATCTGTGAATAATGTTGAGTGGGTTAAACTGGGTAATGATTTTTTTTTCTTTTTACTACAGCTGTTTGTGTCTCTGTTTTAGTTTACATTTTTCAATTATCTTAAGTAAACTGCTATACAAATGGAGTTGGAATTTACTGTTACAGACATAAATGACCTTTCATACATCCTTATTAAAGGATACCATGCAGGCCCAGTGATCTTCAACATAATGCATCGTGTATCACTCATGTTTACATTCATACATCTGATTCCCCTGTTTGTGCGTCACACTTTTTGTTTTGATTTATCTAAATATTGTTTTTATTGTAATACTGCACATTAAATGTACGAGAAAATTTGAGTTATCCCCAATGAGGCGGGAGTACCAGATAAACTTTACGAAAAGAAAGAGTCTAATCTGATCCTACTTTAGGTCAGTAGGGGGCGGTAATCTGCTTTGGAAACTGTTCCTGTACCTTGAAATGAATGAAGAGCAAGGCCAATGTAGCGTTTAAAATTGTCGGAAAAACCTGCACAATAGGCGACGCATCACAGTGTTCCCTTAATGTACCCTCTGAAACAGGATGTCATTGTGGTTTGTCTTTATGTGGTTATACACCTAGTAAACAGACATGCTGCTAGTTAATTTTTGTTAAATGCAGAAGGCTGAAGCAAACGCTATTTTTAAGGAGTACACTGGTTTCCCATCTCAATCGTAGGACCCGAACACGTGAAGAAGACAGGGCTGCTTAGTAGTTACCGTTTGCGGGTTAGCGACTGCCTAAAGATGCAATTGGCTTTAAGTAAAACGTTTGGACAGAAGCCAGTTAAATTTCAGCTAGAACAAGATGGGGACTTTTACATGGTTGGGTCGGAGGTATGTGACTATCTCTTCATTGACTTTCAATGCTTAGCTCCCTAATGTTAGCCTCAGTTATCCATTCTCCTTGCTAGTTGATGCTAGCATGCTAACGAACCCAATGGATGACTTCATAAACAAAGAAATACCTAAAACCGAAGAGCGGGGTATGAGGTAAAGTCAGGCTAACAACTGGCAAATCAAAAAAGATATGCTTTTCCAAACCAAACAAAGGACAGATAACCTAACAGCGTTTGCTGTTTTGCAGTAACTTATCAGAGGAGGTAGCGTTAGTTGTGCTGGACCACCAAGTTAACATAAGTTACATCAACATGAAGTAAGTTAACGTAGACAAGAGTAACGTGTGTGAAAACACGTCTCACCCCAGGCTTCATGTACGTCCGATATTTTAACAGTGACGTTTGTGTAGATTTTTGAAGAAAAGTCAAAATGTCTACAGATATCTCCTGTCCTCTGTTGTACCAACTGGCTGAGAGTCGTGGGGCTTTTGGTCGTTGTGTTATGTGAACTGTAACATATTTGAAAGGAGGCTTTATTTCAAGACATCTGTCTACCCAGTAAGTGGTTTTGGCTTTAAGATGAACACTGTGTTTCACTCATTTAGACTGCATGTAAGAGACTGTGGAACAAAGCCAATAAAGCCTGTATGATCTGATGAGACCAAAGTTTAGCTTTGCACTGTGATTGGTGTCTGTCAAACACAGCATCAGCACCATGAAGCGTGGTGATGCTTCTCTGCAGCAGGCCCTGGACGGCTTGTGAGGGGACAGGTTGAGATCACTGCAGACAAATACACAGACATCCTGGAGAGTACCTGCCGCAGTGATGTCTGAAAGAGAACTTGATCTCAGGATGAGATTTCAGTTCCAGTGATCCTCACGAATCCCCTTTAAACCTGGCAGGCTCTGAGTGGTGTTAGACAGAAGGCTGAAGGAGCAGTTTTGTGTAAAACTGACCTTTCCACTTAGAATTAAGGCTGTAACTGCTGCTAAAGTTACCTCTACTTATCGTGTACTTGAAAGCAGAGCAAGACTTTAGTATTGTAAATGTAATGCTATGTAATCTCTTATATTTAAATTATATGTGTCTCAAAACACACTTCTCACAGTAATTCACTTTTAATGTAAGTAGTTTGTAGTGCCTCAAAACCTGGATGGTTCATTTTGTTGACTTGCGTATAAATACAAGAATGTGCTTTTAATCACTGCAAAGCATCTGCAGAACTTTTCATTTTCTCTATTCATTCCTTTTTTTCTTTCATTTAATTTTGGCTCAGCAACACAGTGAGTCAGTGGTCAGCACTGTTGACACACAGCAAGAGATTCCTGAGGTTCTGGACTCTCTGTCTGGAGTTTTCTTGTTCTCCCTGTGTTTGCATGGGTTTCCTCTGCCATCAGAAACACGTGCCCAAGGCACTGGCTGAGAAGAGGAGTTGGCCCTGGGCACTGCTCAGTGGCTGCCCACTCCTCCTCAAACTCCACAATGGTTAAATGCAGAGAATGAGTTTTCCTACTTAAACACCTGCCTTCTGCTCTCCAGGTTGGAAACTACCTGCGAATGTTCAGAGGCTCTCTCTACAAAAGATATCCATCTCTATGGAGGAGGCTGGCCTCGGTGGAGGAGAGGAAGAAGATTGTAGCATCATCACATGGTGAGGGGTGTGTCTTTGTTTATTTACACTGGACGTTGATAAGATCGTCTCCATAGATTATATGGAATGATTGCTGCTATAAACAATAGAGAATCCAAGAGCATGTTGTCACGAGTGGTGACTGTGATTAATAAGTACAACAGTTACAACGGCTTTGCAGTTGTAGCCATAATGCAAGTTGATTTTATATGCATCTCTGTTTTCTTGCGCATTGTCCATCTGTAGCCACTAGTGTTACTCTGCTGAAGGCTTCAGAATGTGAAGAGATCTTTGAGGGTAATGATGAGAAATACAAGGCGGTGTCCATCAGCACAGAGCCCCCAGCTTACCTCAGGTAATGTCTTTCATGCTGTCTTTCTTTTTGAAATACACTTTTGCCATTTTCAAACTGAAAAAATGAGCAGTGTGTGTATCTGTGTGGTTGTCAGTGAATGTGTGATCAGCTGACCTGCTGTTTCTTGGACCTCACATACCTTTCACACAAAGAGAAACAGTTTAGATGGTTAAAGCGGAACAACACCAATGTTACACATGAAGGGAATGTTCCAAAATTGGAAAGAATATCCCTGATGATGTCATAGCGATGTCATCAGGATCATCTCAGTTTGAGTGTGGAGACTCCAAAGTTTATCAGAAAGCCTCTGTTGCAAACAGGAAGTGTGGAGTTTGAAAGACAGGGCATTTACCAGCCATTATGGGAAATGTAGGATCCAGTGTTTTGGAACTTGACCCATACTGTGAACTAGAAATCAGCATATGTTAATCTGTTTCTTGTGAGTTCCCTCACTTTACCCTTCTCAACGATGCGTTTTTTGCCCTTTCTGTAAAGGGAGCAGAAAGCAAAGAGGAGCAGTCAGTGGGTCCCCACACTGCCCAACAGCTCTCATCATCTAGATGCTGTGCCTTGCTCCACCACCATCAACCGCAACCGAATGGGCCGTGACAAGAAAAGGACTTTCCCCCTGTGGTGAGAAAGCCTTGTTTTACAAGTAAAGCCAAAGGTGCAATAGTATGGCACAAGCAATCATTCTCATCTTCAGTGAAATATCTGGGGTGGCACCTCTCATGGTACAATAAATTCAGTAAGAAAAGTCAACAATTAGTGAATTAAATCCAACATATATTCCAGCCACTCTGTATTTGAAATAAGAGCTAATAAATGAATGGTTATGATCAGCTGCCACAACAATTACAGCCACTTCTAAGTCTTTCAACGCATATATGAGCAGTTGGTCAGCATATGGTCAGATCGTGTTAAAGAACATTAAGACTTGCCTGGATGAACAGTAATAATCAAACATTTATTTCTGTTGTGTCTTGTGTTCGCTCAGCTTTGATGACCATGACCCTGCAGTGATCCATGAGAACGCAGCCCAGGTAGAAGCTCTGGTCCCCATTCGACTAGACATGGAGATAGACGGACAGAAACTGCGAGATGCCTTCACCTGGAACATGAATGGTGAATGCCTGCATTAACTCACTTGCCGACAACCAAAACCTACAGTTTTGTCTCCAGCTCAATTTGTGTGTTATACTTTTGTCTAAGCTCACCGTCTGCTCTTCCTCAGAGAAACTGATGACCCCAGAGATGTTTGCAGAGATTTTATGTGACGACCTGGATCTGAATCCTCTGGCCTTTGTCCCTGCCATTGCATCAGCCATTCGTCAGCAGATTGAGTCCTACCCCACTGACAGCATACTAGAAGAGCAGGCAGACCAGAGAGTCATTATCAAGGTGGGTGCTGAGCCAAAGGAAAGCAGTTCCTTAGAGAATATCAGGCAGCTTAATAGGATTATACTAGAATAGGCTGCTTTTGGTTCTGCTTTGTTTGTGGGACCCATATTTTCCCATAATTTTGTGTCTAGTTATGATGTAGCTTTTGTTAATGAGGGCGGTCCAGCAGTCAGTGGTCAGAGCGGGCTTGTGCGCTCCGCTTAGTTTGACTTTTAGCTCATCCTTCTCCTCAAGGTGTATTGTACAAGCCCGTGCTCGGGCTTGAGGTACTGTACTAGCTGTTTGAGTCCCTCACCCTCTACGCACCTCTGCACTCATACTACAACTCAGTATGTTTAGGGCAACATGGTCCTGACTCTTCAGGCGAACAAAAGCTAGTTGTGTATGACCACTGCAGAAGTGAAAATGAAGCGATCACTTATTCTGTTTTTCTCATACAGCGATGTGTCAGTAAAACAGGCCAGATTGAGCTGCTGTAATGTTTCAGACAAAGCCACATACTGCGACTATAAGATTAAATTGCTAAAAAAAAACAGTGTACATAATGTGTTTCTTGTTCATCAGCTGAACATCCACGTGGGAAACATCTCTCTGGTGGACCAGTTTGAGTGGGACATGTCAGAGAGGGAGAACTCGCCGGAGTCGTTTGCGCTGAAGCTGTGTTCTGAGCTGGGTCTCGGAGGAGAGTTTGTCACCACCATCGCCTACAGCATTCGCGGTCAGCTCAGCTGGCACCAGAGGACCTACGCCTTCAGGTTACTCAGCCACTGACTTTAACAGTGCTGTTCAAATCAACGGGTCCAGTGCTCTAAACACACTTAATTATGGCAGACACTGGACATAGAATATATCAATGACGTTTGACACTGACAACATACATTCTACCAAACTTGTATTGCCTTTGGAGTCTGTCATCTCCACTGTCTGTGTTTTACACTTTATCACTGGTGTTGTACTTGCCCCGCAGTGAGAACCCACTCCCCACAGTAGAGATTGCCATCCGCAACACTGGCGATGCAGACCAGTGGTGCCCCCTGCTGGAGACCCTCACAGATGCTGAAATGGAGAAGAAGATCCGAGACCAAGACAGGAACACAAGGTAAGACGGATACAAAAAGCAGATACCAGACATGCAATTTCATGTCAGTTGAACTTCACAAGAATCTGTCAAGGTTTAGATTCTTCAGACACTCATGAATGAATAATCAGCACATTTTGTCATACTGTGACAGGTCGCACTAATGGAACAGTGCTGCTATCATAGTGAGAATATGTGAACAGTTCTGAGTGAGGATGACTGTGGTGCAGCTGAAATGACTTCATGACCTCCATATAATAATCGTCTTGTCTAGCTGTGTAATAATAATCCCAATGCACAGATCATTACTACAGTGTTTGCAGAATTCTTGAAGTAATGCGGTACATGTTTTTCTAGACGTATGAGACGACTGGCCAACACCGCTCCGTCCTGGTAGAAAGAGACGTGAAGCTGCATCAGATGATGTGTCCTCTGGAGACTCCTGTTACTCTGAAACCATCAAGTAAATACACAGAGTTACACACACACAAAGGCACTGATGAAGCACCTGGACATTCCTGTGAGCACGAACGCTGTCACAGACATGTGGTCAGTCTCCATTAGCGACTCACTGACTGAACACACACACACACACACACACACACACACACACACACACATCCAGGCATTCCTCTGCACACAGGTCATCATGTTTCATGGCAACAGTTCATGTTTTGCCAGTGTTTGTCATTGAAGGAGGTTTATTTGATGTCTGCTGCACAAGTTACTGTTACACACACCACACCATGGATTCACTTCACACACGTCAAGTCCAAACACTTTAGCATTACAGCACACTGACTGATGATCTTTATGAATGGTTAGTGAAATGACACCATTTGTTTGTGCTGTTACTCTGATCTGGACAGCATTTGTATAACATCATCAAAGCAACTGTTCCACCTGTCATTTTCAGTTATTCAGACCTGTATCACACCTGTAGCAGAGGTCTGCCATCTTCTCTGTCTACCATTGCCAGACTTTCAGTTCAGATGACCATCTATCTATCGATCCAGTCTAATCATTGAGCAAATCAAGGCCTGGACCACATGTATGAAAATGGATATTTACCCTCCTCCATGTTTAAAATAAAAATATTAAATTCTGTCCCCGCAAAAACGATTCTAAAAGCTCAAACAGGCAATCCAGGCCAGTAGGTGGTGATAACGTTTACATCAAGGATTTGTCAAATACCAGAGAAGAGTATTCTGAAGATGCTCATCCTCCTTCCTCTTCAGGTGAACGATGTTAAACTGGTGAACGTGTTCGCTTCAGTTGCTGAAGTTGACGTTCTTGCTGGCTTGTTTTGCCTGTGAAGCTTTAAGGTTTGTGATTCAGCTCTGGCTCAGAGGTTTAATAATGAATGGGAATCTTTTGAAATGGCACATGTTTACATGACCATAGATTGAGGATTTTTTAATGAAGGAAAAGAAGTCGATGTCATTTTATGGATTTGAAGATAGTAGATTTTTTGTTGAGACATCAGGTCAGGAACAGTTTAAAAAAACTATAAATAATAAATCTAATAACAATATTCAAAATCAAAAGAAAGAAGGGGCATTTTAGTGTATGGCATGCTGTCTGTCTGTCATACCAGCAAGATCATCACTGAAAACATGCTGGAAAAGTCCTGGAAATGGTCTTTAGTAAAGAGAGTAACACCTTCCTGACACACAGCCCAGCATTGCTAACCAAATGTAAACAAATCAGTGGTCCACCATGGATGTTGTCACACGCTCGCTCGCTCAGTTCATCTTGGGCATGTGTGAATGTAGGTGATGGCATCATCATTTCGCCCCAAACACACAGAGCCATTTACATTTTGAAAATTACAAAATCTCCATTTTAGTGACCTGAACACGGCATGTGTTTGAACAAAAGGTCCAAGTGCAGAGAAAAATGTTTGATTTGCTAAATGTCTGGAAACATGTGGTCAAGGCCTGAGATTCTGTCCTAATCAACACATATAGGTGTTTTTTTCACAGCAGACATTTTGAACACAGCGGGAAGGAAGAGAGAAGCACAGGTGTGACCACAGAACTAGATGACACCTGTGTTTCTCCTGCTACGACGAGTCAAAGGCCCCATGACCACTCGTCATTTCAAGCATGTCGTATCTGCATAAACTGCACTCCGCCACATATATGTGTCTCTATTGGTCACATCACAGATCTGTGATTTAGCTGTTGTCACAAGGACAAAGACAGAATGAATTAGAACATCAGACAGTAAGTGGACATTTCCACACACTCTTGTGGAGAAGTAAGTATAATGAGTTTACATCAGCATGAAGTGACTGTGTGTAAATGTGGTCAAAGTGTCTGTTGGAGGAAAAGGCCTATTAGTTTTGCTGCTCCACATGGCCAGCGGGGGGGATTAATGAGGCAGGGTGTCTCTGAGACATCGACAGCTCATCAACAGAAAAATGGAGAAATCCTAGCAAAAGTTGTGAAAAAGTGTCAAGCATTTTTTGTTCCAGCTTCTCAAATGAGAGCATTTAGTGGTGTGATTATTGTAAACTAAATATCTTTGGGTGTCAGACTGTTGACCTGACAAAGGCAGACTTTTTTCACTATTCTTTGATATTTTATAGACTGAACAATTCAAACTGTCCAGGGACATCAGACCTATGTTGGTGGACAATGCTCCAAAATAGTACATGATGCCTCTATGTGTAGGGGTTGAACATTTCTGACTTTGGTAGCTGATCGTGGAAGGACCAAAAATGAAGAAGAAGCCCCAGGTGTGAGCAGGCAAACAGACTAAAATCAAATACAAAAAGAACTTTTGTGCTGTCAGAGTGATTTGAAAGATGCAGTGATCATCTAAAAATCCTTCATATAGGGTCTGTAATAAATGCCACTGAGGCATCTTAAGGTGTTTTGGCTGCTTCTTAATACTGTGGGTGATGTTCGTGTTTTACCTGATTGAAATGACCAGTGTGCATGTGTAAAATCGTACTACAACAATTCCTGCTAATGTTACTGCTGTCCAGACAGGACTCCAGATGGTGGCAGCGGCTCGGATCTGTCCAGCCAATCAGAGAGTTTGAGTTTGGCTTGACTTTAGTATGTGGACTGCATTCTGATCTTGGTTGCCAGTTCTGATAGTTATGTGCACCAGTGTTCATCTGCATGCTGAAACATAGGTAGTTCAAACTGTAGCCTGTGCATGAGGGACGAACATGTCCCGCTGGTCCCTCTGTTCTCACTGTGCCTCACTGCATCAGTGTCAGCAGGCTGGAGCTGCTCTTTAACTGGGAGTGTTGTTGGGTGGCAGAGGGGAAAAACAAGCAGACAAGAACCAGTGGTGGCTTTTAAAGCATGGGCGCATCTCATGACAACTTGGAGGTTTGGTCACTGGTATGATGAATTTAATATTAGCTAGCAAGCTACCAAACAAGTTAGCCAAACCAGCTAGCTGCCTCTGCTGGGGATAAGTTAAAGGAACAATGTTTAGGAATTGTAAGAGGCGGCTAATTCTGACACATTGTTTCTTTAATTAAATATTTTCAATAACATCACCTCTGACCAGCTTCATGTTTTTCAGAAGCCGTGGGGGCCTCGCCCCCCCGGACCCCTCATGGATCTGCGCCCAGGTTTTAAATGATTTTCAACTTGACCATACTCCAGAGAATGATGTCAACTTATGTACTGTTGCTTCGTGTTCTCTTCTTTTGTAAAATTGCTTTACCTTTATAGTGGACTCATTTTTTATATGAAAAATAACAATAAAGAAACTTGTTGGAAGTGTTTTCTTTGTTAACCTGTGTGTGTTTTTAATTTGGATGTTTTGTTGATTTCTTTCAACCATCAGATGAATGACTGCGTTGAGGGTGCAGATGCTGCAGTCTGTTTAGTAATCAGCCTGGACAACACAGGCAGTGTTCTTCCTCAAAGGCACTGACAGAATCTGGGCCAGTATGGATAAAGTCATGCTAATATGTGTCTAAGAATGACATTATTCTGGCCTGATTCTTAACATGAATGCAAAGTGCCACTCATAAATGTTCAGACATGGTTTTAGATCCTGTATTATTGAAGAGGTCTGCAGAGCAGCAGATACCACATACTTTCTGTGTATGATAACTTGTTAAAAAGATAGCAGGTCTGTCACAATGCCCTCACAGAATGGAAAAGTTAAAATCCTCCAAGTCCCTCCAGGATTCCATTACATCTACAAATAGAAGAATTCTGTTTAGTTTAATAATTCCTGAAGAAGGAAACTTATTCTAAATATGTACGTCTGCTACTTTAAGTGTTTGAAGGAAATGTTTCATTTTCAGGACGATCCCTGTGTTTTGTGTTTCAGAGATTCAGAGACTATTCAACATTTGTGATTTACATACAAAGTCAACATGAGCTCCACACATGATTCTCAGCTGCGATGCTGCACGTGTCCATTAACCTCTGTAAGATGTTTCTGAATAATATCACACATCATGTCTGACATTGTCTATGCAGCTAGAGGAAATACGATAATCTCTCCTTGCATGTTGAAGCATTCTTAATGTCTGATGCCATGAATGATGGTTAATCTTTCAGAGTTGTTCATGAACCTGATGACTCATGCAGCCCTCAGTGCTTCAGGTGGGGCATTGTGGGTACACAGAATTGTGTCCTTATTAAACAACAGTGAGGAGTCACACTTTAGCTTCTCAGGATCTTTTTCTTTAAGAATATGTGGACTCTTAAGTCAAAGTAAAGAACCATCCTGAGGACAGTCTGATACACATGGCCCCTGATCCTTTCCTCTGAACTCCAATGTAATTTGCTCCACACTTTGAATTCTGTGTTCATTTCTCTGTGGATGAATAGGCATGAATTTCCAAAGCAGAGACCCCTAAAACTCTCATTGAATGCTGGATATATTATCTTTATACTGAGAGTTTGTTGGCATTCTACCAAGTAATATAAATTCAACATTCAAAACAGTGTTTTCTAATCATTACTTTCAGTGTTTGGAATCATTTTCTCCCAAAATGTCTTCCACATAGGCTAGAACATGGCAAAATGAAGCATGATTTTCACCATGATTTATATTTATTAATTATATGTGTGAATTATTCATGTATTTTCTCCAGAAACTGGATGCAGTAGTGTGTGTTCTTCTACATATCTCCTTCCATTGTATTGACCGTAGTGTTCTAACTCATTTACACTGCAAAACATGGACTCCAGATGTCAGTGCCAGCCAGTCATTTACCTGTTCATGTAGACAGTTCATATATTTAAGTATAATTCAAAGCCAGTACCTCCAGACAATAGAATGGGACTGTTAACTATGAAACTCTAGAAACAATGGACTGTTATGTGTCTAACCCGAGCTTCCATCTGCTGCATACCAGTTTAACCACAGCAGTTTACTGAACATGATTCATGCTCGCAAGAGAGGAGAGACAAAAACTGCAAGGCAGCATTTAGAGGCCGTTCATTTTTACACTCTGTACATAAGTACAGACACTTGATTCTGAAACAAACACCTGACTGATCAGGATGTCTTATTTTTGCATAATAACAACAATAATAATAATGCTTTATTATTTAACACTTTTCATTCAGCTCAAAATATTAAAATGATGAAAAACGAACCAGGAGCAGAACATTTTAACAGTTAAAACTTTCAGATTCATCCAACAAAAGGAGCAGAGTAACACTTCAATGTTACCTCTGAGCAGTACAGAAACACCACGGAAAGTGTGTGGCAGATGAAAGGACATTTTCAAGTGCTGATTAATTTGTCAACTATTAAAACTTCTCCTCTGTGGCCCCCATAACTGGTGTATAAACATGTGGTAAATTATTGGTAGTTTTCTTGGTCCTCTTGTACCAGTAACTAACCCATTTAGTTGGAGAAAAGTAGCCTCTAAAGGCAGCAACAGATAGAATTAAAACTGTCCTCATGAACAACAGCAAATGAAGTCACTTTTGGTGCCAAATAACGTGGCTGTTCTTGGTGGTTACATTTATAGTAAGAGCTGCGTTTGACGCTCATTGATCATTGCATATGAATGAATATATGAATGATTTGAGGGGGGTGGGTGCCTTGTTATGAACTATGCATTCTGGGTGCATAGCAAACCTCAAAAAGCTTTGCACATTTGACTTGACAAGCTTTATTTGAGATCAGAAATGTGTAAATTCCTTGCTGTTTTATTCTCTGCTATCACTCCACATTCTATTGTATTTGCTCTGTTGAGCTATTCAGACTTCAGAATAGGAAATGAACTTCTGCAGAGCTAAATGGTCTGTGACTGAGGTGGCTACAGGAGTCTGCGAGCACCACAGCCTCATGACTAAAAGCAAAGGAAACTGAGGAGGCACAAATGAACAGTAGTCTGACAACCACTCAAGTCTGCATTCACCCACATTCATACAGGCTTTTCACACCATTCACACACACTCTCATAGCATCTGGAGCAATTTGGGGTTCAGTATTTTGCCCAAGGATATGTCGACATGTAGACTGCTGAGGCCAGAGATCGAACCGCCGACCTTCTGATAAGTGGACGAGCGCTCTACCTCAGAAGTTAATTTCCTGTTTGACTGCTTTCTTACATACTTGTCAGGAAGAAACTTAAGTCATACTCTTTTTCTGTCTTTGTTCAGGGTATCTGAGGTTTCTGCTGGTTGCTGTTTAGGAACCAACTATCACAAATAGTGTTAGATTAACGACTCATGACCGTGATACTCAGGTGCAGCCAGGGTGCCAAAGAGTTTATAAATAATAATTGTGGTTCAATTCTTTGTGAGCATGTGAAAACCTGCTGACCCTCGGGGGAGTTCCTGCTGCTCAAAATGCAGACAGAGCATTTATCCCGAAGTCTTCTCACCACAAATGTGTTGTGACTCACTGAGTCTACTTTCAAGGGATTTATGGAAATGAAAAAGTGTGTGGGACTGATTCTTTTCTGGCTACAACCCCCCTCAACTGTGCCCCCTCAACACCCCCAATACCCAGGAAGTATAATGTAGTTGTGGACTTTGTGAGCTGTGGGCAACAAGTTGAGTTTTTTTGTTTTTTTCTTTTAACCTGTATTTGTTGACATTTTGTCTAATTGGTACCCTTCAAAAGTAAGCCAAATCAGCTGTAGCAGGTCTTGTTTGCATTGTACTCATGGACGTACAGACAATTATACAGACTCTGGATTCATTTAACTTCATTTCCGACTCATTGGTCCACATCAGTGTTAAATATCAAATATGAAATGATTGTATTGGAAACGGATGCCGTGTGAGGCTCCAGTGAGCATATTCTAAAAAATGCTTCCACGTTTTTCTGTTGTGATGTGAACCAAATAAACATGTGAAATGTGAGTATTTTGTTTGTCACCACTTGATAACTCAGAAGGTGCTACCTTTTAGATATTTAACAATAACAGATTACTTTGATACTGAAGAAAGGTTAAAAACAACATGATTCTCGGGCAAGTTCTAAATCCTGACTCCCGAGAAGGAACAAGATTTTTGACAAACTGCTGACTCGCCTTTCCCCCTCGGTGCCCCTCTGGCAGGTGGGTTGGAAAACACCTGCTCTGAATGAAAATTACAAGCATGAACTATGTCACTGAATGAAACGGGAAACATTTTACAGTAAAAAAAACTTTACAAATTTATTCACATGAGAAATACAAATTCTGAGTGGATCAACTGAATATAAAGGCAAACAGGTCAGTATATATTGAATGTATATAAAAATAGATAAAACATAGTTGTCAGGACATGTTGACACTATTTCAAATCACACCCGACAGTGTCCAAGCTACACTGTACTGCTATTTCTGCAGACACACCACAATGTATTTAACAACTCAATGCAATAATCAGTGTCCTGCACTGATTAAAAACAGCTGAACACAAATGAACAAACATAATATCCATAAAAACACAAAGTAAGTAAAACCATAGAGAAGCTCTGTCTCATTTCTCTGAATAGGACTGAAACACATCATTTATGTCAGACCATGTTATATTACAGCCAAATATAACGTGGTTTTAATCATCTGAGGAAGATACAGCCTCAGCTCTGTGATGAAGGTGCAGTAACAGTCAGAGAACGGAAACAAAGCTCTTCAACGAATAACAAGGACAACTGTATGGCTCCATAAACATGCACCAAAGGTGAACTGAATAGTAAAAAGAACAGTTTCTGAGTCTGTGTTATATATGAGGTACTGGTTTCCTTTGCCTACAGAACCTTAAATAGCACCTTACATGTTCGGCGAAGTAGCACACAGCTTCATTCATTCTGGACATGCTGCAGTGAATTTAGAGACATCAGTGTGACCAAAGTGACCCAAGGTTGATTTTCAATACTTAACTGTCCATGGATATCTTTCTCCTCTCACATTTATGATAAAAACTGGTAGCGTGCAGCACAAAAAAGCTCTTTACTATAGCCAGTGCCAGAATAACTATCTATCTATCGTCATGCTAAATACTAGACTGGAAGGCTTTTGTGAATTACTACATTATTGCAGTGCTGACCTGCATCAGCTAAAATGAGTCATTTCCTGACTGGTCTAGATTTCTTGTTGCCTCCCAAAATTCCAAAAGTCTCTTTCTGTTGCGTGCATAATTTCTGCAGAGCTAAATGGTCTGTGGCTGAGGTGGCTACAGGAGTCTGTGAGCACACGAACCTCATAACTAAAATCAAAGGAAACCCAGGAAGCACAAATGAGATTAGCATGTTTTGGAAATAGAAATAAAGGCCAAGATTTGTAGATATGTAAGGCCTGCAATAACACAGGTATGCCTCCAAAACTGCAGCTGCTTCTGTGTGAAGAGTGGGAACAATAGATTGATTAACCAAGGCTGAGGCCAGTGCCCATGTAGCACTGAGGACAAAGACTGAAGCTGGAATTACACTTCTGCAAAGATACAGATAAACATCTTAACAAAGCTGTTATGGCTAATCATAGGTCACAGAGATGCTAACAAGCACATCTCCCAAATCTCAACACATGTAGTGCAGATCTGCACGTCAGGCAAGCCTATTTGATCCAACATCGTGTCAGCCTCAGTTCTTTCTGTCAGAGTTTGGGCGTGCATTTCAGCATCATACTGCCACAAGTGATCTTCTAGGAGATCATAGCAAAATCCATTCCTCGCCCATCTTGGCATTTGACAGGTTTCAGTGCTGCTGAATTAGCTGAGCTCCCCTTTAAGCAGCACTGACAGTGCTGCCAACCACAAGCAACAAAGCCAAGGTGAGACAGTATGTGGTGTTTGAACCTCTATCTCAAACTCTCTTTTTCATTTGTCATAAAACCACTTCACTCACTTTTGTGTCTGCAACTGAGCACATCAATGCTTCAAAAGTGTGCGTCATTATCCCATTTACTGTATACGATTCACTTCATCCAGACTACAAAGACACAGACTTCTTGGAAGGAGATCAAGGAGGTTGTGGGATGCAGCAAGTGCAGATGGATTTCCAGCTATAAAAGGAGTTGTTTCTAACAACATTATTATGGATAACTGATCTAACATGGCATTTATTCAAATTTTCTGAAGTTATTCTTTAGTGTATATGGTGATGCTACAACCTTCACCATCTTTGAGGTGAAAAAAACTAACCAGCAACTGCACAGAATCATCAGATCCCTGAGTGAATAGACTATCCTGTGGAAACGGCCACTATCAAACACTTCAGATGCTATTGTTGGTTTCCATTCTTTTTCCCAGCAGTCTGTCCCTCACACCTCCTTCCTAATGACATCATGTTGTGAATGACAGCAAGCTATGATTGGTCAAAGAACGACATGTAGTCTGTCATGTCTCCCGATCAAGAATTTATGACTCTATAATCACAGAATCTGACACTTTGATTATCTTAACAGACAAGAATCTCTGGCAATCTGAACACGGCATTATAATGTGAAATTCAGTTTTTACACCACACTTGCTAATCCCCAGCTCTATTCAAAACTGCCTGCTATACTAGCAATATACACTTATTGCCAAAAGTATTGGCTCACCTGCCTTGATTAGTGACATCCCATTCTTAATCCATAGGGTTTAATATGACATCAGTTCACTCTTTGCAGCTGTAACATCTTCAACTTTTCTGGGAAGGCTTTCAGCAAGGTTAAGGAGTGTGTTTACGGGAATTTTTGACCATTCTTCCAGAAGCGCATTTGTGAGATCAGACACTGATGCTGGACGAGAAGGCCTGGCTCTCAGTCTCCACTCTAATTCATCCCAAAGGTGTTCTGTCGGGTTGAGGTCAGGACTCTGTGCAGGCCAGCCAAGTTCATCTTCACCAAACTCTCTCATCCATGTCTTTATGGACCTTGCTTTGTGCACTGGTGCACAGTCATGTTGGAACAGGAAGGCGCCATCCCCAAACTGTTCCCACAAAGTAAGGAGCAATAAATTGTCCAAAATCTCTTGGTATCCTGAAGCATTCAGAGTTCCTTTCACTGGAAAGGGGCCAAGCCCACCTCCTGAAATGCTACCCTAAACCATGATCCCCCCTCCACCAAACTTTATACATGGCACAATGCAGTCAGACAAGTACTGTTCTCCTGGCAACCACCAAACCCAGACTCGTCCATCAGATTGCCAGATGGTGAAGCGCGATTCGTCACTCCAGAGAACGTGTCTCCACTGCTCAACAGTCCAGTGGCAGCTTGCTTTACACCACTGCATCCAACGTTTTGCATTGCACTTGGTGATGGCTTGGAATGCAGCTGCTCGGCTGTGGAAACCCATTCCATGAAGCTCTCTACACACTGTTCTTGAGCTAATCTGAAGGCCACATGAAGTTTGGAGGTCTGTAGCAATTGATTCTGCAGAAAGTTGGCGACCTCTGCGTACTATGTGCCTCAGCATCCGCTGACCCTGCTCCATCATTTTACATGGCCTACACTTTTGTGGCTGAGTTGCTGTCGTTCCCAATCGCTTCCACTTTATTATAATAACACTTACAGTTGACTGTGGAATATTTAGGAGTGAGGAAATTTCACGACTGGACTCGTTGCACATTCCTATCACAGTACCACACTGGAATTCACTGAGCTCCTGAGAGCGGCCCATTCTTTCACAAATATTTGCAGAAACAGTCTGCATGCCTTGGTGCTTGATTTTATACACCTGTGGCCATGGACGTGATTGGAACACCCGATTTCAATTATTTGGATGGGTGAGTGAATACTTTTGGCAATATAGTGTATAATGATCTGGCCAATGTAAAGCATGTAGTAAGCAAACTGGCAAGATCTGCAGTATGTCAAAAATACCTGGATGTTGTACTTATTGAGTAAAACCCCCTATCCCACAATGCAAAGCCTGGAATGGTCACAACAACTAGTCAGACATCAACTGTTCTGATTTTGAACACTGGCAGTTTTATGCAAATTGGTGACACATTGAAAAAGTGCTCCAATGTGTTTGCTGGCCAGCCAGTTAGCCAGTCCTGCCTACAGACCCGTCTTACCCCACAGACCACTGCAGCCAACACAGCAGACTGCTGCAACAATGGCAGGACAGCTAGGCCCACAACTGAAAGACATATACCACTGTTATTCCTTACATTTTTGGACATGTTTCATTGAAATGATGCAGCATGCCGAGGGGGAGATGTTCACAAGATGACCAGACCAGCATGACTATTAACACCAACAGAAATACCATCAATCAGCAAGTTTTATGAAAAGGCACCCAGTCTGACTCAAGCAAAGATAACAAGAATAACGTTCTGCCTCGAAAGCAACAGATATACCAGGAGGACAAGCTCCAGCTCGTGTTACATTTGCAGTGAAGTGAAATTGTTTTTTTTTCCTGTAAATCTCCCATATTTTTAGAATGTGAGGAGGCAAAACCACCTATTTGATGTGTTTGCTAAATTGCATAACATCTAGTGACGAGAAGTCTGTTAACTAAAACGACACCTGCCAATAAAATGAGAAGAAGGTGATGATGAAACATTAGAGGAATGGAGTACCTGCCAAAAACTCTGTGCGAGTATCTGACCAAAAGGAAGGAGGTGTACCTGTACTTAATGCAGAGCGACTGTCTGCATTAAGGTCAAAGTCATGCTTTTTGTAAAATATGCCACATGGATTTTAGTGCATCAGATAGAGGGAAACAAAACAAATGTGCCAAACATAAGGGAGCCCAAGAGGTGCAGAAACATGCTACACCAATGTCTGGATTCACACTTTCTCTGCATCCAGTTTCACGATCAGCCTCTTCTACCAACTGTCTCTCTTGTCTGTCGCCTCTCAAAATCACAAGTGGAGCATAATGTGTCAGTGGTGTATACATATCCTTCAATAAGACATAAATAAACTCTGTGCTGAATTTATCTGCCCTTTACTGGTTTCATTGATGTAATGCATTTCACTTTCAACCAGGTATGTGACTCTGACCTAAAACTAGAACTAGTGAACTCAGTCCTTGTTGCTCTGATATTTTAAAGCAGGTCATTGCCTGGTGGTGATTTTAGGATTCACTGTGTGCACCCTTTTCTAAATGTAAGGGGGGTGTGGACAGTGGTATGGGTGGTGGTTCAGGGCGGGATGCCGGAAAATTTCCCTTCTTTTCAAATCCCTGTGTTGACAGGTATGCTGTGAGGACAGGACCTCTGTGCTGTGTGCAGTCACTGGGGCTAAGACAGCTTTTGAGGGTCAGTAAATATCTGCTAAACAGCGGACTACTAGCTAAATCACAATGTCTCATTTTCTGTATCTACACGTGTTAAGCACAGAAGGTGCAGCTCGTGGGCGTGGAGGCTTTGGAGTTGTATAAACACAACATGCTGAGTAACTAAAGTAAAATAACAAGTAATGTAACTAATTGCTTTTGCTGTTGCATATTAGTAAGTAGGTAATTTCCTTTTCAACAAGTAATATGTAATGAGTAATAACATTTTTCAAGGCACTTACGTTGGTCTTCAGTACAAGAACATGCAGGTGCACACAGACAGACAAGCAGACACATGCCAACAGTCCCAGGCTGACGCAGGTATTTTTCCAGAAACAAGAGAAGAATTTGTGGAGAATAATAAGGATCTCAGTTCTGAGTATTCAACCTGATGCAGATGCAGTCTACTTCCTTGAAGAACACCTTAATTCATACCTCAACTTTGATAGTAAGCACCGTGTTGTCTTTGGTTTGTTCTTGATTTGTGTTTTGTTCCTACTCCACACATTAAAGAGTATTTAGTCCTGCTTGCAGTACCAGCCTGTGGTGGCTACATGTTCTTTCCACAACACAACCATTGCAATACAGCACTTCACTCTGTACTATAGAGACTTGAGCCTTTCAGCCCACAGAGGTTGTATAGCAGTACTATTTGTCTGGCATCTAGAGTGGAATTACTCTTTCAATGTGGACAAATTCAAGCAACTTGGGCAGTGAGTTTTGGGACCAAAGCCTGGGGGTGGAACTTTTTCAGGACTGAATTTCACCATCACCACAATTTTAACCAGCTGTCTTCTCCAGATGTGTATTCTCATGTTAAATTGACCAAATCATTCCTGGCTCTGCAAAAGAAAGCAGAAATTAACTGACTGCTACTAAGAAACTTCCACTCAAAATAAAATCTAGGAACATTTCACATATATTTTCAAATACAAATCTAATGTTTTCAAAAAATTATTTGATTGTAGCCAGCAATGACTTTAGGTAAGTTTGTTGAGTTTGTTGTTACATTTACATGGGTCTAAATGAAATACATCCTTAAGTATATTTCCAAAATAGCCACGATGTACTGTGTGGGGAATTAAGATTATAAACCAACCCACTGCTCCTCATAAGGTCAGCAGATGTATGTATATGAACTTATTTTGACAGAAAGGCAGTGCAGCCGAAGAAATCCACGCCGATGTTGCGGGGGTAGCCTTCTAACACCTTCAACGTCACAGGATCAAACTTCCAGTAGTGCATCCCACTCAGGAAATTGGCATAGCCTGTCAGGGCAAGAGAAGGCAACAGTCAGTTACGGACTTTCCCCTGACACTGACAGAGGTGATGAAAACTAATATTAAAGTCAACATGTAGCTTTTCCCTCTTTCCCCTGTCCCAGTCCTCACCATATCTGTCCCGAAAGGCTGCATCAGTATGACTCGGCATTCCTTCCCACTTGTGCATGCTACGGGGATGGATATCATCAACTCGATTCTCCTGAGGATTGAAGGGCCAGTAAGAAGTGGACTTGAGTAGGTAGACTTTCTCAATGTGGTCATCTTCCCACTTGAAAGCCGCTTGGATATCTGTTACAGGGAGACCCAGCTGCCGCACCGAGTCTGGTCCAGTAATCTTCCTCTCAGCATCAAACACCCAGTAGCTGTCACCTGTCATGGTGAAAAGAGAGAAATAAAACCCAAAACATCATTCACTTGGACTGTACGTCATGGACTACTGTCAATATTCTTTTCACCCATTTACAACTGGCCTAAGAGTTCTATAGCAACAAGCTAGTAATAATAAGGTAATAATGAACAAAATGACCTCTGACCACACACCAAGCTTCACTGATGGATATGATTGAGTGTGGTCAGAAGTGTGCTCAGCACCTGTAATCTCAGCCATCAACAGATCAATACTCAGACAGTGAGGTGACAGTTAATTCAAGGGTTTGTATTTGTACCATCCACTCTTTTCTCTTTGCTGTAAATAAGGTAAGACTGGAATGCTGACAGAGAACTGCTACTCGTGTACAATCAGTACACTCTCATTGCCTATCATTTATTTCTAACGTGACAGCTGCCCATTGCAGAGAGCTCTTAACTAAACTTGTTACAGCACATTAACATTATACTCAAGAACTGCATTTAGGTCTGACACTGTCCCATAAAATAAAGGATGCATAGAAATCATGTTAGCTTTTGACCAAATCAAAGTGAATGAATTTTATTGATTGAATATTATCGGTCATAAATACCAATAGCATAATCAATTTTCTCATCAGTGCTTTATTAGCTCTACTACCAGCAGTGTAAACCAGACTTGGCAGCAAGGACCACACATGATCCAAAGTGGTCTACAGGTTCTGTGCCTTCATTACTCCATTAATGTGTGGATAATATGCTGTGTGAAATTGAAAGTATTAATATTACCTGAAGCAAACGGGAAAAGAAAATTCCTGCATCACCAAATGCATATAGGTTCCCATGGCATCACTCACAGACAATACATTCAGGAAAAGAACTGGTGCTTTTTATCGCCAGTTTAAATCCAAACTCTGAACATAACCTCCTCTGGAGTAGGTCAGGTGTGCAGCATGTTACCATTGCGATGTCGCCAGGTTAAAGAGAGCCACCTTGGTGACAATGGAAACTCTAAGGCTCACCATACCTTACCTACATTGATCTTCAAATCGACCCTTTGCTAAGCCTTGACCCGCTGATTACTGTCTGTTCATCATTTGGCACATATGCAGTTTACAATGATAACGGTGGCAAATTTCTCATTAAATTCAGAGTAATTAAAAGAAAAGGTCCTGATTTCACACAGAGACCATTGATTTTGTTGACTGACATAACAACTGTAATTAGCAGATTTTATCCGCTGTGGCTAGCTAGCTGAGCTACTTAACACTTCCTCGGTTGGCTGAAAGTCCGTCTCCGGGTGACTCATTTTAAAATGAGAACCATGTAGAAGAGTCTTTAATCTGCACTTGGATGGATGCTTACATGATATTGTTCTAAAAGCTTGAGGTTACAGCTGCATCTCTCAGGCAAGAAGTCAGCAAACTCATCACTTTTACTTTTGCTTTTTTGATTTTTGTATTTTCAAACACTTTGTTTGACTTGTGCATTTGAGAGGGCTTTGATGAGAAGGACTAGCTGAAGAGTTTGGGAAATGTAACATTATCTTTGGTCATAAGATTTGCTGGGTTTGCTGGAATGTACAGCAGTGCAAACGTTAGCCTAAACTCACTGCTCCCACACAGTGTTTGTGTCCGTCCTGAATTGGGTTTTTGGGACATTACCTGTTACCTGTGATTTGAGGGGACGGTCATTTGGTCAACAGCACAAATTGCATGTCAAATTGACCAAAAGTGAACTCCACAAAAGAACTACGTGAATTTAGCCTAGTTTGCCTCTAGGAGAAAATTTTAACTGCTGGCACTGCTTCAAACCAGCATTTGAACTGCACATTTTCAACAGAGCACACATATATTTTCTTCATAAAATAAAAAAAATCTAATTTGCTTCAGTAATAAAACCAACCTTGGAAGAACCAGATGTTGCCAGACTTGTCTTCATACGCAGCATCGATCTGGTCAGGAATGCCTCTCCAGTGGCGTGATGCCAAGGCTGGATAGCCAGGTTGTAGCTGCCCATCACGGATACGCCAAACATATCGGAACTTAAAGAAGAACAGTTCTCCCCTGATCATGGACACAGCATCAAAGTTTGTCCTGCAGGCGTCCGGCTGGGGCACAACAACATACACAGAAAGGATATTTTTGTCTGTGGACTAATATGAGAATTTGAGACTGGTGAAATCTTGAACTATAGTACATGTAGCCTTGAGGTCCAGTCCCAGTCATATAGTCTCACCATTCCAGTGTCTATGTCATTGGTCTCTGCCATCTCGGGTGGAGCGTGCCGAGGGGGGCCATACAGGTACTGGATGCCCCTCTTGTCATCCTCGCTCAGCTGCACAGGGTATGAGTCGCTGTAGAAAGGACACATCACAGCATCAGGCTCCAGAGAGTGCTGCAGACCCAGGACATGGCCAAACTCGTGAGCTGCCACCTGTAGGAGATCAGTGCCTAAACATGACGGCAGAGGATAAAGGGACAGTAACACTAGAATTAGACGTTGAATGTGTCTTCAGTGAAAACAAATGAGGAACACAAATAAGGTGCTGTTTCAAAGAAAACCCCTTTAGAACCAGGTTTTCTTCAACATAAAACAAGACCTCAGTTCAAACTCAAAAGTATTTCAAATGTCCTCACCCACACTGTTGCCCACTGTCCAGTGCTCATCATAGTCAAAGTGGACTTCTCCCTCTCTGTGTGTCCTGGGGAAGAAAGCGTGGGCCAAGATTCCTCCAGGACCATCAAATGGTAAGTTGTCCCCATGCCAGTATCTGCACAAGCACTTCCATTACTGTACGCACGCAATCTAATATTTAGTTTCACACATTTGAACGTATTTCTGTCTGCTCAGCATGTTGGAAATCCAGGTGGGAGGACAAAAGAGAAAAATCATTTTAACTTGTATGAATCCCAGAGTGTGACACAGCAGCACCGTCTTCCCACCTGAACGTTGAATGAACACATGTTCTGTGAATGCTGCTGTGTTAACCTGCACATCAGTGCAGCCAGGAGAGAAAAACTCTCCTTTGATATTTGCTGAAAATTACATTAACAACAGCAAACGTGCTGTCTGTAAGTAGGAAATGCATGAAATTAAGCATCACATTTTCTTTCTTTGATTTCCAAGAGACACGGAGGAGGATTTCACAGTTTTTATTGTGCTCTTGTACAGGTACACATTTTCAGTGTGTATTTATAGATTTTGCGTCATGTATATTGTGGCATGTAAATCTAACAGTAGACACCAGGTCCACATAAGGGGCCTTTATGTGTTCTTTACATGTCTTTTATATAATAGACTTAATATTGTGGGGGACCAGCAGCACACCTTGCAACTATATCTAAATCCTGGCTTTATATTTTATTGAATTCTTCCCTTCCCTCATTAGGGTGCTCACCCTGATTACACACACTGTTCACTGTGTTCATCTTCATTAAATCACATGCAAATGACATCAAGCCACTAAAAAATAACCACACACCTCGGCTGTTTCAAAGCGATAAGACGATGGATGTGACCGGCTGAGAGTGTATTTATTAACCACCATATCCTCTGATGACCCAGGCCTTTAGCACTTTGTGCTTCTACACATACAAAAAGTTACTGTTTAAAACACCTGGTTAATGTTTTGAAAGGCTGCAGTCGGCTGGTGACCGGCTCAGGTTGTACCCCACCTCTCGCCCGTTGACAGCTGGGATAGGCTCCAGCCCCCCCCCAACCCCGAACGGGATATTCGGGGTATAGAAGATGAATGAATGAATGAATGAATAATGTTTTGAAAGGGTCTATTTTCACCTAAACTCATTCAGTGGCTGTAATAACTTCAAAAATTCAAAAATAGGAAGCAGCTAGATTTTTAAGATGCTGATTTTTTTTTTTTTTTTTTATACAGTTGGATTATGTCTATATTTATGTTTCCATAAATATGGTATTTTGAGATCCTGGTGAAGGGTATGATTATTATTTCTACATGTAAGTCAAGGGGACACCCCTTCTTGACTTAAATTAGATATATAAGATTCAGTCCCTAAAAGCATTTAAGTTCAAGCAGTTAATAACTGAGTTATGAAAGTAAATTTTATAGGTCAAGAGTCAAAGTAAAAAAGGGCTTGGCAGAATAGTTGTGAAACGATCAGAATACTGTAGTGTAGCACAGTGAAACAAGAGAGTTGTTATGACACGGACGTATCGTAAAACAAATGCCAGAGTGACTAATCTGACCTGATAAAATGTAGCTGGAGGCACGCTCTTAAAAACCCTGCCAAACAAGTCCTGTGTTGCATTCATTCATGTTTGTAATCTCCTCTTGAGCTTGGCTCGGATACATCTGGTTTAGTTTTTCCTGGGTCACTCTGACAAAAGGATCCAAGAGATTTATGTCTGGATCAAATTACAGAGATCATCTGGAAAACACAGACTGCTGCCATCTTTGGGTCTGTATTTACAGGGGTTTTTAGAAACAATTGGTTACACATATTTCTCAATATTGAGTTTCAAAACCCTTCATACAGTCAGCACAACAGCAGTCAATGTGGACTGAACTGTGGACCACATTTCATTGCTTTAACGCACAATGCATGCAATGACCACATCTTTCACAGTTTATGATTTCTTTCCTCACTCAAACTCAAAACAAGCCACCAAAACAACACTACATTACATTACACCACAATTTGCTACATTCGGTATACCATTAAAAAAAACTGGGCCAGCACAGAATAGAGAGGGACAAGACTCACACAGTTAGTCCATATGTATTTCTAAGTCAGACATATTCCTACAGCTACATTCACTCTGGTGAGAAAATGAGACACATTCTGTATCTGCGATTTAGGAGCTGATAGCAAATTCTCTTCTGTCTGTACATATCTGAACTCTGCAGCAACAACACACAGCACTCTGTCCAGCAGTTAACGTCACCATAACAACAACGTCAAGTAAGTCACATTAAACCACATCACATCATCTGGGGACAGGACCACTGTGAATGAGTTCCAGGTACACCATATATTCAATATCACCATAAGAGGTGTGGCAGGGGTCTCCACTGCATTTGTTCAAGGGCCAGAATTTTGATGTGGGGAGTGGACGTCAAAATGCATAAATAAATAAATGTAGGCCTAATTAGCCAATTATGGTTTAATAATTTCACTTTCTTACAAAATGAATGTTATTTTTATGACTCTATACCAGTGTGAAGAGACTAGAAAACAAATCTATAATGATAACTAGATACTAAACTACAAAAGTCGGAGGCAGTCAGTCCTCAGTGCACACCCCGCAGCTGAACTACCAATGAATGAATCCTTATCTCCACTAAAAACTCCACTTCTGGGACTCAATACAACAGCTGGCCAATGAAAATAAACCCAAGTGACGCCTCTTGCCTCTAACAGACAAGCTTTGTGATTCTCTGTGAGGATGTGTTTCTGCAGAACAGTTGAACTATGAGTTACATATGCTTCAGGATCCAAGGAAGTAAACTATAATACTCAGTTTGAGACTCTACACAACAGTTGGCCAATGAAAATAAACCAAAGTGAAACCTTTTGCGTCTAATACCAAGGTTTGTGATTCTCTGTGACTATCCAGAGTTGCTGAACTATGAACTGTGGCTCAATGATAAATGGCTCAATAAGTAAATGAAAATGCCATAAAATGCAAAAACAGCTCACTGTAAACAGCTCACTGCGGCTGCTCCTTCTCATTCCATAATATTTCTAACTGTTCCGCAGTCAGAAAATACCAAAAGTGGCCATTGTCTTTTTTATTTGGCTCATTTATGATGAAGCACAGTGGTAATTCCAAAGCTTACTGGCAAACACATTGCTTTTTGTATGTCTACTTAATAACAAAAGTTAACTTTTGTTATTAAGTAGCGATTTACCTATTGAGTTATTTATTATTTCTTCATTTATTTTTTATTTTTTTGGCAGTTGTGGTCCTCCATACTTTCTTACCTGCTGAAGTCAATAATGATGTCAGCTTTCTCAGTGGTGACCTCTCTGAAGCTCAAAGGAGTCACTGCACTCCACACACCGAATGCTTCCTGGAGGATAAGCCGCACTTTTCCCTCACTCATCTGCCAGGGGAAACGCATAATCCTATTGGACACACACACCAATGTGCTGTATTAGAGAGCACTCACAAAAAAAAAACATGCTATCCTATAACATTGTCATTTCCTGCAGAGGATGGGATTATTTTCTTTGAGTTTCTATATCCACTGTCAACGTTCCAACATGTCATACAATATTTGCAGCGTCACACAAATACTCAAACATCACAAAATGTATCACCGAAAAGAAACACAACTCAACCCGCTGACACACTGTCACCTGGATACAGGTATTCATGCAAAAGGTGGCCACGAAGTGAAATGCAATCAGCACCTCATAAGCTTATAGTTACATTATAAGTCGTGTACACAATATGCTTGGCGTTCAAGTGGTTTAGTTGTGAGAACAGCCGAGCAACAGCGACATGGATGACAAAACACTCCTTGTTGTACTGTACAGTATTATCATTATATGAAAATGAACTTCCATGCCTGGTTGTAAGAAATGCTGTTAATCTGCATAGCACGGCAACATGAAATTATTTACCTGTCAGCAAATGCTAGCTTCCCATGCCAATGTGATTGCTGCTGCTAATGCTAGCCTTGAAGAGCAGCAGTGAAACTGAAACTGGAGAAGTAGTGCGGCAAAGGTATAAGCATTGCACAGCACAAGCAGCAGCACTCCCAGCAACCTGCTAGATGGAATTAAAAATAGCCAACATGTCCGTTGGCTGTGTGAAAGAGCTGTGTACAACCTACTCATTAGTAGGTATGGGCTTACCCCAAGACAGGACTCCCTCCAGTTTGTCTACCGAGCAAACAGGTCAGTGGGTGACAGTCAACATGGTACTGCACTGCATCCTGCAACCCCTTTGACTCCCCAGAGACATACGTAGGGATCTTGTTTGTGGACTTGAGCTCAGTGTTCTACAGCAGAACTTAAAAGCAATGCCCAAAATCAACAAAGTGAATATGCCCGCATGCACGGCACGATCATTCCACTCAGTGTCAATCCTGTCATATTGTGTTAACAGACACAGATTAGAGAATGGGCTCTTTCTTTATGTTTAGCTGTGGTTTACTAGCTCAGACATGACACAGATTGTAAGATGAACCTCTTAACCTCTCCTCACTCTCCTTCGCTCCACACAAATGGTTAACTGTGTGTGCTGTTGTGTCAGGAAATTGCATCTGTCAAAAAATTTGGTGTACACAGTTAAAATAACCACTGGGTAGTTTAAACTGGTCCTCTTGGATACATGGATAATCCTACACTGGTATAGGTGACGTGTTTAAAGCTCACTAATTTTCTTACTATGCTTTCTGACTTAATGAGCTCTAATCACACCATGAAATTGGTGCTTGGTCTGCAATAATCATTGATTCTTTGTGCAAAATAGTGACTTGTGAAGCCCTTGCACTAGACCAGTTAGTGTTGGCTTAGTCATACAAGCAGCTGATGCCAAACTAATGTTTCTTAACTTTTACACCCACTGCAACAATGAGTCTTGTTTCCTGTGGTTTACAACACTGCCAACTGTGTTCAAAGGGAAGGTCAGATAATTCAGGCGCACTTAAACCTGGAGTTGAACTCAGGTCCCTACGAAAGTGCTTTTAAGATATTCTAATTTCATAGTATAATGCTGCAAAAATCCCCTAATTTCTTGTCAATTGCCATCATCAGGTCAAAATTTCACTGTGTCCATTGCTTCAGTTTATCACCTAATACCTGCAGAACCATCAGCATCTGCTGTACTTTGTGTTTATTTGCTACTGTTGAACTGAGATGAACTGCTGTGCTGCTCGCATGACTCATGAGTCTTTTTATGGATTGTTGTAAACTTATTTGGTACCAGAAGGTTCATTGAACAAATCTGGACTGGACATGACATTTTATGTACGCAAGGAAAAGGTGTTTATACTTGCAATATTAGATTTTTGTCTACTTAGGGCAGTGCAACAAGCTGTAAACACAATTCTGATCTTATGACAAACATATCAACAGTTGCCTGTTTACACACTGCGCATTCATTTGGAATCATGTTTCTGGCCACCTGGTGAATTTAAGTCACTCTTGTATTAGCTCTGTTTTAGTTTCTACCAACTTCTGAGAAAAATATCTGACTCTACTGCTAAATGCTCCACTATGTTCAGCAGCCATATGCTAACTGTGTCTGTCTGGTGTTACTTCAAGTGTACACTTTTAAGATTAGAAAAAAATCTGTTGTTCAAAATCAAAGTGTGAAGGAGTCATAGTAGAGCTTGTGTTTTGCTCGTGATAAGCCGTACAAGCTATGAGCTGAATGCGGGATGTAGTGAGTAGCTGTGCCTTTTGTTTATTCTAGCTTGCTTGCTAAGCTTGGAGTAAAATGGCAGTTTCACATTTATCAAGTCGTGTTTCTTTTCTTGACACGAGCAATTAAAAGCAGTTTCCAGTCATCCTTGAAATTTTACTGTTTAGTTTGAGATGTTCCCAAAAACAGACACTGTTCGTGCTCAGCTACACTGCTGAAGCCAACAGAGCAAACAGGGTCTGTTTCTTATCCTATCTGAACATTTCTAATAACAGCACAAGAGTCTCTGTAATGTAGCAACAGTCTGTGTACACAAGCACAAGCTCAAATGCACCCACACAAACAGAGCATTGCAGAATGACACAGTGCTGATTTGATCCACAACTCTGCTTTTGTCACACTGACCACCTTTGTAAACACATCAATAACAATGTGTCTACCATAATAATTATTAAGCAGTGTAACTTTAATTACAGAATGATTCGACAGTTTACGAGGTGGCTCACATACTTTGCTGCTCTCACAAACTGGATCTACCAACATGTTCCACCACAAGCCAAAAGCTTGCGAAGCAAAAATGTAAACACATTGTAAGTAGCCGTTAGCTCACCATCTCCACCCCCCTCCCATCCTATTTATGCATACAATGTCAGTCTAAAGCCACCAGCTTTGTTTTGCTCCATCACGTGCTCTCAGATGAAGTGGACTGTTTTTTTCTGAAGGTGATGACACTGTCATTTACCTGTGACTGGAGAAGGCAGGACAGCGTGAGCTGACCGACAGGCTGAACTGAACAGAGCTGTTGATTTGTCCTGCAATCTGAAATAAACTTAGAAACAATTCTACTGACTGAATAAACCTCATTAAAGCTTACTAGAAAGATAAAGAACTAAATAAATTTGCCCTCAGAATATAGTCCTACAGAATCTGCAGGTGGTGGACAAACAGTGTGGTGACAGTTTGTAAATGATCTCAATGGATTGTTGTTGCTGATCGGCCAACATTTATACTGATACCAAGATACCTGTAATAAACTAATAATGATTGGCAGAGACCATTTTCTAAATATAAAACCCTAATTGATTTTACATCCATCAAAACATTAAGCAGTGCATTCAGGATAAAAAGCCAGTGACAAATAGTGGTACAAAGCTGAATAACTGAATAAGCCGATGAAAAAACAGAGCGTCTGTGTTTCTTACTTGTAAGTGAGGTCAGTCTTCTCCCAGCGACCTCCAAACAGTGCAAATCGCTTCTTGCGCTGCTGTCTCTTTAGGCCTCCCTTCTTCTCCTTTAGGTTGTAGTAAGACAGGCCAACCTGCATTAAGGTGGGATAGTCTGGGACTCCACAGCGAGGACGCTTCCAGAACTCTGTGCCATTTTTGGATGCCAGTACTGACTTCAAATGGTACTCATTATTTAGTGTGTCCTGTTCATGTCTTTCAGACTTCTTCTTCAGACCAGTGTCACTGTTGCTGTGAGGCCATTCCTACAAAGAAAGGTTCAGTCACTGAAGTTATCATACACAGTCATCCTTAAGTAGGCAAGATAAGTAATAATAAATAATAGCTATTTCCAACTGATCATTGCAATGTCCATTTCTATGCTAATGATAACATCTTGTATGTCATCAGTTCCACTGTAGACCAGGCCTTCTCCAAGTTACAGCCTGTTTTAGATTACCTTCAGACCACTCTCAATAATTCAAAACTTGTGCTGAGCTCCAAGAAGGCAAAGTGTTTACATTTTACAAGAGCACAAAGCTTTGAGTCCCTATTCCAATCCATGCTTTCAGATGAATGTAGCTGGCACAGTAAGGCTGTGGTGGTTTGGAAAACTCTAGTGTTTTCTTGTGTACTGTGGAGAGGTGTGGGGCTTTGTTTCCTGTGTTTTCTTTTTTGGTAGAGGCTAGGCATGGTTCTCCAGGTGGCTTGGGAGTTGGCTCCAACACAGCTGGGACTCATCACAATTAAGCACATCATAAAGACTGTGGACTGCAGAGGACTTGTTGTTTCCGCTGCTTAGTGGTATAGTTGGCCGTTTACTAGTGCTACCTGTGAGTATGAGTGTACTTAGTTTTGTTTCTCTTGTGTCAATCACCAGTGCCTAATCTCCTGTGTCTTTTTCCTTTGTGCTCAATGAGTTCTCCTGCACCGATCTCCAGCTCTAGCCTCTTGCCACCACCTGCCTCAAGCCTCCAGTCCGCAACTGTTACCACCTAGTTTCACCTGTGCCTCTACCACCACGTGCCCTCAACGCTAGTACTCACACTACCTGAGCTCTATGCACTCCAGTGTATCCCTAAACTGCTCTCCACCTCAGTACCACATGCCACACCAACTATTCCCAGGATTCCCCAGCTACTAGTTTCCTGCATACCTGGAGTCTTCTTTCATTATCCATTCAATAAATTCCTATTATACCCTTGCTCCCTGTCTGTGTGTCTACCATTGAAGTCAAAATCCTACTGAAATGCAACAAAAGCATTACAAATACTTGACAAATTGGTTAGATAGCCGATTGTCCTGCAAACGTCCCAGTACAATTGATTCCTCACTACAAACAGCTTTCACACTGACCACTGTGAGCTGTAGGAAAAGACCTGATGGTGATCACTAATCAGCATACATGTGTTTTCATTTATAAGGCCTTTTTTATCTAAGCTTTAAAACATGAAGCTGAAATTACAGACACTCATCCATCTAAGGGACTTTAAAAGTCCATCTGCTAATATTTATTAGTTTTCCACTGGTAAAGCAGTTCCAGGCTTAATTCCCCTATATACTTCACTGTTATTATAGCAACAGTCACATCTAAACATGGATGAGCAAATATTGTTTTGACTGTGAGTCATGCTATAAAGAAGAAGAATGAGGGACTGGTTGAAGTGGACACTTGTCTTCGTCCTGGTTTGCATCATTTTAATTTTCGTCAGAGTAAAGACCATATGAGTCATCTGTGATGCGTGTACAAAAAGACACATACAAACCTCCATCAGAACTTGACTCAAGTTAGGTAAAAGTACGCTTTGTGGACAATTTTAATCCAAATACAAATCCTGCTGGGAAACATGCTTTTACCCTTGCAATGTTTCAAAACAACTTGATTTGATGAGTTTAGTCATCACATGCATAACTTCTAAAATGCTTCTAAAAGCAAAGTATTGAACATAACAAAACTTGCTTACGCCTTCCATGCAGAAGGATTTCAGGAGAATGGAAACTCAACTGCCACATGTAGAAAGTCCCATCACAGACATACCTTTAGCATTACACTTGACCTGACACTGCAGCAGGGCTGAAAATTCTGTTTTTGATTTATGTATTCATAGTTTAGTCCATAGGATATTAGGAAAGTGTCACAATTTCCCTGAGCCCAAAGTAAGGATGGACTGTTATGCTCCACCAGATCAGGACATATCATATCTGACATATCATAAACAGTAGGGGGGGAGAAAAGGTCAGATCTGTGCACCCCTAGCCCAAAGTGAAATCTTTCAATTGCTGGTTTTGTGATCCGTCTGATGACAGACTTTGTGAGTGTCTTCTGGTGCAGTGCTGGGTGGCCTTCACACCTTCCTCACACAGTGAAGTCAGTTACTTGCTGATACAGTTTGGTTCCTGTCTTGCTGATCTGACTGTTTGAAGCCAGCATGGTCAGCTGTCCCATTAGCCTATGATTGTTGGTACACTTCAGGTTGAGAGTCGCTGAGTGGGACATTTGAAGCCAAGCAGACAACAGTCTCGATCAGCACACACACACTATGCTGGCTGAGATCTAGCATGAGGGTGGAAATTACTGGGTGAGAACTGTCACGGGGCTGGTGCATCTTTGTCTGTATTACTTCAGACAACTTCATCATTGGGATAATTGTCATTATTTTTAAAAATGTCTTTTTTCCCTGCAGTCAACAAGAAATATCTGACAAACACAATCCATGTTCAGATTCCTCAGTTGCGGCAAAAATTGAAGGCTTTTCACGGGAATTGTTACCGCATGTCAATCTGGAAAACAAGTTTGTGCTGTTTTCATCTGATATCAGACCATCACACCAAAAAAGTCCAAAACAACCACTAATCTGTCAAACAAGACAAACATCTGTGCTCTTTGTCCTGTCATGCTAATGGTGAAGCAAGCAGGATTACTATGACTTCACAGACAAAAGGTCAGTTTAAGCTTTAAGTAATGTAACCTCAGTCATACATGCAAGTCCCCTCCGCCCAGTGTACAGTGGAGCTGAAGCCTTATTTATTGATGACATGTCCTTCAGGACTGTAAAGCAAATAAGACAATCATTGAGAAGAATTCTGTGCTTTAACAAACTTCAAAAGCGCTAATGTAAAAGGATTATGGCTTGACATTTGTTGAAACTGTTGACAGTCAAAAGCCACACTGGCCCTGAGTCAACCTCAAAAACAACCAAGTCTGTGGAATGATCTCAGGTGTGCCATCTGGGCCAAATCCAGCTGTTCATTATACTGTCAAGACCCGAGAGGAGTGGTTTACTGCTTAAAGATGAGTAATTAATGGGACAAATTAAATATCACAAATTCAATCCCAGCAGCAGCAAATATATATGTCTCATAACAGTCCCAACATATATTCATATATACATACAGAATATACGTCATCTCAGCTTGGGCTCAGACTTCAAATTCTTAACATACAGTAAAGCTGGCATTACAATCTGTGACATCAGAATCAGAATCAGCTTTATTGACTATGGTTTAAATAGGTGTGGAGTTTGAAATAACTGGGCATTTAGGATGCAGTGAGTTTCGAATGAAAGACCCCACTGTGCTGTATTATGGGAACTGCAGGGTCCAGTGTTTTAGGAGCCGGACCATCAACTCTGTGGAGTGCAATGCTAGAACACTTGAGTATGTCTTTCATCAATAATTACAAATCCTTTAAATTCAATATGTGGCAGTAATCATTTTTATTGAAAAAAAAAATGTACCTCAGAAAATCACATAGACAGTATACTGTATATTTTCTGTATCTGCTCACATTGACTGAAATGTTAGATCAAGCTCAATCAACGTTGTCAATGTTAGATCATGTTTCAAAGGCTACAACAGTTTACCAAATGAAAAATGTCCAGTCCTCTTCTGCATTATCTGATACACATTTTTAATTTATTTGTACTAATATAGAAAAGTTGCTATAATAATAATAATAATAATAATAATAATAATAATCCGATTTGGGGATGTTATTATCCATTGGCCTGTTGTTTATTTTCTCATTTCATTGTTTTGTCTATTATGAAATGTCAGAAAATAGTGAAAAATACCCATCATGACTTCCAATATGAAGTGGCTTGTTTTTCCTAACCAACAGTCCTGAAGATGAACACATTCAGTGTGCGATCATTTCTGAAAAGCAGCAAACGTTCACCCGCTGTTTGCTTATAAGATGACTGGAACGATTAATCGACTTGTTTCATCTCTAGCAGGGATCTTCACTGTAATCTAAAATAAACTCATGCCGGTTTGAACAATGCCTGCACAACCTGCAGAATAATGGACCCAGTGGTGGCTCCAACTGGGTTGAAAAAGTTTTAACCACTTCAACAACATTGAAGCCACAGGCTTAGCTGAGCTGACAGGTAGCTCAATTCAAGGTGAGTGACAGAACTAAGGCAAGTGTGTGGGCAAGAAGCAAGTTTTCAGTTAAAAAGTAAAACACAAAGCCACACATGCCATTGAAACAAAGCTTTGTGTATACTGGGGAGATCCTGGAGATGGAGCTAACATGTCACCACAGGACTCTGTGGTTGCTGCATTTCGCCCAAATTGACGTGCCCGAGCTTCAACCCAAATTAAACACTGAGCCCGTCTACATAGGGGAGCATTGTTGTTTTATCTAATAGGTGGCATCTGTTACATTGGGGAATCTTTGTTGATGTCACTCAGACATGTAAATACACTATATGCACGCAGGTCTGCACACGCACATGACATGAAAAAATGTGCACTGCACACAAACACACACAAACCTATTCTTCAAACCTCCACAAAGCTGCATCACACACAGTGAGCAGATGTCTGGAAATTCCCTGTTCAGTCATGACATCAGGTTGTCTGCAGTATAACACTAGAAGTGTGTTATGAATGGCTGTAGGGATGCTGATCCAACATTACTGGGAATGACAAACTTTATGACTTGTAAAAACAAAAAGTGAGCAGAATCTGATCTGACTTCCTAAACCACCAAACTACAAATGTGATAAGATCTACTCCCACAGACATCCTTTGGCAGATAAAAAGTAATACAAACTTGAGATAAATGGTGCACACTGTGGAGGAAAGCTCTCAAGGGTAAATATTTAACCATAAAAAGTCCCAGATATCAGCAGGCCTTCAGTGTTATGCACACAAACAGGCTGATAATGCCAGGTGGAGGGAATGTTTGCAGGAAAATAGGATTTGAATGAATGGAGATGACTGCTTGCTCATGGGGGATTGCTTGGTCTCCGCACATTAAAGAGTATGGTGAAGACCTGCTTTAAGGACGGTGACCTGAGACAACACTTAGTTGTGATTTGGCTTAATATAAATGAAACTGAATTGAACTGAATTGAGGTGATCCTCCCCTGTAAACATCTACCTAGAAGAAACTTGTGAGAGCTACTCCTGACTGTGGTGAAAGAAGGATTCACATCAAAGTACAAATACGTCAATGTAAAAATACTACATTACCAAAAAAAAGTCTTGTATTCAAAATCCTACTTGATTTTTGTGGCCATTTGGGGGGGCAGCAGAAACAGCACTGACATATCACCAGCTTTTAAATGATGTAGCAAACCTGTAAGCAGACAGTGGCATATTTACACATCGAACAGCTCCAGAGCAACATTATCATTCATTTATATAATACTAAAAGTATTTGTTTTTGCCACTGACAGGCTAAGATTGTTATAATAAGTGTCTGATGACATTACGAAGAGGATCCCTGCAGAGGCAGGCCTTTTTGTTAAAGAGTAAGATCCGTTTTGTTTAAGCAGAAACAGCTGTTCTCAGCTCTCACCAAAGCCAGACTCCATTCACAGAAACATTCATTTTATCATCGTAAAACACACTTCATTCAAATGTGACAGGAACTAAATAAAACTGCCCAAAACGTCTCAGTTCATCTTTTCACTGTTCCAACAATCACCAACAACTCTGGTTTGGTTGAAATAAACTCCTGATTCACTGATCTGAGAGAGGAGTGAGAGAGAGGGTGGGCATCAGTGGGTGAAAACAGTGTGCAGAGCCTAAATATTTTCATATCTAACTCTGGAATTATTTTATAAAAAGACATTATGACCAGAGAGATGTAAATATGTCAGACTTCAGCAGATTTTCCCAGTAAAAAAATGGTAATAACTGGATAATGCAAACTCGCTTTGTGACTCCTGTCCATCTAACAGTGCATTCACTGCAGCTGGTGCTGCTTTTTTTTCCACAACTATTCATTTTCACAATCGAATGTCAACTCAAATGTATATTCAAATCTAGAAAATTCCTTGACAGCCCTAGTTCACATGATGAATGTTAGCAAGGTCAAGCAGGGAGCAGAGGGTTTTTTAACCTTAAACTCGCAAATTGAACTGATCTACCTTCTAATAATGATCCTTGTGAAAAGCATAATGTAGCATAAGAAGTGGGGCTAAAACCAATCTGTTTTTACTTCTTTAGGCATGTAGTTATTATGTATTGGACAGACTAATAGCAAAATAAAATGTCTTAACACAGAAAACATTACCTGGAGATTCAATAAGGTAGTTGTATATGTCATATTCGTCCACTTTGATGGAAGCAGACTGAAAGGAACTCATCAACCCCTATTTCTTTCATTTGTTTTTTTCTACAATTATATGTTGCATAACATAATTGTTTGTCTGACTTGGCTCCTAATAGCTAAAAAGCAATACAGCACATACTTATTTTGTGCTATTAAATTGGCAAAAACCTCAGAATTTGTATTTACCAGCAGTCAAATTAGAGGGCCTGCTTTGACCCAAAAAGAAACCGAGACATGACGCAAGAGCAAAGTGTCCAGATGTGCTTCTCTCATCTGGAGCTTTTTCTCTGAAAACAGCTGCCTGACGCTCCTGGAAAGAGTGTTGAGAGGGTGGTGAGAGGAAACAATGAGCTAAAACGCAGTGTAAAGCTCTGTAAAGCTGAGGGGAGCTGCAGATAATTCTCTGTGGGTTCATGTTGTTTTCACTTTGTCATTTGATACGTTGTAATAATATCAATTAGAGCCACGTTAAGTAAAGGTATTAAAGCATCATAAGCAAAATATACTTAAAGTATCAAAAGTAAAAGTACTTGGCCAAAAAATGGCCTTTGATTGGCATATTTTTACATATTACATTACAGATTGTATCCAACTATTATACTGCTATTATATTTTGGGGTGATTGAGGTGGCACTAGCTTTAAATATTTTATATACAGTCTGGTAGTTTGATCTGAGCAGGGTTTGGTGTCAGGGTGGAGCAGAGTTTGAGCTGGGGCTCAGGCTGTGATTATTTTCATTGTCGATTCATCTGCAGATTATTTTCTGGATTGATTGATTAGTTGTTTGATCCACAAAATGTCAGAAAGAAAACGTCCATCGCATTTTCCACATCCCAAGGTCACGTCTTGAAATGTTTAATTTTATCTGATCAAGTCCAAAAGCCACATATTCAGTTTGCAATGATAAAACACTGAGGAAACATTTTGGTATGTTTGCTTCCAAAATGACTCAAATGACTAATTGACTATCACAACTGTTGCAAATAATTTTTTGTCGATGGACAAAATGATCAATCAAATAATCATTTCAGCTCCAGTTGAGATCCTAGAGGATCACCAGATAAATCTGAGGGGTTGAAGTTTAGATTGGAAACGTCTTGTTGGTGGAACAGCTAAGAATTCATAGGCATCTGAAACAGAACGAGTCCCCAAACAACAGGTTTCCTCTTTAACAAAGCAAATTATCACCTGAGTGCTGAGACGAAGGTGTCTTCAGTGAGCTACAGCTCAGCCAAGTGAAAAACAGTGGAGAGAACTGCTGCTTGCTTCTATTGTCATTAAACAAGCCCTGATCGTGCCCAGACAAGCTGAGTCAGTTAGCCAACCAGAGGTTGGCAAAATGCTGCAGCGCTGATATGGAGGTGTGGTTCACTCTACAAATGTCTGTTTTCAAATAAAGATGCTCGCAATAACGATGGCTACATATTAGAACAATATACAGAAGACAAGACTGTTGCTTGAACATATCACAATGAAGTAAATGTTGATTGCACAATGTAATACAGAATATATTAGAATAATGACACCATTGGTGTTTTGATTGGCTCGCTATCAGCCTCACTTTCACTGTGCAGCTCTGTCTGTCACTGGATTCGATCTGCTGGGAAAAAGAAGGCTGACTGGTGATCAAGTGAGGCTGGCACCATTTTTTATCTGCTTTCATGTCTCCATTATAGACTGAATGAATGAATGAACTGGTGCTTTTTCTTCTAATGTTTTCTTCTACAGTCCCCTCCACCCTGACACCAAACCCTGCTCTAGTTGCTTGTTTGTGGGAAACAGTATTCAAACTATGTTATTACTCCATATAAAACTTCTTCACTGAACTTCTTCAATGAACACGTTTTCTTCTCTTATTTCCAAAGTGCTGATGATTGTTTCTTCATGGAAATTTGGAAGTAAATGCATTTATTGAAAACGCATGTATTCTGTGTTGCTGGTAGTTGCTGGGCTCTGAGGAAAATGTAAAGTGATCCACTTGTCTTATGACAGCGGTGTTAACAGTAATACCACTTAGAAATGCTGGGGGGGGCTCCGTCATTCCAGTCAGATAGCACAAACAAACAACTAGCTCACTAGTAAAATGTGAGGATTATTTACAAATGTTAACTGGAAATATTAAACCCTTCCTGTCTTGTCTTTCACACTTTGTTAGGATATTGATGACAAGAACGCCTTCAAAGATTTTCTTGTCAGAGTCCTCTGCCTTCAGGGAGATCTGGACCGAAACCTGGCTTCTCCTCATCTGAACCCATCAGAAGCATCAGAGTTCTTTCCAGTCTAGTAGAATTAAAGTCAATCAAACAAATTTGTTTCTCCTTTATTATTTGCTATTTTTAATGCAGTCGGTTGCTTTAAATTTTGTAAATATTACTGTAAAAAAAGGTAACAGTGTAAAAAATACAATATTTCCCCCTGGAGAACAAGCAGCATTAAAGGGAAATACCCCAGTGAGCAACGAGAGTAAGCATCCATCACTGCCTTCCACCGCTGCCGGCTGGATACACTGATCAACAGATTCACTTCCAGCAAACTAACAAAGTGGATGGAAATCATTCACTGTCAGACAAGAAGTACCTTAATGCCCACACACAACATGCTGTCGGGGCTTGACTGCATGTTTGGAAGATTCTAACATCAACAACACCTCTTACTTGGAAAGTAAAAAGAAGCACTTAGATGTGGAGGCTCACATCAGGAACAGCAGTGTGTCCTGTTTGGCACAAACAAAAGCCTGGATGGAGCTGCTCAGTGCTGAGTGTCTGTTTCCTGATCTCTCCCGCTTTGAGGAGCTGTTTTCTTCTTTTCCCCTGAGTCAGCAAACAAGCCGAGTTTTTAACCTCCTCCAGTTGCCAGATGACTTGCCTCTGCCTGCTTAATCTGACTCCCTCGCTCAAACTGTTGATATTACACTGGAGAGCAGGCCTGGCATCCATCAAGCTGCAGAAAGCTGGAAACAAATGGCCTGTGTGGGCATACAGTACATAACATGCGAGATGATTTGCATGCAATTGTGTGTGTGTGTGTGTGTGTGTGTGTGTGTGTGTGTGTGTGTTTTTACTACAAGAAAAAACAATTGCTCTCCCTGTATATAATGCAGCATCTCAGCATCTGACTGATTGATTTCAGCTGCCATACATTTCATGTTAGCTGCTTCTGACCTGTTGCTGACTTAACCATCACAAGCTTTCGGCAAGAGAAGTCCAGCACAAAAGTATTCAGGGAGTAAAAGTTCAGCATGCAGCCTTGAATGACAAGAACAGGAGTCTGCAGCTCTGCCTTGAACCATAACGGTGCAGGACATTCAGTGGTGTTTAGCTGTGAGGTCTGAGGGGAAACATTGAGCAGCTTCATGCAGCCTTTCCTGACTGAATAACAGTTAATAAAACCACTCCCGTGTAAGTCCCGTCGGGTCAGTCTCACCTGCAGCTGCTTGTACCTGCTGACGGTCCTCGGTTCGTGTACCGGCAGAGAATGAGCGCAGAGGAAAAAGTGCAAAGACAAGATGCTGCCGCAAAACACGACAGCCCGCATCCTCTTCTTCCACAGACACAGGCTGGACGGTGACTGAGTGCAGGCAGGCAGAGGAAGAGGCGTGAGGAAGAGTCTGTGCAGTGGAGCGGAGGGGGATCTTATAACCCGCCGCGGGATTTCTTTGTCCTCTTCAAATGACACTTTTTACGAGTGCTCCAAGCGCTCAGCTGCACCTCACACGTCATTTAACCCCTTTCACTCCGAATGGACCACGATGCTAAGTTGTAGCCTGTCTCCCACAGCAGAGGAGCCAGTGATCGCCTGAGTAGAGGAGCCCAGCGCGGCTCAGGGAGGGTGGTGCCCGGCTGCTGCTGCTGCTGCTGCTGCTGCTGCTGCAGGAACCTCAAAGTACAATTGTGGATTTGTTGTTTTTCTCCATGAACACAGCTGTAAGTAGGCTGCATGATGTCTGTGATTACAGGGTGCTCTCACGAATCACTAACTGCCGAAGTCATTTACACTGACGGATGACTTTTTATTTTAACATTTCTTTTCTGTCCTGTGTGTCAGATGGGACAGATAGAAGGAGCAGGTAGCCCGCAGCTCATGATCGGCACGTTAAACACACCAGGTGACCCAGCGGTACTTAACTCATGTTATCATCCATCAGCTGGTGTATGTTGGGGCAGAAGAACTCCACGGCCAGTTAACAGGCACAATGATGTATTACCAACTGCCTCATTATTCAGTGATAAATAATTATTTGTGGTTGCTGAACGCAGCTGTCTGCTGCTCATAGAGAAGATGATGAGAGCAACATGCAAACCAGACGTCCTCTAAGACCACAACAGTGAGCTAAAGGGAGAGTTGATGCTACTTTCTTTCAGGCTAGCCACTTTATTTTTCTCCTTCTCAAAACATTCGTGTATAACCCATATGAATGTCAGCCAGCCATGTCTACTTCAGCTGGAGAAGAGGGAGGAGGTCCAGCAAATCAACAGCACCCAAACTGCAGCTGATCTGAACCCAACCACCCAGAGGCCAGCAGCTGCCTGCTCTGAACATGGCCGGATTCATCTTTTTGAGGGTTCTGGGGAAAAAAATATGTTGTTGGGCTCCCGTTCCCTTTAATTTCCCATTTCGTGCAGACAGAAGTGTATATGTGGCAGCTTCATTATGTATTTGCACAGAAGCACAGAACGCCAACCAGAGCTCTTACATGAGAATACTACCTGGTAACAGGCTCTGCATGTCAGCTGCTTTGTGGTCGCCTACTTTCATGAAACAACTTTATTTGTGAAAATGTGAGCATGTTATTCTGAGTCTTATTCTTTCCTGTGCTGCTGTAACACCTGAGGTTTCTGTGAAAACTGCAAAAATGATGTGAGACGGGACCTTGAACTTGACCTCCAAAAGCAGGTTGTGGTCCCTGCTGCCACATCCTCCAGAGAGCACCTGAGCTACAGCTCATTAGTGGTGTAACTGCTGTTTAAAATGAGCTGCTATTACTACTTGGTTTATTGGGTTTATTTTATTGTTCAGGCATGTCCTTTTATAAGCAGTTGTTTTGATATAGTTATTATTGTCATCAGTTTTTAATTTTGGGCGAGCTCTGCACAGCTACCTGTACTTTCCACAGGGTGGCAGACATCCTTTGCTGTGTTTGTTAATTGCCCATGCAGAGATGACTGGAAACCCCTGTCTTTAATAACCAGTTCACCCTCTGCTGCATATTGAGTCATTAGCATGGTGATCTCAAAAGAATGAGAAGAAAATAGGACAATGAGAGAAAACTCTCTGTAAATCCTGGGTAAACACCCTTCGTCAGTGTGTTTTATACGGTTTCTGAGATGATGATTGGTGATGAGAAGCTAAATAAATCGTGGAGCAAAGCACAGCAGATCACAAAGCTAAAGACCAAACCCAAGAAGAGAAGCAACTACAGAACCAGTATCAAGAGCAGAGGTCCTGTTGATGGATGTGATTGAAGACCTGGACTAACACATGACACAGAAACCAAAGAAGAACTCTCTGGAGACGATTCCTCCAGTGCTTCATTGTCGTCCACCCCATCAAGTGAACTAGATACCTGACATTCTCTTGACTCCTTTAGAGGAATTTGGCCTTCCTGATCCTCCAAGCTGGCCTGAACATTCATTGTCTCCTCCTCTCCTCTCTGTCCACTCATCCCACTTCTCCCAACTTCTTTACCTTCTCATGTCCCCAATGAAAGATATCAGTCATATTTGAAAAAAAGTTGCACAACCCAGTTGTTTTATTATGATCTTGAGTACATTTGTGTTTCTTTCTTGGTGCATTTAAAGACTCTTTAAAGAAATCTTTCTCCTTTGCTCCTGGTTGAAAATTGAAGTCTTGTTTTGTTAAATGTCTTCACTACATGCTCTCCTCATATGTTTCTTGCTTGAGGAATCCTTGCCTTATAAAAACAAGCCAACACTTGCAAATTCCCATAAAATCTGGATACACTCGATACAGCAAACATTGGTCTGATGTAAACGTCCCTTTCAGCACTAATACATCAAAATCTTTTTTTTCTCCATCACTGCAAGATTCTTCTTTCAACTCTGGCACACTAAGAGCATGAAATCATTTGGGCATTTTTATATGGATGGTACTTTTGCTTCTTTCATCCACTGGAAAAACGCATTGTTGCTAACAACCAGTTCTTTTGATGTTAGCCTTAACCCTAACTCATCTGGCGTACTCTCTGATCCACCAAATAAAGCCAGTTGGACATGGTTCTTACTAAAAGCCCAATATGGAAAGGGTGTGGTTACTCCGAGAGGAACTGCATGAGGACACATGGGATTTGTATGAAGTTCCACTCCTTGGTCATTTGTGCAAGACGTGGACGTCTACAGTTTCAGCTTCTCCATTACCTTCACTATTTCAGAGGAGAATATACATATATATGTATATCCAAGATACTATATACCCACCTTATCCACTTAACCCTTGCTCACTTTTTGAACAGTACTGGACAGACATACTCAAAACTTTGTCATATGTTTTTGGTCCCTCTTAATCCATCTTCACCAATAGCACTATTTGAATTTGCTGAGGAAATGAATCCTCCAAAATATAAATTAAATACTCCTGTAAGACATCTGGTTTTCTGATTGCTAGAAGATCCTTGTCAAGTGGAAAGATGAAATGTCACCCATCTGTACTCATTGGATGAGGGATCCATGACAGGATCGGCCAATGCATTTTTAAAGCCTGGCAGTTGTTCATCAGGGAAGTCAAGATTTGCAAGTTTGATAACAAACCCTTAATTAAACTTCGTCTGACTACAATATATCTGTTGCAGTTATTCATGATAAAGGTGTGATGTGCCCGGGCAACATTATTGTCAAAGTCAGACTGAAGTCAACTGAAGCCCAGACAGTGGTTTGGGGAAAAAAAAAAAAATATAATAATAATAATAATAATAATAATAAGAAGAAGAAGAAGAAGAAGAAGAAGAAGGTATAAATGAACTTGCTAATGTCGCTCTGGTTACCTTTCAATGTAGTTGGCTGAACAATGCCTGAAAATGAGCTGATGGTACGTATAGCAGCAGGTCACGTCTCATCCTATATTCTCATACCATCACAGTTTGGATTATAATGAAGGTGATTTAAATGGATGCTTTGTAAACACAGGTGGGGGTCTCACTCTCTCCTGCTCAGCTTTTTGAAATAAAAAGAAGAATTCCACAAATGACACAGTACTTTAGTCAAACCATATGTGCCTCTCAACCAGAGAGACATCTGCTGATCAAACTGGACTCTTCTTGCAGCCTTCCTGTGATTTTGCTCTCCGGGTTAACCACAGTTTTTGTGAGAAACAACTGATTCTCTGTTTCCTGTCGAGTTGCTCAAGTTGCTCATCTATCTTTAATATGTCTGCTTGTCTCTGCATCCAGCTTTATGTTTGCAGACAGAGTAAAATCAGAACAGCTGCTGCGCTGTCAGCTCAGCTTCTTTGTGTGACACTTCAGACAGGCAGCAGAGCCAATGTCTGGCTGGTGGATGCAGATTCATGTTGGATAACAGAAACAATTAATCATGCATTACTTCACACGCTGACAGTCGGGTGTCTGAGCTTGGAAACTCCTCAGACAGAGTGAGAGCGCTGTCTAATGACTGGGTGGTGTTGGAGCTTGATGACAGGTTCGGTTGGCACCAGCTACATATGAGCTTTACAGATTTACATACACAGGATTCACATTGAACACCTACAGCGCTTGAATACGTTTTCACCCTCACCCCCCATCTTACAACTGCAAATTAAGTCTTTTTTATTGGAGTTGTATGTAATGGACCAACACAAAATCATCCATAATTTTGAAGTGGGAGGAAATATTACATGATTTTCAAAATTACTTACAAATAAAAATCTGAAAAGTGTTGAGTGAATATGTATTCACCCTCTTTGCTGTGAAACCCCTAACTAAGATCAGGTGCAACTAGTTGCCTTCAGAAGTCACATGCTTAGTTAAATAGAATCCATCTGTGTACAGTTTAATCCCAATATAAATACACCTGTTTGTGAAGGCCTTAGAGAGCATTACCAAACAAACAACGTCACGAAGACCAGGGAGCTCACCAGACAGGTCAGGGATACATTTATGGAAAAGTATAAAGCAAGGTGATAAGATATATCCCAAACAGAGCACCGTTAAATCCATTGTTACAAGATGAAAAGAATGTGGTACAACAGCGGCTCTAACAGCAGACGACTGCCGACCAGAACTGATGGACGAGGCAAGGAGAGCGTTAATCAGAGAAGCCAAGAACCAAGAGGCTGATGGTAACACTGGAGGAGCTGGAACGATCCACAGCTCAGGTGGGAGAAATCTGTCCACAGAACAACTATCAGTCATGCACTTCACGAATCCTGCCTTAATGGAGGATTAGCAGGAAGAAAGCTGTTGCTGAAAAAAGTCAGAAGAAATCTTTTCTTCTTTCTTTCAGCAACATCCTGTTTGGACTTTGCTACAAGCCATGTGGAAAAACTGCAAACATGTGGGAGAAGGTCCTCTGCTCAGATGAGACCAAAACAACTTTGTGGCTCTGGTGCAAAACACTGTGGTGGAAACCAAACACTGCACATCATCCTGAGAATATCAGCCCCACAGTGAATCAGTGGTGGCAGCATCATGCTGTGAGGATGGTTTTCAACAGCAGGTACTGGGAAACTGCTCAGGATTGAGAGCAAGATGGATGGAGGCAAATACAGGGCAAAGAAAACCTGTTTCAGTCCACAATAAACCTCAGACTGGGACAGAGGTTCATCCTCCAGCTGGACCTGAAGCACACAGCCTAAGCTACAGGACAGCTATGCAGGGACTAACATTGTTTGAATACTTAATAAAAATTGCACTTACAACCCCTTGTATATATTTACCACATATTTACAAATGTTTGTAAAATCACCAATTTCTCCTCATTATTAATAGGACTGATCCATTGCATATGCAAAAATACTTATTTGTGTACATTATACTACCAGTTTTATCTGTCCATCTGTTCAATACAAATGTATGTTTAAATAGAGAACTCTTTGATCAATGAAGAGTGGAGCACTAACGTGACCAGACATCAATGCCTGCTGCCGGTGCTGCTGACACATTTTGTTCAATTTTGCCTGACACTAACATCTTAAGTAAGTTTATGATATTCAGGGTTTGTTGACAGTGTGTAATAAAGCTCAATAATAAGCTGGATAGGGTTTGTATTGGATTGTTACATCAGCAGGTGTTTCTAATATTTTTTTCACTGCTATAACATACATGATGGGAATAGGCCACGTGGAACAGTTAATGAATTTGGACTCCAGGTGTGTCACAAAGTCCATGAAATCCACGAATCTGCTCTTTTATTTATAATATTGTATCACCCACAAGTGTCCTTGTCACATACAATCACCTTTTGTTCAATGGAGGGTAAGGGTATCCTCTACAGTCAGCTGTCCGTTTAGATGGGAACCACTTGGTGTCATGTGCTCTCTTCCCTTGGTCAGGTTTGCCCTCTGCTGTTCTATATTATGTATAGTATTCAGTGTATTCAATATATTATGAAATGCCACATTTATATGCAATAAATTGCGAGAGCAGGTGTTCATTGTAAAAACACATTCCAGAATGAATCAGCTGAATTAAAGACGAAGACCAAAACAACAAAAGTAAATATGGAAACAAATATACACAGTTCTGAGAAGACGTTTACCATGAAACAGCTGTTGTGCAAGAGAGACTTATCACTGTAACGGCAGGGGGCGCTGTTACATTTGCGCTGCACACCAAACGCCGTTGAAGAGAGCGTGAAGTTAGCTGGAGGTAGAGTCATTTCAATGTTACCGTCGAAATAAAGGTTTCACAAAAGCAACTGGCACTTTCAGAAAGAAAAATAAAAACCAACAACTGTAGAAAAATATATAGAATATTCTTTTTGTGTTGCTCGCTATATTTCATTTTGGTGTTCTACGTTACTAGAAAACTGTTTCTTCGGTAAAGATTTTTATTTTGAAGATTCGAACAGGATGTGATTAGCTACGTTGACATCGGTGATTAAACTTGAAAATGAAGGATCGGTGAAGAGGAAGAAGAAAAGGAACTTGCTCTCGGCTAACTACATTAGCGATCTTCTGGCTTTAGCGTTTTGATAATGGCGCCTTTAGACCTTGATAAATACGTTGAAATAGCAAGACACTGCAAGTACCTGCCGGAAAATGATCTAAAGGTGAGACGAAGAAGCTGAAATGAGCGGAGCGTTAAGCTAAAGGAAGCAGTCAGGGTTACTAAACGAAGTTTGGTCAACAAGCGTGGCCGGAATTGTTTTAACTGCTAGCGTTTAGGTTACTCCTCCGAGGTAACTTAGCAAAGATAATTGTCTGTGTGTACATTTTACCAGCGTCACCAATGGTAGCCATCATCGGCTAACAAACTTGGAGGGAAGTCTCAGGTTGGACAGGAAAGTCAAAGAGGAAACTGTAATGCTTCGTGCTACCAGCTAACAAGTACATGTTAGAAATGGTGCGGAACATGGAACATGGAAACCACAGCAGCGCAAACCAAACAGAGCCTGTACACACAAGCAGTTCATTGTGACCTCGCAGCAGTGCCGAGATCGTAAAGTGGTTGATGTGATGCCACCAGGGGTTCAGCGGCAAACCATCAGCCTCTTTCCGTCTCTCCGGTGTCAGTGGACACATCGGTCCCTGTTATGGTTGCTCACTTTGATACGTTTAACGCTACAGACAAACCTCCGAGCTGAACCTGTTTTTCATCCTCCTGTCGACCTGACCCTGTCTGCTTACATGTCCTCTGTCTGTCAGCAGTGATATTTGGATAGTCTGAAATGCTTTCCTGTTAGAAGAAGCAGCACCAGTAAACGAGTCACTGTGCATGACTGAGAGCACTGACTGATTTCCTGTTTATTTTTCAGAGATTATGTGATTATGTTTGTGATTTACTGCTGGAAGAATCAAATGTTCAGCCAGTCTCAACTCCAGTGACTGTTTGTGGGGATATTCATGGTCAGGTAGGCCCCGCTCATTTCTTGATCTAACCCTTCCACTGTCACTGTCCCTGTGAGTTTCACAGCTTAATGATTGATGAGTCGCCCCAGTCCAGAGCAAACACGTGACTGGCAATTGGTCAGAACATCAAATGGTCATTGTCTGTCTTCTTTTTAAAAAATGTCCATTTATCTCCAGTAAATCGTCCTCTTTGATTTCCTGTCCAGTTTTATGATCTCTGTGAGCTCTTCAGAACTGGAGGCCAAGTTCCAGACACAAATTACATTTTCATGGTAAGTAAGATTTCTTTGTTAGTCTAAGTTGCATTAATGTAGAGGCGTGAAGTCATGCTTTATGTCTTAATAAGTCTGTCAGTGTGCAGGTTGATTTTAGGAAGGAATGCGAATGCACACTGCAGCATGTAAAAATGTAATCAATCATGACTTGAAAAATGCCATGCAAGGCAAATATATTGTGATCTATCATATACGACTGTGCTAGGAGTACTACACATAACATACAGGATATCATAGAATCACCTGTGTGATGGTCATCGTATGAAGTCTGAACCATTGACGTCATTACTGCATTGCATCCTGAATTAACCCTCAGTCCCAGTCCTGCATACAAAACACAGTGCCACAGCTTTGTCTTGGTCTGTGTATATTTACAGTTTAGTTAATTATGTCATGCCAGACATTTAGCCCATCACACAGGGGATTACATGGGCAAAAATTAAACATCAAAAACATAACAGTACATCCTCTGGTATCATATGAGTAAAACCAAAAGAAGAGCATAAATCATAAAATAGCATACTAAATGTATGATATATGATAAGATAAGACTTTATGATCCCACAGCGGGGAAATTCAGTCGTTACAGTCAGCAACTATTACAAAGAGCAAAAACAGTGGCAGAAAAGGGTCAAGATAAAAAAGTGCACAGGATAAAGAAAAGAAAAACAACTATGTGTTTGTACATTTGTACAGATTATAAAAATACTGAATGCCATAAAAATCCTACTGCCATAAAAGGTACTATTGCTAATATTCTTATGATAAAACCAACTAATGGCATGTTGTATTGCACATTCGAAAAAAATATACAACAGTTTAGAAGTTGCACCAGATGAAATGGATAATATGAGCATTGATAACAGTTGTGCAAAACAAAGTGGGTTTATGAAGTAGAATTGGATAAACAGCATCAACACAGTGCAACATCACATGATGCTGGAGTTTAACAGTCAGCTGTTGCGATGAAGGACTTGTGATAGTGTTCTTTCTTATTCACCTGACATTGATTTCTGACAGGGAAAAGCAGCTAATTTCTCCCCGAAGAAGCTGGAACCAGAGGATGTTTGGGGTTTTTTTTGCTTGAAAAAAATGACTGAAACAATTTTCAAAATAGTTGCCCATTATTTCAACTCTGCTCATCATACATAACATATGTCAATGTGCACTAAACTATATCCTGATAGAGGATTCATTGTTTGTACAATTCTTTGCTCATCTCTCAGGCTTTCTCCAACTAACTGCCTAACGAATGTTTCATACATAAATAGCTCTCTCATCAGTCTGTGCAGCATGGTCCCTGTTTAGAGAAGAGATCAGCATGCTGAAACGTTCACAATAACAAAGACATTTGAAACCAAAGTATCAAAGAACAGAAAATGTCCACCTGAATGATGGGGGACAAAAAAAAAAATGACAATATCTAGTAGAACTGTTTCACCCAATGAAAGCTTTCTAATGTCCCACAACCTGACCAGTGAGTCCAGCAGCACATGCAGGCTTGAACAGGTTGGGAATATGTAACATGTTGCTGTGTTATGAATGGATGCATGAAGTGTTCTGGGGTCTCTGATGTGTCCTCTTTTTCCTCCTCCAGGGAGACTTCGTAGACAGAGGATATTATAGCTTGGAGACATTTACACACCTTCTAGCTTTAAAGGCAAAGTGGCCGGATCGTATCACACTCCTACGTGGAAACCATGAAAGCAGACAGATAACACAAGTGTACGGCTTTTATGGTGGGTACACTGCCTCACTGCCACTGTTTATGTCTGCAAGTGTTTCCTGTTTGAGAAGCTCATCAAACCATATTGACATGTGTGTTCTGCTTATTTTTAGATGAGTGCCAAACAAAATATGGAAATGCAAATGCCTGGCGGTATTGCACAAAAGTGTTTGACATGCTGACTGTGGCGGCCGTAAGTTCATTCGTTGTTCTGTCAAGTTGGTCACGTGATGACATTTGGCTGTTGTAACAGAATGTGAATCTTATTGTGAAACTATAATTTTAAAATGCTTTTTTTTTTTCTGTATTTCAGGCCAGTTCATTTAATTTAATTTCAGTACACTATCAAAATCAACCCACAGAGACTTGAAGGATGCTCAACATAGTGAATGCATCAAAATGAAATCTGCACTGCATTTCATTATGAAAGTTAATTTAAGTCATTTTAGCTTTAATAGTGTTAAATGGCGGAGTGATCAGTGTGTCCTTCCTGTTGGTGCTCTCATGTGCTGGAGTGAAGGTCTTTGTCAGTCAGCTGCCACGTAGCTTTTGGCCTTTTTATGATGTTTTCGGCACAGAATCGTTTTGTTTCTCCAGTTTTTACCACGTGATGTTAGGGCTGTCACTTTTCAGAAAGTCAGGATTGAACAAATTCCAGTTAATTTGTTTGCATGCTCTCTATATTTTCCCAAGTGGTGTCATATAACTACACTCTGTGGAATGAGATGTTGTGACATTTGTCTTGTGGCTCCAGTTTTGTCGTTATCCTGAGAACCTTCTGAAAACAATGCTAATGGCCTGCGTGTCCTTGCATGTAAGTCTTATCAATGACGGCCTTTTTACGAGCTTTGAGCGAGGGTTCCCAGTCAGGTGAGGTTGTCCAGGTGACGTTGCTCCACTCATTTCTGGTTTGAATATTTCATTGTTTCAGGTTCAAACAAAAGTTGTAGTTTCAAGTGAAAAGTGACATCCCTGTCTGATGTGCTGTCTGAGATGGTTCATTGTTTAATTGTTGGGAGCAGCTATAAAAGGCTGCTAGATGATGGTATTAATAAATGTGGGTGTTGCAGTAGAGATGAGATGAATAGTGGGAATAGACAACAAAGGGAGAATCGAATGCTTCAACCAAACCGTTTGTCAGATTATCAAACGGTGTCTGAAACCCCCTCCTCCACACCTTTCTACTGTCTGAACTCAGGGGTGGTGGCAAACAATTTTTGTTTCCATCCCAAAGCTCACACTATTGCTGTCACTTTTTTAGATGTGCAAACAAGGACAGCACCATGAATGGCTTTGAGGGGAGATTTAAAGAGACAGTGTGTCATTGTCCCAACACCCATGATGACGACCAGGCTTTGTCCTGCCTTAAAGTATGTGGGTTCAGGACAGCTTTAAATGGTTTTAGCTTCCAAGTTGGTCAGCCGTCATGTCGTAAGAATTTGTTCATCCTTTAAAATGTCTGCACGTTATTCCAGTATCACTCTACGCAAGATTTGGTCTATTGAGATGGATCATGAATGAGTATGCTTGCATTCGTTTTGTCAGTTAGCTAATTCAGTTAAGCGACATTATGTAACAGTTTCATCTGGTAGCTGGTGTGTGTGAATATTTAGTAATAGCTAAGTCTGAACTAGGTTTGAACTGAGACCAGATGGTTGATACTGAGTCATTATCATCCTCTATGACACAGACATGGGATAAAACAAGTAGCTGTCTCAACCAAATCAGGTTATCAGGTTGTTCTTGTGAATCTCATTCTGGCATCAGCTGGGCTACACAGGTCACAGAGCTTGCCTTTGTATATGCATAGATATAAAACCAATAATGATCCTCTAACTCTCAGTAAGAGAAAGCAAGATTACTAAAACATCTTAGACCTACAGACCGTTTTGCGATGGGATCACACCAGCCGTGGTGCCTGTCAACATATTAAACCCATGAGTATAGTCATTACTGTATTACAAGGTGCGGACCACATCCATCTTTGATCTCGGCCTTTGTTTTGATCAGACAGACAGACATATAGAATATATGTATATAGAAATAAGTGGTTCATTTGTCTTGTTTTTTCCAGTTTGCAAATTTGAACTGACTCAGTTCTGTTCACTGATTGGCTGTGACTGTATGCTGCCACTCAGAACGTTGACTAGTTGTCATCGAATTTGTTGGTGCAGTGGCAGAAGAGAGGGACATTTGCAAACCTCAACTTTGGAACATTTCTGATGTAGACTTCTTCATTGATTGAGTCATTTTTTATGCATGTACAATATCAAAACTCTCTGTGGTATCCTGAACTGCCTGATTTTGACATCTTTTATTCTCTAACCACAGCTGATAGATGAGCAGGTCCTGTGTGTCCATGGTGGTCTTTCACCTGACATCAAGACTTTGGACCAGATCCGCACCATTGAACGCAACCAGGAGATTCCCCACAAGGGGGCCTTCTGTGACCTTGTGTGGTCAGATCCAGAGGACGTGGACACCTGGGCCATCAGTCCACGAGGAGCAGGCTGGCTGTTCGGCTCCAAGGTTACTAACGAGGTGTGTTGTGTCGTCAACATTTGAAACTCATCTGTGGAAAATTGGGGAAAAAACATTGTTTGCATCAGTTGCATGAAAATAATACTCATATTTTGTTTTAGTTTGTTCACATCAACAACTTGAAGCTCATCTGCCGTGCACATCAGCTGGTTCATGAAGGCTACAAGTTCATGTTTGATGAGAAGCTTGTGACTGTGTGGTCAGCACCCAACTACTGCTACCGCTGTGGAAACATCGCGTCCATCATGGTCTTCAAGGACGTCAACAGACGAGAGCCCAAGCTGTTCCGCGCCGTCCCTGACTCCGAGCGCGTCATACCTCCCCGAACAACCACCCCTTACTTCCTTTAATGACTAGAGCCAGTTCTGTTTCCTTTCCACCTTCTGGAGATCTTGTCTCTCAAACATATTTATATGCAACATATTTTAAGAAATTCATGGGAGTAACATCCCATTCAGGTCTACAGCATCTTGTGCAGCAAAGGCTGCAGTCTGTTAGCAGCACACTCACGTTGAAAAAACATCCTCTTCTATCCCCAGTGAGAAAATGATACTTTAAATTTCTTCCTATTTTATTAATAAAGAAATGTTAACTGGCTTAAATGTGATTTTATGCATCCCACTGTGGTAAATAAAACATTTAAAGTGAGGGGTAGCGGGCAGTAATACATGTTCAAATAAAGAGATATGTATTCTTGAAGTATCGCTGAAGCAGTTTGAGCCTTTTGAAAGACAAGCTTTCTCCTGTTAGAGTGATCGTCTCTGGAGTTTGGAAATAAACTGTGGTCATAATTTCTCCTGTTGAAACACCTCAGACTCTCTGTAAACAGCTGCTGAGCCCCATCCTACAGCATTCTGCCTTTACCGTGAGTTTTATTTTTAAGCCTCTGTTTTTTTTGTTTTTTAAAAGAAGCTTTCTTTGTAATTTATTACTTTAAAGTGTCTTGTGTCACTGCAGACACTGCATTCTAATGGCAAACATCCACAAGTGTCTGTCTTAAACTGGCATTTACTTTTGCCTTTTCTCATCACTGTGTTGATAGATTGTTGATGCAACAGTGGTTTTTATAAGCAATATCATTTAAATTTGAAAATAAAATTTCCAGTGCAAGTGTGTTTTCTTCGCTCAGCTCAGCGTTCCCGTTTTGTATTTTCAGTAAAAAAAATGATTCATCAAGTCTTTTCAATGGATGTCACTTCAAGCACAAACTGATTATTATAATGTCTTGATTGGTGTAAGATGGCAGCAAACATAATGGGATCACTCATGGCTGCAATGAACAGGAGGTCAGTGTGGCATGGTGTAGAGGAAATAAATAAAACACATGAAAGTGGAGACCCAGTTAACAGTGAGATGAAATGAGAAGAATCCCATGTGCAGGTCATTTAGATTTTTATTGAAAGCTGGAAAAGATGCCGTGACAGATCCCATCTTCCAAGCTACATTTTAATACACGCACAGACTCACTGGATGCTTCTCTGCCGTTGTTTTACACAATCTTTGAGCTCTGAGGCTGTAAATCTGTTCTGTAGTTACTTTCCAGTATCTCTAACTCCCTGAACTATGATCATAGCCACCGTAATAACTGAAGATGCACATTTGTTTTTCATGATGAAAAACAGTCAAACCTATGACCCAGAGTGGTTTATCTAATGTTCTCACAATATGGTGTTTGTGAGTTTTGGTATGCACTGGGGATTGTAGGTACATATTTAGTCTAGTGACAATTCACACATTTTGATCTGACATTTTAAGCTCTTTTATTTTCCAACTTTACCACTATAAACATTTTACATCTTCAAACCACCTGTGCAACTCGACAGTGAGTGTGCAAAATGCATCAGTAGATCAGAGTGTCCTCAATTTTAAAAAACATTTTTTAGCTTCACTGAGAGCAATGGTTTCTTTTCATCAGTAAAAACAGTAACATTATAGTCATAATTTGAAATTAATTTAGAATGAAATCAAGTCTTAACTACAACCCTGATTCTAAAAAGTATTTGTCAAAAAGGAATAGCAAATGACTCCTTCTTGACATACACTCAATTGAAAACAGTACAAAGGCAGTATGACCTCATCAGCATCACTGATTTTTGTAAATATCTGCTTATCCTGAATTTGATGCAGCAACACATTTCAAACAAGTTGGGACAGGAGCAACAAAAGACTGGGAAACGGATGGTTTTGACTAATACAAGAGATGTTATACATTTATAATGGTAAATTATTCCAATCAAAGAGAGCCTTAAAACAGAAAACTTTGTTACCTGCTTCTACAGAGACTTAAAGGACAGAGAGGCAGAGAGTGTCTTAATCCACACATTGAGGTAGTAACTGTAATAAGTGCTTTAAGTAATTTAATTAGTCATTTGGCAGTAACTAAGTAATGAAAGCGAAAGCAATGAAAAATGAATGTGAATCAGTTTTTTAAAGATAATTCAGAAGATTAATGTTACAAAAGTAGTATGTAGGCATTTTATTTAAAATGGAGGAATTAATATTAAGATTTATGAATTGATCAAGTACAGAAATCCCATTTTATTTTGATTTATGTAAATATTCATGTTGCTCTGCCAGTAAAGTTTGATGGAATTAAAAGTCAGTGCTGTCATGCTGGAGTTCACACACCCTCACTGGGCTTCACTCGACGCTTTTATTTTGACAACAGTGACCCGGAAGTAGCTAGCCAGTTGTAGTGGAGCGGAGCCAGCGGCTGTCCTCACCCTGTCTCCTCTGCCTCCTCCTTCCTCCCAGCTCGTCACAGGACACACACCTTTCTACCAGAGTAGCATTTCAGCTCCACGCACAGCCGTCCCGTCCTCTCTGCTCGCAGACACGGCTCGTTAGACACCGGTCCACGGTCAGTTCTACACAGTGAGATGCCAAGAAAGTCGCGCTTCACCGACAGCTCGTCGTGGCTTTGACTCTGATTTGTGAGAAGCATCGCTGTGGTCCTCCTGCTCATCAACGTTAGCCGGCTGTCGAGGTAAGCAGCCTCTGTGTGACCTGTCTGAACTGACACTGATCAGCTACCACTGCTCATCTTTGTTATCCGGACGTGATTATCCACATGTTTGTTTTGTCGGGACGTTAATGGAGTTCTTCCCTGACTTCAATGATGATGATGAAATGTGATTACGTTAGATGTAGAGTAAGAGCTCTGTTACAGCTTACGACCCCGTTAAGCCTGGTTTTAGGAGTAACGTTAGCTAGTTAGGTAGATTAATGTTCACCGAGTTCATTACTGTCAACAGTAGTTTACGTTACAGCTGAGTTGGCTAATTACAGATAGTAATTAGAGCTAATAATAGAGGAACAACACAGCAGCCACCCCCTCGTGCCTTGCTATGCTCGTGTGTAGTGTCATTCAGATCTCTGTCACCCACATGGCTCTCATGTATGCAGCTTGGCTTGTCGCTCAGGGCTCATTTACAGGCATTTAATGAAACCACTGTGTCATTTCTCACCTGAAAGAGACCTGCCTCGAAAATTGAACGAGATCTGTGGGGTGTGTAAAGACTAAGTCCTGCATGGGAAATGTGTGCAGACACATTTTTCAGCAGACATGTACGTGTAAATGTCCTAAACCACGCAGGCCCTTCTTCATGATAACACGGTAATGTAATGAAGGTGGAGGGTTTTAGACCAGTGCTGTGGTTACAGATGGTACACATGATGCACAGCAGCTCAGGCTGTCCTGCAGACTTTCTGTGGCGTCACTGACAGCTACCTTCTGTTATACAGTATACACACACACACACACACACCCATGAAACTATAGTCTGTCATTCCATGGCAGAATAAACTTAACACTGGCTGCGAATGATTTGAATAAGGCACCGCATCCGCTGAACATTGTGACTCGACTGTGCGCTGCCTTGACCTGATTGTACATCCATCTTTGCAAACTGGAGGTTGCAGCTACTGTGAGAATGGAATCTGGCACAGCTCAGGTCAGCCTAAAAAAAGGTGACCATGTGACACATTTCCTCCGTACTTTCTTATTTCCATCCATATTTAAGTAGGACAACTGTAAGACACTCAGATATCTGCAGCCAGCAGCGTTTGTTTACTGATTTAGTGGCAGCAGTTTGTATGTCAGCATGTTACATATCAGTGGGTTTGAAATGGTTGAAATCTCTCTCTCTCTTAGATTGATGGATTAACAAATTGCATGCTCTCATTGGTGCAAATGGTACTTTGGTCTGGTTTGCCACTGTATTCAATATTTTTAACCATTTTAAACCAAGCAGTATTTTCTTTGAATGCGTTACCTGTCTGCAGTCTATATATAGTCTGTCTGTTTGTTTATAATCAGGTGTGAAAAGTCAGTGTCATGACTGGAGCTGAGACTGAGGATGACATTCCATTAGGCGAAAGGAAGACTGTCACAGATTTCTGCTATCTCCTGGACAAGTCCAAACAACTCTTCAATGGGCTGAGGTCAGTTCTATCTGCTGGACTGCATTTTGTAATCAAGCATTCACTTTCAGTGCAGGGTGGTGGGAAAGACATGCAGTGCACAGGAATGAGATGTAATGAATCCAACTCAGCATCCCCAGGAAGTACGTTCATATCCATGGACATGCAGCACATGATGTTCGTCCAGTGCCAAGGTTCAGTGCCAGTACAGGAAGTAGTCTGCACCTTACGTAGCCTGTAGAGCGACACTGATTTATCACTTTGGCTGATTTTATTGCAGATATTGCCCCATCACAGATATATCTAGGTTCCTGTCCTGGAAAACGAGAGAAAATCGAAATATCCTGGAAAATCTTGTGATGTCCTGGAAAATTATCTCAATATTTTCCTTTAGCTGAGAATGAACTACTAGGCTGTCTATCAGAGCTCCATTAAAAGGGAGGTATTGTCATCTGAAAGGAGTAAGTTATGTTCAGGAGCATGTTAACGTTCAGATGGTAGTTTATGGACAAGAGCACTTTGAACAGGCTGCTCTCTGTTATATTGTGGAAATTCTGTGAACACACCCCAAAGTTCCATCCATGATAGCACAGGCAGGCTGGATGATTTCACAACTCAAGTGGCTGAAACTCCAAATAAAGTAAAAAACATTATCCTTCAAAAATTAGTCAGTGCTGGCTGCTAACTGTGGTGCTTTTTATTAGGTTTATAGATTAATGTCGATTTCTTCCCAGCGCCTTTTAAACAGTTGAACGATGTTAAACTGGTGAACGTGTTTGCTTCAGTTGAACGATGTTAAACTGGTGAACGTGTTCGCTTCAGTTGAACGATGTTAAACTGGTGAACGTGTTCGCTTCAGTTGAATGATGTTAAACTGGTGAACGTGTTCGCTTCAGGTGAACGATGTTAAACTGGTGAACGTGTTCGCTTCAGTTGAACGATGTTAAACTGGTGAACGTGTTTGCTTCAGTGGCTGAAGTTGACGTTCTTGCTGGCTTGTTTTGCCTGTGAAGCTTTAAGGTTTGTGATTCAGCTCTGGCTCAGAGGTTTCCAGTGTGTGCTCAGCGTTGTTGAGAGAGCTGGACAATAATGAATGGGAAGCTGAAGTTAAAATGATGCAATGGGTGTGCCACTGTCTGTGAGTCATCACCAACTAAATACTGGCTAACAGTACTTTTGTACTTTGCCAGGATTATCTCTTCAAACACAGCTCTGATTCATTAAGGTAAAAAAGACCGTGACATGACATGTTGAACTTTTTGTAGAAGTTGCTCACAGAGGGTGTGATTTGCCTCGTTAAAGACTCTCTTCAGAATATTATGATTGTTATATATATATAATACCAGTAATATGCATATTAATATCACTCTCCCATAATATTAATATTGCTGCTAAAGGGGATAAAGTAGCTAAAGCATTTAGGTATTTAAACTTTAGTTTAGATTTTACAGTTGGAAAAATTCTTGGCAGATTTTTTATTGGTGTTCAGACAACGATGGTTAATATAATTCTTAAGAAAAAAGGAATTCAGCTTATGAATGAATAATGATACATTTTATTTTTATAGTACATATGCTGTAGTATGTGCAGCAGTACGTATAGTAAGTATAGAGCACGAAGAGCTTTCCAAATGAAATAGAATGATGGAATACTACTACTACTAAAATGTAGTAACAAAATATTACAGCAAGGCAAGAAATTTGCCGTGTTGTAATACTGATTGGATGATAAAAAAAAAAATCAGTAGTAAGAGGAGAAAACAGTTGAAGTAGTCACATTAAAAGATCTAAATATTATGTTTGTATGGTCTCTTAAATCAGACCTCCACAGAGAGGAACATATTGGTGTATGGAGAGATACCTGTCTGTTTCACCTGCTAGATCATCATGAAAATGTCCTGGAAAAGTCCTGGAAAAAGGTCTCCAGAAAAGAGTGGGAAACCAGTATGTAAAATAATCCCTTTTTATTCCCACAGCAGGAAAATTTGCAGTGTTACAGCAACAAAGAGGATAGTGTAATCCTAAGAAGTATCAGTTTAAAAAAAGCAATGTAGGATACATAAGTAAAGAGTATAGTAAGCAAAACAAGGAAACGGATGAGTCCACATTATTGTGAATAGAGAATATTGATATTGCACTGCTTAGTGTACACTGATATTGCACCTCAGTGGATTTCTCAGTTTCAGTGTGTGTGATTTACTGGGAACATTGTTTATTATGAAGTCTGACAGCAGCAGGAAGGAAGGACCTATGGTGTCTCTCCTTCACGCAGGTGGAGCACCCTGTCACTGATGAGCTGCTCAGTGCTATCAGTGTCCTGCGTGGAGGGGGGGCATGTTCTCCATCAGGTACGATGGCTTAGCCATCATCCTCCTTTCTCCCACTGCCTCCACCGGACTGAGGGGGCGTCCCAGGACAGAGCTGGCCTTCTTAACCATTCTGTCTCTTCCTGTTAGCAGTCAAGATACTGCTTCCCCAGCAGACCACTCCATAGAAGATGGCTGGTGCTGCCACAGAGTCAAAAAAGGTCCTCAGGAGAGCCCCCTGCACTCTAATCTCCTCAGCAGATCCAGTCTGCTCTGGCCATTCTTATAGAGTGTATTTGTATTGTGAAGAGGAGTTTTTTGAGTTAAGCACTCATTCGTTGAAAGTTGAACTGTGGATCGATTGGCTCATCAGGGGGTGCAGATTGACATGGACCAGCCTCTCCAGGGTCCTCATCAGGTGTGTTGTCAGTGCCACCAGCCTGTAGCTGTTGAGGTCCTTGGGGTACGGAGTCTTTATTGCTGATACCATGGAAGATGTTTTCCAGAGTTGTGGCACTCTCCCCAGCTTCAGGTTCAGGTAGAACATGTGTTCATCTGTGTTCTTGAAGCCTTGAGCTGATGCCATTCAGACCCTCAGACTTTCTGGCCTTAATCCTCCAGTGTTCTTTGCTGCTCCTCCTGAGTTTGTTGTGAGAGACAGATAGGGGCAGGAGGGCTGTGTGCTGGAGGTTGTGGGTAGGGGGTGTAGGTTGGGGTGGGGGAGTGCACGGGGGCTGCAAACGATGGGGGTTTGCAGGTGGGAGGACTGGACCAGGGGAGGGGCAGATGACCTATCAAACCTGTTGAAGAAAAAGTTCACATCATTCACCCACTGTCAGTCTCTCATAGGCTGGGAGTTGGGTTCCTTGTTGCCAGAGATGGTTTTAAGGCCCTCCAGCCTCCAGACTACTGATATCGTGTTGCTGCAGCTGATCCTCCATCTTCCTCCTGTAGCTGTTTTTTCCCTCCCTGATTCTCCTCCTCAGCTCTCTGTGCACATTTTTCAGCTCCTCTTTCTTTCCTTACCTAAAGTCCCTCTTTTTCCTTCAGTCAGGAGTAATCAAGGGTTTGTTTTTGGAAAAACACCACACTGTCCTGGTGGATACAGCATTTTCCACAAAGAAGCTGATACAGTCCATGTGGGACTGTCAGTGTCCTCCCAACGAGTATCACAAAGCACTTCCCACACAGATGTATCAAAACAGTCCTTCAAAGCCTCCTCAGCATCCTTAGACCATCTATTCACTGTGTGAGTGACGGCTGGCTGCCTGTGTATGAGAGGTTTGTACAGAGGCAGGTTGTGATTGTGTCTCTTTGGTGTTGGCATAAAATCTGTCCAATTTTTTATTGTGTCTGGTGTAGCATGTGTAGATATGTGGGGTCATTTAGGAGAGTGTGCTGTGATTGTAAGAGTAGCTTTCAATATTGTTAATCTTGTCATGACGCTCAACTCAGGGGACATGAGCTATAACGTGTTCAGATGGAGTCAAGACATAAGAGCGACCTCGCTAATGGTCCCGTATTTTACTCTCCTGTGACATGTCACTCATGTTTATCATGCTCCTTTGCTACATTAGCTAGCTTGATAAGCACGTAGCTACTTTCACACCTTGTCAGCTGTGGAAGCTGATGTTTGCAGTGTAACTGCTATGTTTCATGTATTCACACGTGTTTGTTCAGGATATCTTGAAAGTTTCCCTGAACATTTATCATTGTTGCAGAGGTGTTGGTCATCTCTTGACTCTGTGTCAGTGAACCATGAGTTAACTAACTAACTAACTAACTGTGACTGTTGTGTATTATCTCCCATCTTATGACAGATCCACCTGAAATCCAGTGTCTTTGGTCATGACGGGATAAAGTTCATATACATTCAGTTATATTCATTCATTCAGTCTGAATTCCTGACGGTCCCTAGCCTCTTGTTTCTGCTCATGTAAATATGTCATGTCTATACTGTGAGGTTTGCGGATTTTGAATTTTGGGAAAAAGACCACTGATATCAGATCAGTACTTTATATACCCTTATTTGAGATACTGGAATCAACGGTGTAAATTCCACTGGGGATTGGAATTAGGCTTCAGGAGCAGCAGGGAGTGCTTTGTGGACTTTATTTAGCCAGGGCTTTGCCTCAGAAGCTGCCGCAGCCTGAAGGAGTAGACTGCCAGCACTACTCAGGACAACATCTGCAAACTCCTCATCTAATTACTCAGGGAAGAAATAATCATTTCATCTTTCCTTTTTTTTACAGTTGACATTCACCACAAAAGGTAGAATTGACTATCAGTCAAACATAAGGCATTAAAGGATAGTGATTAGTGAACATGCAAATCCAACATATTGTAAAGATGAAGGTCTCTATTAACAAGAACTAAATGTGATTTCTAAGTGCTGTCATTTTATTAATAGTGTTGAAGTTTACAAGGCACCTCTTCTCCCTTTATGAGAACTCCATTAATGTGGGATGCCTGATAAGCAGTTTTGTTGTTTTTGTCGAAGAAGGTCTGACCTCACACACCTCCACCCAGTAGATACTGTAGAAACAAATCATTTTTAAACTTGGACATTGAGTGTAGTCAGGGACTGTGCAGAGAGAGTGACTCTTGTCTGAAAGAGTGGGCACGAAATCTGCGTCACTGCCATGAATTCACTCATAGCCTTTTTTTTTTTTTTTTTTTTTTTTACTACTTTCCTGATCTGGAAATTGAAACCTTTTTTTGTGATTATGCAATTGAAGCCATTAATAGCTGAACACCACTGACCTATTTACACCATTTATAGGCTAATTGTAATTGGTTGTAGATTTATTGGCCCTCCACCATCATGGTTATAAACCGCATGCTGTCACAGATTTCTACCAGCATGATATTCAATGCTGAATGATAACAGCAGCACAAATGATGCACTCTGGTGGTGCATTCAGTTGGAGTTCCATTTCCAGTGTTGCTGCCTTGAATCTTAAACGATGTCCTTTTTGTCTGTTTTTCAAACATTTGTGTTTCTTCTATTCTAAAAATACTCAGAGAAGTTCTTCAGAAATGAGTAGCTCTTGGTCCTGTGTCAAGGAAGCTGCTTTCTCCCGTCCCTTAGAATAGGTTTTTTACTTGCTATTCATAGCACACACACAAAATTATCAGTGTCTTCTGAGTACAGTTTCTCAGAGAAACCACAGCGATGAAGTACCGTACAACTCACACAGACTTAATATGCTACTATTTGTTGTAGCACTTTACATAACACTTCCCAAAATACAATTATTTACTCACATTTCCAAAGTGTGTGTGTGATTCTTTTGAGAGGATTCACACTCTCTGCAGCATGTCTGACATCTCTGTGGCTGGGATGGTACAGTATGAGCTACAGCTCAACCCAGACTGGATTTTTTTAGACCAATACTGATATTGATATTTGGGAGTTAAAAAAACGAAGCAGTCACTAGTTGATTTTTGTTTTTTTAGCATAAACCCCTGACACAAACAGGCAGTCTGGATACAGATGCCTTAGACTTGTTTTATAATTAATTGCGACTCAGATACAAACTGAGTGGAACATTTGACAGTGTAAAAAATCAGCCAATCAGCTTGTCAGTGATCTCTGTAATGCTGGCACTAAGTGCGTTAGCCTTCACCTGTTCTCCACCTCTCACATAAAAGAAATGCTTGGTAGAGATGGAAAAGTTGGTGCGTGGGATGAAATCAAAATGCAGTGAATGGAAACTTGACTGCCTTTTCTAAATAACCTCAAACCTATTTTTTTTCTTCTTACCTATTGGCCTGGACTGTTTATTAGTCCAGCCCCATGTGGTCTGAAAGACTTACATTCTGTCATGTATATGAAAAGAAAATGCTTGAGCACTCCTGCAAGTTCTACATAGATTCTTGGGCAGTGCATTTCTCTGGGTGGGCTCACCAAATTTCTCATTAATAAACAGACAAACCTGTGATGTCATGCTCAGACTTCACACCTGTGAATGTAATATACTTTTGGGGAATTTTATTTCCCAGTATTAAATGTAGTGAATATTTAACTTGAGAAACTACTGAAATTCCAGTGAATCTGCAATATATGTGCACAGTACAGTGATCTACCTGAGCTTCTCTTCATCAGTGTTGTGCAGACCATCGTACCCGCTGACAGAGCAAAGCTTAAATTTGGATATTCGTTTTCTTCAGTTAAAGGACTGAGACTGCTCCAAATGCTCAATTTTGCTGTTGACACTTCAGCACATAAAACAAATGTAGGAGATTCTGAGAAAGCAGCTAAAAATGTCCGTCTCTGGAGCACAGTGGGGAATGTTCTTAGCTCACCTGGTGCCTGGAGAGTAAATAACAGGTTTGCTTCCAACTTGAAACCCTATCAATCTGTATCAGTGTTCTTATGCAATGTGAGTTTTTTTATTATTATTTTCTTTGTCAAACCAAGATCAAGTCCTCACAGTGACCCTTAACTGACATTTTAAATGATTATTCTAAGTGGTTGTGATATTGTTACAGTGGATATCACAATAAGCCCAGAGAGACTGCAGCGTGTGAACAGACAGATTGGCCATATGGTGTAGCAGGAGCCAGTGAACCTGTCATCTGGTGGTGAGCCAAGCAGGACAGCACTGACAGAGAGAAGGGAGAGGGCCGGGCTCTCCAGTCGGACTGATAGACCGATGCATAGAATGAGTAATTGACGAGCTGGATTAGATAAACTGTCCCTGTTTTCACCCTGTCACACTGATGCTGGTACATTCTGTTATGATGGGAGCTGAGCGTCACGCTGAGTTTGCGGTGTGTTAGTCAGAACTGATGCTGCGTTCTCGTCATGTTTGAATCGCTGCCAGAATGACTTGGTCATGAGCTAAAAACGCCCATTTTAGGGGCTCACAAATTCAGAACATGTGAAATGACTGAAATAGTGACACACCAGTTCTGTTGTTTTCATTTCATTTTGATCGTTCATACTTAGCCAAAGCAGGCAGAGCTTTTTTTCCTAACGCTCGTCACTGGGCTGACATTTGAACACTTGTTTTACAGCAATTGAAAGCTGCATCATCAACCTGTCATTTAAAATCCAGCCGGCTGTCCTCTCCTGCACTGATCATGGAATGTGACAGAAATACATGAATCATAAAAGTATGAACAGGCTTCCTACGTAATATTACTATTTTTCTTGCATTATTGTTTATTGTGCTTTGTGGACTTGATCAGTCCATCAACAGAAAATTTGCAGCAGTTTTGATAATCTGTTAGCAGTTGATTTATGGTGTGAAAATGCCAACGATTCACTGGTTCCTGTTTCTTAAAGGTGGATTTACTGCTTTCCTCTATTTGATCATTGGGAACTGAATATCTTTTGGGTTTGGTCAGATTTTTGAAGCTGTCATCACAGAAGAAAAAAAAGGTTCAATCAAAGCTCAGAAAATGTGTTAGTTGCAGCCCTAATAATAATGATAACTATTCTGTCCTCACAAAATGGTCACATGTATGAAGAACTGGAAAAGCTGTGATTGATATTTTTACTGTGACAATGTATAAAGTAACAGTGACAGTGTAACAAAGTGGACGCTGTCTCTGGTAGTAATGGACTTACAGAGAATTATCATCTGGACCTGCAGCTGTCCAGCCCACAGAGTAACTGTTTTGGTTGTTTTCCTCTGTAGCGGGCAGCTGTTTTCATAAAAACACTCTCTGTACATCACATCACATCAGCAGTACACAGCAGGCAGAGGAGACACAGGTAGAGACTGGCTGATGAATAGAGTGGAGCATTTAGCTGCAAATGAGCCACATACATTTGGTGGAGACCAAAAACAGAGCTAAAAAAACGAGTGAATATTGGACTGATTGGAGTATTGGTTAACAGAAACACTTGTTTCCCCATGTGGCAAAAAATCAGTATTAAACCTTTTACCACAGGATTTTGAATACTTGAGCTGACACTGAGCCACATGGCCAGTCACAGTCCTAATGCAGATCTCTTTTCTTTTTGAATATTTTTTATCAATATGTACACACCCTCATGTCTGGAGAAGTTTTCCTGTCCATGCGTCAAACACCGTGACTACTAACAACTGTTCTCCAAAATGTGTAACTGTTCCTTTAATTGCATTCTGCTTGTTTGTAGAGCTGAAATCTTTTTAAGATGCTAACAGGATGGGATTGTTTCTGTTTCCTCCTCTGACCTTTAATGTGCTCTTTGCTGCAGAGACCTTCCTCAGTATGGACACAAGCAGTGGCAGTCCTACTTTGGACGGACTTTCGATGTCTACACTAAGCTGTGGAAGTTTCAGCAGCAGCACAGGTTATTTCCATCTCTTACTAGTTCACAGTGTTTTCAAGAATGTGGTTCAGGGTAGAATCAGTCAAATGGAGGGAGGCGTGAGGATTCAGTAATCTCACTAGTTAATTCAGCACCAAGAATGAGGACACATATTGAGTTTGGATGTGATTCATCCGCGTTAAAGGCCTAGACGGGCTTACAGAAAATACAGCACTGTTTAACTTGTTTGGACTAGTGTTGCCATATTCCATCAGATGAAATGAAAATGTATCCAAATCGTCACACAGTAGATGTTTGTCAGTTCATTAACACAAAGACAGATGTAAGAAGTGATTGATGTCACAGTGCCTGGTGTTCTGTCACTCTCTGGTTGAATTATGTCTTTGTGCAGTGCTCAGGACTGTCTGTTTTCATTTACTGACAGGCAGGTTCTAGACAGTCGGTATGGCTTGAAGAGATGGCAGATCGGGGAAGTTGCATCCAAAATTGGACAGCTTTACTACCACTACTAGTAAGTCAATTATGTCTTGACTGTGTACTTCACCAAGTACTTTAACTGCCTCACGGGTCTGTTTTTGCCGCTTTTGCTCTGTGCCGACTTCAGTCTGATTGAACTTTGACACATAAAATCACACAGCTCACCAGTGTCCTGCCAGCCTGAGAGGCGGGGGTAGAAGGTACACATACAGGGCAAGGAATTTACCTTGGTGTTGTAAGAGAAAGGAAAAAGAGAAAACAAAACAAAAAATATAAACTGGACGGGTTTGTCAGAAATATAAAATAGAGAAAATAGAATAAAAATCTGAAAAAATTTGAAGCAATGAAGGATGGAATGTTAACCAAGGAATGTGCAAAAATCCACAGTGTAAATATAAAGACCATGTGCAACGTACAGCAGTAATAAAGTGACATGCTGAGTCACATATGTATAAGGAGGCTTTCTGTGAAGGTTAATGACAGTAAAGTGTTTGATAAAACACTCTCTAATTTAGAACTTTTACACATTTATTTACACAGCCTCACATCTTTGTGTGTGCTACCCATCTTATTTCCTGCCCCCTCCTGCTTTTGGCTGCACCACCCGAGTACACTCTGCCAGGTGGACTTTGGTCTGACTGTGCCAAAATACCAGCAGCTTGCTCTGCACTGCCTTGTTTGTAGGAACCTCTCACCTGTTTGTTCCTCTCCTCCCACCTGTGGACCCCTGGGCACCAGAATCTCACATAGACGAGCAAAGTGAATTTCAAGGACAGGAAAATGCCAAATGGTTGAAGTTTGTTTGTAAATGAATGCTGTATTTTATCCATTGCTTGTTTGAATTTGTAGATTTGGTTTAACAGAATCAGAAGTTATGAAGTGTGTTGAAATGTTGATGGTAATATACCTCCTGCTTTCTAACCTTGATTGACAGCCTTCGTACCTCAGAAACAAGTTACCTGAATGAGGCCTTTTCATTCTACTCAGCCATCCGTCAGCGCTCCTACTACTTTCAAGTCAACAAAGAGGACAGGTACGTTCCAAAACATCTTTGTTAAATTACTGTGAGTTGCGACTTCAGCCAGCAGGTGTATTTTCTCTGATAAATGGCTTGAACATTTAGTTTATTTTAAGATTTCTTTTGTTTTCTGCTGTTTTGAAAATTCTCATTATCATTATCGTCTGTAATTTCAGGATATGTTCAACAAATTTAATGTCCAAGGTTAAAGGATAAGCTAGGGATATTCTCTAGTCTGGTCATTGTCAGCAGGTCCCATCAAACTGCCCAATCCTCTTTGTCCTCCCTGTTCTGTTGCTGGCTCTGAGCCATGAGCTCACTGGTTCCTTCTAAAGACATGGAGCTTTAAAAACATGTCATGAATATAGAAGTTTTTTTTTTGAAAATTAGTTTTCTGACATTGCCGGCCACTGTAGTTTTTAGCACACTGCACTAACAGGAGGAAACAGAGCATTTGTTGGGGACTATTTTCAGTGGCGGATTAATCCACATTTGGTGCTCTAGTGAATATTTGGGACAGCGGGACGGTGTGTGTGAGATTGAGTCAAAATAAACTACAGTGTGTTCATGGTGATGAAGGAACATGCCGCTCAGTGCAGCAGTGTGGCTCACTGATGTGTTTTTAATAGTTTTAGAACAGCCGTGGAGCTCTATGGCACAGAGGAATGAGAAACGCCAGGCGTTGATACACACAATGCTCATTGGTCAGATACATTCAGTGTTGGCTTGGGTTTGCACATTGGATTTGTTGACAATAACAAAAATATGGAAGATCATCAGACCTGCTCTTTCAATTTAAGCACAGACAATGGCAAGCAAAGAATGGTGACCACTAGTATGTAAAAACATGCAGATTGTAGGTGTAGTCATGTGAAGAATGCTTGAAATGTGTCAGTTATGATGGATTTCTTAACAAGTTCATGTTGTCTTCCCTCGTCTTCTTCTTGGCAGGCCAGAATTAGTAGTGAAGAAGCTTCGATATTATGCTCGCTACATAGTCGTCTGTTTACTGCTCAACAAGATGGACCTAGTCAAAGTTTTGGTGAAGGTATGTTTTTTTTAACTAGAGCATGCTGAATTATCAAAACCGTCTTAGTTTAACCTAGTTTTGAATTGAAGCATCCCTGGTTTTAAAGCATATTTCTGATTATTTACCTTAAGAGCAATCAGTGCAGGTTAGGCTTTTCAATATTTAGTTCGGCTCTCTGGAGGCCTGGGGATCCATCCACTGGTGCACAGGAACATTCCTGTACAACTGCAGCTACTGCAGAGCAGGCACAATGGACTTGACTGACTGTTTGCAAATGTGCACAAACATGCGGTGCTTAGGCCTTGGAATGGACACATTTAGGTGATAGTATTGAGACAAGCCAACTTCACTGCCTTCACATACTTCAACCATAGTTTCAATCCAGTGTAGCTGTACCATCGTAGGACACCACAACACTCCTGAAACATCTAACTAAATGATGTGGAAAGCTCTTCCAGCTCTTCTTTCTCATGTGCATTTACCATTACTACTACTACCAATCACACTCAGTGTATGAGCACAGCGTCATGGCCAAACCCACCAGCATGATTTAGCTAATGGACAACAACAGCTGACTGAACTCGCACATGAGAATTTAATGCTCCACATTTACTAAGATGTAAATCTACTTAAAGTGTATCAGGCTGATTCAACAGTAATTACTGAACCAAACATCCAGTACTGGTTCAGGATGAATGCTTGTACCATTACACCCCTAACACACTGTGATTGGGATACATGGTAGCTTCTGTGCTAATGCTGGTGGTGGTTTGTGAGAGAAAAGTAGTCACCACTGTGCACAAAAGACTCGATCCATGCCTTGTGTGGAGTCTTGTGGAGGTTTCCATCCCCCATACTGGAGATTTCCCTGGACAGCAAATCTGCTTTGAGAATCTGAATACCAGGAACTTTTATCACTCTCAGATGCTGACATGCACATCACTCCGGCCAGCCTGCAGGTGTTACTGAACACAGATCACAGCCACCCTTGACCCTGATGAAGGCCACTGTGGTCGTGTTGTCACTCCTCACAGCACCTCAAGAGAATGAGGGAAATGTTTAAGCATTAAGGAAACAGCTATTAGATTTAGGGAGGCATATTTGACAGAGCTTCTCCAAACCCCATCCACGGCTCATTTCTCAGATGGTCAGAGAGACTGCAGTCATGCTGTGCTGTTTCTTTATGCCACATTTGCACATGCCATGCATATCCATGCCAAGGTGACATGTACCATCAGAAGCGTCCTGTCCACCGTCGCCACCTCCTCATTATAACCTAGCACGAGCTGCTCTTTGGCAAGTGGACTCACCAAAACAACTGTTCGAGAATAATTTAGGAGGTGTATCCCTCAGTGAGACATCAAAACTAATGCAGTGGCTTTGATTGAAGCTCCCACTTTCCCATTCAGAATACTGGGGCAAGTTAGCTTGCCTCATGAAATTTGTATGAGACCTTATTTTATAAATCTAGCACAAGTCAAACTTTTGCCATACTGTGAAAAAGTGTTTGTAAAATTTCATGACCCCATCTGGAGCTTCATGGCTGTCTGCTACCTCCAGGAGTTATCTGAGGAAATCGAGGATTACACGCAGCGATTCAACACAGAGGACCAGTTGGAGTGGAATCTGGTTCTACAGGAGGTGGCAGCTTTCGTGGAGGTAACCGTGACAGTAATTTCAATGTTTTCTGTGTTATTATTCATCACGCATGTGTTTGATTAGGTTGTTCACAGGTCCACTGACTTCTCGGTGTAGAAAAGGAAAGTGAAGTTGTGCAGTCTGTAAAGTGAGGCTTGGGATGACTTTCTGAAAGTAAAAACTTGATGCAACTTTTCATCTTTCTGCGCTGACAGCCAGGTCAATAAACGAGCTGCTCTTGTGAGTCGCTTGCTGCCGGGTGCATTGGATCAGCTGTCCTCACTGCTGCTTCCCTCCCACAGGCAGATCCAGTGATTGTTCTGAATGACAACAACTCCGTCGTCGTCACCAGCAATCGGCTCCAAGAGGGAAGTGTGCCTCCATTGGAGCAAGGCATGGTGGTTGGGCAGCTCAACCTTGCAGATGCACTAATCATCGGCAACTGTAACAACCAGGTTTTAACCCACTAATTCTAATTCTAATTCACACTTCCTAACACGTCATACACATCAACACGGTTCTTCTGTTGGCTCTCAAACGAACACTGAATACCTTCTCATTATTAGCTGCAGCTGTGTTGTCTCTGATGTTTCATCTCTAATTGCTCTTGAGTAATAGTCTCACGACTGTATGGACAAAGTTTGTCATTTTTGATAGATATGCATGTCCTGATAGATTAATGCTGCATGCCGTGCACTGATCCACAGAAGGTTAAATCATGTCCTGTTTCTAACCACAGACAGAAGGATAGTGACATTCTAGAACATACTAACAGTAATTTTATTATGTGTCGTTTACTTACACACACATTTTGTCACACAGGGACACAGACACTGGACGTGAGGCAAGAACCACTCCTGTGAACAGATTTGCTCTTAACTTACATATACGAGTACTTTAAGAGAACTTGTCGTATTCACCAGTTTTCTCCTATTTAGAGTTTTCTCTGATGTATGAATGAAAATTAATCCACGTCTGTTGTACAAGTCACATACAGATAGTGTGGATTTCTCCACATGGGTACTTTATGAATGTGGAGTTGTATGTACCAGACATCAATTAAAATAAAAATAATTTAAAAAAAAAACTTATATCAAATTAATACTTCACCATATTATTGTGACGTAGATCACAGCAGGGTATTTTAACTTGACAACTTCAACATTTCAGTGGCTGCTAGAAGACATCTCAAAATCTAACTGCCGTCTCAGTGTCTTAATGTTAGTCACGTCCAGGAGGACACCGCAGTGTAACATCACCTGTACTGAGTAGAAAGTAGCTCCCCATCAAAGGTGCCCTGTGCCCTGAGTTTTCTTCTAAACAAACAAAACTTCTGTCTACAGTGAGTGTTAGTCACTAAACACATTCTATGTATTGTTGAGACCTAACAAATGGTTTTCAAACCACATTGTTTGCATTCAGCTGAAAGAGCTTTTGTTAATTATGGCCCAAAGCTCCGGAACACTCTGTGTATAGATAACAGAGACGCAGCTCGCTGAATATTTTCAGAAGAAAGCTAAAATCTTATCTCCTCACTTTAGCCTTTAACTAGCTCTGACTTCCTGATACAGACCTGAAACTTTGCTTTGCCTCGCACCTGCACACTGCTGCACTTCTTTTATGTCTTAATGTCGTATTTGATTTATCTTTATTTGTTTTATGCATTCTTTATATATTAAACTTTCTGTTTTTACTAGTATTCAGTTTTATCTTTTTTTTTGCTATTATTATCAAGTGGGCTTTATTCTTCGTCTTATTTTACATCCCTTTTCTACCCGTTTTTATGTTCATTTCATGTCTTTTTTACGCCAAGCACTTGGATATGATTTCTTTGTTGTAAAGCACTTTGAGCTGCTTGTCTTGTATGAAAGGTGCCATATAAATATATTCTATTATTATTATTATTGGTGAATCAAACACTTGCACAAACAAACCTCACTGAAAACAGTGAGAGGCCAATGGGGGAGGCAATGCTTCATTGTCAGCTTTTCATGTTCTTGTCTGGCCTCTACCACTATGGAGAAGGAAAGTGTTGACCTACAATTTGTAGTCATTGGCCTCCTACCAGAGCAAATTCTTCATTCATATCAACATTGACTAATTTTGGGAAAAATGATGGTGAATCTGGAAAAGGTCTTAATGGAGAACTAAAGTCATTACTGTATGAGGTAGGAACTCTACCACCACAGCTCAGCTCCGTCACGTCCCCTCCCCAAACACTTAGGGTCAGACTGCAGATTTGCTCCTTACATGAGTAAATGAAGACCTGCTCATACCACATGTGTGGACTGTTTGTTTGTTTGTTTCTGCTCAGTGGCCCAGATGGACAACAAATTGTCACCCTCAGTTACGTGAGGGAGGGGGAATCTTTGAGTTTTGATCGCCATTCAGGCTAAGACAATACGCTGTAAATGATTTAATTCTTGTGCGATATGTCACTGTTGTACTCACTCTTGTGAGTCAGAATCTTTTCTGATTTTGGCCCCTCAATTCTTTCAGGAAGTTGCCAAAGTGAGGCAGATGTGCAGCAGGTCTGTGTTCAGGGCATCAGGCTTTACTAATCTGTCTTGACGGTGCCTTTAATGTAACCCAGGCAGTTGACAGAATACACAAATAATTCATAGAAGGACACTGAGTAAAACATGAAACAAAGACATGAAAACACTAAAACAAGCTTTTTCTGCATTTTGTGAGAACGTTTTTAAAAGTGTTCTTTCATATTTGGGGAGCCAGACTTTTTGCTGGCAATAGCTCTTATTCCAAATGTATTTTGTTTGTTTCCTTTGAACACGGTCGGCTATTATTTTCCTGTTCAGCATGTCTGACGAACCCCTCCCTCTCTGTCTCTCTGATCTGCCTCATTTATCCTCTCAGCCTGAGGTAACTGTATGATCTTAGACTGCTAAGTTATCAGCTAACACTAGTGCTAGCTAGCTTGGTTATCAAGGTTCATCCATAACTCCTGTTAACTGACACAACACCCAAAAACAAGTTTACAGCCCTTTAGACTTACACAGTGGACAGCGCATGCCCCTCAGGTGAGAAATGGCAAGGCAAGGCAAATTGATTTGTATAGCACAATTCATTCATTCATCTTCTATACCCCTGATTATCCCTTTTCGGGGTTGGGGGGGGGGGGCTGGAGCCTATCCCAGCTGTAGGCGAGGGTACACCCTGAGCCGGTCGCCGCAACACACATACAACCATTCACTCTCACATTCACACCTAGGGACAATTTAGATTTTAAAGTCTATTCTTTGACTCACAGGAAGCCAATGTAGTGATCTGAGGACTGGTGTGGTATGGTCCATTTTTCTGGTGTTTATAAGGACTCGTGCAGCAGCATTTTGAATCAGCTGTAGTTGCCTAAGTGATTTTTTGTTTAGGCCAGTAAAGACTCCATTGCAATAGTCCAACCTACGGAAAGTAAATGCATGAACAGGTTTTTCCATGTCTTCTTTGGACAGACATCCCTTAATTCTGGTTATATTTTTCAGGTGGTAGTAGGCTGATTTGGTAATCAGCTTTAAATGGTTGTTAAAATTCAGGTCAGAATCAATAATTACAACAAGATTTCTGGCTTTATCTGTTGTTGTCAGTGACATGGCATTAAGGTGAGCACTGATCTTTGACCTTTCATTTTTGGGGCCAAATACAAGAAAACTCTGGCACATCCACTCATTGATTTGATGAATACACTCACTCAGTGAAAGTAAAGGACTGTAGTCATGTGATGACACAGAAATGTAAAGTTGTGTATCATCTGCGTAAGTATAATAGAAAATATTGTGATGCTCCATAAAAATAAATAGGATTTGAACCAGTGTAGTACAGTTCCAGTAAGTCCCACCCACTTTTCCAGTCTGTCAAGAAGTATGTCCTAATCAACTGTATCAAAGGCAGCACTAAGATCTAATAATACTAAGACTGAGGTTTTGGAAGCATCATTATTCAGATGTATGTCATTTAAAACTTTGATAAGTACAGTGTCAATGCTGTGGTGTGGACGAAGTCCAGACTGAAATGCATTAAAAAGATTGTTCTGCATCATGAAAGCATGCGTTTGTTGAAAAACAACCTTTTCAATAATTTTTCCTAGAAAGGGCAGATTTGATATTGGCCTGTAGTTACTTATTACTGAAGCATCCAGATTAGCCTTTTTTAGGAGAGGTTGTATTACTGCAGTTTTCAAGGCCTGGGGAAACTGACCAGACTGAAGAGAATTATTTATTATCCGCAACACATCTGGAGCTATGCAATTAAAAACATTTTTAAAAAGTTTGTTGGCAGAGTATCAAGGCAGCATGTTGTGGATTTTAACTGATACAGTTTCTGTCAGCCTTGTATGATCTAGGATTAACTGGAGAACAAGAAGGCACAGATGGACTTATCATTTTGCCTGAGCTGGAGCTGCATACTGTTTGTCTTATCCTTGAAATTTTATCTGTAAAAACAGCTGCAAAATCATTGCATGACTTGTTGGATAGCAGCTCAGGAGGGACTGATGCTGTGGGGTTTGTCAGTCTATCCACAACAGAAAACAAAGTGCGGGCATTATTACAGTTTCTGTTGATAATCTCTGAGAAGAATGCTTGCCTTGCCTTCTTTAGTTCATGGTTATAGGTGTGGAGACTGTTTTTGTGAATCTCATAATGAACCTGGAGTTTGGTTTTTCGCCACCTGCACTCCGCCTGTCTGCAGACTCTTTTCTGGACTTTGACCAGTGTGGTGTTTCTTCAAGGTGCCTTTTTCCTTCTTGACAAAACTTTTGTCTTAATTGGGGCGATGGAGTCAATAATAGTTATAACTTTGGAACTGAAACTATTTACAAGGTCATCAGTTGAAGCTGAGGGCAGTGCTGGTGATGGTGTAAAAGACTGAAGAGTGACGACTGCACAGATGTTATCATTAATATAACGTTTTTTGATTACCTCTTTTCCATGGACATGTCCACTGAGCACCAAGCTGGCCATCAGGAAGAATGCAGGTTTAAGTCTCTTCTACATTGACGTGACTGTTCAGGCCTGGAGGTGTCTGTCCTTTTTTCAACCTAGTTTAGATGAAACCACGCCCACTTCATATGATGGGGTTGGGGTGGGGGGGGGTGGGGGGGGTCACTTCATGATGGGAAACATTTGAGTCAAGCATTGAGGCTGTATTGTGTGTCGCTCTAGCAGTGGTGCAGATATAGCTGCAGCTTCCCCATTAAATACACCTTTTTGACTGTCACAGTTCCTTCTGCCTGGCCTGCTGCTGCTTCCCTTCAGGTCACTGCCGGCAGT
>JBBMOE010000003.1:21127509-21223146 GCA_037975065.1 Chaetodon trifasciatus
GTCCCAGCACCCAGGCATGTGCTCTGGAGCTCTTCACACACACCATCAGGCACATAGCAAAGTGTGTATCACTTCTGGAAAATGCCAACGCACAATACACTTAACCTACACTTGATACACACTTGTCCTAATAGCACTTCAGAGCATCTATTCAGAGCAGCAGCTGGCTGCTGACCACCTACACATCACCTCACATCTAAAAAAATGCTATTCATCCTGCTTCACTGTTTTTTGGAGCAGGTCCTGTGATTTGAGTTCTACAAAAACAGAAGCAATCAAACAAATGCGTTTTTATTTTATTCGTTTGGGCTGTGGTTTAGCCTGCTCTCTGCAGGTATACAGGTGTAAATTCATTGCTTTTTTTTTTTGGTCAGAGCCATAGTTGTAAAGTCTCCTTTTTTTCTTTTTTCACTGAGGTTTGCATTACTCAACAATAACAGTTAAAAATCACAAGAGTTTATTCTGAACGTTCTTGCTTAAAGCTGCAGTAGGTAACTTGTATAAAAGTAATTTTTTTGTCATATTTGCTAAAACTGTCCCTATGCCCAGACAGCAGTACATGAAACATGTAATCTGTAACAAAAAACGACTCCATTGGTCCCACCTACTGCTCCTACTGCGATTTGCAAGAATCCACCGCGCCCGACACAAAACAACCAATCAGAGCCAGAGGAGTGTCTGAGGGAGTGTCTGACATCTGTCAATCACTACTCACACACGCTGCGAACCGCCCCCTCCCTCTGCTCATGCTGCCGGCTGCCGCTCAGTCAAACAGCTCTGTTAGCGGCGTCAGGAGGCTAGTGAAAGCCCATACTGCCCATACCGCCGCCGCCAACAACAGCATATACAGCTAAGACAACAAATAACCATAAAGCTAATATGGTGATTGTTACAGTAACACTCCGCAGCGCGTACAGTATGTTAGCGACTGTGATGTAGCGGCTGGGCAGTTAGCTTGTTTCCGATGCTAAGGCTAACGTTACTGGTTGTCACGGCAGCTGTGCAGACGCCGCAGGGAGGAGGGGCTTGAGGCAGGGCATGAGTGCAGCGGAGAGGGAGGGGGAGTGACGTGAACTTGTGTTCAAATTTTCAGGCTAAGTCTGCTCTCTTCTCCATCTCACCTACTGCAGCTTTAAGACCAGAACAGTGTGGGCATTTCAGTGAGATGCAAAGAAAATCAGAACGCCTGCAGAAACAACATTGTTGCAGGATGTAGGTTTCTATGGCAACACCAAAAATGGCACATAGTGTAAAGGTTTATTTAAGCATTTAACCCCAAAAAAACAGCTGATTGTGTCCAAGTATGTGTGTGTGGAGCTTGATTTTCAGACTGAAGCACTGCACAAAGATGTATATGTTCTTGCAAGTTACTTCACCAACACCAAGCTGATGAAGCTGAGGTGTGTGACGTCTGGAAACCTTTTTGGGTGAGAAAAACCCAGTTTTAGTCTGGCTGAGGGCTGAAACAGAGAGCAAGGATGCTGACAAACAGGCTTTGTGTGGACTTGTTGTTTCAGTGGAGACCTGTGTCCACAGTGAAGCAGCAAACAGTTCATGGCAGCCTGTAATGACAACAACTTTTCTGCTAGTTACAAGCACTCCTTCAAACGTGTTAGTTGTGTTATTAGTGGGACTCAGAGGTGTTTGATGCTGTGCTTGCAGGAGTCCCGGAGCTTCCCAGAGTCGTATCCTGAGCTCCCCAAACAGGACACAGTAGAGAGCAGCCTTCTACAGAAGCATATTTTGGAGCTGGCGACCATGCTGGACGTGCAGAGCCTATTTTGGGATGATTCACTGGAAGCCTACTAACACCTTCACACAGGGCAAAATGGCATACGTGTACATACAGACTCAGCTGCCAGAGCCCTCACCGTTGTCTTTCTTTTTTTTCCTTCTTTTTTTTTTTTTTTTTTTACAGGTAATGAAATAACTGATTCAGCACATACAAGCTCATGTCTTTCATTTAACTGTTGCTTGTGGAATCAAATGTGGTGCAACATTAAAATGTTCACATAGATAAGCCAGGCAGTTTAACATAGTGTAAATTCCCCATTCGAGTCTCATCGGCTTGCCTCGTAAATATAAGCATCACGTAAGAGTAAATAAACAAAAGAGGGGCTGCAAATAACCTTTCAACTCGCCATTCCCCATTCACATGTAGGGTTGAAAACTGCAGCCTTAACTTCATTCCTGTGACAGATAATTGTGAAGACGCTCTCAGTCTTGGTTTTGTGTTGTTGTTTTTTTTGTTTTTGTTTTTTTTTAATTTCTCATTGTTTAGAGTGAAGGTTGTGCAAGCCTAAAGGATAGAAAATGGAAAAACCCTGGGAAGCTTCCAGGTGTGACTGTCTATCTGTATGAAGGCAAAGCAGGCTGGTGCTGAGAGAGAGCACAGTGCTAAACAAAGCCTTCATATTAAAAACAAGCTTAGCGTTAGCACATTACTCGCACGTTGAGTTGGAATTTGAATGATTTCACCAAAAATGTTATTACTGCTCTGGATTTTTGTATTTGCCAAACAGTGCTTGCTGTACAGCAGCTTAACTTGTAGCAAGCTGAGGTGCATGAGGTCATGTTCTGTTGTGTGTTGTAGGCCCTCACTAGCTGTAAAGATCACACTCCTTTATGTCATTAACCAGCATCTGCGACCTTTAATCTGCCATTGTTTTGGTCTTGTATATTTTGAAAGTGGTATTTGTTCCGTTTCCACATCACTGTGCTGTATTTGCATGCAAAAAGGCAAAGAAATGTATCCATATTGTTCTTTTATCCACAACGAATGGCCTCCACCTGATAAGGACATGAAAAGGCTTGTCCTTTTGAAATGGCACAGGGTTGGATGTAAATTGAGTGCATGCGTTGCATGGGCATGTGCATTTGTATTGAGTCAACAAACGAAGACAATCTAGTTTGGTAACAGGGGAGATGGCTTAGTGGAAAGGCAGCGTGGTATGAACACCAACATGTTTTCACAGACGTGCACTCTTATGTTTGAATGACTCGCCAACACACCTCTAACCTTAGTGATGACAGGTTATCACTGACCTGCCGGTTGCGTACGCTGGATGGAACATCATCAGCTTGCTTTTTTAAACTACAGCCAACACCAGTCACCTTACTTGACTGATTCTGCCATTGATCCACTTCTTCAAGCTTACAGATGCTGCCATCTTAGTCACTGTTAGTGGAACCCCAAAACACCTCTCTGTTTAAAAAGATGTAGTGTTTATTTGTGTTTATGCTGTGCTGAGAAGGTGTCGGGCTTTACCACAGTCTGTCCCTGATCTGTGACATTCATTAACTTTGTCCTGACTCATTTTTCCTTCTGCTGCATTTGCTCCCGATTGGTGCTGCAGCTGCAGAACTAAAAACAATTCAGTGGATATAATATTACAAATAATATTACATCTGCTTAGTCATTCAGTAAATATCAAGAAAGAAATGACAGATTTTTCTGCATGCTTGATGCACTTACCATCACCTGAAGGTGGAAACATTGCACTGCTACAGGTCACAGAATACAGTGTAATGCTGGAGGTAGGCTGAGGAGAAGCACTCGACTTACTAACATGATGATGGCTGGATTTTAGTTAACCAAGGACTGTCATTCACACCTTTGTTCTGAATACCCTCCCACACATATTGCATTTGGCAGTTGTCTCTGTGACTCTGGTGAAGTGTATCCACCCTCTGCAATGTCATGTTCAGTCAGTCAGTCAACAAAAGAAACTGTCTAAGCAAGGCTGTTATGAAAGATTCAGTAAGGCTTGAAGCGTTATGGATATTTTGCCAAGTTGTTAGCACCTGATCCAAAATGGAAGCAGCTATCAGAACCCATGCCAAGTGAGAGCCAGGTTAGGCTTGAAAAGAAGTAGTTCATGCGATGTGTCGTCCAACCACGTCAGAGGGCGAAAATGCCACAGTTGTAGGCAAAGTCTTAAAGAGCTTGTCTTGAAGCATACAGGCAGTCAGACTTTTTATTGGTTTGTGGAGGAGCTGCAGCTGAAGGCATCATTCAGTCATGGCGGTTACTGCTTGTGATAAAATAAAAATATAATAGTAGTTTGCAGGTAGTTTAGATGACATCACTGAGTGGACTCACTGTGGAATGAAGTGGATCACAGGAAGCATCTTATGTCTGAGCTGATCCTGTTCATGACCTTGAACCAGGCAGCCGTCTGTCCTTGTAGCCTAGTTATGCTGAGGAATTGCACTTCCCATGATCCCTTGGGTTCTACTGTGTCCCAGGACCTGTATCATCATTCATCCCTCTGTCTCCAATTTCAATTTAAACTACCAAGCTGATACTTAAAGATGGCATGAACGCTATGCTAGCTGGCACCTCCACAGGCAGGTTGAAGTACCTTTTCATTCATGGGTTTTGTCTGGTGGGTATGCAGTTTTTTGACATAGTAATTTTAATAGGTACCATTGTAACCTTCATTTCTGGCCCACTAGCAGAGGGGCTCAAAGATGGCAGTGTCTGTCAGCGGGTCTCCATCCAATCATTTGACCCTAAGAAGGATATTTCAAATGCTGCAGTTACTGAATTGCCAGGAAATTGCTGATTTGCTGAGAAGTGGATTCCTGAAGATTTTGACACCCGCTTAAACATTTGGTTGAAGACAAGGCTCTGCATGTCCAAAATCTACTGACCAATTTTCCAAACTTTGCTGTGTCTGTCTGTGATGCCCAGACGACGAATGCTTATTTTCTGAATGACCCCCTGACCTTTAGTGTCATTCTTAGGCCAGAATTTTACTTGGCACACAAGCCATCAAATTTCCTCTCCTGTAATGGATAACTCTGTCCTCTCTTGTTTGTATTGTTTTAAGACCAAAGACCAAAATCAACAATGCATTCGTCCATCTCTCAATACTTCTCCCTGCCCTGCCTGTCAATCAAGCCCAAGCCAGTGGTTCCCAGACACTTATTTTTAAAAAATGTATAGCTTCATTTAAAAAAAAGGCTCAGTGATTTGCTAAAGCAGCAGGTCGCTGTAGCTTTAGCAAACATTACTTTAACAGAGGAAACATTTGTTGGGGACTATTTTCAGCAGTGGATTAATCCACATTTGGTGCTCTAGTGAGTATTTGGGACAGCAGGACAGTTTGTGTAAGATTGAGTCAAAATGAACTACAGTGTGTGTGGTCATGGTCGTAGTGCCACAGTGTGTCTCCCCTATGTGTTTAGGAGTTTTTGGACAACACTGGAGCTCTATGGCACAGAGGAATAGGATGTATTAGGTACACACAATACGTGGTAGAAGATACATTCATTGTTGGGTTGGGACTTTTCATGGGGTTTGTGGAAAGTTACAAAAACATATAATATCACCAGCCTTATCCATTAAAAACTGATTTTTTTTTATAACCCCAGTTCCGCTAAGGGTCTCAGAATAGCTAAAAGCTGAATCGTCGGTATGTAATATCTTTTTGTCTAGCTAGGCCAGACAAAGGTTTGCTTTAAGGTTTGTATAGATAGTTTCATACATTTTGAATGATGCTGCACATCTTAATTAACATACCCCAAAGCAGAAATGAGCTGAAGGCAGGTAGAAAAAGTCAGAATGTTTATCAGGTGTTGCCGTTGTGGATTTATTTGTGGCACCAGCAGGGGGACAGATTGCACAGACCAGCTGACAGTGAACTGCCCTGGACCAAAATGTTCAAATAATGCAATGATACAGGAAGTAGCCACGCCGGCTGGTTGAAATTAAGATTTTTGAATTGACAAAAATCGTATGAAGAACACTATTTTTAGTGTTAGTTATATTTATTGACATTGTCAGAGTATGTGTACAGATAATGTAAAGCAATGTTTTGACACAGATGTGTTTGTTCAGTATTTAGTAAGTCTATAAAATGTGTCATGAAATATGAAGCGGAAATTAAGGAGGAGCAAAATGTTGATGAGGCCAGTTTGTTCTTCGGCCATTTTTCTAAAGATGTTACATTCCAACTTTCCGAGGATTTGACGAGAAACAGAGGAGAACTCCTGCTGTTTCTCCATTTTACATTTGTCTGGGAAAGTGAATCATTTCTACATTTTCTTCTATTTTCCTTGTAATATCAACCTCCACATTCCCTTGTGTTGACAGTTATGACGATTAAGATATTGTAGGCTTGCACTTTATGAAGTTTGATATTGTTATGATCTTGTTTGTTGTGCTTTAGGGAAAAAAGAGAAAATCCTTCCATGTGATTGTTCTTCATGCCAGCCCTTCACACTGGTGACCTTTTTTACAAAGAGTAAAAGTTGTGTGATTTCAAGCATTTTCCTATAGGAACTTTTCATGTGCTGTCACTTTTTAACAGCTTCTGCCTGAAATGTGTCCAACATATTGGCTGGTTTCTACGATAACATGTTCTTTTACATGTGTGAAAGACGTAGAAACTCTGTTTTACAGCCAGCGGTGCTCTAAAACGATGCTGTCGGTGGGGATTGCAATGCCAGTCATGATTATTTACTTTGCAAAGAAAACAAAAGGAACAATAACAGTGACAAAAAAATGAATTAAGAAATGAAAAAAATAGTACATGTTTGGACATCAGTCAGAACAGAAGAGGAAGAAGTGAAGAAATGTATTCATTTAAATTGTCAAATATTGCATGTTGACAAGTTTGTACGTTAAGTCTCAAAACTCATGTTTATATGTTTATAATGTGTTATTTATGGTGTGTTCCCTAAACTCAAAATCAATGAAAATAGCAAATATTGTGGCCAAATGGCACAAGTAAGTATTATTTATTGGAAAAAAAACCCCATACAGTGAAGTGCACTGTACTCTGATCATAATTATAACTATAAAAAGAAACAAATAAACGAGAAACCGTGTAGCTTCTGTTCAGAACGTTTGCTGCAGTCATGTCTTCTGTGCTTCATGTATAAAACAGCACCATTAGCACAGGAAAAAAGTCTGAATTTGAATTTGCTTGACTCCTTGCTCCTTGACACAGGATTATGCATTGTGTGAGTGTGTTATTTTTTTATTTTTTTCATGTTTTCAATGTGACAGAAGCTACCCAGCAGCATGGTGCAATAGTGTAAACTGATTCTGCATGATGAAAATGTCATTTCCTGCTTCACCTGTATTGATGAGTGTAAAGTGGAAACTGATTCCTTTTATTGCAAAATCAAAGTGATAAATGATAGTGAAAAATCTGATGTGCACAAGATTGCTGGTGTAAACAAGATACAGTTACATGTACGAACAAGATATTCAGAAAGTGGTAACTGGTGTGAACAAGATATGTTGTGTAAGATAGCCAAGATGCTAACTTTTGCTAACCACATAACTGCTATAGACAGCTTGTGCAAACAGAATATCAACTCGTGTAAATGAGATTGCTTGTGTGAACAAGGAATTAAAAAGATGTTGACTTGGGAACAAGATATTAATGTATGCAAGAGAGATAACTGCTAAACCAGCTCGGTGAACAAGATGTTCATTTGTAGCCGCAAGATATTAAAATATTGTGCAAACACGGTATTAACCTGTAAAACAGGATAATTTATTTAAAGACAGATTGAGATTGCAAGATGCTGAACTGTGCAAGTAAGATATTCATTTATGGGAACAAGATATTATACTAGAAGTTATTGATTTGTGCTAACGACATATTAACTTTTGGGAACGTCATCATGTCTGCAAATAACATTAGCAAGACATCACAAACTATCACAAACAAGATGATAACTTGTGCGCACAAAATAAATTGTGCACTCTTTCTATTTGATGATGTGTCTGAAGTGATCAGATGTTAGCATTGGCGGCTCATCTACATCATGCAGAGTTCATGCTTTTCACACAGGGATTATAAAGACTTATGCAAGGTGTGCACTGTGACAAACCCGAGATCCCACTCAAGCAATGTAAGGCTTCTCCCCTCTGCTGCCGTTGCCTTTACACACTGTTTTGTACTGGTTTGCCTTCAGAAACAGCTGAATACTCAAAGATGGCTGAAGTGATTCATGTGCTGTACCTGCTTTAGCCTCAAAGGATAAATGTTTCACTCTAATTTGAATTTTTTACAATTTGCATTCCTGGATCTTTATTGGGGTGTGTTGACTTTTTCTTTCCCATGCAAGACTTTTCAAACCCAGATAAACATAGATGATGTGATGCTTTAAAGTTGTTTCCAGCAACTGCAATTAAGTTTCCGAACAGAAAATGTCTCAGCTACATAAAATACAACCACTAAACATTAGATTTTTGTTGCTGTCCCACAGAATCAATGATTTCTTTTCTAAAGCTGCCTCTGTGCACTTTTTTCCTACATCAAAAAAGCAGAGAAACCAACACTGACCTGAGAGTGAGAGAAAATAGCAAAAGGGAGGTTTTGAATGCCGGTTGTAAGGGTGTGATCTGGTGAGACCAAATCAGTGCTGGCCCTGCATAACCATTATAGAATCCACTGGAACACAAAGAAGTAAACTTGTTTTTGACATAAGCACAAAAGCCACTGCTCCATGTAATGGACCCACATCCATGGAGAAGGATGTCGACGCCTCTTGGGAACACATTGCAAATAACTGCCGACTGATCAATCTTGTTTTCTCCTCCAGACATGCAGGGGTCATTTCTACCTTTTTATACTTGTAATAATGTCCAGAAGATGGGTGCAGCCTTCCTTTATAGCAACATGTCTGATCTGCTTCTTGTGATTTTCAGTCAGTGTCAAACTGTCAAATGTACTGTATTTTCCAAAATTTCAGTAAAAAACAAAACAAAAAAAACACCGATTATTATCTCTGTAAACAGCATGTTTGTTTAGAATAGAAAGTGCCAAAGACTGGTGTACTCACTTTCCCAAGGTTGAGATCAATCATTGTATCAGATGGGCTTTTTTCTGTGTTGCCAGATGGAGCCAATAAAGAAAAAGAAAATGTGGCTTCATAAAAGGCCCAAACTGTCTTCATTGTGGGGCTGGGGAGGATGAATAAATGCACTGCTTTGTTCTCAATACTTTGTCAGGACAACTTTAAAAATTAGTAATTAAAGTGTAAGAAACTTTCTCTGTTTTGTACGTGTGCCATGGACTCACCAAGACAAGTGTGGATTCATTTTGTAGGAGGAGGCATAGAGCATGGATCAGCTGGTGAATTTAAATACATATTTAGAAAGGTAATACTTTCAAAATACAGAGGGGGTGTATTTGAAGAGTGTCTTATATCTTAGACAGCCGTCTGAGTCATTGTTGTGAATAGTTAATTAGTCAACTGGTGTACTCAGCAGATGTTTGAATCTAAAAAATCTAGCCAAGTTTTATTTTGACTGTAAAAACATTCATTCAGCTTATTGCAATAATAGTTCTTAAGAGCAAACTGTGCCTGCCATGGAGAGATAATCTTAGAGCAGTGCCTCTAGTTAAAGGGATAGTTTGGATTTGTTGAAGTGGTTTATACAAGGTACTTATCCACAGTCAGTGTATTACCTGCAGTGGATGGCAGTCAGAACACCTCCAGTTTAGAGAAGCTGACAGGAGTACTGGAACAGAAGGAAAACAATGTACTGCTGTGGACAGGGTCAGCAGCAAAATGCATTGTATCCACCTTAAAACAGGTCCATCTAAAATGATTAATATCAGTTTATGTGTATGCTATATTTAGGATCTTTTCAGTGCTTTGCTTTGCCATCAAACAGTTTCTTCCTTTGGAACTACTGTAAACAACACTTCTCTCACTGATCCAGATCACTGATCAATAAGCCACATAGACACTTGCTGACAAGCACTGCTGAACTCAGCCATCAGGTCATATAGCACAAAATACCTGCAAACAAATGAAACCATTTACCAAACAACCAGTAAATAAATGCAGTTTCCACAGAGGTTTCCTCCCTCCTTCTGTTGGCCTGTTCAGTCTCCATCTTCTTCTGTTTGCTCTGGATTATAAAGGTGTCCTCTTATCTCAACAGTGAATAGCATTTCATTACTGCTGCTGTCATAATCACTCTTTTTATTTTCTTGTATTCGTTGTCTCTTCCACAAACTGCTGAAAGTCTGAGCCTGTGGTAATGCAGTGTGAGGCACAGTGGCGCTCATGTGTAAGAATACAGAATAGAATAAGTTCTATAGTAAAAATTCAATTTTATAGAAAAATATAGTGCCAAGCTAAAGGCCTGCGTGATGGTAAAGTGCAGGAAATATTCTAAATATAGTGTACACTTAAACTGCTTTTGATCATTTTAGGTGGGCCTTTTTATCAGTGCGTAAAATACATGTTCTCTGCTGACTCTGTCCACAGCAGTACACTGCTTTGCTTCCATCCCTGCTCTACCCTCTGCTTCTCCAAAGTGGACTGGACTATAGGTAATACACTGGCTATGGAAAAGGATCTTATTACTGCCCCACTTCAACAAACCTGAACAACCCCTTTAAGTGAATAATGGTTTAAAGTATAGAAATGATTTAAGTGTTATTTCTTTCAAGTTAAAACAGAGTAAGGAAAAAAAATCAGATTAAAATAATATGACCAGCAATTATTGATCCTCAGCTGAGATATTTGATGGAAAAAATATAAATAAATAAATTATACACACACACACACACACACACACACACACACACACACTCACTTATGGTTTTTGAATTATAAAAGGCTTCACGTCAAATAACAGAGTGCAAGATATCATTGAGCTTGTTTGCAACTGAAGACAGAGATTATAACATAGGACCCCTACAGTAATGACACTTTGCAGGTCAGTACTGTAGGGGCCTGCATGATACATGGATTCAAACCAGGTGAGACTGTCTCTCCACTATACTGCTGTCCAGTTTCACTTTTATTTTGAAAGTTCATACCGGAAGTATCGGTATGTTGTCACGTCTCCCTTGAAATCTGAGTGTTCACGACCCTCCAGCGGTCACAGTGAGGAATTACAATTCCATATTTTTCAATGAGAATACTATTATGACGTTAAAACACGTCAGAGGAGACATGGCGGATGTCCTGAGGTGACAGGTAAAGGTTTAATTCAGAGGGTGGTCTCAGTGATCTCATATTCCATACCTCTTTCAATGTTTTTGTCCATCTTCATTTACATTTATCTCATTTACTGTTTTATTTTGACTCTCTTTCCATCCTTCCACACTGTGGATGAAGAACCATCAACTGGCTGATGACCTGAATGTGTTTGACTGCAGGTTTGATAAGCCAATACACACCTCTCACACACTCCGACTCAGACGTCGAACCCCGTGCCACCCTCTGACCCCCACGTTCACTCAGGATCTGTGAACAGGATGTGTGTCAGTAGATCAGGAAAGCACACAATCCCGTCCAACACCCAGACCATCAGTACAGGAGCCCCCCAGGAAATGTGTGTTCTCCCCTCGGCTCTTCTTCAACACAAATGACTTCATGTCAGGACACCCATCTGTTAAACTTCTGAAATTTGCAGATGACACAAGGGTCATCAATCTCATCTAAGATGGTGATGAATCTGTATAGAGACAGGATGTTGAACAGCTGCAGATGACACAAGAAGCCCCCCAACACTATCCCCCACCACCATCTCAACAGCACTGTGTCTGCTGTGGCAGTCTTCAGGTGTCTGGGATGTACTGTCTCCCAGGACCTAAGGTGGCCTCCAACATAGAGTCCATCATCAAAAAGGCCCAGCAGAGAATGGACTTCCTGCACCAGCTCAGGAAGTTCAACCTGCCTCAGGAGCTGCTGATCCAGTTCTACACTGCAATCATCAGTCTGCTCTGTGTTCATCCACCACTGTCTGGTTTGGATCAGCCACCAAACAGGACAGGAACTGACTCCCATGTACAGCCAGGATTTTTCTAGTATAAATGCACTCTTTTTTAACATGCGCATACAGTATTGTCATGCAATATCACTGTCAGTATAAATCCTGCAGCTTATAGACGATTATGATCATTTCATTTTAAACGTCGTCATTGGAATTATTTGAACGACATCATGTGTAATTTGATACAGAAGGTTGGTCGCTTCAGGAGATGATGTACGGTTCTTCATCGCTCTCCAGTGGCCTCGTGGAGATACGACAACACTTCGCTAAATAAGACGCTAAAGACGCTTCTCCAGCATAAGACTTCCGTTCAGGTAATGATTTAGGTTTCAGTTGAAAGAGTGGTTTAGTCGTAGGTATTCTCAAACAAATTAGCAGCTATTTAAAGCGGATTAAAAACAGACGGGTTGAGTAGCCGTCTAGTTGTTCGCGTTCAGTGCATTTTTCTGTATAACGCCATGCACTCTGAAGGGGGATTACTCTTTACACACTGAAGATCTTTGATACTACGATAGCTTGTTGGGGTGAGGGTGTTGCTAAGGAACGTTGAAATATTGACCCTTGTCCAATCACGGTTGGAGGAAGATACCACATGCTTGAAATTGGCCAACCAAAGAGAACTAACGTCACTACCTGCTGAAGTTTATCCAAGCTTCTAGTCCAACAGACTTTTGTGTTCTCCTACTCATTTTGCCTGCTGACTACAAAAAGCCGTTCTTCTAATGAAATATATTTTCAAGTGTCGACCGGTATATTTTTGTTTCTCACATGGTAAGACGGAGAATTTGTAAGTTAGCTGCAGGCTAGCAAGGCTGCTGTCAGGGTTAGCTAGTAAGTTGTGGCTAATGTCAGGCCAAAGTAGAACGTTACTTCCTGCGAAGCTTCGTTGTGTTTTGATGATTATTGTTATAAAGACTGACAGACCCACCGGAAATCGTCTGAAAACGGTGTTAGGTTGGAATTCATAGGTTTGTTTATTTGTATGGAATTAGCTGTTTAATTTAATGTAGGATTACTGTGTATGGGATTAGCTAGTGTTTGCTACTAAATTCTATTTCATTTTTGAATAATATATTTCCACAATATTCTATTCCACGGAGATGAAACAGGTCCAAAAATAAATAAACACAAAAGATGTTCAAAAGTATAAAGAATGCACTTTAAAACTCCCCAAACATTTTTCCATTGTTCCTAGTTTTTCCTGTGAGATTCTGCACATTTGTGTCCTTATTCCTGTTTGACATGATGGTAATCATACAGAAATCTTAGCTGTGTTATTTTGTGATGTATCTGATCATGTTCCCTGTGCTCCCACATACAGTACACCTTGAACACATCCCTCCCGCCCCTTTTCTTCAGACCTCATGCCATCAGCTCAACACTTACTTGGATGGTAAACTCTGATTGGTTGAATTGGTTGGACATACTAATCACCTGTTGTTTCACAGAGGAAAGCAGTGAGGAATCGATCAAGTTCACCTCCAATTCATGTGCACATCAATGACACCACACCGGTCCACGTGCACGTGAAGAGCCAGAGGATGAGTCCTGCCAGGACTCCTCAGGTTAGACATCGTCGTTACTTGACATATAAGAGATGTCATTTGTTTTCAGTCTTTTATTTTATATTGTAAATACGGTTTTCCAGATATATATCTCCTTGATCGTATCCTTTTTTCTTGTCAAAAGTTAGGAAATCTCATTCTACTCATACCTGTTGATAGTACACGCCTGTTCTCATACGATGTAGTTACTATGCAGCATAGTGGGGCCTGACAGATGCCAGTGACATGCTGCTGCACACTCTGTGTTTTAAAGGGGAAGGCCAAGGCCTACAGAGGGAACCTCGTTCCTACAGCCAAGGTCAAAACTCGAATGCCATGGATACCACCAGGAAAGGCCTCCATACGGGACGCTTCATACAAGTGGGAGGTAACACATCTTAAATCACATCGTCATTGTTAGTAAAAGATTGTTTGTGCCTCAGTTTTGTAAAGGATTCATCTGGGCAAAAATGAAGTGTTACTGAAAGTGTTATTTGCACCAAGGGGCAAACGCACCGCCTTGAGATCGCACCACCGCTCCCTGAACCAGAACCTGAACACTCCCAGTCTGTGCTGCGATTGGCTGACCTCACATCAGAAGAAGAGGAAGGGCTGCATGGACAAATGAGACAGTATGAGAGGAAGATTGACAGCTTACTCACTGAAGTCAGCTCTCTGAAGAATGAGGTCAGTTTCTTCAGTGTTTCCACTTTGATCTGAGCAGATCTGCATCACAAGTCCTTCCCTTATCAGGTCCCTATCACACTTAAATCCACAAACAGATTTGGCATTGTATTGGCCTCTTATCTGCATTTTTATTTAAGATGTTATTGATGTTTTATTGTTTGTGTGTGGGAGGCAGTGACTTGAATGGACTCAAATCATTATTTAACATTTATCAGAAAGATCATCAATGATTAATTGTGATTAATTGATTAATTAAAAGTGCTTTCCAAGTCAGGATGAAATGAAAAGATCATTAAAAGGGAAATGATGGCTGGAATGCAAATAAAAAGTGGTGAAAGTCATTTCTGACATACAAAGTCCTGATTAAAGGGTAAAGACTTGTTTTTTGCTATGACATGAGTTATTGTGTGTAGATTTAAAAAATAAATGTGATCATTTTTAAATAACTGGCAGACATCCTGAGGATATTCAGGTGAAGCACACAGACCACCAACGTGAGTTCTGCACAGATTTGTTCAGAATATTACTCTGACATGAATTACAGGTTCAAGATCTGCACTGATCGTATCCATCAGAAACGACTGAGCTTTAAAACCCTGTGTCACTGCACCCTCACAGAGTTTGTATGACTGGTATCCCCAAAGACCCCAGTAATATATGGCTTGTTTGTGTCTGTCCGCATGCACGTTTGCATGCAGGTGGAACTGCGGAAGAAGGAGCAGCTGCTGGAGCGTCAGTCAGAGCAGCTGAACGTCTCCCAGCGGGTGATCGCTGAGCAGGAGGAGGAGCTAGCTGAGGTGACCAAAGAACTGGAAGAGACTGAGAGGGAGAACACACGATTACGGCAATCCATGGAGAAGATGCTGGAGGAGACCGACTACACCAGGCAAATCTTAAACTTAACACATTTACAGCGCTTCATATGAGAAAGGGTGGACAGGAAGTACAGTCAGTGAAAAACACTTCTTCGTACTTTTAACTTAATGTTTTTGGTTATTGAGAATTGTGATAAGGCTGACCAGAGTAAGTGTCTCAGAGATCAGTATGTAACAAGAAACTTATAGACTGAAGCAGACAGGCTTTACTGAGGGACAAATGTCCTGATGTCATGAGCCATCAAAGACATTATCATTGGGCAAATACTGTATCAGTCTTTAAGTTAAATCTTCTTAGGGTAAAAGCCAAGTCTGCACGGTTTTAATTTTACAATCGCTATTAACAAATTTAGTAAAGTGGTTTCTCACGTAACCATTAGAATAATTTTAAAGCTTAGTGGAAATCAGAGTAAGGAGGCTGTTGGAGCGGTGAGGTGGAGTGTGTGTTTATTCTCAGGCAGCAGTGAGGGCCTGTATTTATCTGATGTCCCAGGATCACTGTGAGGAATCACCCTGAAAGTTTAACTAAGACTAAAACCAGTCCTACCTTAGAGTAGCACTGAGAGAAACTTCCTGCACTGACTTTCAGCAGGAGGACGGCTCCAGGGAGAGAGTGACACATTGCAGTTTCACAGTCCTCTCAGTCAAAGTGTAAACGATGGTGACACGTTGTGGTTTTCTGATTGTGTTGTGTTGGGATTTCAAGCATTACGGGTCAAAATTCAAAATGATCTTTTTATTCTTTATGTGGAGAGGCTACAAGCCATTTATGTAGTCGGCAGGAAGTGAACATTGGCAAGCCACTTGTATTGTTAAAAAAGCGTATATGCAAATTAAAATGATAGACTCTGTTAGGCTGTGTGGAATGATCCAAGTGATAGTACTGTATGTTGCCTACAGTGTACTGCACATGCAGCAGCGATGTCTAAAGCCATGTGTGGGCTGTGGTCAACTCTCCTTGAAGAACTTTTGTTTTCCACTGTCCAAATCCTCTTTCAGTTATGCCTCCCAATAACTTACATTTTATCTTTTGTAATTAGGTTGGGCATGGGCGTCTGAGAAAGGGAAATCAGCTGTATCTTTACAAACATCATCACAAGGAGGTGTCATCCAGGGGACATGATAGTGTTCAAATCAAAGTCTCACTGTGCTCTTGTTAAAGACCTTCTTACTGCTTGAATCAGGAGTTGTTGCAGAGCACACAGACAATCCCAGACAGACGGACTCAGTGTCTGGTTTTCAGTCCTTGTCCCAGTGACTCAGAGCCATGCTAGCTTTATATAGCCTTTTGGAAATAACTTTACACCTGGGATGTGGAATAGAACGAATGGCGGGTGTATCCAGGGTGAAAGTATTCAGGACAAAGAAGAGCTGCTCTGTCTCATGTCTCTCCAGTGGAAAGAAGGTTAGAATTTAGATCCTGTTTATCTTTAGCCTGAGGGCAGATTAAAGGAACATCTGATGTAATTGTTCTCCTTTTATACTTGAGGAGTATTGGTATGATCATAGTAAGGCAAAGTTGGCGTGCCAGTGCACTGATTCCTGTCTCGTCCTTGCAGATTAGACGAGGACAGTGTGCAACAAGACAAAGATGCTCTTCTCAGGAAACTGATGGAGGCTGAGGAAGATGGGACGGCAGCTGCAAAGCAAGTCTCCGCCCTGCGAGAGTCTGTTTCCAAACTGTGCCGTGCAAGTGGCAGTGTGAGTATTCATGCACTCAGTATTTGACCTCATTATGTGCCCTGTCAGGTCCAACATTGTCTAGAACCCTGACAACTCTTGAGACCGGCAGGCTGCTGTCACATCCAAGGCCATCAGGTACGCGAAGGAGAAACAAAGGTTTTCTGACTTCGTAGCTTTTGCTGGAACAAAGCAGCACATTTTAGTTGCCATAAATGGCCTGAATTAATGTTGATATGATGCAATTCATTTACATGTCAGAATGAATTCCCATAACTTTTTTCAGTAAACAGTGTATTTGTTCCTCTGTCTTTTTTTTTCTTTTCTAAATTTCATCGATTTTCAAAACAAATAATACATACGCATAAAACTTAACAAAAAAAAGGAAAAATCACAGCTATTTATCAAATTTAACAACATACATTACAAGAAGAGAAGAGAGGTCAACTGCATCCCAGTATTAGGCTGCTCTTTTCCAGAGAGGGTAGGAAAGAGTGTGATTCACACTGAGAGTGAATTCACCACTCTGGAGTAAATCTGACATTTCATACATGTCATCCCCCTTAAAAGTAGATGAGAGATTTTCTGTTGGTAAGACCGTGTATAGTTACCTCTGCCACTGTGTTACTGTTGGGGCTTTGTCTCAATACATACTTTAACAAACAACAACAGTTTTGTTACCAGAATATAACATGAAGGGTTAACATGAAAACAATCGGGATAAATTGAGATTGCAATTTAATTTCCATGTACAAGATTATGCAAAGCTTTTTAAAGATATTTTTCCAGAAACAGTCACAGGACATTGCCATAATATAAGAGCAAATAAGTTCCTTTTTACAGTTTTTGCACAGAAGAGATATGTTGGGGCTTCATGTGTTGCAAAACTAATCTGCAAATATACAAAAAGATTATGTGGCAGATTCCACATTTAACCTGGAGCTGCTGACAGGATATACGTGTCTGTGCTTCAAACAAGTCCTTTTACAGACCATTTTCAACCTGTCTGTCTGTCTGTCTGTCTGTCTGTCTGTCTGTCTGTCTGTCTGTCTGTCTGTCTGTCTGTCTGTCTGTCTGTCTGTGTGCTGCTGAAGAAGCTGTCTGGCTCTGAGTCTTCAGTCTTGGCCCGTCAGAAGGAGCTGTTGCTACAGAAACTGGAGACATTCGAGGCCACAAACCGAACTTTGCGGCACCTTCTCAGAGAGCAGCACGGGTCTCAGGTACTGTGTGTGATGCATCTTCAACACACTGTCTGCTAATACACCAGTGAGTCAGATGTTGAAGCAGGGGCATAGGGAGCACTGTGGTCTTTTGAATGTGAAAGAAAGCAGAGGGAAGGGGCTCACAGGAGTTTGGACTGACTAGTTCTTACAATGAGAACATTTTCAGTTTCTTACAGCATGAATAAATTACAATTTTATGAGCCCATATCAGTGTAAACAGACACCTGAAAAACGTGGAAATTCCATAATGATAACTAAATACTGAACTAGAAAATGCTCTCAGACCTCCATCAAGGAAGCAGTCAGTGCTCAGTACAAAACCACTGTTCAACTACCAATGAATGAGTCTTATCTCAACAAAAAAAGTCACATGGTCATTGTTTGGATCCCAGGAAGCAAAACTAAAACATTCAGTTTCAGGCTCAATACAACTAATCAACGATTACTCTCAGCACATACTGGGCCTCTTCCTCTGGTGAGTAATGTTAGATGTGCACATTTTCTGAATTCATTAATATTTTTTCAGATAGGAAGTCAAATCCAATAAATAGGATTTCATCAAATATTTCCATAGAGATAAAACGACATCGTCCTCTGACAGCTGACAGCTCAGTTGATATTGTGTCATGGTGTATATTGTCATATTGTTCTGTGTTGGTGGACTGTTTGTGAGCAGATGGAGTCAATGCGACTGTCAGAGCAGAAGGATGACTTACTGAAGAGACTGGCAGACACAGAGGCAGACAATGCTGTGAGTTGGATCGAAGCCCACTAACTCTACTTTATTTTGATTTAATTTTCCTAAATGTTTTGTATTTTTCCTCTCCTTCAACAGGCTTATACCTATCATATATCCTTTCCCATGTTTTGTGCTCTGTTAGTAAAACTTGCCTCGCCTTTCCTTTTACAGCATCTTGTGGTGAAGCTTCAAGAGAAAGACAGAGAGGTTAATCAACTCTCCAAACTTCTGGATACTGAGAAGGTACTGTGAGTGTAGCTGTTAGTAGTTGTGATGCTTTTTACAGTAAATGCAGCTCTGTCAAAGTGTCTCAATCAAGGATCCAAAACAAAGAAATATCTTGCTGAGGCGTTTAATCCTTTAGCTATGTAGGTCAAAGCAGAATAACCATTTGTCCCTCATGTGAAGTCTGTTGAATTTTGGGAGTGCAGGACAACGCCAAGAGCACAGCTGATTTGTCCAAGAACCTGGAGGCAACAAGAGCACATTTACAAGGACAGCTCCGCAGCAAAGAAGCTGAGAACAACCGGCTCACTGTGCAGATAAAGGTTTGTCACAGTCATGATCTGTCTGTCCGAGCGCAGGCAATTATGATGTGTAATTATTTGTTTGTAATTATTTGTTTGTTGTTGTTTCTGGTGTGTGTTAAGATTACAGACTCGGTAAATGAAGCGCTTTTGTCACCAAGGCCACTGCAGCAATATTTCTTATCTATTTTTTGACACTCTGCTGTACAAGTTGAAACCAAATCCAACTGCAATACCTGGTTTTGTCTTTTCCACGGGTTCAGAACCTGGAGCGAGCAGCCAACCAGCAGAAGGCAGAGATGGAGCACCTGACGGAGCAGCTGGCGAAGCTGAAGCAGCAGGCCAGCGCAGACCGAGAGGCTCTGAAACGGGCCACACGAGCCCAAAAACAGCGAGCAGAGCGCAGTGAGGGCACTGCAGGCCAGCTGAGCGTCCAGCTGCTGGACATGGTAGGACTGTCACAGAGCAGCAAGCTGCTCCACTGCAACTACAGATTTGTTAATCAGAGACACACAAGACACAGACAAGTGAGGTTCATATACAGTTCTTACTGTTAACATCCTCAATAGGTGCATTTGTTAAACATTAGAGTTGTGGCCATATTTTAAAGGAACACTCTTTCAGTAGTGAACTGCTCTTTCATTCCTCTCGGCATGGCTTGTGTTGTGCTTTAAGCCTCATCACACACATCTACACTTTGCACTGGTGCCTGTAGCACAATCAAGCAAAAATATTCCACAGTGACCAAAAAATGTTTTCTTTTCTGTTCAACAGGAGAAGCAGGTGGCTGATGCATTGTCAGCAGCGGAGAGCTGGCAGAGTCACCATGCCCAAGAAGTCAAAGACAAGAGTAAACTGGAGATTGAAGTATCGCTGCTGAACAGGTAACTGCAGCACTGTTACGGCTTCAGCTACAGGCGAGTTTAAGTGTTTGTCATCATGACAATCAGACACTGTGGAACTAGAGACTAGAGAGGCACCAATTTTTAGTTTGCATGGAGGACCTATTCACAGCTGAAAGACAGCTAAATAATGGCATGTCAGCATAGTGACAGCTCTGTTTGGAAAATAATGAAACAATTTAATAAAGCTTCATAAAACCATTTCCTGTAGCTTTATGTGCAGCTGCAGTCACAGCCAGACTGACATCTACCCAAATGGTGCACTGTCAACATTATACTTCACTTTCAACACTGTACTTAGTTTTAGTATATTCAAAGTAGTACTGAATCAGGGCAAATGTCTTGCATCTATCATCTATCTACCTTCCTGGTCTTTATCAGGTGTGTGTTAGTAGGGAGGAATCATAAGGTCTCACGCAAGAACAGTTTTCCATTCTTATCATAAACTTTTTTTTCTTACTTTTGACTGTGTGATCATTTGCAGTCAGCGCGCTCAGTGGTATGAGGGGACACACAAAATAAGACAATATGAACTGGTGACATGTCATCAGGACAGAGCTGCACTGTAATAGACATATGGAGAGAACGCTTTGACATGAATTAAGATGGTTAAAACATTCTAAAGTTTCTAAAGCAAAGCAGTCCATGATGGAGGGCGGTCAAAGGGACGTGACAGACGCAGATATGGAGAGGATTCAGGTGATGTCAGGTACAACAGAGGATGATCCCCTCGACAAACCTGGATAAAGCCTTTGAGGCAGCTGTCAGAGTGAGAGGATTTTTCAGAAAATAAAAATAACTGCAGCCATGATGTGCATCACATGGATCGGTGAAAATAATTGAATTTTGGTTTATTTCATAACACATTTAAACTCTGAATATCATATATATATAAAGACATTATAATTAGGTCAGCTTAGTGCTTTTCACCCTGTGGACAAAGTCTGGCCTGGACCACTCATGTGGTTATCTTACTCACTCATACATGTCAGTGGAGAAGGCATCCGTTTGTACGGGCGGTTCTTGCATGAGGCGCAATGGATGCCTTTATATTGATGCACCAAGTCATCAAACGTCATAACCGTGGCAACTGGGAGACGCCTAACATCTGTTTTATACACCCAATTCCTGAAGTAATCCACTGAGCAATCTTATTGATGGAAAGTGTATTGAATAACGCACGAGGCTTGCACTGTCATGAAAGCAGTCTACCAGCTGCAACGAGAGAAAGAATTTCACTGTTTGAGGTGAAATGAAACCCCAGTGACAATTTGTTTAAACTGTTCACAAACTGTCCGCTGTTTTTAATAAATGAATGAAAATTTGACAGCCGTTGTGTAATATGATGCAGCCGAATAGCAGAGCTGACGGAGCAGCTGCACAGTTCAGAGGATAAAAGCCGAGTGGAGAGAGAAGCCCTGCTGGATCACCTGCATGGACTGACCACAGAGATCACTGCTGCTAAACTGGAGAACCAGTCCCTCAAGGTGAGAACACCCAACAGTCCACAGAGAGCTGTAATTCACTTCACAGTGAGAACACATTCACTGAACGTTGAACTGATCTTGCCCTGGTCAGCATTTCTGCATGTCTGTTATGCTTTTGCGTCTTGGATAATGCTCTTCCTATCCCCATGTTTCATTCTAATAGACCTCCATTGACTTATATTACATTAGGAAGATGTACTGTCCTGTTAATTTAATGACTGATGACACATCATCTGAAGCTGTGTGTTGCTGTCAGGTTACAGCATCTGCAGTGGAGGAGAAGCTGGCCTTGTCTCAGTCAGAGCTCCAGCAGGTCAAAGCTTCCATCAAGCAATATGAAAGCCTGCTGGACAGCTATAAGATCCAGGTATGTGAAGCGTACTGTGCTATTAAGAGTGCAAAGGTATGAGGTTGTGATAGCACAGCAGATTTCAGTCCCATGGATACTGTTAATGTTCATGAAGAGTTTGAACCCGCCGTACAGGTTGGAAAAACCCGAGCTGAGGCGGACGAGTACTGTGCTCGGCTGGCTCAAGCAGAGCGGGAGGCCCAGGTGGTGCGGGGGGAGCTGGAGCAGGAGATAGAGGAGGTGCGCAGAGACCTGCTGAGTCGGCTGACGGAGCTGGAGCCTCTGCCTGAAGCCCTACGACGCTCTGAGCTCCAACTGCAGGAGGCTCAGGACAGGGAGCGCAGCCAGGAGAGACGCAGCATGGAGCTGAGCACGACGCTGACTGATCTCCGCATGAAGGTCACCACAGTCCTATGCATACAAGCTCAAGTTAGCATTACGACATAACCATTAAAATTCCAAAAGTTAAAGTGCTCATTTTATAGCGAGTCAGATGTTAATATTGATTCTGAGAAAACTTACTGAATGCTAGAGAGAAAGTATGCACTGCACATTTCGCACAAATAACTTTTTTTATTTGTAACACCAGGAAATATAGTAAGTGATTGGAAGTCACAGGATTTATTGGAAATGTACATTGATGTTGCAACCATATAATTGTCCTTTTAAAGTGACTTAAACAAAAGACAAATTAATTGGTTTTTGCCATTCAGGTAATTTCAACTGGAATATGTTACTGGAGGTAACATATCAATCTAAGTAGGAAACCAAATACTTGGATGTACAGTTCATGTCATGTGATAAGAGACTTGTCCTGTGTTGTATTAGGTGGAGACCCAGGGCAGCCAAACGGAGCTTCTAAGACAGAAGAACAAGGTGCTGCTAGAGGAGAACAGACAACTTCAGCACCAAGTGGAGAGTTTGGAAAGGTCAGTCAACACTTCCTCTTTTCCACACTGGCTTTGATGCTTTGTCCAGACCAGGGGTTTTCAAAGTCTGACATCATTAGCTATTATCAGTTCTTGTTTGGAGTGTACAGACAATTTAACGTGACACGCCAGAATCCTCTGGGAAGTTGTCCTTGGAAACTGTTTGGAAAAGGGCAGTAACTTCCAAAAAAGTGCTTGGCAGGTGATTGGATGAACCATCTGTCTAACACTGTCTATCATGGGCTTACTTAAACCAATCAGATCAATGTTGTGTCAAAGTCTTGCCAAAGCCAGTTGGGAGAAGAGCAAAAACATTGTTCTTAAAAGCTTTCAGTGCAGCTCTTTGCTCTTCTTTCAATGAAGAAACACTCTCCAGTTTTCATAGAGCTGATGCTACTTCTTTAGGAGCCACCATTGTTGTTTTCAAAGGTAAATAATGCTCATCCATAGCTGTCAATAGTTCCTCATATGATAATTGGTCCGCACTACTGTGGTTTGCCCATAAATGTGTAACTTGAAACCTGGCAAAATGGATTCTTGGCTCATGTGATCTGGTATAATCTGGGGATCTCACAAATCCAGCTTCTGGAGTTATAAGTGGCAAGGGGATAGTGCAACAGTAAACAAGGAATCATAAACAACAACACAATTAACAGACAACAGTTGAATTTAACATCATGACACACAGGAAGTATTGATATTACACAGTTTAGTGTCCACTTAAAATGCACACGAGTGAATTTGTCAGTTTGGGTGTGTGTGGTCTACTGGCAGCAGCGTTGATTTTAAAGTCTGACAGCTGCAGGAAGGAAAGACCAGCAGTATCTCTCCTTCACACACCATGGGTGAAGCAGCCTCTCTCTGACGGAGCTTCCCAGCGCTGCCAAGGTGTCCTGCATGGGGTGGGACATGTTCATCTATTCATTGTTGTTGTTGCTTTCTGTTTTTCTGTCATCTCACAGGAAGCTAGAGGATGCTGGCAGTCAGAACAGTGACCTGAAGGCGGTCATTTCAAAGCGGGAAGACACCATCCACAGCCATCAGCTCCACCTGGAAGACAAGACAAGGGAATGTTCCCTGCTGAGCCGAAAGCTGGAGGAGGCTCTGGATGATGCTCGCCAACAGGTCTGAAACTGATGACAGCTGATAAACATTGGTCATACAAAGGGAAAGAATACAGTCGTAGATCATCATTAGCAGACCTCTGCATCGGCACAAAAAGCCGGGCAGATGCAGAGGTTCACAGGATATACAGTTGAACCTTAGCTGCTTTTTTCCAGGAGATAGTGTTTGGTACTCCCCTCCTTTACATAGCTTGTCCTTAATAAACACGTTCTTCCTTGCTGTCATCCTCTGTGTCTCCCTCACTGTCCTCTGCTTCAGCTGCCTGAAAGGTAGATGATGGAGGTCTGTGGTTGACCGTCCAATTAGTTAGTGAGCACAGGTCAACGGCTGGGTCAAATATCTCTGTGTTCATCTTTGACAGTGCATGCATCAGTGCTGAGAGACGAGTGTGTGACAGACGAGATCTGTGCTTGGTTTGTATGTTGAGACGTGAGAATCCCCTCTCACATGCTGCACTGCTCAAAGGCAGGGGAAAAAACAATTTCACCACCTTGTTGATGTTAGATTGCTTGATTTTTACTATTTGGACCAAGTCTGACCCAGAGGATGCTGCCAGCCTGCTGGCTTTAAGGGCATCCATTCTGTCACAGTGGAGTCTGTGTCGGTTTGCAAGATGGTTTTTGTGATGTCTCTGATCCATCAAAGAGCAGCACCCAACTCAGCAGACTGCTTTACTCTTAACTCCCCTTTGTTCCCCCTTCACATAAATAACATGCAGCTCCAACATTCACTCCCAGCTGCTTCAATAAGCATAATCCTCAGACATACATTCCCAATTCCAAAAAAGCTGGGACACTAGGTAAAGCATAACTTAAAAACAGAATGCAAAGTCCATGTGGTGATCTGCTTTAGACAATCATGTGTTCCCAAAGTGGTGAACCACCGCTCCATCCTTGCTTGTGAATGACTGAGCCTTTCAAGAATGCTCCTTTCATACCACCTGTTACCAGTGAACCTGTTTACCTGTGGAATGCTCCAAAAAACACCTGTTTGGAACATTCCACAGGTAAACAGGTTGATCACAGGTTCCTAACTTTCCCAGTCTTTAGTTGTCTCTGTCCCAACTTGTTTGAAACGTGTTGCTGCATCAGCCACTTTCCAGAGAAGTCTTTTCTTCTGCTGGGGTTCAGGTGGACGTTTCTCTGTAGGTGGTGCAACACCAAAGTAGCTGCTTAATGTCAAATGTGCTGACAAGTAGCCTGTGTAGATGACACTTGGCATCACTGTCACATTACCATCTGCTGTAATGTAACATCTTCACAGTACATATTTGTACACTTTGGGAGGACATTGTCCAGCTTATAACCCAGACCCCATTCAGTTGCTGCCTGGTACACAAAGGCATGTTTTGAAACAACTGGAAGTTCTGTGTAGCAGTCATGTGCTCCCCTCTATATAGGGCTATATTAGTTATGGACTATTTTTTCCCACATTTGCCCATTAACTAAGTCTAATATGTCACATTTATCTCCAGATGTCAGAGACAAGAGAACGTGCTGCCACCAAAGAACGCTCCACTCAATCCAAGATATTGGACCTAGAGACCCAACTTAGCAAGACTACCTCAGAAATAAACCACTTGCGACGCAGCAAAGAGGAGGTAAAGGCTACCAATAAGAGTGTGCACAAAATCTGTTTGTATCAGCTGTGTCAGTGGGTCTGTAAGGTGTGTATTTCTGATGCTCAGGTGGAGCGGCGATACCAGAGTCGACTGCAGGATGTGAAAGATCGTCTGGAACAGTCAGACAGCACAAACCGAAGCCTGCAGAACTACGTCCAGTTTCTCAAAGCCTCCTACGCCAATGTGTTTGGAGACCTGGCCCTCAGCAGCTCACTGCGTGCCTCCTCACCCTCTTGACATCGCTGTTTGATATGCACACATTCCAAAACAGTACTGTGGGTGGAGCATGTTCCTTTATAACAACTAACAAGAGCTGGAGGAAGCAGTGTCTTGGCTGCTAGTGTGACTTTTAGAATGTAAGACTCGTTTCTGTAAAAATATATTCAGAACTGAATTGGTATACAATAAAATGTGGCTTTCCATTAAAACATTGAAGTGTTTAAATGTTAGTATGTAAAAAAATGAGTGGAAAAAGTGACTTCTAGTGGTGGTATCCAAAACAACAAAACAAAGAAACACATAGAAACAATACATGTTGCCCAGACCCCTTTCAGCCACTCCCACATTTGACCCAGAGACACTGAGAATCAGGATAAGAAGCAGAACGGTTTGAAAAATTCTATAATCACATGTGGACCGCACTCCTTTAAATTAATGAGACAAGGCATTTGTTGAAGATCTCGAAGACTAAATTAATAGTAAGCTCCAACATCTTTTAACCAGATGCTTTATCCATTATATGTATTTCTAACATCTTGGAGTACTTTTAACATCAGTCTCGAGTTGAGAGGAGATGAAGGCCTCACAGCTTCACAAGCGTAATGCAAATTCTGACACTGACGTGAGATTGGCTGGATGATAAAGGATGTGTAATGCACGATGTGCAAATGTAGTGAACTGTGTACATCCGAGATCTCACCTCCAATTTTGAAAATGTAACAAAAGTACATCAAAAATAAAATGCCCATCTGGGCATTTGTAGTGTACAAACTAGCTTGGTTGCTTCACTACCAGTGTGACTGGATACCTGTTGAATAGTAAAACCAAAATGTCTTACTATGTAAAGGGAGACATAACTAACATTATGTTTCATCTTATGTAGTTTTTCCATGTTTGGGATACTCAAGCCATGCTGTGAACATCAGTGATTGGAGTCAATAATGCAGTGCGGGCACAAGTGGTTGTACGAAAGGACAGCACGGTATAAAAGTATTTTACACTGATGGAAATCTAGAGCTTTGATGGTTCACACAAACTGAACTTAGTGACTGTAACCTGCAGCCTTTTGTCCAATCAGCTCACTGAGGTTCAAAGAGAAAACAGTGTTTGGTCTTGAAGACGTTTTGCACTCGCTTGCTTTTCTTGTTTTTCATATATTTTCTATGACTTCATCTGAATTGTTTTTAATCTTCAGGACTAGACATCAACACCAAGTATTGTCATTGTATTTCACATTACAGTGGTGACTGTTACTTTTGATGGCGCCTTGTGGTTTTTCAGATTGAATGTTGGCTTCAGAAATGTGTGATTGGTAACTGAAGTCAGTTTGTGTGTTTTCATGCCAAAAACAATAGAAATTGCTCTAAAAGACTACATACTGTATTTTACTGCTTCACAATAAAACAATGGATTTGGGTTTTTTTTTTTAGTTTCTTTTTTTATTTAACTCAGTATACAAGCCATCCATAACATAATCTGCACTTAAATGCATCTATGATCATTGATTGTATGGAGCTGATTGGTGCTATCGCTGTCCTTTGGCTGGTACGGGACGGTGTGTTTTGCGTTTACAGTTTCACAAACTACATTAGTTCACGGTTGTTGATTGTGATTTGTTTTCATAACTATTTCATAGAGTGTATTTAATAACTGAATAATTGATCCACTATGAATGACTTGAAAGTGGCAATAAAACGACAAGATGGTTTGAACCTGAGTCAAACTGAGTGAGGATTGACGCTGCCTGTGCTCTTTTCTCTATTCTCTCATAAATAGGCCTGTAAGATGAATTGTCCCCTTAACTATTCACATAGTCATTTTAGGGGATGCAGATTCACATTATAGTGGTGTGATTAGGATTGAAAATGAACATATTGAGTCTACATGAGGAGAGGGCTTTAAAAATGGAAATAACACATGCAAAACAATACTGCAATCAACCAATATGTAACAGTTCATGAACAGACAACCTCTTGTCTGATAAGTCCTTGTGGTAGTCAGCTGATAGAGAAGCTGCTGAAGGAATTCTCACAGACAACACTGCTGGTTATAGAGAAATGATATAAGGGCTGACATGTTTTTTATTCACAGTTGAGCACAGACTGTGCAGTTCAGTGTGAATAACTGAAAACAGTCATTTCATCAGCTTACTGTTAGTGCCGCAGTGTATACTGTTACAACAATACAGTCTCCGCCTGCAAGGATGGGAACACAATGTTTCAACAAAATAGTTAAAAAGCACCCAGCCCTGCTTTGACCTGCACTAATTTCATTAGGCACAACTTGTCTGTGAGCAGCAAGCATCAAGTCTGCCTCACCTGCTTTATACACAGTTTTTGTCTTAAAGTGTTTTCCTGTACAGTCTGGGGGGATGTGTATGAAGGTTAAATCTGGAAAAAAAAAAAAAAAAAAGCTTTAACGTTTGAATATGTTCTTTATGAAATACGGTTATACATTTTGAGTGTTATGCTGTTTCGGTTACTTCCGGTATTTATCGGCTCTTTCCGTACAGCTGCAGAAATTACGTCACGTTTGGTTAAAAAAAAAAAAAAACAGCTTCCATCGAGAGGAGCCTCTCATCTTTCGTCCTCGATCCGCCTGGATAACCACCATTTCGTAAGCTCTTTAGACGACAGACAAAGGTACGAAAAATGTTTATATTTGTATTGCGTCGGCTATTTTACAACAAATCCATTGCACAATGTAGACCGTGCGTTCGTACTTGCCCTGTTCTGTTAATTCAATTTGTGCTCTCTGTCATGGGTGCGTTAGCTCGATGGCTAACGTTAGCTAGCTGCAAGGGTTCCTTTGGTTGAGTGATATTTACAGTAACGTTACGGTCGGTACGATAATAGCAGACAAGGCATGGAAGCTTTCCTCTCAAGCTGCGTGTGTGTTATGTTAGATATTATCTCGTTAAATGTGTCACTAACCACCCCACCAAATGACATTCTGTTAACGTTAGCTTTCATTGACGCCCGTCGACCTGCGTTGCATTCACACAAAATGGTTGATTTAAAATGTGTCAGTCTGTTAAGTGTTCTACCTTGAAAGTATAATGTGAACGTTATGATTTTCCTCGTTTAGATAAAATGCTTAACTTAAGGAACATAATCAATGGGTTTATTTCAAACTGCTATCTGCTAACATGTCTGCTAGTTTACAACGTACATTTGCAGCGACCAAGTCTTATTCACCAATATTCATTGAAACAGGGCTTCACTCACGGTCTGTACATTGCATTTTGAGTTTTGAATCAATTAATCAAATACTACTGAATCAAAAATGGGAAGGTTATGTCGTTGGCTACAGTGGCTTGTCGGCCATGGCTGAAAGGGACCCGCCCTGAATACCTTTGGACATATGGCCCCAGCTGTCTGTCCTCTTATTACCCTGCATTTTTAAAATGCATTGGACGACAATGGCCGCTTAATAATTAACTCGTGTTTTCTGGTGGACGGATATACTCACTTGAGCAATTTGTGACACACTTTTGAGTGATATGTTGTGGACAGCTAGTGTGACATGTCTCTAAGGAGTGGAGTAAGGCTCTAAACAAGCTGTAGTATTTCCAGCAGAGCATTGATGAAATATAGTTTACATAAAGATGATGTAGCTTTACATTTTGCATGAGAATGGGTGTGGACAGTAGAAACAGCTGGACCTCACATAACGTGAAGGCGCTATCTCACACCTCTGCAGCTGACTGTCCTGGCAGCTTTGTCAGGGTGGTGGCAAGTTCCTCACATATCAACTACCTCTCCACTCTTAGAGAGAATTTAAATAGAAAGCTGCAGTATACAGCCCACAAGACAGTGATTAAGCACCATGGGAGTCAAAGAGGTACCATAGTAACTGTGGAGAACACTGAGATCCCAAGCAAGGGTTCCACAGATTTGAGTGTATTAAATGTTCTTTGCCAAACATGCAACCTGAAGTCCTTTAGTTAGCTGTAGAACAGTTGCTCATGTGGTGGGCATACAATTTGTTTTAGAAAAAAAACATCAGAGAAGTAGTGATACAGAAACTTTTTTGTGGATTCAACATGAATATATTGTGTGTATGTAGTCTAAATGTTGCCAGTGTGAATTCACACTTTTAAACATTAAGGTCACATGTTTCGCAGGCCTGGGCCATGGCCTGAGCAGTTACGCCATTTGATATGAGTATAGATTTATCTATCTATGCATCCAGACCGTTAACTGGCCTGATGACTGGTATGGTTGCATTGCTTTAGAGGACATATATTTGTTATTTGGCTGTTACACCTACGCAACGGATTGAAGCACTCCTACAAGCAAAATGGAAAATGGCAGCAACAGGGAATATGAGAGTATTATTGACACAAACATTGATTAATGAGCCTTTTCTAAGCTCAGATAAACAGGACATTTTTCACCATCATTAGATTTGAAATTGCAGTCAGTTTGATCAGACAAAATCGTATATGATGCATGACTCATTGTTTGGTAGCAGTTGATTCAAACTCTGGGGTGATGAAGGGTGTTTACCCTACTCTGTCAGACCCTCAAGCAGGAGAATTGCAGTAGTGAGCTTTGGCAGAACTACCAGCCTCTGCTAGAGTTCTGGACTGTGTAAGTAAGCACTGCAGGCTGACTTAATGTTACTGTGATGCAGTAAGATTGAAGCGAAATGGGACAGCTCTTTGAGCCTGTGCTACACTGAATGAAAACCTACATATTTCTATTTTACCATTGTAACTGTAGGGTGACCATGACCCAAATAGAAAATAGGCTTCCATGTCTCCAGGGCTATCAGCGTTGGTGTTGGACCTGCAGATACAGCACAGCCTGCTAAGTCATTGTACTGCTGGCATGAACTACTTTACAGACATATTGAGACTCAGATTGTTTCCATCTCAAATGTACATTGATTGTTGATTGTATTGACTGCTGAAACACTACCATGATGAACTTCAAACATAATGCTTCCTGTGAAAGCGTCCTCTCATTCTGATTACTCACTGCTGATTGTTTCTTATTCATTGTGTGATCAGTGTTATGCCCTACACTGTAGTCTACACAGATACGCAACATGTCAACCTTTACTAAACCCAAACTCAAGGTAACATTCATGTTTATCTCACTGTGTGCTTCTGTGTTTTTGTGTGCCTGTGTGCCTTTAAGTTTATGTATGAAAGAAGATTCGAGAGAAGTGTAGGGCAGTGATGATGCTGTTTTGCTGAGTAAAGGGTTGGAAGAGAGCTGGAGGGAGGGGCAGGAGGTACAGAGCAGGGAGAGACGCATGGGCTGGGCTACATCTTGGCTTGCTCTTTTGTACGGCATAGTCACTGCAGGTGCAATGCGTCTGTTCATGCTGCGTAGTAGATGAGACTTTGTTTCTTCAGTCACTATCAGACTGTAAAGGAGTGTACTACAGATGTACCTGCTGCTGCTAACGATAACTTCGCCACAGATGTAGCCCTCCGATCAGCCAAGATACAAGGAAACCTGAGGATCCAGAGGAGAAAAATCTGATGTGTGTATCGTTTTGGTTTTGCACTAGTTGTCCTATTTTCATCTTCTCAGATCTGTCAAACTGTAATGTTGGTTTAATTTAATTGTCCTGATTATTTGGTAAGTGGCTGATCATCTCAGTGGTGCATGCATTTGTCTGTTTTTCTGTTGATCTTAATTTACACTGAGCTGGCACTATCCTGGCTTATTACTAAATAACTATTCTCATACATTCAAACATCAAAACAGATGATGTTTGTTGATGGATGATGGTTTTTACTGCATGTCTTTTGTTGGTGTGATATTCTTTGCATGAAAATGCAAGTGTGATCCTACCTTTATAAAAACAACAACATAACTAAGGTCTCATGATCCTATATTATGCATTCCAAAGTCCTTCCGAAAACTCTGAGATGAGTTTGCATTCTCCCTGATGCCTGCTAGTTGTCAGCCATATCAGAGCAGTGAAAGGCTGGCCTAACTGACTGGACAGGAGCTTTTGTCAGCCTTTGCAGACCAAGACTCAGCAATTATTAAGTATTTGAGTTATTGCTCTCATTGAGTTTGTTTTATAGAACCCTTTTCTGTAAATTCTGTTTATGTAGATTCAATTTCAGATTGTATTTATTAATCCCTGCAGTTGGTTGCTAAAGGTTTCAAACTTGCTAAGTGATTGCAGACCGCTTTTGCTTCACATTCTCGATTTAGCTATTTACAGTTATTGTGAATTTGTACATTACATATTTTGTGATACAGACTTGTAACAAATCTTCGGATGCATCTACTTTGATAAACTCATTCCTCAGTACTTGTTTCCTGGCTGGCCGTGCTGTAAAGCAAATGGAGATGCAGCCAGCTGCTGGTTGTACATAGTTCAGTTTGAGGAAAAGGAAAAGATATAGTGTAGTCAGTTATGTCATTGTTTTCATCATCCTCTCTCCTCTGTTCCTTAGTATGGAAATAGGCTTGCTTGGTCTCATGAGACTCTCCCATTTCCTCTGAATTCCTTTAACTTCCATCCTCCCAGTATGGCGTCAGTGTGACAGTCATAACAGATGGTTCACCATAGTAACTGGGAGTTGCAAAGTAAATGACTTCATCCACTCCTCTGTGGACCTCTGATGATAACTGAAGATTTAGGGAAGGTCAGTCCAGTCTATTAATCTACTGGAACCATGCTCTGTCTCTGAGATGGAGTCTAATGTTGGGGTGTAGCCTTGTTTAAGATTACTTTACACATTCTGTACCTGGCTAATGACCTTCTTTCAGTAAGTGAATGCATTCAGACTGGAGTGCAACTTTAACGTGCATTTTGGGTCAGCCTCTTGAATTCCACTGCCCATAATGGCTTTTTACTCAGGTCTATCAAATTGACCTCTGACCTCATTGAACTTGCACTGAGCTGTTGTTTACCAGGAAGGATGCATAGACCTTGATAAAGGTTTTATGCTGAATAATGCTTTTAATGGGGTGAATCAATAACCATTGCCCTCCATTCATCTACCTACACACTTAAGTGTTTCTCGTATCAGAGCAAGTTTTCTCTTAGCACTTAGAGGTAGCATGGGATCCACCCGTTGTCTCTAAAAATATATATCTGTGCAGGACTGTTTGAGAAATGTCTGATTTGTAGTAGAGAAATTATGAAAGATGGATGCCCAGGCTATGCAATGTCATGATTGAGACAGATTATTCTGATGATTAAAAAAGTCATTGGGTAAGAAAAGTATTTTTAAGAGCAAGAGTAAATCAGGTTTGTAATTGTTGGTTTCCTTGAACAAAAATATATTTAAAGATTTATTAAAGACCCACTCCATTGAAAATACAGTTTTTGACCTTGTTAACATGTCCATATATATTTTTTTATATGCTACAAGACATATCAAGAATGAAATATGCAGTTAATGCCATGTCTGAGTACGGTTGGGTGGTATGACGGTATATATGGTGCAATTGTGGAAATGTGTCCACTGTGTCACTGTCCCACAATGGGAGCTATCCCTTAAGCAGTATTTATGCTCTGTCAGTTAACAGTGAATGCAAGGCAAGGCAAGGCAAATTTATTTGTATAGCACAATTCATACACCAGGCAATTCAAAGTGCTTTACAGAAGCATAAAAATACATTAAAATCATACATTTCAAAGAAAGAAAGAAAGAAAGAGATTAGAAGAGAATAGAAAAATAAAAATAAAATACAATTAAAGGAAAATTAAAAACAGAAGCCAGTAAAAGACAATAATTTAGCATTTAGAATGATTAAGAAGTCATTGAGCAAATATATTTACTTTAAGTAAAAGCTGTAGCAAATAATAATGTTTTCAACCCTGATTTAAATGAGCTGACAGTTGGTGCAGACCTCAGGTGTGCAGGGAGAATGTTCCACAGGTGAGGAGCATAATAACTGACAGCTGCTTCACTTTGTTTGGTTCTCATTCTGGGAACACACAATAGACCTGTCCCTGATGACCTGAGAGGTCTGGATACTTCATATGGAGTTAATAAATCTAGAATATATTTTGGTCCTAGGCCATTTAATGCTTTGTAGACCAACAGTAAGATTTTAAAGTCTATTCTTTGACTCACAGGAAGCCAATGTAGTGATCTGAGGACTGGTGTGATATGGTCCATTTTTCTGGTGTTTATAAGGACTCGTGCAGCAGCATTTTGAATCAGCTGTAGTTGCCTAATTGATTTTTTGTTTAGGCCAGTAAAGACTCCATTGCAATAGTCCAACCTATTGAAAATAAATGTATGAACAAGTTTTTCCATGTCTTCTTTGGACAGACATCCCTTAATTCTGGTTATATTTTTCAGGTGGTAGTAGGCTGATTTGGTAATCAGCTTTAAATGGTTGTTAAAATTCAGGTCAGAATCAATAATTACACCAAGATTTCTGGCTTTATCTGTTGTTGTCAGTGACATGGCGTTAAGGTGAGCACTGATCTTTGACCTTTCATTTTTGGGGCCAAATACAATCACTTCTGTCTTATCTGCATTAAGATGAAGAAAATTCTGGCACATCCACTCATTGATTTGATGAATACACTCACTCAGTGAAAGTAAGGGACTGTAGTCATGTGATGACACAGAAATATGAAGTTGTGTATCATCTGCGTAAGTATGATAAGAAATATTGTGATGCTCCATAATCTGAGCAAGGGGCAACATGTAGATATTGAAAAGAAGTGGTCTGAGAATGGACCCTTGTGGCACCCCACACATCATCTTTTTTCGTTCAGACACATGTTCACCAATTGACACGAAGTAGTCTCTATCTTGTAAATAGGATTTGAACCAGTGTAGTACAGTGCCGGTAAGTCCCACCCACTTTTCCAGTCTGTCAAGAAGTATATCATGATATATCATCACTGCTACCCCACTACACCGCGAGCGAGTGGGCATGTTGATGAGTGTAGCTGCCTACATGTCCAAATACATATAGTATTGATATCAATGCATACACAGCCTTCGTTGCAGATGTGTCCTCCTCCTGCACACTCTACCCAGGCGCCACCCCTCACCTAAACCAAATGTAGTACAGATGCAGATACAGACAGCCAGGGTTTCATACTGCATGTACCTAAAGAAAAAACAAAGGTGTAGACTTACATTTTGTATTCCAGTTGCTCAAGTTCCTTGAGTAATTGTTACATAATACATATTTTTGCCTTACAGCCACCTTTTTTGGCATCATTTCCAAACATTTGCTGCTTCTGTGCCTTTAAAAGTGGATAATTGGACTTTGGAAGGGTGATGACTTTGAGAGTCACATGCAGCTGACATATTTTGAACTTTCCACCCAGCATTACATTGTAAATATGCCTGTAAGAAATGGAAGAAGTTAGTAAGTGTTATATGACTACAGCCATCAATGGAATAGAGGCTGATAGTACTGCTGGCTGATATCAGTGTGTGTGGGTGTTTGTTGGAGTGAGCAGAAAACCCACTCAGAGGCAGCAGTGAGGTGAAGAGCGGGAAGCCGTTATCTCCTGATACAAGATGGGAGGAACTGTTATCACCAGTTGCAGGGCTGTATTTAGGGGTGTCAGAGAGCTGTAAGCAACTCTGCTTGTTTCACCGACATGTTTCTACAGTAGCCCAGAACAGACAAACCAAACACTGGCTCTAGAGCCTTTTGCAGTTTTCAGTGTAGGGGCCACCAAAGGTTCTCTTACATGCTTGGAAAGGGAGGGTGAGGCGTGGGGTATTCATTGGGTTGCAGTCTGCAAGCTGACTGCTGTAGCTATATCAGACTGTTAAAGCTGTTGACATTGGGTTGAATTCAAATGGAGTATGATTTCTCAGGCCTTGGCCAAAATTTGCTGAAATTTTTGAGACACTGTGTTTGTTTAGCATATGTGATCATATGCTACTGGTAAGGTGTTTTGTAGCAACATGGAACACAGCGTTAAACTTGATACAAAGGTGATCAGAGACAAGAATTGAATTATTGTCTCTGATTGAGTTGCCTGGCAACCACAGCCAGTTGCATAGCTCAAGCAACTGGCTGTGGTTGCCAGGCGACAGCCAGGACTCAGTTAAAAATAAAAAGCCTAATTTAGAAGTAGGGATGGGGCGATACAGCCGAAAAATCCTCTATCACAGCATATGTATTTTACTTCACGATAACAGTATGTATCACGGTGTAGTAATTGTTTTGTAAATTAATTAAAAGCAACTACCTCACACAAGACAACACTTGTGTTAAAAAAGAACAACACAGTAAAACTGACTTTCTTTAAAAATGGAAGCTTCAAGCTTCCAAATGAGAACAGCAGAGATGCAATAGAGCTGCGTTATCACTACCAACTGTCGCTCTCAGGAATCCTCCAACTTTGCGACACATCTGGATTGTTACATCATACTGCCCGCCCTAAATATAGAGCAGAGACACTAAGGTGTTTTCTCATATTAACCCCCCTCAATGTCTGCAGAATCAGGTCCAGACATTGTCCAGAGTTGTCCTGTCACACATGGAGCACATTTGTCTGTTTAATTTTCTGTGGGTAGATTCTGGTTTGAACAGATGTTATAAGCATTATCACCCAGTACAGTAGTATGCCATTGCAGGAATTGAGACTAAATAGATGGACAGCAAGTCCATGCTAAGTGTCAATCAATGTCTAATAACGCTACCATGCAGATGGCAAAAAAATGATCCCAGTCATACAAGTATGTGTAACCCTATGGTGTGAAAGACAGAGCAAGGTTCAGTTACATTTGTCTGCCTCCTATTGCTGACATCACTGAGCAGAATGAGGCTGAGGTCAGTTAAATCCCTGAGATGATTGATGCCCTCTGTGAACTGGGGCAAGTTAGCAGATGGGGGAGGGGCACTGGCTAGCATTCTCGATGGTCACTTTTTTTCAGGCAGTGGCACTAATCAGCTTACAGTATATTTGGTTATACTATATTGTGTGTTTGTGTATGTGTGGGCTCAGTGGGATGCTTGTGTGTCTGGAAAACTAATGATGCCTCCAGGGACCAAAGCATCTCTGTTCTCTGGCTCTGGTTAAAAAGCCCCACACTGCTGACTCCACTAATCCTCCCATTGAGTGCAGACATGGACCAGGAGGCTGTCCCATATCTATTGCTTTTTGTCTCACTGTCTGCAGCATCAACAAAAACCCAGGTTCATCTACATTTAGCCTGACACACTCAACACACACCCCTAGCCCCACCCCGATCTCAGCTTGGATGTCAGCTTTTATGCTCAGGGTTTGGTTGACCTTGGTTTAGTTAGACAGATCAATACCTCTCTCTTTGTCTTTGTGTCTGTCTACTGATGGATGAAGTCAGAGAGCTCTTCTGAATTTCTCACTGATTCAAGCCACCAGATAACAACAGAGTGAAAGCTGCACTCCAGTAAAACCATCAACAATTGGACCTTAATTAGCTTCCCTGATAATTTCTTTAATTTTGAATTTCTGAATGGTTTTCATTTCAGCTCTTCAGACCGTGCAGCCCATGCTCTATTGATAGCAGGATTACTAGAAGATAAGCTGGTGTGGGTGCCTGTTGAACATCGAGGTTCATAGCTAGACATTACCCACAGTTTGAGGCCATACTGGCCATGGGGCCACAGGCACAGTGGACAGAGAAGCTGACTGCTGCAATCCCATTGTGTAGTGAAGCCTGGTAACTGTTCGAATGCATGAGGAATTTCCGCCCCCACCCCTCTTTGGTATTTTACCATTTCAGCTGTTGGCCCCTTTGCTGCTCAGCTTGAGACAGGATGGGGGATTTTTGTTTAGACAAACAGTCTTGTGCTTTGTATCCTGCCTCATAGTTTCAAGCCAAGTTTCTGTTAAAAAAGAAGTTGTAGAAGTTCAGGGTTCTGGAGACACATATAATGCCCTCTCTCTCCTTTGTACTCATTGAAAATAGTTGTGAATAGATTTGAGTGAAACTGCACAAGGCATAGATAGAAATGTCAAAATGAGTGTGATGAGCCCTATTGTATGACATTTTCTCCAGCTGGGTAATATGTATGAATGGTCTGGTATCTTAGAACAATTGTCATTCATAATTGTAAAAAGTGAGGATTGAGTGTAACTTGGAGAAAAGTCTGCATTGTTGGAGCAGTCTGTTCAGACATCATGAATTATGCGCAAACCTTTTGAAATAGACACTGCAGGAGGAGCTATCTTATTGTATAGACTAGATTGCTTGTCTGACATCTCCTATTATTGAGTCAGTGTTATCCGTATGTTAATATTTAGGTGGCATGAGCAGGTGAAATGATAAAATTATCACCTTAGGGGTGCCCAGGTAGCTCACCTGGTAGAGTGTGCACCCCATGCCTTGAGGCTGTGTCTGAATCGCAGTAGCCCATGTTTGATTCTGACCTGTGGCGCCTTGCTGCATGTCGCCCCCCTGTCCCCCAGCCCTCTGCTCTGTCACTGTCTTCTCAACAAAGGCAAGAAAGCCCCAAAAAAGTCACCTAAATAAATTCATTTGACTATAATAATTCACTTACTATGGCTGCTTTTCTGCACAGATCTGTTGATCTGTCATTAGTGTAATTAATACCAATTTAGTGAAAAAACAAAACAAAACAAAAAACAATTGAACCCTGAATTGACTTATGCCTTATCTATGGTGTGTTTCCAGAAAATGGACACCGCAGGGGTCAAAGTGCTGGAGACAGCTGAAGACATCCAGGAGCGCCGGCAGCAGGTGCTGGACCGCTACCGGCGTTTCAAGGAGCTATCGATTATGCGGCGACAGAAGCTGGAGGACTCTTACCGCTTTCAGTTCTTCCGCCGTGATGCAGATGAGTTGGAGAAGTGGATCCAGGAGAAGCTGCAGATCGCCTCTGATGAGAACTACAAGGACCCCTCTAACCTGCAGGTTTGACAGCCTGGTTTTTACGTTTCTCTGTTCAGTGTTTTACCCTATAAGACTGTCAAACTTAAGATTGGTACCGTGACATGATTCTCAGTTCACAATGTAAATAAGCTTTTGTTCATCTATATTTTTAAGATGCCGTCAAGTATTTGGTTGAGCCTTCACTTGTCGTAAGCTCTGACTACAGCAGAGTTTTTCAGTATTGTTCTCATGTATTTATATTTTTTTAAAGTTTTTGTATGTCATATGTCTACTACACAGGGTAAGCTGCAGAAACATCAGGCCTTTGAAGCTGAAGTTCAGGCCAATGCTGGGGCCATTATCAAACTGGATGAGACTGGAAACCTAATGATCAGTGAAGGCCACTTTGCCTCTGAGACCATTCGAGTAAGGCACACAATGATGAAGATGTGATCACTAATGTGCATATTTTCTCGATATCCTGTCCACTGTTAACCTGCTCCATCTGATTTAGTCCTACACGCCTTACCGGACACAACAGAGACCCATAGTTACAAGTGTCAATATGGCTGAGTATATACAAGTAGGTGTTGAGCTGCTGTGGACGATGCGTGACTCTTGAGTGCTGTGAAAATTTTTCCAGATCAGCTCCTGACAACAAGCTGTCCGTTCTTGGCACTCTGTTGTTAGGAAATGGACTGACATTTTATTGCATTCATATGGGTCAGCTCATAAGGAAATGGTGCTTTTGGAAATGTTTTTGGTTCGAGGTGGTATTTTCAAACGGATAGCTTAGTAGATCCCTTTTAAAACTCTTGGACTCACTTTTCTAATTTTGATACAGATAACGAAATGTCTCAATTAATTTTCTGCTATACTCTGACATTTAAAAAAAATCCCTCCCCTTCCTTTCTGTGCATTAGACTCGTCTTGAGGAACTGCATCGCCTGTGGGACCTCCTGCTGCAGAGGACCAAGGAGAAGGGCATGCGTCTCCTGCAGGCCCAGAAACTGGTCCAGTACCTGCGCGAGTGTGAAGATGCCCTGGACTGGATCAGTGACAAGGTTCGATTTGCATTGGCAAAATGTTACAAAAAAAGAAAAATGGAGTATGTGGAAAATGTTGCTACTGGAGAGAACAAGTATTTCCTATATTTCTGTGTTACGGAGCACTCTCTTCATATTTCCGCTTTCTTCTAGCTATTTGGCAGAATCAAGGAAATGCTGTTTCCGTATTTGCTCTTCAACTGCTCTAACAAAAACAAAACATATCTGTCCTCATTTGAAGGAAATGGCAATTGGAGTTGGAAGCTGAAAGGCTTTAAGATAGCCTGAGGATAATTATATCAATTAATCTGAATGAGTTATGACAAATGAAGTGAAAGCTAAGTGTTCCGGTTCAGTTAGTTGTAACATAAATAAATAAAATTGTGCCTGTAGATGTGTGCCACCTTGATTGACATTTTGACCTTTTGATAAATTACCTTCTTCATATTCAAACCTTTTTGTAAACTTTACTGTTTACATTAAAGCACTTTGACATCGCCCTGAATGTTGTTCGTCCACTTCCACCTGTAGGAGGCCATGGCCACCTCTGAGGAGTTGGGCCAGGACCTGGAGCATGTGGAGCTCCTGCAGAAGAAGTTTGAGGAGTTCCAGACTGACCTGGCTGCCCATGAGGAACGTGTGAATGAGGTGAATCAGCTGGCAACCAAGCTGATACAGGAGGCCCATCCCGAGGCTGAGCTCATAGTTCGCAAGCAGGATGAGGTCAACGCAGCCTGGCAGCGCCTGAAGGGTCTGGCCCAGCAGAGGCAGGGCAAGCTGTTTGGGGCTGCTGAGGTGCAGCGCTTTAACAGGTAAACCAGATCAGACAGCATGTAGACAACCTTTGCTCACTGTGTCTGGAATGTATTCTAAGAAAGTAAGAAATGGCATTTTGACATGGTGTAAATACAGACCTGTTTATTTGATTCCAACTACAGGGATGTGGACGAGACCATCAGTTGGATCAAGGAGAAGGAGCAGCTGATGGCCTCTGATGACTTTGGTCGTGACTTGGCCAGTGTGCAGGCTCTGCTTCGCAAACACGAGGGTCTGGAGAGAGACCTGGCTGCCCTGGAGGATAAGGCAAGAACATGCACTACTGAATGTCCACATGTATACCGTCAAGTTAAAAACTTTTGTCAATTCTTACTGTATTTCTCCCCTTTTTCCTCTCTTTCAATCAGGTCAACACGCTGGGTGGAGATGCAGAGCGCCTGCAGCAGACACATCCCCAGAATGCCTCCCAGATCCATCTGAAGAAGGATGAACTGGTCACCAACTGGGAGCAGATTCGCACTCTGGCCGCTGAGCGCCATGCCCGCCTGAACGACTCCTACCAGTAAAATACCAGACACAGCTTGGGCATAAACTTGCTTTACTTGTTTGTTTGATAGATCAAATATGCTGCTGATATTTGAAAATTATAATGTTAATATGAAAACTGCTTTTCCACATTACATATTAACTCAGTGACAGTATAGAGGGTATATGAGGCTGCACCAGAGTGCCACTCTGTTAAACATTTCTCCACAGAAGTCTGCTCACTTCTGCCCTCTTGTGACAATCTCTTTCAGTCTGCAGCGTTTCACTGCCGACTTCAGGGATCTGACCAGCTGGGTGACAGAGATGAAAGCCCTGATCAATGCTGATGAACTGGCCAATGATGTGGCGGGAGCTGAGGCTCTGCTAGACCGCCACCAGGAGCATAAGGTAAAATCTCTGAAAACACACAAGGTCCATTAAATTGGCCATAACTTTGTCCTTTTAAAAGATTAATACAAACATTTATTTCACATGTAACAAGAAGTAATGTGACTCTGTTAAGTGGTTTTCTTTTTTGTCTCCCAGGGAGAGATTGATGCCCATGAGGACAGCTTTAGAGCCACTGATGAAGCTGGCCAGGCCTTGCTCAATACAGGACACTATGCCTCTGAGGAGGTCAAGGAAAAGGTAGGACTATGACAGTCACCAGACTGTACTTTTCTGTTATAGCGTCTTATTATATCTTTACCAGCATGTACAATTACCAGTTTTTTTCATTTCATATTTATAATGCTGTCTTGTGTGTAGCTGGGCATCCTTTCTGAGGAGAAGGAGTCTCTGCTGGAGCTGTGGGAGGTTCGCAGGCAGCAGTATGAGCAGTGCATGGACCTGCAGCTCTTCTACAGGGATACTGAGCAAGTTGACAACTGGATGAGCAAACAAGAGGTACCTGACCCACAAACTGACACCGATACCTATTCTCAGTACAGAATTACCTCAGTCAGTGCATATTGTCTAGTCTGGTATTGTCCTGGTGTGTTAGGTTTTGTTTTTTCCCCCACAGAAAGCTTACCGACAACCTACCCCCAAAAAAGAACATATACCCAGACATACTTAGAAAAATACATACATACATGCATACCTACAGTAAAAGAACATAAAGTGATAAACAGTAATGTAAATGGTGCTGACATAAGCAGCTTGCTTCAGCCCTTTGGAATTACCTTGGAATTATAAGCTTCTATCTGTGTTCCCAAGTGGCTTTTGAGATAGTGACCATCAAACATTTTGCATTTCAAATAGCAGAAATGATATGTAAAACCAGTCTGTTTCATATATGAACATGACAGACACCCTAAATGTATAATAAAAAAAGCAGGAATTCCCAGAAGATTAACATCTGTAATTTTGTGGAATAAGACTCTATATGCAAAAATAAAATCAGATCATGAAATTAATTCTTCCTGTCGAAAGTTAGGTGAAGTCTTTAGTATTTGAGTTTAACATGCTTGTGAGTTTCCCATTGTGCCTGATGATAACAGGGTGAGATGATAACAGGGTGAGGACAGCCGTCTGTAATGTCTGTAGAGTCCTCAATCAACTGTGATGTCCGTGACTGGCTCCAGCTCCAACACTGTGGGGATAAATTCTTTGAAGAATTTTAGGAGATTGCGTCCTTCAACTGACTCCTTGAGGTTTAGAATTATAGTATTGTCTCACCTGGAATGTCCCTCTAAATCTATAACCTAGTTTTTGCATCAGTGGCACAACGTTGTCATCTAAGGCAGAGATATATGTGCCTCTGATTCGGTCTGACGTGCAGCAAGACAGACAGTAGCCACGGCGACATCATCAATGCATTTGACCGTACTGTTGACTTTCTCATCCCGTCTGATCTGGAATTTGGTGAAACTTCATTAAGGACCTCTTCTGTGACAACATCAGCGACACATTTGAGCAGAGCTTCCAATGAGAGTTAAGGTAGCAAACTTTTAGAGCAGACACTATGCCCAATGCTAGCTTCACTTGAGGTAGAACAATCTTCCATCATTTCAAGAGATTGGTCAGTTTTTGGAGGTTTCAGCTTTTTGAAGTGTAAAAAGAGATGCAGAACCTGTATGATGTCACAGTTTTTAATGTTGTTGTTTGTTGTATAGGCTTTCCTCCTGAATGAAGACCTTGGTGACTCCCTGGACAGTGTAGAGGCGCTGCTGAAGAAACATGAGGACTTTGAGAAGTCACTTAGTGCCCAGGAAGAGAAGATCACTGTAAGTTACTCCAGTTTGTGTTGTACAGTCACAGCCAGATTTTATGCAGTTGCTTCTATAGTTGTATTGTTTTGAAATAGGATACCCTTTGAATCTCTATGTGTTGCGCATCTCCAGGCCCTGGATGAGTTTGCTACCAAGCTAATCCAGAACAACCACTATGCCAAGGAGGACGTGGCTACCCGCAGAGATGCTGTAAGTACTGCTGTCAGCTGTACCATGAACACTGAATGCTAAGGTAGCAGCCAGTATTTTGTCCTTTCTTTCAGTGTGAACCAAAAGCAACATGTTTTCTCTCCTGTTGCACATTTGCAGCTGCTCAGCCGCCGCAACGCCCTGCATGAGCGTGCTCAGTCTCGTCGTGCTGCCTTGGAGGACTCTTTCCACCTGCAGCAGTTCTTCAGGGACTCTGATGAGCTCAAGAGCTGGATCAATGAGAAGATGAAGACCGCCACGGATGAGGCTTACAAGGTAGCTCATCAAAGATTTGGTTATTTTGTTATGTGACGTGCCCTCCATTTTGAAATGTCTTTGTAAATAACAATGTTGCGCTCATTGTTTCTGATCTTCCCATTCGCCAACCTCTGTGCCTCTGCTCTCTTGACTACAGGACCCCTCAAACTTGCAAGGCAAGGTGCAGAAACATCAGGCTTTTGAAGCAGAGCTGTCAGCTAATCAGAGCCGCATCGATGCCCTGCAGAAGTCTGGCCAGGAGCTGCTGGATGGAAAGCATTACGCTTCTACTGAGGTGGCTGGCCGCATGGAGGAGGTCAGCTCCCAGTGGAAGAAACTGCTGGAGGCCACAGAGCTCAAAGGTACTGGCTACAGGAAAGCTTGGGTTGACCAATTTTTCACTGACCTGAAGATGATGTATGGATGTATCTATATATATATAGATAGATAGATAGATAGATAGATTTGATTTCATCTGTGTCTTAAATTGATATTCAAATGTCAAATTTTCAATCAAATATAGAAGTACTATTTTGTCAGCATTGGGTAAACTTAAGTAACTTTAAATCAATTATTCTGATTGATGTCTCTTTTTTAAATGGAGATCTGAGGACAAGAAACATTGATAGTCAAAACAGCCACATGGCCAATCTGGTGTAGATTTTTTTCAGAGCTGTACAGTGCAATAGAAAACGGTAAAAACAGCCTGTGAATTCACACATCCAACACCAAATCGAACACTTTCTTGGGAATGCCTGCCATCTTGGTATAGGGAAGCTGTAGCTTCTTATGCATCTAAGTCTGCCAAGGCAGGAGGTCTGTCCACTATTAAAATCATCATAACTCACTGAATTTTCTACTGATTTTCAAGCAACTTGGTTTATTGTAAATGTCAAACATGTATTTATTATACAGGATACTTGGTTAAATTCAAAATGTGTGTTTTCATGCCAAATACTTGATCGTATGTAGGTAGTAACAGTAATATTTCTAGAATATAATATTCGGAGGACTGACAGCCTCAATACATGGGGTGCACACCCTACCAACTGAGCTATAGGGGCAACCCAATAAGAGCACAGTCTGAGTTTAGATTGTAAATTTGCTTTCTGACATTTTATTTTAGGCATCAAGCTCCGTGAGGCCAACCAGCAGCAGCAGTTCAACAGGAATGTAGAGGACATTGAGTTGTGGCTGTATGAGGTTGAGGGCCACCTGGCTTCAGACGACTATGGAAAAGACCTGACCAGTGTCCAGAACCTGCAGAAGAAACATGCACTGCTGGAGGCTGATGTGGCTGCTCACCAGGTACTCAATATCTTATACCAATCATGAAAGCATATCCGATACCAACTGATGCTATGGCTTTTTGGTACACAGTGGAATAGCAAATGTATGAATTTTTCTCTCTCAGGATCGTATTGATGGCATCACAATCCAGGCGCGTCAGTTCCAAGAGGCTGGACACTTTGATGCTGACAACATCCGCAAGAAACAGGAAGCTTTAGTGGTACGTTATGAAGCTCTGCGTGAGCCCATGGCTGCACGTAAACAGAAACTGTCGGACTCTCTCAGGCTCCAGCAGCTGTTCAGAGATGTGGAGGACGAGGAGACTTGGATCCGTGAGAAAGAGCCCATCGCTGCTTCTACTAACAGAGGTAAAGCTTACAGGCCACTTCATTTATCCAGTACTATAAAATGTAAAACCACCACTCTCAGATATTTAAGGTGATTGAAGTTCTGAAAAAAAGTTTCTCTTCCTGTTTTCCTTAGGCAAAGACCTGATTGGTGTGCAGAACTTGCTGAAGAAACACCAGGCCCTGCAAGCTGAGATCACCGGCCATGAGCCTCGCATTAAGGCTGTCACCCAGAAAGGAGAGGCCATGGTGGAGGAAGGTATTCAGTTAAATTCCAAGCCTTGTTTGGCATCGTCTCTAAGATTTCTGTAAGTGAAATATTGTCCCAACATGCAAAATGTTCATCACTCGTGTGTTCCCAGGGCACTTTGCTGGGGAGGATGTGAAAGCGAAGCTGACTGAGCTCCATGGACGCTGGGACACACTGAAGGCTAAGGCATCCCAGAGGAGGCAGGATCTGGAGGACTCTTTGCAGGCCCAGCAGTACTTTGCAGATGCCAATGAGGCCGAGTCTTGGATGAGAGAGAAGGAGCCTATCGTGGGGAGCCCAGACTATGGCAAAGATGAGGATTCTGCTGAGGTACATGAATGGACTGGTTTTAACAAAATATTGTCTAAGACATTGTCATAAATTTGTCATCTACTTGTTATTAAAATATACAATATACCTATATCATTTCCATATATCTATACTATATATCATCTATTTCTGTTTCCACCCTCATTTTGTGCAATAAATGTGACACGATCAATCCTCTTGTTTCTGTGTATGCCTTTGTGACAAATGCAGTCGTGCTGAATAGTTGTTCTTCCGCAGGCTCTGTTGAAGAAGCACGAGGCTCTGATGTCTGACCTGAGTGCCTACGGCAGCAGCATCCAGTCCCTGAAGGAACAGGCCCAGTCCTGCAGGGTAAAACTCAGTCCTTCTTCACACTTCAGCCTCAACTCTGCACATGTGCTCAGCTCCATGGGAGTGATTTTGAAATGAAACTGTCTTCAGGTTAAACCGAGGGTTCAAAGAGGTGACTCAAAATTTTTGTTTCACTGAACAGCAACAAGTGGCACCAACTGATGATGAGACTGGTAAGGAGCTGGTCCTGGCCTTGTATGATTACCAGGAGAAGAGTCCCCGTGAAGTTACCATGAAGAAGGGGGACATCCTTACCCTGCTCAACAGCACCAACAAGGTACAGATAAAACCAGCTCAGTGTACAATAGGCAGTCTGACTGCACCATGAACTGGACTTAAGGCAGAAATGAACCTGACCAGCTGAGTATATATTGAATTGGAGATCATGTACATGCTGCTTGGAGTGATGTAAGTTGAGTTGTTCAGGGTTTCGTATGTGTATTAATATAATATTAATAAGGATTGCAAATTTTTTGTCAAGTCATTTATTGAATTGTGATTTGTCAGTTGTGGTAATGATCAGTAATCAATTGTCAACCTTCAACGTATAGCTATTCAAGAGATGAAAGATGATAATTCTGACAACTAACATGTTGTACTGTATGACAATTCAATGAGACTGAACATAGAGACCAATTAAAACTGCAGCTGATAGTTTTTTAGTACATTTAGATACCGGTGCCAGTATGATCCCTGAGGTTCACTGACACTACAATAATGAAACTTAACCTTGAGGAATATTTAAAAAAATTCAAAACAACAAATTAAGCCAAACTTTCAAATGCATCAGTGTTTAAAGGATAAGACTGGTGATATCCAGTTTGAAAAAGCAACGATGTGCATGTCTCTCCATCTCTCAATACTTTGACTTCCCTGATGAAAGAATAACAGTGCAACAGTTTTCGTAGTTCTTGGACAACAATATAGCCCTAAAGCACAGCACAAAAGAGTAGGATATACAGTGTCAGAGTTTGGGAAGTCAGACACAATTTATTAGATCTCATTGGACCTGTTGAAACAGCCGTTGAAGGAAATACAGTGCAGTAACCAGTAACAAAATGATGGAAGTATCTCATCAACATCACTTGCTGATATTACTCCTTCTGCATCTCCTCCCTGCTGCAGGATTGGTGGAAGGTGGAGGTGAACGATCGTCAAGGCTTTGTTCCTGCTGCTTATGTGAAGAAACTAGACCCCACCCAGTCCTCTTCCAGGGAAAACCTGCTGGATGAGCACGGCAGCATTGCACTACGCCAAGACCAGATTGAGAATCAGTAAGAAACCCTCAACATATAACCTGTTCAGTTTTTCATCTGAATGTACTATACTAACTCATTTCTCCTATTCCTCTAAGTGTTCAGTCTTTTCTGTGCGCTTTAACCCTTCTCTACTTCGGTCAAATCATATTCTCTGCTCAGATTTTTAACACTAATGACCTTTACCCTGGCCTCTTTTTCTGTCTTCTCCGCTGTCTTCTTGCTGTACGTAACAACTTAATCTTGTCTCGATGTGCGTTCGCCTTGCCTTGCCACTGAGCAGGCTTGTCACCAAGGAGGCCTGCAGTGTGTCTGTGCGCATGAAGCAGGTGGAAGAGCTGTGAGTAGGAACCAGCGTCCCTCTGGGTGTTCTTGTGATCGTGGTGCCACTAAATATCATCACCAGTTTTACATCCCTCCCAACCCCAAAAACCGTCAAGTTGTGTAAAACTCTGTCTACTTCACCCTTGTCTTCTATTCGGTACAGGGATAGAAGTACCTTTGATGCACACCTTTCCCATCTTTGTCATCCCAGGCTTTCCTATGGATGTTCATGTCATGAGCTGTTCTGTTCTGCACGTATTGGGCTTTGATTCATTTTTGTATTGTGTCATTCTGTCCAAGCCTCAGGGTGCTAGCCAAAGAAATTAGCTGTCATAATTGCTAAATAATTAAATTCCTATGATGCTAGTGCCTCAGAGATTCATGATTGAAATCTGCTGGGTTATACATTGATCCAGGAAATGTTATTCAACATATAGACAAACCCAATATCTTGATTTATAATGACTTCTTAGTCATTATGCATCTTAAGTGTTGCTGTGATCAATTTTTGTGAAGCAAACATTTTGAAGCTTAATGAGTGTAGTATTCTATTCTGGAGAAATGTTAGCAGCTCTGTTTCAGTCTTGGTCAGTTGCACCCACTATAAAACGCTGTGAGGACACCCTATGTCTGCTCATGAGGCATGTGTGGACAGGCATATCAGTGTTTGAGTTGACCTAAGATCTGCCATATGTAATGTTATTTTTCTGAGAGCATGAAATGAGTTCATTTCAAAGGGTTGCAAACTTAGTGACGGCATACTGTTTCATATCAGGATGTTTTCCAAGTTTGTGTGTTTGCCTAGGCAGTGAAGTGAAGTTCTTGTTGCTTAAACAATCAGAAGTTTCTCAACTTAATGGCAGCAGTTTAGGGCTTCAACAAAAACGAGTGTTTTCATCATCAATCATCATTATCATTGTTATTATTTTGGATTGCTCATTTTGGTATAATATGTCAGAGACATGGCATGACTTACTGTTTATCAGAATGATTTTCTTCAGACTGCCTGAGCAATGAATGTGCTGATCATTGCAGCACTACAGGAGTGATAGTGCAGTTTTGATTCTGAGAACAATCAGTTTTTATCCAAAAAAATGAGTCATCACTGGCCATAAATGGTACTTCCTGGCAGGCAGATTCTCTACAGTCATTTTTCATCTTGGGCCATGATAAAAGAGGGATAATAAGCTTTTGAAGACAACTTAGGTAATTTGATTTGATTATGTGGTTGCAACTCTTTCAAGGTACGGTACTCTGTTGGAGCTGGGAGAAAAACGCAAGGACATGCTGGAGAAGAGCTGCAAGAAGTTCATGTTGTTCCGCGAGGCCAATGAGCTCCAGCAGTGGATCAATGAGAAGGAGAGCGCCCTCACTAATGAAGAGGTTGGCTCTGACCTGGAGCAGGTCGAGGTCCTGCAGAAGAAGTTTGACGACTTCCAGAAGGTAATATCTGCTCACGAACCAAAGGCATGACATCACATCTGGGTTTCCCTCTTTTTCTCAGTGTATGACCTGTTATACATATATTTTTGATATGTCACATCAAATCAAAAAACCCAAAGGTCCCCTGAAAATTTACTACAGGTACCCGTGTCAGTGTAACTTGGATTTGGCCGTATCCATTAAATTAATAAAATTCACTAACACTCTCTTGCAACATCACTTTTCCCATTGTTGTCACTATAATCTCTGCTGTCTAAGAACTCGTCCAACATTCAGTCCTCTCTGCCCTGCTGATGTCTGAACTAGAAACCACCCATTGACCCGCCTTTGTACTTTGTACATATTTGATTTTTGTTAAGATACAGTCTTTATTTCAATATATAGAGTGAACTACATAAAATAGTGTGGGGGGGAATATGTTCCAAGGCTGTGATTTTAGTTATTGTCAGAGGGAGTTTGAATTTTGTTAGAAGTTTGAAGTTTTCTTATTCCTGAAACAGAACATTGATATTGTGGAAAACATCTGAGCTAGTTGTAGTTAATTAAGCTTCTTGTAATGCCAATATATAGCTTGATTCTAATGTCATTTTCAGAATGAAATCATGTCAGGTCTTTAATTGATTAGTAAGCAACTAGTGTAACCTGATCTTGAGTCTTAGTGCTAATATTTCTGCGTGTGTCTGCTTAACGACAGTCTTGCCTACTGTGTTTATTTATTGAGAGTATTTGTACATGTCTCACAGAAAGTGTACGATGTTCTTTTGTGTGGCACAGGACCTGAAGGCCAATGAGTCTCGCCTGAGGGACATCAACAAAGTGGCATCTGAGCTGGAGTCTGAAGGTCTCATGGCTGAGGAGGCCCCCATGGTTCAGGCTCAGGTAAGTTCCCCCCCCCGGCTAAACTGCGTGAGCCATCTTCCATGCTTCAGCTTTACTTTAATGGAGATCATGTTTTTTCCATTTACAGCAACAAGAGCTGCTTGGTGCTGCTCATGGCAAAGTTGTAATCATTTTTCTAACTAACATACATTTTGCTTGATATTTAAGAAACATTTCAAATGTTACGGCTATAAAATTTATGCATCATGCCTTATTTCTTGAACAGGATGAAGCTGATTCCAAGACTGCATCTCCATGGAAGGTAAGGTTCTTCTAACACTGTTAATCTATATCAAGAAAATACATTCAAACATGTAGTTGTTTTATGTATTTTTAGACAAAATGCATCAACTGCAAAGATTTGACAGCCTGTCAATCTTGACCTAATACTGTATGCATGACTGTTCAGCATTGGGTTGATGTTGGATACTAGTGTGTCACTTCCAGAAATTACTGCAATCATGCTACATGAGACATTTTAGTGGCATGGGGTTAATGCTACATGTTGTCATGGAATATGATGAGATATTGATATGACTGCTGGGAGCCTGGGAACTCCCAAGCCTTTTTCAATATCCCATACATTTAAAATTACGTCTGAAGATGTCTCAGTCATTTACAAATATTTTGTTTGACTCATTATAATTCAATGTTTGGGCCTGGTTGACTGGTTCTGCTCTAACCATGGTTGCAGTGTGTATGTCCTGATTGGTGTAAAGTCTTGGTTGGTCTTGGGAGAAGACGAACCATGGGAGTTTCCAAAACACTCTTGACTGGTGTGGTGTTTTTCTGTTTTTGTCCTCCTCCCTTTCTCCACTTTCTGCCATGTTTCGTTCACCTTTGATAATAGAATATACGCTTGGCTGTTCAAACAACGGCTAACTTTAATACTATCAAGGTAAGATTAACTAGTCCATCCCAGTCTCGTTTTGAATCGTCTCTCCCGTAGTTCCCGTCCTGCTTTGTGATCAGAAAACTAACTCCGTCATCATCGTCTCCATTTTGTTGTCACATGATCCATCTCTTCCTGTTCTGTGAAACCTGACTCTAATTAGACTCTAATTAGTTTTAGGAGTGTTTGGTTTTGTTTGATTCCGTCTTAGTTCCCAGTGCATTTCTTCACCTTCTTATCACACGTGAATGATTGTTGACATGTTGCATGAGTTATGTCTTGAGCATCCTTTTGTAGATCCTGACTTTTTGCTGTTATTTTCTCTGTCCTCACATTCTGTAGTGTTCTTACCGTGCACCCAGTCCTGTGCAGCTCACCCCTTCACCCCCGTCATGCACCTGCCTTTATTTGTCCATCACTGTCTGTTCCTATCAAACACACTATGCAAATCTTTCCTCGTCTACCTCGTACTGCATTTGCATGATTATATTTCCACTGTAGTTAAGGAGGAAATTAGAGTAGAGACCTTTGATGTTTTTATTTTCATCCTTCTCTTTATCTTATTTTCACTATTATCAAGTGGGTTTTATTCTCCACCTTATTTTACATTCATTTATTCATCCCTGTTTTTATGTTCATTCTGTCTTTTCCTATGTGATTTCTTTGTTTTAAAGCACTTTAAGCTACAATTCTTGTATGAAAGGTGCTACACAAATTAAGTTTTATGTTATTATTACTATCACTTATTACTTGCCCTTAATTAAAAAGTTCCTTTTTAATTAAGGGCATGTTAAGTTCACGTACTGAACTGAGCCAGAATAAACAAGCTACATAAGGGCTGAATAAACACTGAAGGGTGAAGAGTGTAACTTCATCTTGATTGTTTTATGTGTAGGAGCTGAACAATCGCTGGCGGTCACTGCAGCAGCTTGCTGAAGAAAGGAGCAACATGCTGGGCAGTGCTCATGAGGTGCAGAGGTTCCACAGGTAAACAAATTGAATTTGAGACAATTTAAAGCATGCCTATGTTATTTTGGTTGAAAGTGACCTCTGTGGCAAAAGATAGCACTTACAGGATAGCCTGGTTCCAGACCTGTGAACTTCCATTATATCTAATCTGGTCAGTGATGAAATCAGTGTGATGTTGTTCACATTGACAGCTATTTCCAACAGTGCAGGAAACAATTGACCAATGGAAGCTGTTTGGGCAGGGTTAAGAATGTACATCATCTTTTATACATGTCGTTCATTCTCAAATAGTGACTTAGTTTATGCTGGCCACACCCTGGCTATTATTTAAGACTCATTATTTGAATACCAGCTTTTACAAAAGAATTTACAGTAGCCAGCCACCTGGCTACATACACGATAAAATGTGTCAGAACTATGGTGACGTGGATAAATGAGTGTCATAGACCAAGCAGTCAAGGCACACAGGAACACAGGTTTAAAGTTCAAAAGTTTCCCTGAACTTGTGCAACTGCATTAACAGAGATATTGGGCCTTAAAAGAAGCCAACAGCACATACCCATACTTAAAAATAAGGCGAAAAAAACAAGATGTTAACACCAGACCTAACACAGTGAAATAAGAGAGAAGCATATACACTGGCTGATCAAACAATAAACACATAGGGGAGCACAATATAGACAGTAACTAAAACTTGTGTGGTTGTTGGCTTGGGCCTCTGCATAACTCTGCTAACTCAAAGGTGAAGAGAAATGAAATAATGTAACTTAATTAAACCAACTAGGAATATGACAAAACAGTGTAAAGAAGATCTGTGCACTTCATCTAGAAAAACAGTGCACTGTCAAAGGTGCCAATAAATAAATTAAAACCCAAACAAACTGATTAGTTTGTAGCCTTCAGCTGTGCGACTGGAGATGCAATGAGCTTGACACAGTCAGACAAAAAGATTCATGAGATTAATGTTCACACAACATTTGACCAAAGTTGTGTTTGTGTCTCCTCAGGGATGCTGATGAAACTAAAGAGTGGATTGAGGAGAAGAACCAGGCCCTCAACACTGACAACTATGGCCATGACTTAGCCAGTGTCCAGGCTCTGCAGCGCAAACATGAAGGCTTTGAGAGAGACCTGGCAGCCCTGGGTGACAAGGTCAGATGTCTGTTCTCATTTCTGTGAGATTGCAGCTCATTTACAACAAAGTCTCTGGTGAAAATGTATTTCTCTTGAGGCTTTTACTGATTTGTCATGATGTCCCACCCAGGTGAATTCTCTTGGGGAGACAGCGGAGCGTCTGATCCAGTCCCACCCTGAGGCAGTGGATGACATCCAGGAGAAGTGCACTGAGCTGAACACTGCTTGGAGCAGCCTGGTGGGACGTGCTGACCAGCGCAAAGACAAGCTTGGCAACTCCCACGACCTGCAGCGCTTCCTCTCTGACTTCAGGTTAGGAGACAACAGCTAGTGGATGCCACTGGGTGTGATTTGTTGTTTTGGTGATGAACTACATTGAAAATAGGCAACAGTTTTTGGGAAAGAAATGTCCAAGTGTAAGAAATGGAGGTCACATATGTGCAGTATTTTTTTAGCTATAACTGTTCACCTGTACACAGAGATTTGATGTCCTGGATCAATGGTATCCGAGGGCTCGTGTCCTCAGAGGAGCTGGCCAAGGACGTGACTGGAGCTGAGGCCCTTCTGGAAAGACACCAGGTACTGAATTTTTATTTTATTTTTTTTTGTCCTTTTCTTTTTTTATGCCTCCATGACAGAGACATCTGTGGCCTGAGACACTCTGTTTTCGTGAACACAATATCTCAGGAGTGCCTGTAGAAAATGTCATACATCTGGTACAAGTGTCCACTGGAGTCCAGGATGAACCGATTAGATTTGGTGGTCAAAGGTCACTGTGACCTTACTAAATATTTTTTGGCCATAACTCAAGAATGAATATGCTAAGTATGGCCAAATTTCATTCAACTGTCCAATAGGATGAAATGATGAAGTAAGGACTTTGTATATCCAAAAGGTCAAAGGTCAGCTTTACTGTGACATCATATTGTTCTGCAGAAACACTTCTCTATCTGTTATTCAGCACCATTACTCAGGAACTGCAAGGCAGTCATTCTTGTTCTGTACAAAGTTACAGATGTCTGTGCAGATTTTTGCCCATCAAACACTCTCCATCCATTTTTGTTTTCTTTTTCCATCTTCCCAGGAACACCGCACAGAAATCGATGCTCGGGCAGGTACCTTCCAGGCCTTTGAACAGTTTGGTCAGCAGCTGCTGGTGCGAGGCCACTATGCCAGTCCAGAGATTCAGCAGAAACTGGAGGCTCTAGACCGTGAGCGTGCTGACCTGGAGAAGGCCTGGGTGCAGCGTCGCATGATGTTGGACCAGTGCCTCGAGCTCCAGGTACTGGAGTACTGAGCCATGACATGACCAGTTAGAAATGATTATCACGTCACTGACAGCTGTCATTGACCCTCCACTGACTGACTGACTGTTGTCTTTGTCCCCTGCAGCTCTTCAACAGAGACTGTGAGCAGGCTGAGAACTGGATGGCAGCTCGTGAAGCCTTCCTCGCCAGTGATGACAAGGGTGACTCCCTGGACAGTGTGGAAGCTCTCATCAAGAAACATGAAGACTTTGACAAGGCCATTAACGTGCAGGTTAGGAAGATGTTTCACCGCTTAGTGAAAGCTTTTAAAATTGATCGGATGTGTTCTTTCAGTGTGTGATTGAATGTAATGTTGCCTGGCTGTACAGGAGGAGAAGATTGCTGCTCTGCAGTCCTTTGCTGACCAGCTGATTGGAGCTGACCATTACGCCAAACCTGAGATCTTCAACCGCCGCAATGAAGTGCTCGACCGGTATGAAGCATTTGGATTTTTAGTACTTCATTTATTGATGTATTTACAAAACACACCAATCCAAGGTTAATACTTTGAAGTGAGAACACTTACTCCCTACATGGTCCCAAGATGTTAAGACAGACACAAAACATGTAACATAACACTGATGTTTGAAGGTGGCGCCGGCTGAAGGCCCAGATGATCGAGAAGCGTTCCAAGCTGGGTGAATCCCAGACCTTGCAGCAGTTCAGCAGGGATGTGGACGAAATTGAGGCTTGGATCAGTGAGAAGCTGCAGACCGCAACTGATGAGTCTTACAAGGATCCTACCAACATCCAGGTACGTATTTGGCTGCTCCTAGCACAGGCCCTCACAGAAGTTCATAGTAACACAGCAAGTGTGAGTGTAAACTCCACTCATGACTTCAGGTAATAGAGAAGCTAGCACTCTTTTTTAAAGGTACGTAAACATTAATTACAGTAACATTTTCATAGATGGTTACTGATTCTAGGGCAGGTGCTGTAGCCAAAAAAGAAGTCAGCCGTGTGAAGTTGGCTAAATTAAAATTGCTAATCTGTTTTGTCTTGTTTTATTGACGACGCTCTTCTTTAACTGTGTCAAATCCCTCCCTGTGTCCTGTCTGACGTGAGACTGAATTTTTCTTCCACTGTCTTATTTTTTATAGCTGTCCAAGCTGCTGGTAAGTTTAAGTAGTGTGTCAGCTGACTAACAACCGAGCAGGTTATCCTCCATGTGTCCACGTCTTTGCTGTGTGTGTAGACACGACGTAGACTAAGCCCTCCATCTTGAGTTTGTCCCTCATCAGCACTGTTGAGTGCCAGCTTCTTTTCATCCTGGGTTTTAATTTAGTTCATTTTTAAAATTTTGGCTTAATTCTGTGTTCATTTTTGTATTTTATTCTAGGTTGTTTTGTTTTTTGTGTTTTTTCCCTCATCAAAGGCTTCTAGTTGTTGGGTGTGGCTTCCATTTTTATTTTCAATTCTTGAGGGGGGTTATCTTCAAACTTGCTTCAGATGTTTGATTCCACAGTGGAACTAATTAAATTGGATCTTGAGATGAAAGTGAGCAGAGAGTGGGGACTTCCTGACGCTGTCATCAGGCTGACAGATTCTAAATTGTGATAAGCAATCACTGGTCCCTAACTGGCTCTGTGTATGATGTCTAAAGACAGTATTTTTTAAGAGTGTCTTGTTGGCCAGCTTAGAAGGTCATGGAAATTTAGAAAGATACACATGAAGCAACTTTGAAGTGACTTCCTCCAGTAAGTATTTTCAAAGTTAGTTCTGTTGCAGATGTTGTCCTCTGCACTGCCATTTTATGTTCCTCACTTGTTTGTCCTGTGTGTCTATTGATGTCCGACATATTGTCTGCCATGGTCGGTGTCCTGTGTTGAAGTATTTTTTTTATACTCCACACTCCACACAAATTTCAAAAGTAATTCACGTTTGATGTTAATGTTCACTTCACAGTTTTTCAAAGGTTTGTTGATCTGTCTTGGTAGACCTGACTGCTTACTATGTTGGTATGAAAGCAGAGCTAAATGTTAAATAACACGTTTGAGAGTTCTGAGCATTTTCACCATAAACAGGAACTTGTCCAGCTTGTGGTTCTCATGCTGTATCCATGTTCCTTGTGTGTGTGCGCTGTTAGAGTAAGCATCAGAAACATCAGGCGTTTGAGGCTGAGCTGCATGCCAACGCAGACCGAATCCGTGGGGTCATTGATACCGGCAACGCCCTGATCCAGAGAGGAGCCTGTGCTGGCAGCGAGGATGCAGTCAAGGTATATTCATCATGTCATCAGCAGACACTTCTATGTAATAACAGCAGAATGGGATTTACAGTTTTATTTTACAGAAGTATAAATGACAGACAGCTGCTGAACAGTCAACAGAATCTGTCAGTTAAACTTCATAACATGTTAAGCTTTTAACCACAAAATCTCTTAATTGAGACCTTCAGGATTCAATGTGCTGTCAGTCTGTGAAGCTAACATTAGCATTAGCTCTAAAAGAGCTGATAGCATTTGGCGTCATTAGTCAAAAATATTGTCAGCAGTTTGTTGTACTGATATTGTATATACACACACAAATGCATATTACATTAGAATATTATTAGGTAATGTTCAGTGTTCCTAATGCAGTATCTTAACAGTCAGCTGGTCAGATTTCTTAGAATTTTTAAAGATGGTTGGTTGTGAAGGTAGAATCTGTCATTATTGGTAAGAGATAAATGATCGATTGTTTGGCAAGAATATCACAACTTTGGAAGATGCAGTCATGAAGGTGTGTGTACAGGTGTGTCGTTGAGATCAAAATGAAGGCTGAGTTTTAAAGATGGCTGTGGTGCAACCAATGAGTACTGAGTACTCATCTAATAATGTAGTTATGACCACTGAACACGTGTCAACATGTTGACGGGTGTCACAGCTGGTGTGACCTCACTGCAGGATGGTCTCTGTCTTATCTGATTCTGTTCATGGAAAGTAATCACAACTCAGTCTGCAGTATTAGTCAGAAAAATCCCAATTAAATATTTCCCTCAAATCATTCAGCCCGCCTGCAAGACACAGATTCTGTTGAAAATGATGTTAGACCTATTAGCTCTCTCTAAGATATGTGTGAGAGGGAATTTAAATGCAGTGATGCAGTGAAGACGTGAAAATAACGGGACTTGTGTGTTGCTCAGGCTCGCCTCAATGCTCTGGATGAACAGTGGCAGTTCCTCGTCAACAAATCTGCAGAAAAGAGCCAGAAACTCAAAGAGGCCAACAAGCAGCAGAACTTCAACACAGGCATCAAGGACTTCGACTTCTGGCTCTCTGAGGTGAGAATCTGCGTTCTAGATATATACATGTAAAAACTCTGACTCACCAATGTACAGAAGATAATCTCAAAGTCTGATGTGTTTGTTGTTTCTAAGGTGGAAGCTCTTCTTGCCTCTGAGGATTATGGCAAAGATCTGGCCTCAGTCAACAACCTGCTGAAGAAACACCAGCTGCTGGAGGCTGATATTTCAGCCCATGAGGTATGCAGCTCAGTGTTACAAATGCCTCTGCATGTGAGTCAGCTGTAACTCAGGAAACAGGACCGTATTATTATTAGTGTTTCTGAATTTTACACTCATCACGAATGACAAAATGCTCACCTAAGGAGCTGGTAGTCACAAAATACATTAAAAGGCTGAGCTGGTAACAAAAAGAGTTGAAGTGAACCATGCAAATACGTTCATAGATCCAGAGTTACAGTGAGAGTGTCTGACCACCTCTCTGCTCTCCGCAGGATCGTCTGAAGGATCTGAACGGCCAGGCTGACAGCCTGATGGCCAGCAACGCTTTCGACACCTCACAGGTGAAGGACAAGCGCGACGCTGTCAACGGCCGCTTCACTAAGATCAAGAGCATGGCTGCCGGTCGGCGCGCTAAACTCAACGAGTCCCACCGCCTGCATCAGTTCTTCAGGGACCTGGATGATGAAGAGTCTTGGATCAAGTAAGAGAGTTACCTTTGGATCATGTAGTTATCTGGAAGGGAGCCAGCAGTGGAGATGGGATGAGATGAGCTTTTCCTTTGTGGTATTTGCTTATGGCAAGACATACACATCTCAAGCATACGCATATCTGTCCAACCCCACACAGAGAAAAGAAGTTGCTTGTGAGTTCGGAGGACTACGGACGTGATTTGACAGGAGTACAGAATTTGAGGAAGAAACACAAGAGGCTGGAGGCTGAGCTGGGAGCCCATGAGCCGGCCATTCAGGTAAGCATGACTCAGTCAAGACCTCAAACTCCTGTGGAAGTATTGATGTCAGTTTGAGAAACTTCCTCAACAACACATCAGAGCCCCATATGAATTATACAAACAAATGTACTGTATTTCTAGTCCACACATCAATGTTTATCATCATATATCAGCAGCTGACCCCATCTGTAAACAGAATCATGCCACAATAGCTTAGCATGTTGCAGAATTCTGACTATCAAACAGCTGACCTGAACCTGACATTTTTCATAGTTGCATTTGTTCTACATTCTGATTCCCTCAGTGCACTGAGAATTATTTTAGAAAATATGGCAGCTTTGGTATGCACTGATTCCATTTTCTGTGTGCTCCCAGTCGGTGCTGGACACTGGGAAGAAGCTTTCTGATGACAACACCATCGGTCAGGAGGAGATCCAGCAGAGGCTGGCCCAGTTTGTCGACCACTGGAAGGAACTCAAAGACCTATCTGGAGCAAGGTGAGCCTGCTGGGCTCCACACAGTCGTGGACATGTTTACACACACACACACACACACACACACACACACACACACAGAAATGGGATTGTAAATGTAGACAATGTGTGTGTTTGCTCCCAGGGGACAGAGGCTGGAGGAGTCGCTGGAGTACCAGCAGTTTGTGGCGAATGTGGAAGAGGAAGAAGCTTGGATTAATGAGAAGTTGAATCTAGTGGGGAGTGAGGACTACGGAGATACACTAGCTGCTGTGCAGGTGCTTTTCTGTCACACACACCACGTTACATAAGAATAAAGTCAGATGTGATGAGTTTTACTGAGACTCAATGAAACCTTTGTTTTCAACAGGGTCTGCTGAAAAAGCATGAAGCATTTGAGACTGACTTCACCGTGCACAGGGACAGAGTCAATGATGTGTGCGTCAATGGAGACGAGCTTATCAAGAAGGTACTGAGAAAATCCGCTTTTCAAAGGCACTGAAGTAATCATCTATGGTGATTTGTGCAGTACGATGTCAAAACCAGCAGTTTCTGACAATATGTTGTGTTTTTCCAAAAGAATAACCATCACGTGGACAACATCAGTGCAAAGATGTCAGCTCTGCGAGGCAAAGTGTCAGAGCTGGAGAGGGCAGCAGCTCAGAGGAAGGCCAAGCTGGATGAGAACTCTGCCTTCCTGCAGTTCAACTGGAAGGCTGACGTGGTGGAGTCCTGGATCGGTACGAACACAGAAAGACCTCTGTCTCACTCAAATCTGCTTCGATAAAGCTTCAGTCCTCCACAGACTAAAATCCTACCACTGAAATATATTCACAAATGTCTAGTTTTCTAATTGGATGAATAAACTGTTTGCCAAAAAATAGTTCCAGCTTGTAGCAAAACCTCTAAAACCTCAACTTGTCATGTTTAAACTTCTGTCTGAGTTTAAATCAAACAGAAGACATATAATATGTTAACTTGGGAATTTTCGAGGTGTCTGTAGGCATATTGTTTCACTTTGAAGAGAACCAGGCTGTTTTCCCCTCCCTCAGCCTCTATGCTAAGCTAAGCTAACAGCTCCTGATCCCAGCTCTCCAAATATGAAACTATTCCTTCACTAAGTGTTTAGGAAGCCTGACCTCTGTGTATTCAGTCCGTCTTCATGTCAATCATTTCTGAACCTGTGGACGTGCTTTGTATTCAGGTGAGAAAGAGAACAGCCTGAAGACTGATGACTACGGCAGAGACCTGTCGTCTGTGCAGACTCTGCTCACCAAGCAGGTACTCAGTCATCTGAAACGGTGTTCAGCCATTCCTCTGGACCGTGTCACTCTTTATGTTGACAGCATCTATTGTATTTTCTGTGTGTCTGCAGGAGACGTTTGATGCTGGTCTCCAGGCCTTCCAGCAGGAGGGAATCACCAACATTACAGCCCTCAAGGACCAGCTGCTGGCAGCCAAGCACGTCCAATCAAAAGCCATCGAAGCTCGACACGCTGCCTTGATGAAGCGCTGGAACCAGCTGCTGTCTAACTCAGCCGCCCGCAAGAAGAAGCTTCTGGAGGCTCAAGAGCACTTCAGAAAGGTAGAGAGGCCACAAGAGCATGTTGTATTGAAGAGATGCTTTCTGAGCATTTTCATGAACGCCTCCAAAAATACCCCTAAAACCACTGAAATGATAAACAGCTGAGGTAAATCTGAAGCATTTCAACCAACCTAAGCTAATATCAGTGATCACGTCTTCTCCACACCCATCACAGGTTGAAGACTTGTTCCTGACCTTCGCCAAGAAGGCGTCAGCTTTCAACAGCTGGTTTGAGAATGCAGAGGAGGATCTGACAGACCCGGTGAGGTGCAACTCTCTGGAGGAGATCCGGGCGCTGCGTGAAGCCCACGAGGCCTTCCGCTCTTCACTGAGCTCGGCTCAGGCCGACTTCAACCAGCTGGCCGAGCTGGACCAGCAGATCAAGAGCTACCAGGTGGTGTCCAACCCCTACACCTGGTTCACCATGGAGGCCCTGGAGGAGACCTGGAGGAACCTGCAGAAGATCATCAAGGTCTCAGAGATTACACACACACACACACACACACACACACACACAGTTACTCACAGATACAACCTGCTGCTTCTTTCATTCACTTTCTCCTCTAAGCCAAATTCACCATCTCCCCTCCAGTGCACATGATTGAAAGTAAATGTCTTAAGCATGCAGAACACACTGCTGAGGTCCTGTCAGTTGGCCAGGTTGTCACTATTTCTTTTTCCAGAAGTTAAAAACAGTTTTCAGTGCACTTTATCTTCCGGGTGTCTGTCTGTTGCTGTAAATGTGGGTGTAGGAGCGAGAGCTGGAGCTGCAGAAGGAGCAGAGGAGGCAGGAGGAAAACGACAAGTTGCGTCAGGAGTTTGCGCAGCATGCCAACGCCTTCCACCAGTGGCTGCAGGAGACCAGGTACAGGACGTGTTCCAGCTGAGCCTTTAGAAGCAGATATCAGCTCTTCTTTCATGTTAAACATCAACATTTCAACTAGGGACTCAGCATGACTGTTGTGTTTTAGAGATGAAAATGTCTCATTTGATCTTGAGCTCCACACACACAGAATGTTTTTACCCACGGCTGCTGACTTGCTAGGTTATCGCAGGGGTTTGAAGGTGTTTCCTGTTGTTGTGTCTCTGTAAAACCACTGAATTGAACTGGAGAAGTGTTTGCTCCCTTACACAAACACCACATAGGATCAGATCTCCTCTTTCAGAGCCGAGGCGTCACACACATTCACCACTGTCCACACCGGTGTTTAGTGTTGTGTGTTCAGGGTTGTTTGCAGTGAACGCTATCATTGCCTCATGTTAACATGTATTTGTTTCTCTCTCGCTCTCTCTCTCTCTTCCCCCTCTCTTCCCCTCCCTTCCTCTTGGCTGCTTCCTCGCTGGTGCTTGGGATTACTGTGCTAATCAGGACATATCTTCTGGATGGGTTAATATCTCTTTTTTTTCTAAATGTGTCATGTGAGCGTCTGATCCAGTGTGTGTGTGAGTGTGAAAACGGTAGGATGTGATGATGAGAGCAAGCCTTTGATCTCAAAGGTGGGCATTGATTTTCAGTAATCAAGCTTGTAGAAGCAGTCTAAACATGTTCCCCTTATTTCTCCTTGATGTAGGTGATTGTTTCTGAAATTTTCCCTGTGTTTTTGCTCCATTTTCCTGTCTCCATTTTCTCCCCCATCCTCTCTTTGAATAGCATAGCCTATCGACGGGTTGTCTGTGTCTATCAGTACCAAGTTGCTGATGATCTTTCTGGAAGGTCAACCTCTTTCAAGCCTTGCTTTATTTCCTTGTGCTTTTTCTGACCCACGCAGTGCCGTCAGGGCCGTGTGACCTCATGCACTTCAGTCTAAAAACACCACGTTGGGCTCTGGTGTGCTCAGTGCCTTCCTGCTGTACTAACATTCACCCAGTCCTCAAAGTCAAAGCACCAGACTGCAGTCAGCACTGTTGTCACATAGTTTACTGTGTGTACCGTAGGGATGGAAACTGCAAATTCTTGGCTTCCATTGTACATAACAGTACAGATGTAAGATTTGGGACAAATTTGAGCTTTTCGTAGAATTTGGTTCTATTGGATCATTGTTTTATTCGTTTGTGTGTGCAGTGACTTCAGGGTGCACCATTCATCTTCTGTAACAGAAAACTGACTTTCATTTTCATGAATGAATTCACTAATGATGCGCTGCAGTTTCCAGCCCTGTGTGCAGGAGCCCTAGCCTTGCATGGTCTGGGTTTCCAGTAGATTTTTGGCATGAGAGCAGCTCCACTCAGTGGCAGTCAAGACAGTGGAACAGATCCATTAGTGACATGCCAAATTATACTCCCCTCAAACCCTTCATTCAATTATAGTTCAGTAAGACTTTTGTAGGAATACTGGATGTAGGGAACGTCGTCCTAACAGTTTGTGTCAGAGTGAGTGCGACAGCTTCACCAGACTGTGCTTCTTCCTTGCTAACATCAGTTTGTGTTGGTGGCAGGTCGTGTATGGTGGAAGAGTCTGGTACCCTGGAGTCCCAGCTGGAGGCCACCAAGGTAAATATCCCTCACAGTTGGAAATGACATGTTAACACTTCTGCTGCTAGAGGAGTGTGTCAGAGGTACCACAACTCAAATGTCACACAAGCAAGTCATTCCTAGTGGGCCAGAGGTCAAAGAGCAAGTTCTTACTAGCTGAATTCTGAAATGAGGTGTAGGATGCAAACCATGTGGCAGGTTTTGTGCATGGAAGTCAATGTAGTGTCCTAACAAGGATAGCTCTGTGTGTGTGTGTGTGTGTGTGTAGCGTAAGCACCAGGAGATTCGGGCCATGCGCAGTCAGCTGAAGAAGATTGAAGACCTGGGTGCAGCTATGGAGGAGGCGCTCATCTTGGACAACAAATACACAGAGCACAGCACGGTGGGCCTGGCCCAGCAGTGGGACCAGCTAGACCAACTGGGAATGAGGATGCAGCACAACCTGGAGCAACAGATACAGGCCAGGTACACAGCAACATGTCACTGACTCTTCTGGAATGCAGACACACTTATGCACACTGTTGTCAAGCATAAGGACAGTGTGTTAAAAGTAGGTGCTGTGAGATCAGTGAGCTGCTTGTGCTTCTTGGTGTTCATGTTGTTCCCTCTCTCCTTCAGGAACACCACTGGAGTGACAGAGGAGGCTCTGAAGGAGTTCAGCATGATGTTCAAGTGAGTGGCTTTGACCTGACTTCATCACGACATCTTTCTCTGTCTGATCTGACACACGCCCATCCTCATCTGCACCTGTTGATTTGCAGGCACTTTGACAAAGAGAAGTCTGGCCGTCTGAACCACCAGGAGTTCAAGTCATGTCTACGCTCGCTGGGCTACGACCTGCCCATGGTGGAAGAAGGAGAACCGGATCCTGAGTTCGAGGCCATTCTCGACACTGTGGATCCCAACAGGTCTGTCACATGATCAGTAAATGGCTTTAATAGGGACATTGAATGTGATCAGTATGGCTGTGTTGTATCTGCTGCCTAACTGTGAGGACTCTGTGTTTGCAGGGATGGAAACGTGTCATTGCAGGAATACATGGCTTTCATGATCAGCCGCGAGACAGAGAACGTCAAGTCCAGTGAGGAGATAGAGAGCGCCTTCCGAGCCCTGAGCACCGAGAACAAACCTTACGTCACTAAAGAAGAGCTCTACCAGGTCATATGTGCTCCCTGCTCACTCTGTGGACTCTGTGTGAGTGTCAAGTCTTCATGGAGGTCTAACTTGTCCCCTTGTCCCTTTCAGAACCTGACCAAGGAGCAGGCAGACTACTGCCTCTCACACATGAAGCCCTACCTCGACAGCAAGGGCCGCGAGCTGCCGTCGGCTTTCGACTTTGTCGAATTCACCCGCTCGCTCTTCGTCAACTGATCCCTCGCCCACCAGTGACCAATCGGGACGCGTTTTCCCACACACTCTTCAACACAAACACACAGCTGAAACTGCATGATTGTGGCACTAGGAATACTCACTAATAACAACTATCTATACTATTTATCTCACTCTATCCTTAACTCTTTGTGCTTCTAATGATAGCATAGTGGATCTGTCTGCATTTGAATGTGATTGTTTTAGCTTGTGCTTTCAATGAATCTAAAAACCTAATAGTGACAATAATGTATCAACACCTTAACAGCTGCATTGTCCTTTAATAAACGCTACTGGTTAGAACTGGAAACCTCTGCTCTGTTTTTATTTCACTTCTATAATTTACAGTATTGCAGTTAAAATCTTAGAGATGTGAGTATTTGGGAAAAAAAAAAAAAAAAAAACTTCACATAAATGAGATAAATGCAGCAGTCTTCAGCTGTCCCAGGCTAATACGTCTCATCCAGCCACCTGATTGGCTATCTGCTCCAGCTGGCTGCTTTCTCTGGGGCTCTGCTCCGTCAAATCTGCGCTCAGCTGCCAAATGCTGACCGCCCCATCTGTCCTCCCCACTGCCAGGAGCTGAGGGTTGTGATAGTTGAAAGCCAAACAAGTTGCAGCTTGGCCTGCACCTCCCTGCTCGATGGTGGCCGCTGGCCTCAGGGACCTGCGGCCCAGGTCGAATATCTGCACCTCACCTTACAGAGAGACACACAGAGTGCAAGAGTCAACAAGAATACATCTGTCTTCATCCGCACGTGCTATTGCTTTGTTTACATAGCCCAACACGTCACACCGTACTATAACTAGGTGTTTATTTATTTACAAGAACAATAAAACATCTTCCATTTAGTAAAAGATGGGAATGTTGTACATGTCTTGTTGTACCTTGTCCGGTGGCTGCAGCGAAAACCAGCGGCCTGGTTGGAGACCACTGCACCTCAAACACGTAGGAGTCTGAAACCCGGAGCGAGAGCAGTGGGTTGGCCTGCAGCAGAGAGTGGAGGTGGACCAGACCGTCAGTCCCTGCGCTCACAAACAGGTTCCTGCAGACAACACACCACAGGTCAGCTGCTGATCACTTCAGGAATGACTGATTAGTCAGTGAACAGAGCTGAGACCTGTGGAAGGGGGAGCAGTGTATGGAGTGGACGGGACCGCTTTGAAGCCTGAACAAAAACACTGCCGGGGCTCTTGGTGTCACGCTCTGGCCTTTGGAGGGCGCTGCAGCCAGCGTCTGGGAGGAGAAGGAGCATCTGAGCAGCAGGCCGCCCTCTGAGCCCACCAAGAAGGTGTCAGAGTCCCAGGGAGACAGAGCCAGTGAGGTGACGCCCACAGTGCTGCTGCCTCGAGCCTAAGGGCGACACAAGACGTCATGTTTTTCACTCTGCACCCACACTGCAGCACACAGGAGCAGGTCACATCGTTTAAGGATGACAGATATTCTACTTTATTGGTTACTTTGTTCAGGGCTTGCATGGACTTCATTTCCAGTCATTCCTATCTGTGCTGAAGCTGATGAACCAGCCTTATTTCTAGAATGCTTTCATATATGCATTATATTCAAAATAAATACAGTGAAACTGGAACGTGTGTATCCATCCAATAGCTGTTCGGATACTTACGTCTGGACATAAGAGGAGGACAGGAAGACCGACATTGCCATTTCCAGAGCCATGCTTGGTTAAAAAACCTGAGCTGACTGGCTTTTTGTTCCTTGGTACATCACTTTGAGTCTTTCCATCAGAACATTCCACACCAGGAATTACAGTGTTAAGTTAAGCAGACTGATCCTGAATGCTCCCTGGAGATTTTTAGATAGGACCAAATCACTTCTGATTATTTGTTTAATCCTTTCAATTTTAAAGGTAACAAGGACTCAGCCAGGCCCACATCTCGCCATCTCACTGACACCCCTGCTCAATGATTTTAAACTGAACAGTGCTGCTCTCATCTCGATGTGCTGTTCAGCTTGGTTTCAGTGTCAGTGCTCACCTTGAAGCTGCTGCTGCTGCTGCTGCTGTGCGGGACCTGCTGTCGTACTAAAGCGAAGGCAGCACTCAGAACCAAACTGCCCAGGTCTGAGTCCACCGTCCACAGCAGCACCCTTCCTCCTGAACTGGCACTCAGCACCCCAAATTCTCCTTTCTCCTGCAGCGGCACCCAGGCAACCTGCACACATACACACACGCACAGAGGACACACAGTTGCAGCATTGCAGTCAAGTTTATTCTTCTCTTCAGCAGAGACTCAGTAACAAATCAAAATGCTGCATATGAGCACACACAGCAGCACACAGCAGTCGACTGGACTGAATCTTTGTTCCACTTCAGCCTCTCAAAACTAAGAGCATCACAGAACACAAACCTCTCCACTGCCAACAGGCCAAATATGGCACCAAGTATCAGAGTCCTTTCAGTGGACGACCATTCTTATTGGATAAGCCAAACAGAAAGTGTGACAACTCACCTGATAAACAGGCTCTCTGTGGCTGTCTGCTGACATCCCAGTTTGAGCCAGCATCGGGTCCTGTGTCTGACTGGTGTCCCAGACCACCACCTCTCCACTGTACAGACCCCCTGTAGCCACAGCGCGCATGCGTGTGCACACACACACACGCGCGCGCACACACACACACACACACACACAGTTTACACTGAGCTGTACTCAACACCATACCTCAGTGAAAAACCTGAAACATGAGAACTTTAAAATGAGTAATCTGAGAAAATGACCCCTGATGATGTCACTGGGGTTATCTCGACATGGTAGAGGTACAGACTTGGAAAGATGTGCATTTACCAGACATGGATGAATGAAAGAAGCTACTGAGTTGCATTATGGGAAATGTAGGACACAGTATTTTCAGAGCTTGACCAAAAAAACAAAAGAAGGTGCTCGTCATCATTGTCTGGGTTTTACTGGATCTAAAAGTCGGGATATTAGATTAAAGGTATCAAGAGATCACTATATTGACATGTATGATTCCAGTGAATCCTTTCCAGTGAGAAACATGCTGTCTTCACGATGCAGCAAATTAGTAGAACATTATTTCCTGCAGAGCGATGTCACCCAGCTTCCTAACAGAGCCCTGACCCTCCTGCAAGAGGACAGACTGACCCAAAGCAAACTGACACACACACACACACACACACACACACACACACACACACACACACACACACACACAGTGACACCCTTTCAACAGATCACACTCCTATGAAACAGCAAATTAAACAAGCTTGTGTTATTTATATGACTGGCTGATCATTTATAAAATAAGATGAAACATTGGACTGAAACAAACAAACAAACAAACAAACACTGTTGTGGAACAGATTCTCATGACAAGGAGAAAAGCAGCTTTTCCACAAGCACGCTCTGATTCGGCCATGTAGATGTTGTTTCTACAATGCTATGATTACACTCCAGGACCATCATTGCAACTGACCAATCAGGTTTTTGTGATGTCAAAGCTTTGGATCATGGGAAAAAGACAGGAAAAACATGCACATGGAAGAAGTTAACCCTGACCTGAGACCTGCTCTCCTGTTGTCCTCCCATTTAAATATATTCCAATAAATCTCCTGTATTTTCATCTTAAATAAATAAATTAATAAATAAGGGTTGGCTGTAGCATTGGGAGGCATAACTGCCTATTTGACATGTTTACTACATTCCTCTCCGGTACAGCAGGTGGCAGTATGTAGAACCTTGGCAGTAATGTCTGTTGACAAGAAGTCATTTAATGTCGGTCGTCACACTTTTTGTAAAAACAGATTTTTGCGTATCAAACAGAGGAAAAGCAATAAATCAGCCAAACACAAGCCCAAGAGGTGCAGAAACATGCTCCACCATCGACTGTTCTGTCAACTGTCTCACATGTCAGTGCTTGCTAATTGAAGCATAATGTGTAAGTGATGAAGTTATGAGGTTATCTGCCCTTCAGTGTTTTCACTGATATGATGCAGGGATGTTCACAGCATTTCACTTTCAGCCAGGTGTCTGATTTTCACCACCTAGCTGAACGGTATGTGGGATATGGACTGTGTTTATATAGCACGTTTCGAATCCATTCAAAGCGCAACACAAGTCAACATTCAACCAGCATTCACACACACAGTCACAAACTGGTGGAGTGATTTGGGGTTGAGTATTTTGCCAAGGACAAGGACACTCTGACATGTAGACTACAAAGGCCCGGGATCGAACCACCAGCCTTCTGATTGGTGGACGACCTCTTGACTTCCTGAACCACAGCTGCCCTGTAGTGATGTTCTTGATGTTGAAGTGTTGAAGTCCAGCTCTGTTTTGATTCTCAAGCTCAGATTACAGAACATGTACAACTGGTCTCAGCTGGTATCTAGTAATGTAAACTGCTGAGAATTAAAATCCCCAGAGCAACATGTTTTAATGCTTTTGAAATCCTGACAGACTAGATATGTGTATGTATGTGTTTAGATATATATAAGATTGAGAGTTTGTAGGCATGCAGACACACATGTTATCAGTTCGTGATGTGAAAGCACAGACTGGCTGTGTACCTGCGATGAGGGCGGGCTTGTTGGGGTGACAGCACAGAGCAGTGACTGCAGTGGGAACATCGATGACCAGATCAGCTTGTTTGGGGTTCTGGCCTCGACGGTCCAGGTTCCACGTACAAACATACGACCTCTCCGTGCTCCAGTCTCCATCATCAATCCTGCCCACCAAAAACACACACACGCCCACATCTGAACAACACTGACCACATGACGACAACAGGACAGCTTCTCCAACACTCTGATGATGTTTTTGAGACTAAAGTAACGTAAAAAAAAAAAAAAAAAAAGGTAGGACCTCCTTGGTGGAGTTTTAGCTCTGGTCACAGAACATGTATACTGTGTATACGTCAGGAGACAGACCAACATACCGACCGTAGGCACAGGCAATAACTGAACCTGTACAACTCCAGGACACACTGGTCACATGAAGGCCTCTCTCTATAGAGCTGGGATGTTGAAGGCGGTGGAGGCATGAAACCTGCAGACATGGGACTGTGTCATACAGAGAACTCTTCATGAAGATAGATCAACCCCAGAAAACTGCTCCAAAGTATTTAAACATCAAGTCATCAGCAACAACTACAGACTTTCAGATTTGTCTCTGGTTTACAAAGCTGTCACCTGTCTCAGATATCAGACAACAGTTTGATTCATTGGTCTTTCTTACCAGATTACTGTGATCTTCCCAGTTCACCTGGAACCCATCGAAGGCGTGACTCCTGGCATTTCTGACCAGCTCTCTGATGACTGCGTCCTCAACCCGTTGTAAGAAGTCCTTCAGGCCTGGTGGCTCTGGCTCCTCATGGTTTTGTTGGAGGAGATGTTCGGTCACCTGATACTGTGGCTCTGTCTGGGCACTGCTGATAGTAGCCAGCACCGTTTGGACCTCTGCCTCAGTGCTGTGCACCACCTTGGTCTGACAACTTCTCTGAAACATCAGCAAATAAAGGCTCTTCCATTTATGGCTGCACATCAATCACATAGTAATTGCAACTAGGACTAATCAGACTTCAGTAGGTCCAGCACAGATGCTTTGTGTTTGGAGGGGCCACATTTGTTTAAAATATTAGGAGAGTGCTTCAACTGTAGAAAACGGTTCTATTATTAAACAAATATATTGATTGTAAATATTAATGTAAGTCAAATTGATGAACTCAATAAAGTTACTAGTTGTTCTCTTGGGGGAATCCCATCCCTGAAGTTTCATGCAGTGTAAAGCTACTTCGTATCGTTTCATTTCTGTGCCCTTGCACCTGTGGTTGTTACATGTCTGAGCAACACCTGAACGTAACATGCGTGGCTAGCCAACCACGCCAACGTCAGGTACAATACTCTTCCATTAGTATTTCGGCAATTCACTATTACAGGAAACAGTTAGCTACACTGAGATTCATGCTAAAAGAGCACTTTAGGAGGGAAAGCTGGCACTGTTGTTCAAACATACCGACTCCTGCGCCGACTGCTGAGATTTCCTCCACAGAGAATTGATACTCACTGAGTCCAGTGCCTCGTCAGTAAACATGCTAACTTTAATGGTTTGCTCAGGCTAAGGGACATTTGAATAACTGCTAACACTGAACATCTCTATTAGCACTAACTGCCTTCCGACGGGTTTGACAGAATGGGAGGAAAGGTAGCACTTTTCCGCAGCTAGCCAGGCTAACGTCTTTGTGCTGGAGCCAGTTTCCACGAAGCTAACGTTACCTTGGTTACGGGGAGAATGGCGAGACGCAAGAGAGAAATCTCGTGTTCACTTCCGCTTTGTTTCCAGGATAAACGTCTTGGCTTTTCTTTCAGTAGTGTTTTCATGTGGACCCGCTGATTTATTATGTCGAGAATGAAAGAAAACAGAGTTAACACCACATGGTTTCTACTTCCACCATGATTTACGTTGCAGCTGACAGTTGTGTCACTAAATGTCACTAAAATATGTTGTGGACGCAGATGTACTTCCTGTAAAGGCCCTGAGTATTTAATTCGTGCTAGGATAAATGCTAAGATATGATCAGTTTCCTCAACACAGCTATAATGTTACACTTAAACCAAGTCACCAGCGCCGCCCGAGGCTCTCAGCTCAGTCTCCTTCACTGTCACGGCGTTACCGGCTGCCACACTATTAGCTGTCTCACACTGACCAAACCAATTTACAATTAGGCTCCTTTTGTTTGACTTAATAAATAGTTGTGGCCACGACACAGCAGAGATGATACACGTGTATCCAAATAGAGAGGCTGTGCACGGTTTAAGCAGGTTGCACAGTTGTTAAGTTAGCTTCCTTCCATCATCTCATTTGACATTGTGATCTTACGGTTACTATAAAAAATCTGAATGCTTTCTGCACAGCAAACATGTCAACTGTTGCACACAGATTCAGGCTATTCACAGTGAAACCATCGGAATCAAAGCGGCTGTGCTCAGGATGCCCACCACCAAAGCTGTCGCTACACTGTATACTTTTAGCTAAATACCGTTTCCTCTGGATCTTCACAATATGGTGTGAGGGCAAACCAAATGGATTATTACTGGGAGTCTTCGGTTTTGCTGCTTCCATGCACTATTATTTGTAGTGGTGGCATTACTGCATGCATGGAACTTATCACTTACGTCAATAAGCAGATAGTAAGTCTGATAATGAATACACTATTTATTCAGCCCATAAATGACTGTAGCTCCGTTTGAGATATACCTCGGACTGTGCACCCAATACAGGACATGAGAGCATTCGAGGTTGTGGTTCAACTAACAATCTATCAGCAACATGGACTCGTGTTAGAGCAAGCAGCCTTTGTTACTGTGGACATCCATAGAAGACAGGGTATACAGTCTTCACTGGAACTACTTTCTACAGAAAAAAAAAACTAGTGTTCTAAATGGGAACCGACCCACCCCCACCCGACCCCCCTTCACAAAACCCAGCTGCTGGTGACGGAGCTGATATTGAAGTCTGGGCTTGTTTCCATTACTAAGAGGGTCTGAACTGGGCCCGGTGCAAGCAAAACAATGAGCCTTTAAAACCAATTTAGGACAGAGCAATTTTTGCCCAAGAAGCATTTTCTTTGTTTCTGATATCTTCCACTGCCTGTTCAAACTGTAAGCTCTTGACAAAGGTGGAGAAGGCCTCTGTTGAAGGCCGCCTTCCATTCTTCTTTACGTCCATGTGTACGTGTTGTCTGCCACCTGCTGGTGGGAGAACTAACTCACACGCTACATGACGTAGTTTATTAGTTAAATCATGGTAGAGGTGTTTGGTAGATGTTCTAACTGACCATAAAAGCAACTGAATTAGTGCTTAATATAGAACATAAACCTGGGTTATGTTGTATATTAAGCACTTAAATAAAACATGGGGAATGTTTCAAAGAGCAACTCTATCCATTACCAAAAAAATGAAACAACACAAGTTAATATGATGCTTCTGTTACAATGTTACTGATGTGTTGAGCTAACACCTGTCTCCTTTATACAACTGTTTGGGCCAAACAAGTGTTACATATTTAGCACAATGGTCCTAAACAGACCCATAATGACAGCAGACCCATAATAATAAAAATCAGTAACATTAGCGCAATTTGGTTACAACCTGAGTCAGCCATAACTATTCAAAACCCACTAACAAAGCCTGGGATAATTAACAATGGGACATGTCTAAACAGTAATAATTGCCATTATTAATTAGTAGTTATTATTAATTAATTATCACAATTGGAGAACCAGTAGCACCCAATACTTTTTTATATAACAAATCTTAATATGATCAGATTATTAGCATCGACTGGACCCACAGCTACTATTGGGACTGTTCGGTACCTCTAGACATCCATAAAGGCACCTGTCTGTTTGGTCTTTGTCTATAAATGCTTTCACTTTTGCTACTACTTGTTCATTTGCTGTATGACATTTCAAAAGTCTAACTGCCAACCTTCCAGACTGACCTAATGGCAGCAAGCATGTAAAAACAAACATGGCGAGGCTCTTGTCAAACAACGGCAGCTGAAATGCCCAAACGTGATTGAACTACTTCAAATATCATGTATACATTTATTTATTGTAACAAAGCAACTGGTACACTTAATTTAATGTGAACAGGTTTCCAGCGGAACAGAAGAAACGCTGCACACTCCACAGGGGACTCTACAGAAATCGTCTCTCCCATCTCAAAATGTAAGCCAAGCTCATTAGATTTTTAGGTTGTTTTTTTTTATAAAAAATGCACATTTCAAACTTTGTTGTGGGTGCCTGAAAAACAAGATAATGAAAATTTCTTTAACAGACGTCCAGAGTTGGTGTCAAAGCCCCGCTGCCCCACCATACCTCCCCATTAAACTGTGTACAATTAATGACCGTCTTACCAAGATACATGTATATCCCAAAAACGTTTACAATGGTTGAAAGGAACAAGCTGGTGCTTTCAATCAGTTCCATTAGTACAATAAGTCACAAAGGAAAATGCAACTTCTAATAAGCCCTAGTACCCCCACCACTGGATATATTATAATGTACATTTATATATATATAAAAGTGGCTAAGGATGCTATGATTAAGTTATCACTGCACCATGGCTTATTTTTATTGAACTCACAACTTCATATTTTACATAGAAATTGCTATTTTACGTATTTTAAATCTACGTAGGATGACGTGCAGAATGCTACAATTTTTTTTATTCTTTTGCATGTCTTTGGGAGATGTAAAGAAACAATGACAGGTGAGACTTCAAGATAGAGACACCCCCACCCCACTGCACCCAATGCAGACCTGCAGTGTATCGAGCTGGTCTTCAGACATGGCGTCACGGGCAGGCCGTGGCTGCAGGGGAAGAGGACGGACACGCTGACAACACACAGGATTTTTTTGTTGTTGGTTTTTTAGTTTTTGGGTTTTTTTTGTTGTTTTTTTTACAAACCCCCCACCCCCCACCCAAAACAAACAAAATATTTTGCTCCCGTGGGTTGTAGGATGATCACAGAGGGAGGAATGGGAAAAGGTGCTGCTGAAACGTTTAATCGTCCTCACCATCATCCTAAAAGACAAAAAAAGTTCAAATATTACACTGGTTGTTCACAGACCATTCCAGAAGTCATTTCAGCCTCTATCAAACACGTTCAGGGACTACAGGACAGGAAGTGTCTCCATCTTAACTGATCATCTCACTGATTACAATTACTGGTTAATGTTTTTGATCTTCAGTATTCTTACCTCTCCATCTTCTCCATCTCCATCCTCATCCTCATCTTCACCTTCACCTTCCTCTTCCTCCCCCTCGTCAATATCTTCCAGACCCTCCTCCTCATCGTCATCATCATCACCATCACCTTCTTCATCTTCCATGTCAGGGACCTTGGGAACATTCAGACATTAAGCACCTGATTCTGGCTCGGATGGCCTAATACGTCTGTTAGTAACAATATCAGCATGATGGATGAGTGACATTTATATTTGATATTTACAGAGTCATCATCCACACTGAAGTGAACTCTAACCAGCAGTTTGTAAGCCTGACCCTCACTGACATTATGTGGCACACTAGTATAGCGCTATACTCGACTCGATGATACCAATATCAGTATTTGAGATTTGAAAAACATCTGAGAATATGTTGGCTGCAAGACATTAACTGGACATTAAGATGATGCATCCTGCGAGGCACTGCATTGGCCAATCAAATGTAATAAAATATACATACCAGGAGGATTACTTTGTAACATAAACACTGTATTTCTACTGTTAATGTCACAATCAGCACAACAAAAAAACTGAGTAACTGTTACTGTGATGACGTTCCAGAGTTGTAAAATCCTGTGACAGATTAGAAACCACAGTGCAGTGCTGTGATGTCTAATTAGCTGTAGCAACCGCCTCTGTTTTATTCATTTTGGGCAACAAAAAAAAGTGTATTGTCTGTGCTATCTGCTGATATTTTTTGTTTAATCAGCCTTGTGAGTGCAGGCATTGGCTGATGCCAATAATCTCAAAATGCCAGATGTCAGCCCAATTAATCAGTCATAAGTCATGTCATGTCATAAGTACCTCAAGGGATATGCCCCTACCAACAAAACACCTTGTGTTGTTTTAATGCATTTCAGTTTTCTGTCTGACACTAAGACAAGAAGAATCGGTGGTGAGGGGTGATAAGCCTACCAAGTAGTACTGCAGCGGGTTAGGCCAGATGTCGTCCTTGATGACTTCTCCCAGTTCGTCAGCTCCTGCATCTGAGTGGTCAGTAAACCAGGTGAAGAAGCTCTCCGGCTCCTCGTGCTGCCTTTTCTTGCCAGCTTTGTTTGGTGTCTGGCCTGTACGCTTCGTCAGGTCCTGTGGAGGAAAATGTGTTCAAGACTGAAGATCATAAAGTGTTTATTGATAAGAGAATGGTTATTGGAACCATTGTTATACATGCAATAACCTGAGAAACATCTAGAAAGCCAAGATTGGCAGGACTAGAAAGACTGCAGTAAAAATAGAACAATGGCCAATGTAGCACTAAAATGAAATAATAATGATGTTTTCCTTTTTCTTCTGTTTATGAAACTGTGTAGTAGCATTCAAAAAGATAACTGAACACTCCTTTCATAAAAATCACATCACAGCCAAAGAAAATGCAAACCAACCTTTCCAGCCTTCCATTTGATTTCGGTTGATTTGGAAACAGGATCTCCATTCTCATTTACATTAAACTCTTTGGAGAGGGCTTTGTTCTCAAAGTATGGATTCTCATCAAAATACTACAGAAGAGGAAACACATCTGTATCAGTACATGGTATGACGTTTAGAATGTACAAGTACAAAGTCAACCTGATAACTCACAAAATCTATTCTATATCCAGACTTGATGTCCTCGAACTCAGTGACCTCCACCCTCGACAAGTAATGAAGTGCCTCCTCGTCCTCCTCCCCCAGTAGAGCTGAAACTACAGGCCAGCAGACATTGTTAGCTGCTGATCAGACCATTCTGTGTGCTCATGAGAAATACTTTCACATAAAAGTTACAAGCATGAAACAGAAATTAATTGAGACAATGGACGCTAACTCAAACAAAGTCACCACATGTACACATACAACAAAACAGAAGACTTACCTTGTGGATGGTTGACGAATGTTGTGACCCAGAAGTTAGGAATTTTGGCTATGAGTTCTGATCGCTTCTGGAAGAATGGCTGACGTAATTTGTTGTACTTCTGCTCTACTTTTAAAATTTCTTCGCTTGCCTGTTCATTCAGTCTGGGGAGGAAAAAAAAACACAAACATGTCAGTTGGAAAACATCTCCATGTATCCATCTTTCACTGCTCACAAACAAGGTCCACACTCACCTGTCAATTTCGTTCTGTACTTCGTCAATGTGTTCAATTGCTTCCTGTTGCTCTTTTTCTGAGAGGGAAAAGAAAAGTTTTTTTAGCATAGGATTTTGGAATAAAAAAGGTACCTACCACTGCAAAAAAACAACAATATGGCTTCAGTCAAATGTCTGCACAACCATGGTTCCTGTGAGCTGACAGCTGGGTATATGATTAATGAATCTACAGTATTTAATTCTCTGTGTAAACAGATAGACATACACAGACACATACACACAAAAAAACAAGTAAAACGGAGTATTTGTAGTACTTGTTGTACAACCTTCCTTGTTGTTGTTGGACTTACAAAGGGTTTAGAACACAGACACGCACACACTCACATACACCAACATCAAACCAACACACACGCCATCACCACTATTTCACAGTAAAATCTTCAACAATAAAAGACCAGCTTGCTGCAAGTTTAGCCAGGTATCCATCTGCAGCCCAGGACAACGTTACACAACCCTTAACTTTTCTTTAAAAACAAACAAACCAAAAAAACAGCTTTTCATGCTTAAACAATAGTTATCTTTTTTTTAATGATTATGGACAAAGTTGAAATACTCTTGATGCGAACCTAAAATAAGTATATTTTACGGGTCCCACGTACATATTATACTTATATCTGATTTTTATTGAATACGGTCACTATTCCAGCAGTTTTAAAAAGTATTTTCCTGATTCCCGATTCTTCAGTCACACGAATCTCCCTCTCATTCATTTCTCCATTTCATGCACGGCGTGGTAAATAACGCGGGACGCCAGGAGCGGTGCGTTTGGTTGTATGTGTGTGTGTGTGTGTGTGTGTGTGTGTGTGTGTGTGTGTGTGTGTGTGTGTGTGGTGGATCCATAGCACAGACCCTCTGCCTCCTGCAGTCTGGAGCTTCCTGTTGCTGCTAAAGGCGGCCTGGTTTGAATGAGAGGCTTAACGACGTCTCGCTGGGACATGGTTATCTGCTTCGGTCTGATTTAAACATACTGCGAGGTCCACCAAAGCCTCTGTATGCACGTTATACACACACCAACATCCATAATGTCGCTTCGCACGCACCATAATGTTAGTTATCTACACGAATAAGAAGCGCTTGTTTACATTTTGCTCAGCTATTAACACGCGCACACAAAAGCCAAGCTGACAAGCATGCTTATGTTATCCTGAACAGCTAGCGTTCACGTTATCAGTGTTCGGCCTTTCTTGACTGATAGGAAACGGGATCCGGTGAATGTTGCACTTGCTAATAATGTGGGCAAGCAATCGTTTATGTAGCTTCAGCAACAAACGTGTTAGAGGAAACGCACGGCTACACATGATTTCATCAAGACTTCCCCATAGCAAACCTCCCAAATTGTCTGCATGAACAATACCTGCACATCTCGCTAAATGCAGCTTATGCAATGCAAATACCGGCCTCCTTCATGTGAACTAGTAGCTAATGAAAGCTAATAGCTAGCTAACCTCTCACGCTGGCTAAACTGTTAGCCCTTGTTAGCATGCTACATTGCATGCTACAACAATCCTGCACAACAGCATTTTACCTTAATGCTTATATGAAGGAAAATGCAAATTAAGCTGCTCATCCCTAAACATATATCACTTCAACTCGATAGTGCACAACAAACTACAATGAAAATGACAAAATGACGAAAAACAAATGAAAATGGCGTTGTACAGGATAACCGCCATTCCTTAACGTTACCAGAGGTCTCGTCCGCTCCGTCATGATTTGAATTCTCCTTCCTACTGACTTTCGCCGATGAGGCCGACATGGTTATCGTTTGCCGTGACACTTTTGTCCAGATGTATATCCCGGGCAGTTTATAACTCTACTCTGAAGGATAAAAGTTACTTCCACCTTACATATAGTGCGTTTCTTCAAGCCCACGATAAGGAGGAATGAGCGCAGCTTCGCACGCTTGTTTCTCTCTGTAGCGCTCGGTCGGTGAACATACTTATGCTTCTCTACTGCCCTCAATTGGCTGGAGTGTGGTACTGCAACCTCATGCAGCGCAGCTCAAAGCAGTAGGTGTCCAAGTGAACGCATTACTTTACTTTGGCTGTCCGTTCATCCATATCTGTTTCAGTAAAGTAAATGTTATACTGATGACAATTTGCTAATTCACAATTATTTTTCCTCTTTTCTTTTTCTATTATTGCTTGGCCTGCAATTTTCCTGATGAGGGTTGTGGTTGTGCAGGAGCTGTCAAACTACTTTTAACTTGAAATTAGAAATAATGTTAATGTACTTACAAAGTATAGTATTTTCCTAACCATATCCAGATGGGTCCAAACTGTGTTCATTGCACTTGATTATATCTATGTTGATATATAAAACTATGCACATTGCACCTCTGTATTCATTTTAGGGAACTATGCCAGTTGTTTGGGTGGCTGTGGCTCAGGTGGTGGAGCAGTTGTCTGCCAATCAGGAGGTTGGTGGTTTGATCCCTGGCCTCCGCAGTCCACATACCAAAGTATACTTGGGCAAGATTCTGAACCCCAAAAAACTGCCCCTGATGCAGTGCCATCGGTGTGTGGATTCATATGTACGTCGCTTTGGATAAAAGCGTCTGCAAATGACTAACTGTAATTGTAATTGTTTCTAAAATGCAAAAAAAAACAAAAACAAAAAAAAAACAGAAAAGCTGGCACATTTGGGTTGAGACTACATTGTCTGTATGCAATCCATGGAAAATCTAAATGTAAAGCTCCATTTTTGAAAATGATAGCCACTGGTCAAACAATATCAGATTAAATACACAGCATATTGTAAACCACTTTTGACTCCAGTGCTTGTTACATTTTTCACATCATTATTATTATCATACATTACGGACATTTTACAGTCTATGCTAAATCCAAACCCTCCACTTCAACACATCCATGTATAGTGCTCTATTACTGTTGGTTAATGCTGTCATGGATAAGCCTTGCCATTATACCAAAACACACTGCTCTTACTAATCGGGGGTCAGTAAGTTCCCATTCTTTCATAATTCATCCATCACTTATACTCTCTTGGATTCAGAGCCTCCAAACAAAATAAATTAGTCCAAAAATGTCATACTTCCTCTTTTACTCTATGCAATTGATAAGGGATCAATCAGAACCAGTTCTCTTGTCATACTGATTCCGTTATCTATGGTGCAGATTGTTAAATGATTTATTTCAGCCATTTCATTTTAAGAGGAATATACGTTTGTAAAGTTGAGGCCACCAAACTTTTGAGTGTAATTCAATTATGCCATGTACCTTCTTACAATTAGAAAGGGAGATAGGCATGCATTATCATTGTCTACAATTGGGTATATATATATATATAGCATTCACATAGTATTGAACAAAGAGAAATTAGAGGAACAGAGCATATGAATTACCATCAAAGTTGAGAAGGTGGGAGGTGGGTATTCCTGGTAAAGCCTTGTGACAGCATGTAGAAGTGTTTAAAAATGTTGGTTATTTGTAGTTTACCCTTCTCAATTTAACCTTTGTCTCACACCCTGGTGTAGTCAAAGTGCATGACTGAAGGGACGGCAGTTATTCAGTTTCTCACTCCACACAAAAAAAGCAAAAGACCAAAACACACTTCTTATGTATGTGGCATGCCCACAGTACAAAAAACATGAGACAACATTTCCAACCCCACCTACTCCCTGTGTGTGGCTGGATGGAATGGCAAGCAGCTGAGGTTTTTAACAAGTTTCCCTACAAGCTCCTCTCACGGACAGTGAGCCTCTGTCAGCATATGCAGGTTTTCCATGTCTCAGTCCACTATAGGCTACAGCAACAAGTTGTGTTAAAAACGGATTTAACGGCTTTCAGAAAGGTTGTGTAACTCACTAAGAGAGGTTCACTTTTAATTCTTACTTTATGTTGTTCATACACTGATGAATTAAACTTTTTAAAAATTATGGACAACTTCTTATTACATTTTACCACTTCCCTATTATCTATGGGTGAAATTGTGTTAGGTTTCACTAACGATTTAGCAAAACAAATATATAAAAACTGAAGATAAATGTTTTACAGTTTGTGTTTTTGACACTCTTTGCTTGTTTCTGTCGGTGCTTTATGTCAGACATGGGAGGAGGACACAGGCTCCTGAATGCATCATGGGTTACATCGGCAGGTGCATTAAATAGTCGAACGTGATTGGTTCCTGTGGCCTTGTGTCATTATCGTCTGCCGTCCAATCCAGCCCAGGTTTACTGACGTCAGTCCAGCCTTAGTTCAACTCAATTCAAACTTTTACAGAGATTTGTTTCCATGATGAACGCAAACACCCAAATGCAGCACCTGAGCAGCTTTGGCAGACGTTGAATTTCACATGCCGCTGTTAGATTAGCTAAACTAAGCTAGCTGCGCCATTCCTCCGGGGGACATTTCACCGACTTTCTGACCCGAAGAAGACCGCAGGGAGCTGAGCGGACGTTGGGGCTGTGTGATTGTCCAGCACAGTCAACTGACAGCCACCATGTCAGGTCTAACGCTTCAGGTAAATTTGATGCCACAGGCTGTCCAATTCGTCAAATGAAGTTCGGGTATAAGGGAGACATTAGTTACCAACATTACGCCAATCAATATGACTCGACGTTGAGTTGAGTTATCGCTCGTCGCCTCTGTGACAGGCAGGCTCTGGATTTTCCTGTTTGTCTTGTTTGCTTCTCCTCATAGTTCCTCAGTCTTTGTCGTTGTCAGACAAATAGTATAACGTTACCAGAGCGTTACTTTAATATTTAAACGACTCCGTTTCATTCAGAAATCTTCTCCGCATGGCTTTAACCTTCTTCCAGAGTCGGTTTAGTGAGCAAACCAGTCTCTGCCTAAAATGATTTATTTCAGTAAATCTCAGTTTACTACTGGACTTTGGTTTGGCCAACCGTCTGAAACCCTCTGTCTCGCTGAAAAAGTTGAGTAGAATTGAGTTTTAGACTAAGCTGTGACATTTTGAGTCATTTGGTAATTTAGTATTATTACAGCAAATTTAATAAAAGCATTATTTGTCACGGTCTAGCCTACTTGAATACTACTTAAATGAACAGTTTTAGAGCTTGGTGCCATGCTGTGGTGAAACATGTCAGGTTAAAGGGATCCAAACATGAGACCAGTTCTTGACAATAACAGTTGTGCTTGTTTAGATTGGCATGAGGTGTGTCCTTTGGGTAATACAGTAGATAATAGTTGTCGAAATGAATAGAAACCAGAAGTACCAACACAAAAGACAGCCTACCTCAACAGCTGATGAGGTTGGCTGGGCCTGGAGCAGAGCCACCTCACAGACCAGTAAGCCATGATGATCTTGTGGTTCTTGTCGGTTAATCGTCTGTTCAGGCATCTGGCCTTTGTGTCCAGCAGTAAAGATGAATGAAAAATGTTGGGGAAATGCCTTTAAAGCTACAGGATGACTACCTAATCCAATCTGAAACAAATGCAATGATATCCTCATATTTTTGACAATGAAATGTCTTAAATAAACATTTGTTTATATTTCCTCAAGCATGTTGGATTCATGGTTGCTTACTATGAAGTAGCCTGTCCTATGGATTCAGTTAGGGCTGTTATTTGGATTATCAATGAATCCTCTGATATTTGCTTGAATACTTGAAAATCAGTTATTGCATAACATCAAATTGCTTGTCTCCAAAGCCTCAAGCTATTATGAAAAAAAAAGACAAAGACAAGCAGGAATTGATGCTTGTCAAAGTATGTTTGGTATTTTTGCTTGAATAAAAGACTCAAACAGTTAATTGCTAATCAAAATATTTGCTGATTGTTTAGTACCAATTGTACCACATAAATAATTAGGAAGGAAACCTGATATATAAAGCTACAAAGATTTCATCATCAAGGCATTTGTGGTAAATAAGGTGTTGCTTTGATTGACAGCTGCTTAGATCTACTGTCAACTTCATTTAGAGGAACATGTGAAGAGTCCAGGCACAATTAGTCTTAACATAATGACTCATCAGAGCTTTGTGATGTCATGTTTCAGATTCAGTCAAAAACATCTGTAAATATCTTTAATTGCACATTCTATTCGTTTGAAAGGCAAACATAGCTGCAGTCTGTTTACAGCAGGTATATCTTAAATGAATCTTTTGAGTGTGGTTTGTGATATTTTCATTGCCAGAACGAGTAGCAACATCTGCTTACTAGCGTAGCTTTCCTCTCTGTTTTATTCCCACAGTCCAGAAGCAGTTTGGTTTGTGATTGTCACAGAATTGAAGGATTACATTTTAAGAAAATTTAGCAGCAGCAGCAGCAGCAGCAGCAGCAGCAGCAGCAGCAGCAGCAGCAGCAGCAGCAGCAGCAGCAGCGTGTTTTTCACAGTGTGAGAGCAGTTTTCAGAGGGATCACAAACATCAGTATCACCACTGACCTGTGACTACAGGTTGATCCAAGATATGATTAATGATATAAAATGATGTATCTAGACTAGTGCTGAAACAGTTGATTATGCAGACGGCAACAATTTTGGTGATCGAAGCAAAAAGGACAACTATTCCCCAGCAAAATATGAAGATTTTTTTGTGTTTTACATTATTTTGCATTAAAAGGTTTGGGTTCTAGACTAAATGGTTCATCAGCAACAGATTATGAAAATTCGAATCGGTTTCCTCTGTTGAGGGCTGTACAGTCCCTGTACAACCGGAGCAGGAGCTTGGTCCGCATTGCCAGCAGTAAGTCGGACCTGTTCCTGGTGCACGTTGGACTCCGGCAGGGCTGCCCTCTGTCACCAGTTCTGTTCATTATTTTTATGGACAGAATTTTATGGAAGAATTTCTAGGCGCAGCCAGGGGCTGGAGGGAGTTCGGTTCAGGAGCCGGTAGATTTCGTCTCTGCTTTTTGCGGATGATGTTGTCTTGCTGGCTCCATCGAGCCAGGACCTTCAGCATGCACTGGGGCGGTTCGCAGCCGAGTGTGAAGCGGCTGGGATGAAAGTCAGCACCTCCAAGTCCGAGGCCATGGTTCTCGACCGGAAAAAGGTGGCTTGCTCCCTCCAGGTTGGGGAAGAGTTCCTGCCTCAAGTGGAGGAGTTTAAGTATCTCGGGATCCTGTTCACGAGTGAGGGAAGGATGGAGCGTGAGATTGACAGGCGGATTGGTGCAGCGGCAGCAGTAAAGCGGTCGCTGTATCGGTCTGTCGTGGTGAAGAAGGAGCTGAGCCGAAAGGCGAAGTTCTCGATTTACCGGTCAATCTACGTTCCTACCCTCACCTATGGTCATGAACTTTGGGTCATGACCGAAAGAGCGAGGTCCCGGATACAAGCGGCTGAAATGAGTTTCCTCTGCAGGGTGGCAGGGCGCTCCCTTAGAGATAGAGTGAGGAGCTCTGTCACCCAGGAGGAGCTCAGAGTAGAGTCGCTGCTCCTCCACATCGAGAGGAGTCAGCTGAGGTGGCTCGGGCATCTCTATCGGATGCCCCCTGGACGCCTCCCAAGGGAGGTGTTCCTGGCATGTCCCACCGGGAGGAGGCCCCGAGGAAGACCCAGGACACACTGGCGCGACTATGTCGCTCGGCTGGCCTGGGAACGCCTCGGGATCTCCCCGGAAGAGGGAAGTCTGGGCGTCCCTGCTCAGGCTGCTCCCCCCGCGACCCGGCCCCGGATGAAGCGGGAGAAAATGGATGGATGGATGGATAGTTTCAACCCCAATCTTGCCACAACACCTGATTCCCTGACAGGGCCGACACTGTTGCCACTGTAGTAGAATGCTGAACAGGTCTTTATCCACAAGGGGGAGGCATTCTACTGTTGGTATAACTGTTAATGGTTGCTTCCACCAGTGGACTCAACCTGTGCAGTTTATTGTCTTTGATATTTTTTGTATTTCATTATAATGCTGTCTTCACAATGGTGGGTGATGGCTGTCCTGTGTATTGTAGACAGTGGTCTATTGATTAATGTTAATGCTGGCATCTGTAATGAGGCAGCTGTCTACATTTCAATGCTCTCCCTCTAATCCAACATTTTTGGTATCCATGGAGTCTGGGTGGATGATAAACTACCAGGATCACCAGGTCAGGTCTTGAAATCCATATGTATTCGTAATGCTTATTTAAACAGCGTGTTTAAGAATAACAAGCAATTGTGAGACAAAGGTGAGACAGCTCGACCCCATGATAAGTGATAATAGCTTGTTTTTGATATAGACAGCTGGGGTATTATAATATGTTGTTATAATATGTACATATAACATGATACGTAGATAAATAATAACCACAGTGATCAGAAATTGAAGCAGTTGTGCTGTGTCCTTCAGAGCGGTAACATGCAGGGTCTGGATGAAGAGGATATTCTTGACCCAGAGTTTCAGCAGCGTTTGGAGGATGCTCGTACTCTGGTCAGGCAGGAGATCCAGCGGGAGCTGAAGATCAAGGAGGCGGCTGAGAGAATGCGGCGAGCCGTTACTAATCGCAAGAGCGCCGCTGATGTGGATGGCCAACTCAAGGCCTCGAGCCGCAAGCTGGAGAAGTTGCACTGGGAACTGCAGGAGCTCAATGCCAGGTCCATGGCCACAGAGAAGGACAGCTCCACAGGTAACTAAAACACATCATTTGCTGGAGTGTGTTTTAATGAAACGGCAACTGATCATTTCATCATAGAAACACAGAGGGATGCATTTTATAAGAAAGCATAAACATGTCTTATCCAGCATTTTAGGTCCAATCCAGAGCCAGATGTCATGACAATTATATACAGAACATTTGGAAAGTTTTCAGACCCCTCCAAGTTCACCATGTTTTCTGTTTCAGACTCATATTAAGATGAATTCAATTAATTTTTTTCCTCATCAATGTACACAAAATACTCCAAGAAACAGGTTTTACATGAAGCTTAACTCTGAGCCCCTTCACTTAGTACTTGGTTAAAGCACCGTTGGCTGCAAATAATTTATTTGGGCGTATGTAATATGTATTTCAAGGCATTGATTGTTAGATAGGCGGCACAGTGGTGCAGCAGGTAGTGTGTGTGCCTCACAGCAAGAAGGTCGCTGGTTCGATCCCTGGGTTGGGTGGGGCCTTTATGTGTGAAGTTTGCATGTTTTTATATATATATAATCTATTATATCTGCACATGATTAGAGAGAAAGAGTGAGAAATACTTGATTATTATATTATTATTGCTATTGCTATCGCTGATGTTACTGTTTTAGCATAGTGTCCAAATGACATAAAACTAGATGCAAGCTCCTCTGATGTGTGCTGGTATGGTCATGAACCATGTGGGCATTCATATGTACTCATGTGTGGCACTGCAGTCAAGTCCTTCTGGACAGAGGTGTTTAAGTAATTATGATTTGAGTAAAATGCTCCCACCATTTCCTGTTGTTTGCTTGCTGGGTGGAGTGTAGGGCTGCACAGCTAAGGTGCAAAAACGATAATGAAAGCAGGCCTAACCCTTTTGGCTGCTAGAAGAATTCATTTTCCAGATTATGTCAGGGTCGTACTAAGAAAACTAATGAAAGGGAATTGTTTCTAAACATCTCTAAAGCCTAACCACTATGTGGCTGTTTTGATGCTGGTTGCTCAGAAGAAGACGACAACCAGTCAGCAGAGTCGTGTCAGTGGGAAGAGGTCACATCACCACTAGCCAGTCGACTGAGAACCCTGAAGAAACAGCTCACCATGGAGACCAAAGTCAAACAGGGCGCTGACAACATGATCCAGACTTACTCTAACAGTTCAGTCAAGGTACAGAACACACACACACACACACACACACACACACACACACACACACACACACACACACACACACACACACACACACACAGACTTGGTCGATTTGTTGATGGAGATGATTTCCCATCATGGTCTGTGTATAACAGTGAGTTGACACTGACTTAAATTGGTGACTGCAGCAGAGAGATTCTCTGATGTGTAAGAAAGGACAGAGGATTGGACAGGAGAGGGACACAAAGAACTGCCACTGCAGAGAGAGGACTTGAGGACAGGGCCAGTCCTCTCAGAGGGTACAGAACTCTACTGCCTTTTACTGTGTTAATTACACCCACAACTCCTTGCTATGCATTTCTGTCTTTTCGTTTTCTTAGTTTCTTTATAATTTGGTTCACTCCTTTTGTTTTTTAAAAGCTCAGTTCCACTATACTCATATAAGGAATGGATAGAAAAGGAGGAAAAAAGAATAAAAGGTAGAACAGAGAGTAATGATCTCTCAATCATACTTATGAGGTGAAAAGCTTTTTGTTTATTGGAAATGGATATAGAGAGTACAAATGGAGAAAGCAGACATTTTAACATAAAGTGATCTATTGAAATCACAAAGAGAGGTAACAGTTCACAGGACATAAAGCCAATTAAGGCTGAGACATGCAGTTGATATTATAACTTGATATATTAAAAATTTCTCTCACTCTTGTATTTGAACAAAAGCTGCAGCATTTATAAATTCACAAAGCAGTTTACATTTCAGGAAATGTTTCAGTTTCATTCATCAATATCAGCAGAGTAGAAGCAATGTGTTCATCTTCAGTTGTCCATTTAATGTTCCAGGACAGGAAGATGCTGTCTACAGCCCAGCAGATGTGGCAGGACAGCCGCACCAAGATTGAGCTGCTGCGCATGCAGATTGTCAAAGTCAGTCAAGCCAGAGACGAGGAGCGGGATGGCTCACATGGCAAGTGTCACTACACAGACATGTACACTTCTTTCTATATACACACTGTATAAAATAGCCATAACGGAAAAATAATTGTGGCAAATACAATATAAGAAAGAGATTCATCTTTAGTTTTATGTGGAAGGCAAACTTAAGGAAAGCAAATTGACCCTAAAACAAAAAGACAAAAATGATGTTTAATAATCTTGGGAAATTAACTCGCTGGATTAAATCTGAGGTTACAAGTCTCGGTTCAGATCTAAGAGTCAAGTCTCACATCAGCAAAGTGACAAAAGCTTTATTTCCACCTTAGAAACAAAGCAAAAGTACAACCATTCATTAAATAAAAAGATGCTGTAAAAGTGATTCATGTCTTTATTTCAGGCTGACTCAATTAGTGTAACGCATTATTTACTGGCCTCCTGTAAACAATAATAAACAACACTGACAGACTTGAGCTCATTCAAAACTCTGCAGATCGGCTATTAACTAGAACCAAGCTCTTAATGGACTGGGACCAAGATACATTACTAAATCCCCTCTTTATTATTTGCCTTCAAGAACACTGCGACCATCTGTTGCTGGTTTATTGGAGGTTTCCAGCAACAGTCAACAGAAAATTGGGGATGTAGTCCATTACGCCCCAAAGCTCTGGAACACACTACCTACAGATATCAGGGAAGCAGCCCACTGATCATTTTTCAAAGAAAGCTAAAAACATATCTCTTCACTTTAGCCTTTATCTAGCTAAGACTTCCTGATACAGTTCTGTGCTTTGCCTCACGCCGCTGCACTGCTGCACTTATTTTAAAATGTTGTCTTTTACTCCAATTTATGCATTTTATGTTCTGTTTTAACTTTATTACTGTTATTCAGTGGTTTTATTGTCATCTTATGTCATGCATTCTCTTGATTATATTTCCATCCTTATCTTTATCTTATATCTATAATCAAGTGTGTTTTATTCTCCGTCTTATTTAACATTCATTTTCTAGAACTGTTTTTGTGTTCATTCACCTTTTTTTTATGTGAAACATTTGGTGCATGTGATTTCTTTGTTGTAAAGCACTTTGAGCTGCTGAGGTGCTGTTAAATATAATCTATCATATTAGTATTAATTCTCCACTCCACCAGTCAGACTTGAAAGCGTAGAAAAGGACATGAAGTGGTGATTGAAATATGACATTTCTGTTTTACCCCGCTGTTTTATACAGATGAATGGAAACAGTTCTAACTATTTTGCAAAATGATTGCGATCAGGCACTTATGAATAAATTGTGACAGGCCTACTAGTGGTCCTCATACTTTGAAATGAACACAGCGTCCAGTGTGATTTTTTTTGGCCAAATTAACTAATAACTAGGAAGAGGTGTTTTCAGGAAAAACAGGGCTCAGATATGAAGCTCTTAAAAATGGCACTAACTATATCAGACGCTGTCCACTTGCCTCAGGTCAGCCTGTGGAGATGATAAGCCCTCTGGAGCTGCGGGTGGATGAACTCATGCACCACATGAAGATTGAATCTGCTGTTGCAGAAGGTGCCAAAAATGTGGTGAAGCAGCTGAGTGGGTGTAAGATCCAGGACCGCCGCATACTTGCAGAGGTGGGTACTTTCTTTGTAATATCAGATGAAAACTGTATAATGCCATTATCAGCAGGTAGAACAGGATGATACCACACTCCAGCCAATCCAGCTACCTTTACATCTATCCTTAACCCCAGATAAGAGGATATCAGCCATTAGATGCAAGATAATACAAATACATATTCAATTGGTTTAACCAGTTACATTACTTAATGAAACACCCTGCATGTGGCCCAGTGGTCAAGGGGAATATCAGGTAACCAAAACGTCCCTGGTTTGACTCTGGCTGGACACCAGAGTGAAAAAGACTGAGTCTGTGCTCCACAAGTGTTGTGTGTCTCTCAGGCCCAGGCACGAATGCAAGAGTCCTCTCAGAAGGTGGATTTGTTACGTCTGTCCCTGGAGAGACGTTTAAATGAGCTGCCTCAGGACCATCCCAAACATGCTGCCATTAAAGAGGAGCTAGCGTTGGGAACTTTGCCTTCCTACAGCACACCAAAGAAGCAATCCAAAGCTCCGTCCTCTTCCTCTTCTTCTTCTTCTTCTTTCTTCAAACCAGCCAGCCTAACAGGTTGCTACTGATATATTCCAATATATATATTCATTTCATAACTTAATTAAATGTCTTATCTGACCTCATCATTTTGTGATTTCTTGCATGTTCTTTCTCAGGCAAATTACTGTTTTTCATTAAACTTAAAAGAGTGTTCTCTCAAGACTGAATTGATAGCTGAAATGCTTTTCCTCAGGTCGGTTGGAGGTATGTTTGATAGGCTGCCAAGACCTGTTGGAATGTGTTCCTGGCCGTGGTCGTGTGACCAGTGTCTCGGCCACCCCTGGAGGCCTCTCAGACGGAAAGTCCCTGAAGGTGAGAGGCGGCCTGTCAGGACGCAGTGCTAATGGCAAGACCACCAAGACCGATGATTTGTCCTGTAAGTCAGCACTCCAACTAACACTTTATTTTGGCCATTTTGCTTCCCTGCATGTAGAACATGCAGCTATGTGTACAGTATTCATTTATCTGCTCGTTATCCTTTTATGGTTTGTATGAGTTTCTGTAGGTGGAGTCCTCTAGATGGGAACCAATGATAAATCCACCAATGTACATTTACATTGAGTGTAGGTTGTGTGTGTGTGTGTGTGTGTGTGTGTGTGTGTGTGTGTGTGTGTGTGTGTGTGTGTGTGTGTGTGTGTATAGTTGTTATTTCATGACATATTGCCTTGTTATTACTAGATTTCAAATAAAAACATCCTGCAATGTTACCAAATGAAAAAATCAATGATGTCATAATAACGTGAAAAACGTCTTGTTATAATGTGAAAAGGATCTTGTAAAAACTAAAAGTCTTTCACTCTAACTAGAAACTGAGATATTCATATTTCTATGAGATCACAGTAATAATTGAAGGAGCCCTGGACAGTCAGAGGACAATGTTTGGAGAGAGTTTAGAGAGGAAATCAACAGAAACTGTAAAGTCTGTGGAACAAAAACAGGATTTAGACTTCGACTGATTGTGCAGCTAACACTGTACGCTTCTCTTGTTAGAATAACCGCACAGCCTGTCACAACCTTTATTGGTATTTATTTTTATCACTGTGTTTGTGTCTCAGCGGAGATAAGCGTTGTACTGAAGGTGGACAACAGGATAGTGGGACGCACACACTGGAGACAGCTGGGAAATGAGGCCTGGGGCCAGAGCTTCAGCATCGAACTGGAACGGGTCAGTGGCTTTCACTTCAACAAGCAACTCACATTACAACTGAGCCAGAGCTGAATTTTTCAAATGGTTGCTCCACTAACCTGCTTTCTTGGACAAAAACATCATTACTGAGTTACTGTCCTTTCACTGTGATATGAACAGTCTATATAGGATATAGTCTTACAGTAAATGAATTTCCCTCTCTGGTGCTTTTGATAGTCAATAAACTCATATGTGGCAGTATTATATTTGCAACAAGAACATTGTGTAATTCATCTAGATCAGTGGATTTTATTTCAGGCCGACTCTTACCTAAAGTTAAAAGGAAACTATGGGAAAAAGTGTATAACACCATTTGCTGCAACATCACTGGATGCTGAAAAAGCTTTTAACTGAATAGACTGTAGGTTGACACCCTCTCCATGGCTGACTGAAACTCCTTTCAGCAGAGCACTGTTTGTTTCTCTTAGCCTTTAAAAACAATGGCATACACTGCTGTTCATAGACACAAAGACATTACAGGTGTCAGTGGTTTTGCTGAAAAGAAGCGATACATCCACAGAGGTGAACAGCCACCTGGTGTGATAGCATAATGAAAGTGTTCCTCCTGATTTTTTGAAAATAATCACTGTCCAGAAGTGGACAGTGGCTTGTGATCCTCTGATCTTGGATCACAGGCAGAACAAATGTAAAGGTATCACGTTTGTAAAGCTGGACTGATGAACTGGCCAGGCTGATGTATCAGCTGATGTTAACTTATTGCTGATATATCGTTATGTGCGTATGTATCTGCTGATAGGTCACAAACAGCAGGACAGAAAAGCCAAAATAGGTTTGAGGTCATTTAGAAAGAGTTCTTTACAGTGTTTGTCCACTGGAAAACTGTGACAACAAACAAAAAAAAACCCAAATGTAATGGATGTTTACTGATGGAAGCTGACATGAATGTTAAAGTGATCATAGCAGCAGTCCAGCTCAGTTCAGGGTATTAGCATGTTCCTACAGTCTATATAACCAGTCTCAGTCTGGAAGGAAAATGTCCACAATAGCTGAAGACTTATTTACTGATTGAAAGAGCTTTTATCCTGCATTATGTTCAGAAATGTGTTTTGTTTTCAATATTAAATGTATATCTCTTCCATCAAAGAACAGCCATGAAAGAGCCGTTTATTTTTTTCATATTTCATATTTCAGTTCACTAATGTAGGAAACATTTGACACTTCAATAGTCACAGGGACTTTCTAGTCTTGCTGTCTTCCTGTTGATGATAGCCTCTACCTCTATACCAGTGTAGCTTGGTGTTAAACCAACCAATGCTGCTGAAACTCTTGGATAGATAGTTTATTGATCTCAATAATCCCCACATGTTCAATAGATGGTGAACATCTATTGAGAGCCCAAGAACAATAACACAGATTCCAGACATCTTGTCCCTCACTGAGTCAGAATGGCCAAGAATGTCTTTGATACCCTGTCAACGTCCTACTCTACTCATGTAATCCCACTGCTAATCCTCTGACATTCGCTCTAATCTGCCTTTACCCACACGCTCCCAGCCCCTGTTTAAGGCTTGGGTTCTGATATTGCATTGAACACCCCAGCTCTCACTCTCACTGTTTGACAGCAAGTCTTGACATTTTAAAGGCGAATTCAATGATAGTACACAGACAGCTCAGTTTACTGGTCATGGGGAGTGCTACACACTCCAGAAAAACAGTTGTAAAGTGTCTTCTGTGGCTCTGGAGGAGACGAGTTTGAGTTATTCTCTCAAAAACAATTTTTTTTTCAGGCAGCTGCAAAAACAGGTCTTACAGTGAGTTATTCTTTCTGTGGCATTGTTTTTAACCGCTATGCATGCCATCAACTGTTTGTTCCCTCTTTTCTGGTGCACCCAGTGTAATAATCCAGTCAGTAAATGACATTATGAACATGTCAGAATATTTGTGTTGATCTAGTCCAGGGAGCTGGAAATTTCTGCCTACTGGAGAGACTGGCGAGCGTTATGTGGGGTGAAGTTCCTGCGGCTGGAGGACTTCCTGGATAACCGCAAACACGGCATGTGTGTCCAGCTGGAGCCTCAGGGCGTCCTCTTCATTGAGGTTCTCACTTTCATATCTAGCCTACAGACAGTTTAAACCATCAGTGGGCAACATATTGTGCCTGCATTTCTCATCCCAGAGTTGCCTTAATTTCCAAATAAATTCATGTTTGGGTTCTTATGTTCTTATTGTTTCACCATAACAACTGAAAGTTCTCATCAGTGTCCTGATAATGTTTTCATATATCGTTTTTTTTTCTATTATTGGATCAAGCAGAGACAAAAATGGTTATGTGACTAAAATAATCCCAAGCAGTAAACATTCCTTTCCCTGTGACACAGCCACCAGCACCAGTGCAGCATCAGTCCCACACATGAACCATAACCAGCTCCTCTGTTCATTTCCAGGTGACATTTATCAATCCTGTCATTGAGCGGCCCTCCAAACTCCAGCGGCAGAGGAGAATTTTCCCGAAAGAAAAAGGTAGCAACATTTATTCATATTGTGTTCTGTCTGTTATTTTTTTAGATGTCATTTATTTGTTGACATAAATTGTCTTATTATTGCTTGTTCCAGAAGTTGTTCTCATGCTTCTTTATGACAGGAAGGTTATGGTGTGGATTTAGATGTAGCTCTAGCATGTACATTTGTACCGACTCTTGTTGTCATGTAAGGTTAACTGTCATTGGGCTCATTAGCATAAGTACTTTCACTATACATCAGACAATACTTTACTTTAAGAATTCCATTTTAAAGTAAAATGTGATGATGAATGAGAGGATGAAGGTGGGGACCTTCAGTACAGGATTTTGGTGTAGTTTACTGTATTTGACATAATCAGAGGAAAGACACACAACTCCAAAACTGTCAATGATGACCAAGCGATATTATACCACCATTTCAGCATCTTAGCCAAACATCCAAAAACTGATTGTTTGACCTTTCAAAGTTGTGGTGGTTGCTTATTTTTTATGTGCAAAGATCACCTTAATACATTTTACAGAGATTGTAATTAAAACCCATGCGAATCGAATGCTGATTTCTCTTTATGTGTCTTGTCTTTTCTCACTGCTTGCATGTTAAAGTCTTTCATTCATTTCTATCATTCAAACTGGATTTCTTTTTTTGTCTCCATCTCTCCTCACAGGGAAGGACTTCCTGCGTGCTGCCCAGATGAACATGAACTTTGCCACTTGGGGCCGTTTGATGATGAGCATACTGCCTCCCTGCAGCTCCTTGGAACCCATGAGCCCCCCATTAGCAGACTCTAACACTGGCTCCACATCATCCACCCCTTCTCCGGCAAGGTAAGGCTGCGTGGTGTCTGTAGGCACTGAGACTCTGAAACATCTCTTTGTCACAGCTATGAAAGAGCAAAAAGTGAGCTATTAGCCTCTTTGCTTAGCGTTTGCGTAGCGTTCCACAGTGACTTGAGGCTATTTTTCTGCTCGCTCATGATATCTCAAGCTAAAGAGACTGTGACGTCAGTAGAGGGCTGATGGCAACATTATCACTGACCTGCATTCAGAGTCAAGAGAAGTAAGACATAGTGGTCGTATGATAATAGTGTGTGAGGTTATAAAACTGCCATTATTAAAGGATAATAGGGGTGATATTCAAACTTTTTCTTATTGTCAGAAAATTCCATGCATAGACCAAAACCTACTATCTTACTAACAAGTATTGTGTATATCCACGCTGTCCAAGAATTGACAAAATACAGAAATCATTAAAAACATGTCCACAAAACTTAAGATTTAAAATGAGTAACAAAGAAAAGGTACATTGTAGACTGAAGATGTAATGACAGTGAAACAAAAATGGATCCAACAGTGTCTTCACAATGGTTCTCTGAGAGAAAATGTATGAGGAGAATTCACAGCAGGTGCCAGCTGCACAGAGGAAACCTGAAAATGCAAAGGCCTACAAAGGCTTTTAGTGTTTACTTGTTAGTACTACTACATGTGTTGTAGGTAGTTTCTTCATAAAGAGACAAGTAGGCAGACATGTACTTAATATTGTGCCACTGAGTAAGTGGTTTTGAGACAGTAACTGTTTGAGTGTTGGCTTGTTTTTGCCTTGTGGAGATACTGCTCAAAGGAATTTAGGAAACAAAGGTGCATTACTAAAGCTAGTCAGCAGTACACCAGTACAGCCATAAGACAGCACTAAAACCAGAACAGTGGCAGTGTAACCGTTTTTTCTTGTTTTTTCAGAGAACCTGCTGTGGTGACTCTAAATTTTACTGAAGAACAACCGGGCAGATCTCCACATTGCACAAGAAAGAACACTAAAGATTCTCCACTGGTAAGCAAGTCGGGTGGTCTGGTTCAGTGAATGCTTTCACAGTAAGAATAGTTCTAGAAATGTTACTGCCAGCAAAACAAGGGGCTAACGGCAGAGAGTGTGTGATGTTAAACTGTAATCTAGAGAAGTGCTTTTGTCCCATCCCTCATGTCTCTGTTACTCTCCTAATCAAGGTTGATTTTCTTTTTCAGTTTACATTAGTTTGTCATTCATCCAGGTCATGGTACTTGTAAGTGCTTCCGAAGGCAACTAAACTTGTTTGTGGTTGTAGAACCAGTACTGTGAAGATAAATTTAGTTTGTGTTTCCTTTGTGTTTGAATTTGTCAATTCGTCTTTTTTGTCTATTTATTTTGCTGAAAACAGTCTCCTGGTGAGAAGAGAAGAGAAGAGAGCCCAAATCCAAGGCGACAACCCTCACTGCATCCACGCCCACAGTAAGTCATACTGAGGAGGAATATGTTTTGTTTTTTGTTCCTAAGTGGGATGATTCTTAGAATATATTTAATGTATAATATAAAATTGCATCATAAAAATCTACATTTACCTGTGTTACCTTGACAAAGTTAACAGTTCATGTCTACAGTAACTTAACCACAGGACACTAAAAGTTCAATACATACTGTATATTGTATTCTACCACTCCTGCAGCAGGGATGAAGGACTTAAGTTGGAAGACTTCAACTGCATTTCAGTTCTGGGAAGAGGTCACTTTGGAAAGGTAAACATGTAGTCTAACTTGTTCTACTCTGCTTTATACTTGTAAAAATGCCAGTGGCAGCGTTTTGACCAGAAGAACATACTAAAGTACTCAGTTAGTGAGAAGTGAAGGTTAAGAGGTGTCCCGATGACCTGGAGCGTGTGGACACTGACTGTGCAATCACAACCCAGACCAGTAAACTTTGTTCACATGACATGTCCAACATCTCTCTCTTCTCTCATTTTCTGCCAGCTCCAGTCTGAACTCTAGAATAAACGCAAATGTTTTAAAAGAATATATGAAAGTTATTTGTACCTCCTGATCCAAGGTTCTGCTAGCAGAGTATAAGAAGTCAGGCAAACTGTACGCCATCAAAGCCCTGAAGAAAGGAGACATCGTGACACGTGACGAAGTTGACAGGTAAGCAATCCCTCTGTTACTTCATTTGAAACATATTAGTATTATATAGTGCCAATGCTTCATTCCACTCCTCTGC
>JBBMOE010000003.1:21223483-21289874 GCA_037975065.1 Chaetodon trifasciatus
CTCTCTCTCTCTCTCTCTCTCTATATATATATATATATATATGTATGTATGTATGTATGTATAACATATATAACACTGGCACTTAGGTCCTCATTCAGCCCTTGGTATTTTTAGAGCTTCTTGTGTTCCTTCTTCTTGACGTTGCCGTCGCTCGGTGTCACTATGTGTATCACAACTGTCTTCTTCTGTTGTTTGTCTATCAACATGATGTCTGGTTGGTTAGCCACCACCATCCTATTAGTCTGGATCTGGAAGTACCTCAGGATCTTGGCTCGGCCATTCTCCACCGCTTTAGGAGGTGTCTTCCTTTTTGACCTTGGGACTTCCAGCCCATGCTCAGTACAGATATTCCTGTACACTATGCCTGCCACTTGGTTATGGCGTTCCATGTACGCTTTACGTGCCAGCATCTTACACCCTGCTACTATGTGCTGAACTGTCTCAGAGGCACCTTTGCACAGCCTGCACCTGGGGTCCTGTCTGGTGTGGTAGACCCCTTCCTCTATTCGTCTTGTACTGAGGGCCTGCTCTTGTGCAGCCATGATTCGTGCTTCTGTGCTGTATTTCAGTCCAGCCTTTTAGGATTTCTTGATATCAGCCACTTCTTCTATCTGGCGGTGGTACATGCTGTGAAGAGACTTGTCAATCCATGATGGTCGGTCCTCCTCTTCTGCATTATCACGTTTCTGTTGTTTGAGTTATTTGCTTCAGGATGTATTCCTGGATCTCACCAGTCCTCAAACTCCCTCGGTCCACGTAGTGTACAGTCTCAGGGTGCTAGAATCGGGATGAAACCCTCCATGCATGTCTTGATATCAGTGGCTTCTTTCCTCCTTGTTCTTTCATTCAGCCGACTCTTCAGGAAAGTGCCTTGCTCGTTTTAAGTTTTTGGCTGTGGCTGACATCCTTGCGGCCTCCTCATGGTTCCCATTTTCCTGTGGTATCCCAAGGTATTTGTAGCTGTCCTAAACATCTGCAACTCTGCCTTCTGGTAGTTCAAGCCCCGCGTTTCTGATCGTCTTCCCTCTCTTTGATACCATCCGCCCTCATTTATCTAGTCGGAATGGCATCCAGATGTTGTTGTGTAGATCCTGGAGATGTGGATCAGGGAGTCGATGTCTCACTCATTCCTGGCATACATGTAGGTGGCTGATGGTCATTCCACTTTGGAACCGGTATCCGTAGCCACTCTTCATGATGATTTTGCTGAGGGCGTTCGGGCCTGTGCACCTTGGTATATACAGCACTTGATGGCAATTTGTGCAAGTGGCTTTGAGTTGGCCTCCAGAGTCCTTTTCCACAGCCTCATTGAGTTCTTGATGAAGGCTCTTAGTATCCTGTTGATGTTGTACAATTCCAAGCATTCCAGGATCCATGTGTGTGGCATTGAGTCATAGACTTTCTTGTTGTCAATCCAGGCAGTGCGCAGTTTGGTTTGTCTCATCTTGCAGTCTTGGGTGACTGCTTTATTGACCAGTAGCTGGTGTTTGGCTCCACTGGTGTTGCTACCAATTCCTTTCTGGACCCTGCTCATGTATTGGGCCATGTGCCTATTCATCTTTGCCACTATGATGCCTGACAGGAGCTTCCATGTTATACAGAGGAAGGTTATTGATCAATAATTGGATGAGATTGCACCCTTCTGGGGGTCCTTCATGATCAGGACTGTGCCCTGGGGTCAACCACTCTGGGTGGGTCCCATCCATCAGTAGTTAGTTCATCTGTACTGCCAGGTGTTCATGGAGTGCAGTTAGCTTCTTTAGCCATTAGATCATGTGGATCATGTCTGGGCTTGGTGCTGTCCAGCTCTGATCCATCCTAGAGACAAAAAGTCAGGATATCTTGGCCTCTGCTGCTTTGTTTTCAATCTGTCTCTTGCAACTGTATAGAAGTACCTCATTAGTGCTCATAGCGTTTAACACAGCTTTGTTTAGAGGAAAACTCTATAATCAAGGTGAGATAGAGCTAATTATGACAATCTCTACAAATGTCTCTGTGAATTTGTGTTCAGCCTCATTTGTGAGAAGAGGATCTTTGAAGTGATCAACACCTCACACCATCCTTTCCTGGTGAACCTGTACGGCTGCTTTCAGACTGCAGACCACGTGTGCTTTGTGATGGCCTACTCCCCTGGAGGAGACCTCATGACACACATTCATACCAGCATCTTCACTGAGAAACAGGCCAGGTCAGTTCACAACCCTCTCTGTAAACCAGAGTCCACTGACATGCAGCCAAAATACAGGATGTCTGTATTATTTCCACCTGTTTCTCTCTGCTTTAAGGTTTTATTCGTCGTGTGTGCTGCTTGGCCTGGAGTTTCTCCACCAAAACAAAATAGTTTACCGGTGAGTCCATCTCTAGCTGCTTTCAGAAAAGTATTACTTGTTTAGAGTATGCAGTTATGCTACATTCTCATTCATTCTGTGGTTTGTGTCTGTCTATCAGGGATCTGAAGCTGGATAATCTGCTAATGGATGCAGATGGTTTTGTCAGGATAGCAGACTTTGGCTTGTGCAAGGAAGGTAAGAAAATGGCAATTTAATGTCATTTTCCAAATAAAAGTCAAACTCTTTTATGTAATTTAACGTTTTACCTACAGAGCATGACAAGTAAAAAGTTAAAAAAAAAAAAAAAAGTTAAATGCCATTAGTGATGAAGCACTCTGTACTGTCTGTATCAGTGTAATTAGTTCCATATCGTAGTTGGTATATTTCTGTTAGAAGCACTGGTTGACAGAGTATGTAGTCACTGTGTCATGTGTCTGCAGTGACATTTAAGTAAGGCTGTTCTGTGTGTAGGTATGGGCCATGGAGATCGCACCTCAACTTTCTGTGGCACACCAGAGTTTCTGGCCCCAGAGGTGCTGACAGACAACAACTACACCCGCAGTGTGGACTGGTGGGGGCTGGGGGTCCTCATCTATGAGATGCTGGTTGGCGAGGTCAGTATAAACATGCCAGGCAGTTACCAAACTGAACAAGGCAAAGCAGGCAGCTTTCAACAGCCCCAGGTTCACTGGGTGGCAGTTAGTTTGTGATATTTTGACTAATTGTAAATGAGTATTAATGGCCTTGAACCTGCGATAACTTATATTTTTGGACACTTGGGGGCAAATTTAGGACAAAACATTGACTTACAACACCTTTTAAGTTGATGTGATAGGTGAACTTGTTAGCAAAAAGCTGCATATTTACACATCGTGTTTGTGTCCATGTGATTGAATGTAAACATATTTACTCTCTTTTAGCTCTGGTTTGGTCTCTACCAGCTCCTGAGGGAAATATCTGGCTCTTTAGCTTCTAAATGCTCCACTAGCTGGCTAGCTAGTCAATAACTATATGCTTCTGGCAGGTAGTTTACAGTGTGTTTTTAGAGCTTTTTCACTGAAAAGAGCTGCCTGCTGCAGCTGAAACCAATACTAAGCAAAGTTGTGGGCCAAATAGCTAAAAAATCAGCTGAAACTCACTATATAGCTCAGTAAAGGCAAGGATTAGGGTTAGGCAGGGATCTCTCTGATGTCAGAATTGACAGAGGAACAATTACAGCAAACAAAATCTGTGCAGGTGATTATTGTTTTAAGACAGACTTGGAAAAAAATGTGAAGCTATCCTTTATTATGCAGAGAGTACAGCAAAGTTTGGTGAGAGTTATAGACACCTTCCAAATGTTTATCCAATGATCAGGCCAAACACAGATCCTGGCGACCCCGCCAGGTGACCTGCCTGTATGGTAATATGAGCGCAGACGTTCAACTTAGTGCTGCTCTCTCTTCTCTTTCAGTCTCCTTTCCCAGGGGATAATGAGGAAGAGGTGTTCGACAGCATCGTGAACGATGACGTGCGCTACCCTCGCTTCCTTTCTCCTGAGTCTGTGTCCCTCATTCAAAAGGTTGGCCTCCATTCAATGGTTGTGAATTCTCCAAGGGGGTTTCTCAGTATACTTTTAGATGACAAAAAGCATCTACAACCCTGATTCCATCAAAGTTGGGATGCTGTGTAAAATGTAAATAAAAGCAGAGTACAGTGATTTGCAAAGAAAGTGTGTTTACCAACAACAGTTTTACAAGTGTTCCTGAATCCATGTAGTAATATCCTTTATACAATCATGTGCTCACAAAGCCTTTCATAAAAAGGATGAGCTAATGCTCACATTCTGTTTCATGTTTTAGTCTGCTTCCCAACTTGTTTGGAATCAGGGATGTATCAGCACCACTGACTTCAGTCAACACTGGATTAAAAGTCCAGTATTATGAGTGAATCTGAAAGCTGTGTATCTTGCAGTACTGACTCCATCTCTCACTGTGTTTTAGCTGCTTCAGAAAAATCCTGAGATGAGACTTGGAGCTGGAGAGGAAGACGCCTCGCAGATCAAAAGACACAAATTCTTTCAGGTCGTTATGCAGCCAGGCACTACTGAGCACCTCACACTAAAACCTCTCACTACAAAACATTACAAGTCTCTGACTGGCTGTTCTTAAGAGCTTCAACTCAAGCCAGTGTAATCTGAGATTTAGGAAGACAAACAACTACACTTCAGCTTCAAAAGATTTCTCTCACTCCCAGACCTCTGCTTTCCCTGCAGAGACAAGTAGTAGAGTTCCATTGTCTTCAGGAATTTCTCAAAACTCACACTTTCACAAAATGGCTCATATTTAGAAATGGCAAAGTGGGCCCAGAGTAGACAGATGTTAATGTATAACAAAGCAGTGAAATATATTTATTGTACAATAAGGTAGAACATCCACAATGGCAGGTTTCTGTCTGTTTGATCGTCTTCGTGTGACCTCACAGTGACTCCTGCTGTGCTTTCATCCACTGACTGTTAACAGGGGATGGACTGGGATGCTCTCCTGGCCAAAAAGGTGAAACCTCCCTTCTTGCCGGTCATCAAAGCGCCAAAGGATGTCAGTAACTTTGACGAGGAATTCACTCGCCTCAAGCCAGTCCTCACCCTCCCACGAATGACCTGCATCCTCACTGCTGAGCAGCAAGAGATCTTTGCTGACTTTGACTTCTCTTCCATGAGTTGACCAACAGGATTTACCCTCTGTGCTGCAACATCATCGTGATAGGCAGCTCCTGTTTCACTTTTATTTGCCATAAAACTCCTCTGATTCAACAGAAGCTGAGAAACTGCAGTCCATCCTTTTCCACCTGCTTAGAATCTCTGTGGCCTATTCACTGCAGCACACTACAAAGTCCTTCAGTCATTCAGTTCTCCAGCAAAATCTGCCTGGCCGCAGCCCATCACACCTCAGACACTCTGACACTCGCTGGGTCTGATGTCATGACTGAGCCTTTACTTTTTTACATTTTTATGTCTCTGCCAAATTGATTTTGAACTATTTAATGCAGTGAGATCAAAAAAGGCTGAACATTTACTGTTTACACTCTGTATGAAATATGTCACCAGTGCAATGACTTTTTGCTTGAGAATGTTTTTTTTTTTTTGGACATTGTGCCAGTTGTTCCAAACACCAGCACTGCCCTCCCAATCCAAAGTACTATATTGTAAATATTTGTGATCTTAATGAAGGCCAAAGCTTTGACTGCACCTTCTGCTATTTAGTATAACCATTATATGCCTACTGACAATACCCAAATGTTAATTTAAGTTCTGTCATATATATTTCCTCTCTCAGTCAAAACAACTGTATTTGGATTTTAAAAATAACACTATCATGAAGATATGCTCATATCAAACTAACCAGCCTGTATGTAAAGTGTACACTCCATGAAGGAAAATATTAATGAATAAATATATATCTGCTGGACTTTTACTGACCAGGAAACTCTTCATGAAACATTGATTTATTGATGTATGCAGTCATTTCAAAGTAGTAAAAAACACTGCATGACAGTATTGCATATAATTCAGAAATACACAACATGAATTAAATGTTAATTCATATAAACCAGAGCTCTCCCTGACAATGACACAGTCCCACTGGAGGTAATTTGCATTTCGTCCAACACTACTGCTGTACATTAAATTCAACACCACATTTATTGCTGCCTTACAAGGTTACTATTGCACAAGGAAAAGCTCAAATGGAGATAACAAACAACGTATTGCACTCAAATCTCTCTACCTAGTCTTTGCTACTGTGCCACAGTATTCCTCCAGTTACTCAATGAAAACAGTCATAGAAAAATCTAAAGACATTTTCTGGTTCAAAATAGCTTAAAAATTATTTACAATATAAAATAGCTTGAAATGCTGTCCGTTGAAAGTCAAAGCATCCTGTACATTATGGTTGGATTAAATGCCAGGGACAATACCATTTCACACACCATCATTTCAACATGTCCATATTTAGTCAAATTCTTATTTGCGCACTTCAACTAACAGCTTTTTTTTTTTAAAAAAAAAAAACTGCTGTTGCTTTTTTTAACTTTCCAACTTGTTCATCAGGATCTGGTTTATGTAATATTTGACATATATTCAAAGTAAACAGAGTTAATTAACAGTCCATCAGTCAGGTTTACCATGCGTCATGGTAACACCAGCAGTACTTAAAACATATGTAATTACTGCCCACATAAATGATTCAGTGGAGGAGTGAGGGTCAAGTGGGAAGAGGATACATAAATAAACCAAGCTTGAGTCAACAGGGCTTTCTGACCAGCTTCACTCAGAGCCTTAAAGTTAGACAGTAAAGTGCCTGCAGACAATGTGGCTAATTGCCTGTCGTTGAGTAAAATGGTACACTTGAATGGCTGTAAACAATTGTTAGAATAAGGACTAGTGCTGGTAACCTATTGTCCACTAAGAGATGGTAACTAAGAGTAGGTGCCTTATTCTGAGGGGACGCAAGACACCTTTCAGTCTGTTGACAGCCATTTAGGGAGAGGAGGGAAAAAACAGGAAACGTGGACCGCAAGAACATAACACATCAACACAAGTACGCAGTCCACTGCAGTGCTGAACAACTGAGGAGAGATGTTGCAGAGTTATGGCACAACAACATCAGTGCCTCTACAAAGGTAAACTGCACACAAGGATAGTTTATATCGCAAAATTGTGATCAAGTGGGTGATCCCCAAATTCAGAAAGCTTGTTCATGAGTGAAATACAGTCTCTTAAGTCTGTCAATGCTCGTCACATGTTCCTAGACCTGGTCGCTGCCCTCCCTGAAGTACACCTGTTCCCACACCACTGTGCCCCACACACAGAAGAAGCCCCAAAGGTTGTGGAAGGTGCCGCGGTCGAAGGGGTTTTCATCTGCGCCACAGTGCTTTAGGTAGGAGATGCGGTGGCGTGACATGAACTCCCAGGTGGTGGTGTTGAGAGAAACCAGGTAGAGGTGGGAGCCGAGCAGGAGGAGCACTATCAGTGAGAGCAGAGCCACCAGCACGGCCACGGCCAGCAGCATGCCGTTCGTACGCAGCCACAGCTGCCAGGTGGGCGCATAATTGAAACCCGTCCTAAGGAAACAACCGGGAAAGAATCAATCTGCTTTCAGCTTTGCAGCTGCAGCATCAATCTTGACGATTAGGGACAGTGTGACAGTGTTACACTCACCAAGCAATGTGCAGCCCCCACAGCAGCACCAGCAGCTGGACAGCCAGGTAAAGCACAAACCAGCGGTGGTTCCTCTCACCAACACAGTTCTCAATCCAGGGGCAGTGATGGTCGTAACGCCGGACACAGTGCTGACACGTCTGGCAGTGCTTTGATCTCATTGGCTGCTGCTTGGAATAAAGATCCTTGTATTTAGAGGAAGCATAAATAAAAACATTCATAGTACATGGAAAGGCAGCGTCAGGTCTACCCTGCTGTTCTAACACAGGTTAACAGCCAGCTGATTTTGACCTGTACTATGCAAAAATAGCTGCTGTTGCTCCTCAGCCAAGAAAAACAAGTTGTAATGGGATTTCTGAGGCTGTCCTTGAGCCACAGAACACATGATGTTCCAATGAAGACTGTGTGGGACTGTGTGACCGTGCTTCTCTTCCCGGGACTCTCTGTCTTGAAAAAAAAGGCCACATTAACCATCCGTTAATTCACAGAGAGCAACAGAACATCCAGCTCTCATCTGTGTCCACAGCAGGGAAAAGCTGCATGCTACCAAAAACCTGGAAATATATCGGAGCTTTTCAGAAAGCAGCTTGTTCGTCATCAGCTGTGATATGTGAAACACAAATACGATTACAATTGTTTTGCTGCTTTTGTGTTTTATTTTGGAACATCACGATCGGAACAACTTTCCTTCTCTGACCCATGACAGTTCATCCATACGAGGTCTGACTGCTGCAGAATGCACCTGATACAGTTGGAATAAGCTATTTACACAGGGAACATTTACATAACATTCACACACAGTGAAATGTGGCGACCATGAGTTACGACCACGATTTTTCTGCCATGATGCACGTGGCCTCGTTACTTAATGTTTAGGGTGAAATAATGCCCTCTACATGAACAAGGGTTTTCTCAACTGCTCAAAACTGAAAAGAAACCTTACACAGCATCAGAAAACATTAGATCTAGATCAGATTTTGTTGTTGTTTTGAGTTAGTCTGTATAAAGAAACACCTGTCAGTCAATCTGAGAGTGATACCAGGTTCCAGTTTGTGTTTCATTTTTCATAGTAGGGTTAAAACTGCAGTGCAAAACCTTCCACCTCTCTGTCTGCTGCCTTGTATCACTCCTCTAGGCCTTTCCCACCAAACCAACAAGTTTGAAAGGTGACAGAAGGAGTTGGCCGCCCTGTGAAACCTCATGTCTCTCTCCACAGCATGAGCCTCACCAAGACTGTAGGTGCTATATGCTGAGATGTTGATGTTTATGTTTGTGTTGGCATCAGCTGTCAGTTTGACATCTTTCACGCATATCACAGGGGGTGTGGTTAAGGAGCAGTGATTGAGTGATTAATGATTGGGCATATTCACCTGTTCACCGCGGCGGCTGCATGGAGGGGGGGTGAGCAGGGACAGCGTATTATTTGTTGATGGCTTAGCCTGCGTTTACACGTAGCAGGGTATTTGGAAAACGGATATTTTAGCCTCTGCGTTTTCAAAAATAACATCGTGCACACAACATCGTTTTCAAAAGTGTTGTCGTTTACATGAACCTGTAAAAATACGCCGTCAAGCGCCATCATAACTATGCCAAACCAATGGGCGGGAGTGTAAACATAGGTCGCTCTCATGACGTTCAGTATTTTCAGTCGCATGTTGTGACGTTTCAGAACCTAAAACGCCGTTTAACCCTGTTTACACACCAACACATAACCGGCGTTTTCAGAAATCTCCACTTTGGCCGGAGTTTTTAAAAATGATCGTTTTCCGTGAAAAAAAAACTCTGTGTGTAAACAAGAGGCCAAACCGCATGAAAACATATGCGTTTTCCCTAAGTGTAAACGTAGCCTTAATCTAACCGCAAACTAAGTGTTTAAACACCTGGCCTTGCCTTGCTTTGCCTTGCTTTGCCTGTTTGTTCGGCGTTGGAAATAAATACGGACACACTTGGAAAATACGGACATGGCTTTGTCGTTTGTGTAGTGACTCAGCAGTGCAATGCTCCCTCACTTAGCCTCTCAGTGATTCCGCCTTTTGTTTGCAGTCACTACAAAGACGCTGGTCCCTCTCGCTGTGACTTCTCAAAGATACCCCTCCAGCCCCACAGCAGAGCGGGCTGAGACGCAGTCAAACAGCAATGCAAAAGTTGTTCATCATCATGCCTCTGTGCCAGTCACTGTTACAAGCGCCATGGCATCAAACACAATGAGCCCAAAGCAGTGTGTGGAGCAGGGACAGCTCACACACCTGTTTTGAACTATATGTTTTTGTAGGCGAAGATGGTCTAGAAATGTATCACAAGTTGCAGGATTTTCCACCAAAGAATCAGGCCTGGACTTTCTCCAGTGCTGGCACAGCCCTAAAACAAAGTGTGGATGTAGGTCTGGCTAAGCATCACTAGGCTTTCACCATCTAAAGGGACTTGAACATACATCTACATTTGTTGTTGTTGCTTGGCTACCCATCTGCTATTCTACACGACTGAAGGATCCTTTGAGTACTGCAGAACTTAAAGTGTCACATTTCAGCCTGAGAGCTACACTGGCCCCACAAACACAAACACCATGTGCGCAGACAATCGACTCATCAATCAGTCTAACACCATGTCCAGACAACCAATCCATCAAACAGTCCAACAGCGAGGAAAAAAAAAAAAGAGTCTTGACTCAAGTTCCTTTGGTGGTCTTCCCCAGATCTTCCTGAGATATCACTTGTATCATCACCCTCACACATAGCTTTCCTTCCATACTGAACAAATGTTTTGTGCCATCTGTGAGATGCAGTTGAAAGCCCTGGAGAAGGCGAGTAAGTGGACCTTGAGTTTTAATTTCTTTTTCTCTTTGTCAAACTCACGTACAGCGTTCTAGAAGAATGAACTCAAGCCCAGAAATCTACCAAAAACAAAGTCTTTAAAAAAGTCTTCATTTTTTGTGAAAAACTGCAATTCAAAATAACTTCCACGTGTACATGTGGGGATAAATATATCAGCAGCCTTTGAGACTCTTTTACTTCTGAAATCCTGCCATCTTTTGCCTAACTGTGTTAACCCATGTGAAAGTGTCCCACGTGCCACATGAGCCATGGCAGCGTGCCAACACAATGGGCAGCTTACCTGCAGCAGACAGTGGCCACAGCGGCGCTGTCTCAGGGATTTGGTGGTGGGTGGGATCATGTCCTGCTGCTCCTCAGTCACTCCCAGCGTGAACTGGAACAGCACACAGGACAAACTGGTCAGGGGAGCCACTGGCTCAATTTAAGCATTCATCGTGATGTGTTGAGTGTGCTCATTTATCATTTGCATTCCCACAAACATAGTATGCCATGATGTCACTTAGGCTGTGTTCCCCACAGCTCTGATGCACAGATACTCCTACACATATGGCCAGATCTGTCACTGGCTAACTAAATGAAGAGGCCAAACACTAATGCACACTTCATTCTACAACATACTGTGAATTATATTTACCAACATGAACCAGTTACAAGGTTGGATTACTTCTTATACTACAAAAGATTTTCGATATGCGTAACGATAGAAATAAGCACTAGCATGATGGATTACCTGTAAATCGCTATCATCAGACAGGATGAAGCCTGGGTCCATCAGAGAAACAGCGAAATAGAGCAGCACCGACACCAGCACCAGCAGCACGAAGAGCACAGGCTGGACGAGCTGGCCTGTCTCCTCCTGCTTCCTCAGCTCTTCAACCAAAAAACAAAAACAATTCACCCACGGATGCACACGGAAGTCCCGCTGAGAGCTCCCAGGCTCAGTCGAGACCACAAAGGCTAATCTAGCTCCTGCCTAGGCAAGTTTATGTCATACAGCACAGCTACTAACAGTGGATCTGGACGGGAACGTAGCTTTCATCCTCAGCTGACATCTGTGCATGTGGTGTTTTCATTGTAACATTAAATTCACAATGAACGTTAGCTTTTCATTCCACATATTATACATGACTAGAAGCCTGCAGCTACACACAATGCAGTGCTATAATACTAATATGATGCAACTACAGGTTTAACATGCTTACCTGTATCATGTAGGAAGAGTATCAACGTTATGACCCATGTCAGAATCACATGAGCTGTTCTTACCAGAAACCCAGAGCCAAAAACATTTTTGAACATGGTCCTAGCATGTTCAGGCATCCATCGCAATCTTCAGATGGACCTAACGTTGGATGCGGTCGGACGGACAGAACTCAGTGGCAGGACAGTCTGTGTTGTGTCAGTCAGCTGCTAGCTGATGATAAAACGACACCGAGCGCGCAAAATCAAACCATTAATGTTCACGTTCGTGAAAGAGCAGGAAGAGTCCTGCCTCACAGCTAGCTACCGTTAATGTCGTCAGAGAACAGGCGATTACCGTTATGTTGCGACCGTCTGCGACGTTCACGGTATTTAATTCCCGTGACTGACCCAAACATTGAACTAAATTAAAGTCGAAAACCACAATATTTAAAATGAAGCTTACTGTATAGGATTTAATAACTACACTGGACAAAAGTTCACAGTTTAAGCGCAAGATGAACCGTCCGCTTCGTTATGATGCTTTTTTGTTGTCTTCCCTGCACAGCCTCAGCTGTGATTGGTTAGCATCGGTCACAAGGCAGGCCAGGATAGGCCGGCGGCGAGGAGATGAACAGCCTATAAGCTGCTGTGCTCTGTTGATCACTGGCATGTAAACACGCCGTATTATTTCACTTCAACAGGGGGCAGAGAGCCTGAAGGGGTGACAGCAGGAGAAAAAATACACATTTTCATACCAAGAGATAGTAGAAGAAGTTTATCTGTAAGAATCATGGAGCTATTTTAGGAATGTCAGGAAGATAACACCAATGTAACTCATGTTGATCATTGCACTGTTTACTTTCATGGTATTTCAAAATGAAATAGTTGATGTTTGACTGTGCATACGTACATGTTGGAAGTCAGTCTGATTTAGTTCGTTATTCTTTATATATTCATATTTGTTTTATAATGGATCTCACTTTTTCTTGTTGGACCCGTCATACTCAGCCTCGGATGGGTTACTGTCATTGGTTGGACTCAGCGCCTCTGAATTAGAGGCATATGGATTTAGATTGGTTAAGGTTAGCGTAAGCTGTTATGTACAGACCACAGTTACTCGGCTGAGCCTTTCTATGGAAGCTGCCGGAGCTTTTCCATGACTTGCTGTGGATTAGTATTCTGTACATTAGATACTGTTCTGTAGGAAACACTCCTCACAGGAACTCTGTTAATGCCCAGTTAATTGTATGTCTTTCAAAATGACCATAAAACGCATTTATCCTGAAACAGCTGAAAATGAACTCTTGGACTTTTAAAGGTTAAGTTTAGTGGAGTTGAATGAATTTGTTAAAAAGAGTGGGAGAGGATACAAAGTGACATATTTGGATCATATTTTTTATTATGTGTAAAACAAAACAAAGTTCATATAAATTCTCCAAACTCATTGCTCATCCCTTATGTGTCTTATTGGTTTTCAAGCTCTTCCTCAACAAAATGACAATTACCAATTACATGAGACCCATAAAATGGCAGTTATCTATGATTATCTTGTTGCCGTCTTCATTCTGTATTCCACTGGGCTGCGATCACTCAATCCTCTCTTAATCAGAAAACTGTTACTGAGCCTGCAGCTCTTTGGCCATTTTTTCATCCAGAATGAAGGGAGTTGGCAGTGTCTTCCCTTTCAGCAGTTCCTCTAGCCCCTGCAGAGGAAGTGAGATGGAAGTTAAATTACAGCACTGCATTGTGTCAATTGGGAAGGGATGCTGTAATTTTCAAGATAAAACACTGAAAATGGTAGTGTGTGCATATACAAAATGATTTTAAATTCAAACTGAGAAAACTGTAACCCAACAATTAGATTTGACCCATCTCTATAAAGCGAAACTTTTCTCCAAAATCCTTAATGATTTACATGGATCAGTGGGCACAACATCCATGTCCTCACCTCTCCAAAGTAGGAGACCAGTGGTGAAATCTCACATTGTGCTGGAGGACTGTCCCCTGCTGATACACTGGGTGGAAAAAACACAAACAATGTCATGGATGGGCTCAGATTATTACCAGTATCTTAACACAACACTCACACACCTATATGTGCATTGACAGAGTTTCTGGTCACTGTGATCATCTCTCCTCTCCACAGAGAGAATTCTGTACCTAAAAGACTAAATTTGGAAGATATCCACTTGACTCAGGCTGCTGAAGATGTCCTCATTAGTTTCTGTTAAATTTCTGTTAAATTAAACTGGGACTCCAACATATATATGAAAAGTTATTTCATAGAAAGATCTGCATCTCTCCCTCAAAGCCACAATGTGGTAAAGTCAAAGTAAGGCATTAGATCAGGAGATGGAGTACGTGGCGAAAATGAACAACCATGATCTAACGATGAGTGCACTGAGGGAGTGACTGGTTGCACCAAACATATCTGTATATCAATTTATAGATATACACTTGACAGGATGAGTAAAAGCGGTGTATGTGGCTGTATCACATTATAGAATTATGCGCTGGAACTACTTCTTGATTGGGCACAGTAACTTCCAGGAGTCTGGTTGTCACTTTGACATTTCCAGGCAACCAGCAGAGACTCAAGGCAGTCACTGCACTTGGCCAGGAAATAGTTCTAGTATGTAACTCTACATAAAACCACAACTTTTACCACAAACCAGGCCAGGCGTTTCAGTCTTTATGCTAAGTTAAGCTAATTGTCTGCTGACTCCAGCATATTTGGTAAAGAGACATGAGTCTGGTTTCTATCTTCTCATCTAACTGTTGACTTAAAAGCATATTTGCAAATGTTGAACCATTCTTTCAGTGTGATAACATTTTGGAATGTATCCAGGCCTGTTTATTGGGGTCTAAAGATGTAGGGTGTTGTATGCTGTGCAAACTGTAAAACCTTGGAGGGAAATTTGTGATTTTGGACTCTGTACAGGAAATAAAATTTACTGGACTTTATCACAGTGGACAGTTTTCATTAATATTATTGGCTCCACCTGTGCTTTTGCTGCTAAGACAAGTCAAATATCTGCTGTGAGAAAGGTCTGTTCTGGTCCCAGCCAATTTAGACAAGCTTTTTGTTCCACTTTGACCACGCTTAGGGTTCAAGTTCTGACATTATCTGTTGCGACAGGGTGTACTCAGGAAGATTTTCCTCTGACCTGGCTGTAGGAGGAAGGATATTCCCATGTTCATCCAACAGTGTGGCTCTTGCAGCTGTGGCCCAGCGGCAGTGTTGAGCCAGCAAAGAGCTTCTGGCTGTGGTGGGACTGTCTGTGGCTGCTCCATCTGCATTTTTCAGGGGGGAAAACTCATCCTCCCGCACAACCTCAAACACAACAAAGTTCCTTCCAGAGACAGACAGGAAACGTTTTAGTTGTGCTGTGTAGACACTCTGTTATGACTTCTGTCATTTTATCTGGTGTAAAACAGCATATCAATAGCTGAAGACACAATACCTTGAGAATGGAAATACATCAAAAACAAATTTTTCCATCTTTATGCCGTTGGGTTTTGCTGGTTTGACAAAATTGCCACATGTGTCCACATAGGGCACTTTCTTGGTTGCAACATGTTGTTTCAGTTGGCCTTCAAATTTCCTGTAAGATGAAAAAACAGTAAGAAATCAAAAGCATTTTTATAGGACCAAACAAAAGAAGGATAAAGAAACATTATATATATGGTTTAATTTCCACAGCTGTGTTGCTGAAATCTGCCCATTATTTTTTGTAGCTTTTGAGACAATTTTATGAAGGACGAAAGTGTTAAATAAAGTGCAGACTTTGGCCTGATGGTGGTACGACACGGTAGGTCAGGGTGTCATCAAAATCTTTCACAATCATCTGCTGACAACCATGAATCACCAACTACCACCTCGCAGTTGTATGCTTCTCAGCCCCAAGCCCATTGGTTTCTACTCAAGGTGAAAATGAATCACAGATATATCTTTCTATTTATCAAAGCAGTTACATCATTTTCTGTAGCTTTTACAAGACATTACTCAGGCAGGAGGAAACAGTGCACCGTGAACTACTTTCAGCTGCAGATTCATCCACATTTGGTGGTCTAGTGGGTATTTGAACATTTAGCAGCTGAAGAGCCAAACCTTCTTCTCAGCAGTTGGTCAGTCAGAAACAAGGCTGCTAATGAATGCTAATGTTTCTGTGTCTGTGCTTACAATTGATTGCAAACACGTTTGACATATCAACTTTAAGTTGTTTATCAGTGTTGTGTTTACTGCTGGTTTCCTGTGCCCCAAGTGGCCAAAAGATCAATTAGTGCAGGTTTAACTTTAAAAAAACATGACCCTAACATCCAGATATGGGCATGTCCTGTTGAACTTTGCTTGTCAACATGTCAGTATGTCGATATCAGTCTGATTTCACTTGCTGAGGATCCCAAGCTGTGTTGTCAGAGGGATTCTACCAACATATATGCGACAGTAGAGGTTCTTACTCTGCTACATCCTGCAGAAAAGGCCTGGTAAAGAAGTGATTGCAGATGTTTCCAGCACTGTACACCAACTCTCCTCCAGGTCCTCGGAGCTCAGCTGTCTCTGGTTGGATCTCGCTGTACTCCACCACCTGGGAGATGCCCTGTACCCTGCAAACCACACCCACTGGCTCTGTGGGGTAGGCCTTCTCCACCACCTGACACATGATGGACAGAAACAGGAGGCACAATTTGGACTTTTACTCCTCCAAGATTTATATTTAATTCTTCCTTAAGATTAATTGTTACAAAAAAGACTGAATTGAATTTGTGCACCACAGGACATAATGTTAAGGTGTGTTTTGGCATTCTGTATGAACAGCACAACAGTCCTGTTTCTATTACAGTGTTTCATTTTCCTCATTAGAACCAACTAGTAGTTAGTAGAGCCAATATGTCTGTTTTGAGAAACAACATGCGTGGATCTTGTTAGTTATGACTGATTGAATGTTATCTCTCAGTAGAGCACATGATTATCCCACTCCAGCTCCCTGTGTCATATAAAGAAAACCATATCATGATCATCTCACTGAAGCTCAGAATGGCACACTGCAAACTTGTTCAGGTAATGGATGTCTTAAAAAGAAACACACTGACTGTGGCTTTTCCAGTTTGACAGGTGAATATGATCAGCAGACACAGAGCTGGAGCCTGTGTAGGGTTCACTCAGAGGAAACCCTAACCATTTACTCACCTGCTCTTTATTCAAAGAGAAATCCTGTGTTTTCTCAATATTTATATAGAATATAAGTGCTCATTTGCTTCCTTTGAGAGAGTGAGGTGAGATGACTGATGCCATTTTCATGACTGTGCATTAAGTACAGCACAGGAGTCAGAACATGGTTCGACTAGCTTAGCATTAAGTGGGGGGAAACAGCTAGCTTATCTGTGACAAGACACTGTTTTGTTTAATCTGTACACAAACAGAAGCGTATAAAGGACAACTCCAACTCCAGCTCCGTATTCAGTGCACAGACATGAGATATCAATCTCCTCATCTTACTCTCAGAAAGAAAGCACGCAAATTTTTGAGCTCCTGTATGATAAAACTCTACCTTGGCTCCACAGTCAGCCCCTTTGCTCACACAGAACCCAATAAACACAGGGTCGGCCATCTTGACCATGATGTTGTCCACACAGTACACATGCAGGTACTCCACTCCTCTCTTCTTCATGTCCTCCAGCACATTGTTGTCCACCAATGCCTGATACAGACCACCGTTACCATCTGACAGAGGGTGGAGAGGTTTTGAAACATGGCTCATTACCTTAAACTGTACTGAACACAGTAGCAATGGGCGAAACACAGTGATTTGACAGATATTTGTGTCTGGATCTTTTGAAGGAGCTGATGTGCACCTACCTGGGGCCATGGCAATCTTCCCTTTACCCTGCAGGATGACCTTTCCATCAAAGGTCACTGCTGGGATCATCCTTTGCTCAAACATAACGATGTTTGATGGCTCCAGACCAAAGTAGTTGTTTTCCTTAAAGAACTTCTCAGTGGGAGCCAAAGTGAACTCACTGGTCATTATGTACCTGAAGAGTCGTAATAGTACAGAAAAAAGGTTTTATATGCAGGATCCATACATAAGGATTGGCTGATGGGCCAATACAAAGTTACGTCAGTTAAGTCAGGCCAGAAAATACAATCAGCCAGTTGTCTGATCGGCCAGAGTTTGGAAATGTCAATAAAATGAACCCCAAACATTCCATTTAAATAATTTTCCAGGTATTGCTTCGGCGTTACAACATCTGCACCACTTTGCTGTGCTCTGCCTGTGAGTAGAGTGCACTGACCCCGACACAGACAGGCTTGTTTACTTCATGGATGAAATGGCCCTAAAACAGCATGTGAGTTGAAAGGTAAAAGAACATTTACTGCGTCCCAGAGAAAAATATGGGCTGAGAATAGAGTGACTAGATACACGCAGATGCACTGTTGGGTTTGTTGTGAGTACCCAACAATGTCTGATGAGTCAGGTCCACAAAGCTTTTTAAATGTTTATTTAGCTTAAGAAAGAGGAGCATTTTCTCAACCCACAAAGGAACACTTGATCCTTCAAATTATCAGATAAAAAATCAATTCAAAATCACCAAATCAGGAGAGACATGAATTTCATTCGACTAGGAAAATGAAAAAAGCAGAAACTGTCAGAGAGGCAAAAAAATCAATTAATGTCAGTTTTGACTGCAGCTGTGAGGTTCTGAGGTTTCATAGTGTATTATAATCAAACGTCTGGGAGTTTATATCACCTTGTGCTCAGTAAGCCTGCACATGGTCAGAGCAGTGCAGAAAGAACCATCACATCATCTTACCATGGAACGGTGCATTTTGAGCCATGCTTTGTGTCTGACAGCTTCTGGATTTTGCAAATACGCTCTGCCTGGATTTGATACAAGGTTTTGCCGCTTGGTAGCCCAACATTATACATTCCTTTGGGATACTGAACACCAAGACGGGTCCCCTGACCACCAGCCAAGAGCAGAACTCCAACTCGGTTCTTTGAGATCTGCAACAGCCCTGTCAAAACAGAGTGGTAACATGAGCGGCTTAGCACACAGCTTTTGTCATACTGTATACATGAAACATTTCATAAAAGGTGACAAGCTGCCCTTTAACCTTTAGCATGATACTTTCATAATGCTGTTGCAGAGTTTTTCAGGAGGATTAGGAGATGAGCAGTGATTTGAATGATTTAGATCAGTGGCTAACCTTTGTGGCTTCCAACCCTTGTAACAGGTCACATATGAGCCATGAACTGTGACAGTTCCCAGTAGTTTTTGCTATTTCACTAGAAAAGCAATGATTTGAGAAAAGTAAGAAAAAATGTATAAAGCTCTTTTTTTTTGCTTCTTCTTTACTTTCTGGTTAATAATCTTGTGACCCCTTACATTTAGTTTGAGTCTCAGGCCTGTTTACAACTTCATCTTTCTGCTGACCATTTTTAAAAACAAGTAAAAGCTGGCACATTGGAGGAGTCTGAACACCATGCAGTACTGTGATGTGACTGATCATCCTATAACTGTAGTTAAATTTCCTCTTTCTTTGGAGGAGATTTCTCCTGCCTTACCCCTTCACAGTGCCTGACCTGATCTCTTCTTTTTGCACCTCTTGGGCTGGGACAAACTATGCTGCATTCAGGTAATGTTGGCAGAATGGGAAGAACAGGAAACAGGCTTGTTGTTGTTGTCTGACTTGGGAATGTTTATGCATTATTCCAAAGGCAAGCTACTTTTGTGCTGTTATGTGTTTGGAGCAGTTTGTTTACAAGTGAAAGCAGATGCAAACAAACACTGTCTATAGCTCCTTTAAATGTGCTGAATCAATTGTTATAGTGTTGATTGGATTGTATTTGGATGTACTGTAAAAGCCAGTCGCAGTGAATTTGCAGTCATTTGCTAACACTCTGTTGACAGTTGCGTAGTTTTCTCTGAGCGGGAGATATTGTCAGTCCAACCCAGAATAACAAATTTGTTGACGGGAGCAATTTTTCTCACTCAGCTGCTCCAGTGCCTAGTCCACACATACACAGGTTGTTCCTCCTTTGCTCTAAAAAAAAATCCTGTCCACACAAGCATGGATGGAAAAAAAAAATCTATGAAAACCCAAAAACAGAACTGAAGCACTCTTCATGTCACCTTCTCTCTGGAAGGACGTTTCCAAAAGCTCCGTTTTCAGTGGCCAAAAATTGTGTTTGTTTGTGGATGAAAGACCAAAACATAGAAAAGGCTGTGTTTGGAAAAATACCTGTGTATATGCGGACTAGACATGAGAACAGCTCAGCCAGAGCAAATGTAGAAACACCTGTGGGATCGTGCATGGCCTTTAAATATACTGGTACACTAACACAAGAAACTACTGGATTCAAAGTACGGATGGAAAGAAGAATCACTGTCATCTGTAATGTAATGGGACTGAGAGATTCTATATATTTATGCTATACTGGTTTCACATTTGTACATTCACATGGTATTTATAGGAGTATGCAGTTCTCTCTTCAGGTATGCCACTTACTCTGTACGTATATGTACACCATGCTAGTGTTGTTGTAGCGACTTCACAAAACAAAAAGAGTCGCTGAGAGGCTGAGGCCAGACCTTTCCCTTGTCTGACGCGCTTAACAGAAAAAATCACTGAGATACAAAAAATAAGTTTAACCCTTTATTAAAGAAAAAGAATGATCAACTTATGATACCGTACACAAACTCATATCAAAGTAATCACAGTGATGAAAGAAAATAGCGGTCAACAAAAAATACGGCGACCCTGCTCACCCTCTTTCTTTGTCTCTCTGGCCACACAGGTGAGCAGGTGCCTATATTAACGTAACATCCCCGCCCTTATCCATTTGACCTACTTCCCTCATCCACGTGATCACAACAAACCTAAATAATATCATAAACAATAACAAACACCACCATTCAAATTTAAACTGTCATACACCTACAAAAATGACTCTGAATTCATTCATGGCTCCTACAGTTGTACTTTGGCTCTACATAGAAAGTTTAGCACTTGTGGCCACTGTGTTTGTCTGTGTGATGGAGCTGTTTGTTGTATGTGTTAAAAAGGCTTCGTAAAAATACTGTTAAAAAAAGAAAGAGAACGATAAAGATAACCCATGACAGGGAACATTATGTCTGCACAAGTTATCATTATATGTTACTGCAACTGTGAACAAACTGATGTGACGACCCTGCCCAGCATTGAATGTTGACAACGAGACAACAGACACAATGTGATGGATATTCAGGATGGATGGATTCATCTCAAGCCAGTTTCAAGCCTGTTCTAGCACTTTGGAATAGTTTGGAAAATAGTTACCAGTAATTTAAAGTAGTCAATGGACTGGAAGAAGTACTGGGATATTTTACTGAAGTAAAAGTACAAGTACAAGCAACTGTATGTAAAGTATCAAAAGTAAAAGTACTTGTTCTACAGAAAAAGGTGGCTGTGACTGATATATTACTACGTATACTGTATTTGCTTGTTCACACTGCTGCACCAGAGCTGCATTTTACTGCTGGTGGTTGTGGTGGAGCTAGTTTTAACTGTGGACTGTACACAACATGTCACCCATAGGTTTCTGAAGAGCCATTATGAAGCTCAGTGCCAGTGACTCCAGATGTGCCATCTTGGCAGTGACCAGCTCCACCAAACTCCTGCCTAAAATGAGCAAAGAGGTGGAGTGCGGGTGGAGAAGAGGTAGGCTGAATGAAGCTGAAACCTAGCAGCAAGCTGTCACTCGAAGCAGCCATGACCAGAATTCTGCATTACTGTAAATCATAATAGAACTCAAACCAGTGAGTTAAATGATTAATGGAAGAGAGAAGAAGACAAAAGTAATCCTGATATGTAAATATGTTTTCATTTTTTGGACTAATATTGACTAATATGACCTCTTTGGTCCTTAAACAGTTATTTAAATGAAACCATCTGAGAAATGTGTGCTGGGTGAAACTGTTGGAACACCTGAGACATGACAAGGGGCCACAACCACACAAAGCCTTTCTGTAAGGGCCCATTTCTGCCAACATTCCTGTTTTCTCCCATAGTTTACATGGCCCTCAAGCCTTTTTATGAATAATTGTTATACGTGGATCTATATGTTCTGTATGCTTGTCTGACAACACCTAACTTCCACACACTAGATGCAGTTTAAAGCCGTGTGTCCCCGCAGCCTGGTCGGTTAGGTTGGCATGAGGAGTGAGCACGGATAGGCTGAGAATGTCAGGGTGAGCCAATCAGAGGCAGAGTACTTTCGCCATTCTGGAAAAAACAATCGCCCTCCTCCTACACTCATACCTACATGTTGGAAGGTACGAAGGGCCCAAAAGCCGAAAACGATTGGGGGTTTAGTCTTTGACAATGCGCTGAATGTCATGAAGTGGCCATACAGAAGTATAATATTTCCCTCTGAAATGTACTGAAGTATAAAGTTACATAAAAATAAAATACTCAAATAAAGTATTAGTACCTCAAAACTGTACTTGAGAACAATAGATGAGTTAACGGGCTGTTTCTCTCCATCACCGGAAGGAGTGCAGACTGATCAGGATTATTAATATAATTAAGGCGCTTTGTGGACACTGCAACTGTTAACATGTCACATCTAGACGTGCAATAGTGAAGACAAACTCCATGTTATTCACTAACATAGCTCCATCTTGCTCTTACTTCACTTTTCTAAGTCCTGGCAGAGGTCTGTCACTGCTCAGCTCACCTTCATTCTCCCACTGTGAAAGAGCGCTTCGGTCACTTTTCCTCACGCTGCCGATGGACTCTGGAGGGACTGGCTCTATGAGCTGATCCAGGCTGGCTGGCGGGGAGGCTGCAGCCCTCGCAGTCCCTTCACAGTGATCCTTTAGTCCCTCCAGATCCAGCTGGGACAGCTCCTGCAGGAACCTGTCCCTGTCCTTCTCACACAGCTCCGGCCAGAACTGCAGGACGTGAGACTGTCCCGCTCTCTCTAAGCTGCGCTCCACTTGCTCAAAGGACAGCATTGTGTGTGTCGCTAACAGATCAAACTGTGGAGCAGGGACCTGACACATGCACGCATGCAGGGTCCGTCTCTCGGCTGGCTAGAAGCGATGTGGGAGAGTGGTGGTTTGCAGGAAGTGACTGTGTCAGGAACTCGTGACTGCGGCTCACGGATCCAAAGGGTCCTGTGGTGAAAAACACAGATATAACAGGACACGCGGCTGCAGACGAATGACTGACGTCTTTGTGCCTTTCAGGATTACAGAAGCAAAACATGTCTGAAATAGCTCTGAAAACAGACGTTTGGACGGTTTCCTGTCAGTCAGCAACAAGTTCAGGATGTGCTGACTCAGCGTCTGTCAGCTGATTTTAAGAGCAGTCGACTGCTAACAAAGTGTGTCAAACCACAACGACCTAACATATCCAAGCATATTTCTTCTTCTGTGGTTCTTTATGGGGTGTTCGCTGTGATCGCCTTAGTGAGCTGACCATCATGAAGCTCATCACTTACCTGAGCGTCACACTGTGACCAATGACAGAAGAGGTGTGACAGTGTATGTGACAGTCATGTTAAACCACAGCACCAGACATTGGCTGGAGGTAGTAACAAGCTATCAAAGGCTGTCTTTAGTCTTCATCACAGCTGACTCACACCTTTGAAAGGATCAGAATATCAAACACAAACATTTCTAGTCGTGCTGAAGATGTTGAAAAGACATTTTTGTGGCCTGGGCCGACATCATAATATATATGTTAAAAGGTTTATTCAAATCACTGGATCACTCATCCAAACACCACCATCAGCTGCAAAGTGACAGGAAGTAACTCTGGCAAGAAATCCAAACAACCAAGTCACATGATCAGCACATGACCTGAGATATAAAAGTCACCTGACTACTTAAGTGTGCCCAACAGTTTAAGGTTGTGCCCCGCCTCCACGTGAGGTGGAGCAAGCTGGTTCATGTTACGCAGCAGGATGTTTCTGTGTCATCCAATATCTTTTAGTTCATGAGACAAAACTAAATCTGAATATGAAAATGAAAAGAAAAGGGAAAAAAGGCAGAGCACACAGTGATCCTGGACGTTAGAAGGAACTGAAATAGTCGGTGTTGGCCCAAAGATGGCGCTGACACCAAGACAGAGACGTCACTGTTACTCAGCCATCCTGTGGTGAGCTGACAGCAGCACTTCTTAATGGAGATATACAGAGAGCACATTTCCAAATGGAGTTTTAAGATCAGTCAGCACCATCTGAAACAAAAGAATAAAAGCAGAGGAGATGACTGTCAGAGTCTTAGATGTTTGTTAGTAACATATAAACAAAGTATTATTGTCAGACAATTATTGTTTTGCTCTTGTTTTTTTGTTGGAGCTACAGTCAGTGAGCTGATACAACAGACAACATAACCTGTCAGTGCTTTTCCCATAGACGTTAAATTCCAGCAGACCCAAAGCTGTCACTGAATACATCTGCTTTATAATTGTCTGATTTGTTTTCTTCTGTGGCCATAAAAGATACTAACAATCAAAAGTAACCTCTACACTAACCAAGTGTGCACTATTTTTGCAGTTCATACCCAAGACATGAATGTATTTGGTACATAGAGGAAATCACAGGTAGCACTGTCATCACAATCAATTTGGCCTTGGACAGACACTCCACAGCAAGTCCTGTCGAGGGATAAACAAAACAGATATCAAGCTTTGGAAGAGCTTTAGAACAAACAACACAAGAGAGCAGCCGGTCAGCATCAGAGGATCCAAACCACAAAGTTTACAATGACTTTTAGAATTTTAGAGACGTTTGTTGTGTCTCATCCTCCAGCCTCACTGACCTCATGTCCTTGAGCCACACACAGGTGAAGAGGTTTGGTGTAGAGACGCAGAAAGGCATGTTGTTCTATGTCAGCATGGGTCATCATTGTAGACACATATTCATTTCTTCCATCTAAAAAAGTATTGCAACAAACATTACCGCTGTGATTTTATCAAAAGTAAAATTCTGCGAGATGTAGCCAGTCAACGCTTTAGGTAGTCATACATGTCCTGTTTACATTTATGGATTATGCTTGTCAAGGCAGCAATACTTCTCTAAGTGTTGTCATGAACGGGGAAATTAGCTCTAGAGACCGGGCTGTAAACATGTTTATTTCTGTTGTAAATTTGGCCATTTTAATATGGGGGTCTATGGAGATTGACTCACTTTTAGAGCCATCCTCAAGGGGCCATTCAAGGAACTGCAGTTTTTGGCACTCACTTTCCATTGATAAGTTAATTAAAATACTTACCAGTTTATTGTCAGTGCAATGAGTATTCCCATCATAGGATACTTTATACATTTACTTCACTACTTTTAAGATGTAAGTGTTGGAATTTTTAAGATTTATCTTTGAAAACTTTATTTTCAAGGAAAGAATTGTGCAAAAACAACAACAACAACAAAAAAAGATACAGTCATGGAAAAAATTATTAGACCATCCTTGTTTTCTTCAATTTCTTGTTCATTTTAATGCCTGGTACAACTAAAGGTACATTTGTTTGGACAAATATAATGATAACAACAAAAATAGCTCATAAGAGTTTAATTTAAGAGCTGATATCTAGCATTTTCCATGGTTTTCTTGATAATAACCAAAATCACTTAAGTTCTTACATCAATAGCTGTGGCATTGTACTGCCAAAAACAGTGCTTTTAGGCATTCCATGTTCTCTTTTCTGTCTGTTTGTCACATGTTACACACAGGAGTTAGTACTTGATTGCATAACCATTGTTTTTGATGACTGCAGCCATGCGTCTTGACATGCTCTCCACCAGCTTCTGACATTGTTCTGCTGTCACAGCAGCCCATTCCTGTTGTAGAAATTCAAATAAATTTGCTTTGTTTTTGGGCTTGTGGTTCTCCATTTTGAGTTTGATGATGTTCCACAGGTTTTAAATTGGATTTAGATCTGGTGATTGAGCAGGCCAAGGCAGGGTTCGAATGTTCTGGTTCTCCATCCAGGCTTTAACTGACCTTGCAGTGTGGCAAGGGGCATTGTCTTGTTGGAAAATCCAGTCATTCGAGGCAGGAAAGAGTTTATCAGCTGATGGAAGAAGACTGTTTTCAAGAGAAGCCCTGTACGTGGCCTGGTTCATTCGCCCTTCACACAACTGCATTTGCCCTGGTCCACCCATACTGAAACAACCCCAGATCATCACCGATCCACCCCCATGTTTTACTGTAGGGGCAAGACAGTCTGGTTTGTAGGCTTCTCCAGGCTTCCTCCTAACTAGTAAGTTGGCTGGAGTGGGCACCAACTCAAAATTGGATTCATCACTGAAGAGAACCTTAGCCCAATCATCAACAGTCCAATCCTTGTGATCCCTAGCAAAGAGTAACCGGGCCTTCCTCTGCCTTTTGTTGATGAAGGGCTTCTTCCGTGCCCTGTGTGACTTCAGAACAGCTTCAAGAAGTCGGTTTCAAACTGTCCTTGCTGAACAAGTCACATTTCTCGACAGTACCCACTCATTTTTAAGGTCCCTGGAGGTCTGACGACGATTCCTGACACAGGAACAGATGAGTGCACGGTCCTCTCGTAGGGTAGAAAGACGTTTCCTGCCTCAACCAACTAGCAATTTGGTAGTATCATGTTCGGCTTGCTTATTCTTGGTGTAATGAACGGCTGTCTTGGAGATCTTCAGTTTTTTGGCTACCTGTCTCTCACTCATGCCAATTTCCAGCAGTGCCAAGATGGCTGCCTTTGTGGCTTCACATAATGTTTTAGGCATTATGTGAGAGCTGACAACTTCTGAGTTGTGCTACGGCTTGAATGTAAGCAGGAAACCACTCTAGGCCTTTGCATGTGCAGTGCTGCTTATGACATGCAATGGCCTCTTATATACCCTGGGAATACAATTAAGCTTAAGCATGTCAAATAGGACATAAAGTATTATGGAATCAGCTGCATTTTTTGTCGTGTTCATTGTATTCTTCAGGTAATATACCTTTAGTCCATGACTGTATGTGAGTCTGTGTGGGTTTGTGAGAAATGAGTTTATTGTGTCAATATTCCGGTCCAACATGTTTTCAGTGTTAGACTCATTTCAGCTGCAATAGGTCAGGAGTGTGCACATTTAAAGTGATATGATCTTAATTAATTGATATCACATCCTGTACTCATTTAATCAAAGTCCAAGCCAAGCTGTCATATGTAGCTGTTCCTAGTCATGAAGGATGTGAATGTCATCTGGACGCTGAGCCATAGAGCCGACAGACTGAGAGGCTCAGCTGCTGCAAGCCTTGTCAACCGCAGTTATTGTCACTGTCATCAGCAGGAATGTATTTCTGAAAAAGTAATACTAAGACAGTACTAAAGACTTTATAATGAGCTCAAACAAAATCTATGGAGTTTTCTGTTCAACAATGTTTACATTCAGTGTTTCTCACTGAACACACTGTGTGTATCATTGTTGTTGTTTTTATTTTTTGTCTGTGTTGTTTCAGTTTTGCCATGTGGGACACTTTGGAATGCCTTTTTCTATGAAAGATGCTCTATAAATAAAGTTGTTTCTTTCTGTTACTGACTCGGTAGAACAAGTTCACCAAAGAAGACTAAATAGTCAAAACTGGAACTCACTCAGAGGATCCCCCATTAAACTTTTTTTTGCTTCATTTCAGCTGTTGTTGTTAGTCATAGCAGTGGTAGGAGCCTTGGCAGCAGTTGCAGTACCAGTAGATGGAGTGTTAGAGGAGGAAATGTCATTCACAATTATTCTTCATTCTTTTGCGTTTAAATCATTTTGAATATAAAATGTATTGATCAAAATGACATCCTCCTGCATCTTTGTGCTTACAGTTACAGTTTCCATACAGATGGGTGACACTTATTTTGGGTCCCATGGTTTCGTATGATTTGCTAGTAAAAACATGGCGATAAATTCCTCGGAGGGTGTTTGGAAAAGATCATGTAATTTAATGTAAATGTTCTTGTTCTCTCTAATGTTCCTTGGAGGATTCTTTGCAGGAACCACCTCAGAAAATTATGGACCTGTTAAATAATGAATTACCCAAATCAGCACTTATGGTTTGATATTGCAAAAGAAAATGCCTGTCAATAAATGTGTGTTGTAACTACAGAGGAGATGACAAGTTAAATCTGAATAAATGAGTGGAGGAACACCAAATGTAGATGTTCCATACAGGGCACAAGGGCTCACTGAATGGAACATGAAAATGATGGGAATGATGGCGTGACGTTCACAGTCACCAGATCTAAACCCAGTCAAATATCGATGGGAGATTTTGGAGCGACATGTTAAGATGGAAATTTCCTCCACCATCAAAACAGTAATGAGAAAGTATCTTTTGGAAGAATGCTGTTCATCCGTTTATGGAGAATCTATGCAAACAACAACAACAACAAAAAGGTTGTTTTTAAGTAATGATTAGCCTTGCATTTGTAACCCTTTCTACCTTTACATTAAAACATTCATTAAAAATTGAATGAAATAAGAAGCAAAGCGTTTTAGATGGTCTTTTGGCTGTTCATCTCAAATCTTTTCTCCTGCTGTGCATAGGTTAGTATGGCGAGTCAAGAACAAGAGAAAAAAAATGTAGTTCCATATTACTATGTTGCGATTTGTTTCATCTCAATATATTGACTGATGAGCAACTGAAACAAGGTGTCAGAAACTGCAGGGGAGTATTAGATAGATAATTAAACTAGTGTATGAACAACAGGAGTTATATATCTTATATATATCTCTTATCTTATCTTATCTTATCTTATCTTATCTTATCTTATCTTATCATGAAATTGTTGCCACCCGATTTCCCAGTGGCTCATTTAACTTATGAGTACCTCTAATCTTATAAAGCTTTCAAAGATTCTGTTTTGATAACTTTTTTGTTTGTGCATTTAGAAACAGAAGACTGAAAAACAATGTTTGACTTGCAGTCAGTTGTAAAAACGCCGGCTGTCACTCAGGCACTAAAAATCCTAACCTCTGATGTAGTCACGCTGTAATCTCGCGTTGTACGGCGAGACTTCTGGCGCACCCGGCTGCCGGTGCTAAATCTTCTCAACTCGGCAAGTGAACGGCTGTAACATATGGGAATAAACATCTTATCCACAACGGTCTGTTAAACAGGACACTTATTTTCATGATGTGTGATACACGAGCTCCGTATAAACTGTAATGGTCGATGCTGTGAAGATATTTTAGTGGACGGGGCGCTGACAGCTCAGGATCTTTATCTTGTCATCGCTTCTCGCCTCACCGGCATATAACTCTAATGTTGAGGTTACGTTGAAAACAAACTTTAGCTAGCTGAGCTAATTTATCAAGTGGAACTAGTGAGAGGACCCATTTTCATCTTAAGTTCAGTCCACGTATGTGTTCGCAGTGAAAAGCCACCAACACGGAGAAGTTAACGGGCAGCTGGTAGTTTTCCTTTCTGTACCGGCTGGAATGGAGGACATGTGACGTGGTAGCGCTCGAGGTGTAACGGTGGCCTGTAGTGCTCTTTGACTTGGCTCTCAGCCGGTTGACATTGTAGCTAGAAGAGTGTTCATCTCTTCACCGATGCACCAGCAGGACTCGTTGATGCCTCACTTGCTCGGTGATGTGCTGTGCCAGTGCCGATCCGCCGAGACCCACCCAGGGGTCGACCCGGGCGGCGGAGGCGGGCATACGGAGGACCCCCCCTCAGCCTCCCAATCGAAACCGGGCATCCGACAGCCCGTGGCCGATGAGTGGCACCTGGACTGCGGCCAGTCAGCGCATCCATGTGACATCTGTGGAGGCCCTGAGCAGGAGCACAGGCTGAAGGTGTTGTTCCAGGTCCTGGATGTGAACGGTGATGGAGGCATATGTGTCAACGACCTGACCATTGGCTTGAAGAAATTAGGGGTACATCGCACTGAACACGAGCTCAGGGTGAGTTGACACTGGCGCAGTTCATCTCAGATGTATGAGCCGTTGTCTTTATGTTTTATTCTTCCTGTCTTGTTCTGTTGCTGTCCGTATTTCTGTCAAAACTGAAAATTGCCTTTCTCATTGGAAGATAGCAGTGCATGATTGTGTAAGAAAATACTATTCTGAATGCAAGGAAAACTGTTGGGTGTAATTTGTCAGCAAGGGAAATAAGTAACAGCAAGACACCTAGATTAAACAGCACAACAGCTAGGAAAGTCCCAGAACTGTGGAGCATAAGAAATGGACAAATATACAGTATCACAAAAGGCTGTTTACATACTTTACAAATGCAAACCCATAAGTGAATCCAAATTTGAATCAGATATGTAAGTGACCAAATGATTTGTTTATTTATGGGCCAAAAGACATCTAGAGTCTTTATTAAAACTAAGTTTAGTTGACAAGTGAAAGTTGATCTTACTTGTCTTGGTTCTCATCAGTGGATGATGCATATTTGATTGTATACACATCATGCAGCAGTTGTAGTTGCTACTTTGCAGAAATAGTGACTGAGGGAGTCCCATCTGACCTCATCTGATGCCTGGACTGGAAGCAGATCAGAGTTGTGGAAGTCCCTGCTTCTCTGGAAGTTTCTATCTTTGTTTACTGAGGATAGTCACATTATCTCAGTGCATTATGATGCATTAGTGCATTATTATTTCAGTGGCTGAACATGGTGTTGGTGCCAGGCATAGTGTCAGCATTTGAGAAATGCAGTCGCCCTCCTGGTGTTTTACTCAATGTGCATTTAAGAGTGAGTGATGTTGGAGGAAAATAAACAGAGATGTTTAAGCTGACAGGCCTTGTCAAGCCACTGGTACAGTTATAACAGCAGTTGTCTAGAAGTTAGCTTTTAAACACACACATAGTTGAATCTTAAGATTAGCTACAGCAGAGTCTCAGTCCTGTCAGCTAAGAAACATAAAGGCAATGAGAAAGGCAATTTTCAGTTCTTGTAAGATATACATTGATGGTGATAAACTGGTGTGGAGAATGGTACACTTTAGCCCAGATACATTTTCTGTATTGCATGTTTTATACCAAGGTATTTTGATGTATTTCGACTCAACAGAGACATCACTACAATGTAATAAGTTTGTTTGCTGCTGTTTTTCTTCCTGGACTTTTTGGTAATGATGATGATGATGATGAACATGTTGATTAATGCATAAATAGGGTACAGTGTGCCAACAAGTGTATGTCAGCTGTTGTGTTCACAGCTTGTTTCTGCTACCCCCAAGTGGCAGATTTAATGACACATTAAATCGCAAAAACAGTCACAAGATATGTGTTAAAACAGTTTTAGCATTTTTATATTAAATTACAGTTTGATGCTGTGAAGACCAAGTACACAATATAGTATGTAGTGTAATTTTACCGTAGCAGGGCCTGTTGACCAGTACAGATGTGTTATGCATGGTGCTCAGCCACATGTGATGCACACCCCTTCCAAGAAAAACAGTGTAACACTAGTTTAGTAAACTGTAACACTTCCTCTTCCTATCATACAGTGTGTTGGAAGGGTGAGTTCAAAATAAGTGCCTGTTCTCCATGAAGAAGAATTTGCAGGCCACCCTCCCTGCTTGCTGATAATATAGTGCTGACTCACTGCCAGTATTCAGTTAACCACAGACACCAGCCTGTAAGACCTACAGTCAAATGACATAGTTGCTCACTGCCAACCAGTTGAGATGATGGACGACCAACAAAAGTGCATTCCTCCAAATTAGACTTAAGTCCTTTAAAACATATACACATATAGATACAAAGCAACACTGACTGAAAACCAAACCTTGTTTGTTTAATATATTATATTTTAGCAGTAAGGCATGAACATTTCTTTCTTCTATTTTAGAAAGATACAATAACATAAGATAATGACAATAACAGCAACATAAATAATATCTCGTTGTTTAATAGCAGGCAAAACAGCAGCAAAATGGTACCAGTAAAACCAGGTCTTGTAATTCAGGTTGTGGTCTGAGCTGTTACAGACATGAACTTTTTGAAAGCCACTCCATGGTTCAGTTTTGACCTGTTATACTAAGCCTAATTGTAGGCAGTCACATGTTTACAGTATCATAGACAACTACAGTTGACATTTTGAGTCTGTTCACCAACATTTCTACTTGGGAAATTGTTTACAACTTGTCTGATCACCTGAATTCTTGGTTTACTTCACCCACTGGACTGCTGCCACACCCCCAGTTAACAACAATTAAATTGAGGATTAAGATATTAACATGACCAGGAGTGACAAGTCAGGCTACCTAAACATGCTTTGCAGGGTATGGCTGGCAATATTATGTATTTTTTCTTTTTGCCAATTAACCCCACATAAAGAACAAAATCAACAATAAATATATGCTGCTAACAAGTATTGTGTTTGTATCAAAGCCTGAAATATTTTATTCCTCTGAGCTCCAGTGTTATCCAAAAACTATTGAAAACACACTAACCCTCAGTGAGTCACACTGTTTCACTGGGTGACGTGTTCCTCCATTACCATGAACACACACTCTGTAGTTCATTTTGACTCAGTCCCACACACACCGTCCTGCTGTCCCAAATACTCACTAGAGCACCAAATGTGACGACCAGCTGGAAATTACAGAGCCTTTTCAACATTGAAACCATATATCCGTGAGGTGTTTTTAAATGTTTATGTCTTCAGTGGTAACCAATGGTCTTGGAGCTGCGAGCCACAGACACGGGAGGGATGTCAAGTGTTCAGAGATTGCTGGTTTTGGTCTTTTCATGGGATTTGTTAATAATAATGAAGAAATAAGTGAGTAAGTGGAGACTTTTCTTTGCTAAAATGTAAAAATCCCTCAAGCTGGTGTGGGGAGAGTAGTTATAGTATTTGGCAATAGGGGCTTCCTGCAGGTTTTATGGTGGATTTACTATAATTAAGAGAACCCTTGTTTATGTCAGTAATCAGTTGGCCTGATCAGCAGGACAGGGCCGCAGAAAGCAGCTGGAGGTAATGAGGATTTTTTGAAGAGATGGACCTACTTTGCTGCGTCACACTGTAGTTTCCCCAGCAGGACGAACTGAGTGCACTGAGAAGAAAAACGTGGCGGAGCTTGGTTGCCGGGTGGATGTGATCGCCTGCAGAATGCTGACGGTGTGTTTGGAATGACTCAGAGGGAATGCAGGACAGTCAGGGAGGAGGGAGGCATCACTCAGCAGATTCTCTGCTGTGAGGAAGATGCCACTGAGGGGAAACCCTGAGCGCCACCCTGCCCCCTCCTTCTACTTTGGCTGACAAATGAAGGCATAAATTAATTTCCATGCTGCCATTCTTCCTCCATTGGCTGAGGGGCTTGTTCCACGACAGTCAGACCTGCTAGTATTGGCTGCAGTGATTGGTCGGGCTTGGCTGCAGTGAGGATGCAGGTTTCTGGAGGCTCTCTCTGCTGCATTTCTCTGGCCGCTGATACTGAAGCTGGCTAAGTGGCAAATCCTGTCTGTCTTTCGCTGCTGCCATCATTTTATCATCCTCAACAACGTGAGATATTTACAATGTGAAATTCTTGGTTTGAGAAATTGAGAACTAATCGTGCCTCAGAACTTACATGGCAAGAGTTAGTTTGGAGCATTTCGTTTCATCTTGCTGCATTTGATGTCTATGGACCCGAGCCTGGAGGTCTGCCAGTGGAGTGTTTTTAATGAGAAAAAGATCCAGTGAGAAGACGAGACACGGAGACACTGAAGTTGAGCAGTAAAGTGGAAGAAAATGGAGGCGTCCTCTCTGCAGTCCCACATTGTCCTCAGATGATGACCTTTCTACACTTGACCTACTAATTCAACTCTTTGCTTTCAACCAACAGACCCAGTTAAGTGTTGTTGTTGTTTTTGAGTGGTGGGAAGTCACCCAGTTTTAGGATGCTGCATTACATGGTGAGTCTCCTGTGCCAGAGACTTTTTGGCATGACACAGTGTAAACCTGCTGAAACGCAGCTGCAAGGGGAGAAAGAGACTGAGGCTACTGGGAACTGCAGAGAAGTGCAAGCTGGTGTCCACGAAAAGACTGCACACTGCACCGACAGTAAAGAAAGCAGCAGAAGTAATGTTACTCCAAAGAAAACCACAGTATTAATCATGGTGGCACCACCTACGGATCTTCAACAGGTAGGATAAAGCCGGTGCCTGTGTTCTCTTGTCCTACTTACCATAATGTACTGTAGGTCAAGGATGGGTAACCTGTTTCTTTTCTGTTTCTTATGAAGGCTCATTTAAATTTTTATAACATCCTTTGACAGCCATACTCAGGCGTTTTTTAGAGGGGTAGCACACAGGGGTGTCACTGATGATGATGATGATGATGATGATGATGATGATGATGATGATGATGATGATGCTCCTCGCGGCTGGTTTTCCAGGGTTGGGTCAGTTGATCTCGAGTGGAACTGAGTCTTTGCAAGAACTGCTCTCAATAACAGGTCGATGCTTTGCAGCTCAATGATTTTGTGTGGTTGGTTGTCAGCTGGTTCCACATTAAACGGCACAGCAAATATGTTCAGTTCCTTCTATTTACTTTTCATGTCTGACCAAATGCCTGAAGGAGTTTTCACACTCATCAGCATATTCAGATGTCATAGCAACTTTTGTTCTTGCACAGTAGGGAAACGCACAGTGTTTCCTCTTTCCAGGTGCACTTGCCACAGCTTTAATGTCACTTCAAATGATTCGACATTTGAAAGCAGAGAGATGAGAAGCTGGCTGGAGCTTGAGGTTCAGCTCTGAGAGGTACTAGTTAATGTCCACCATGATGACGCAGACACTTGCTATCACTGAGTCTCCACATCAGGTTTTACTTCATCTCTGTGAATTATTCCAGACAAACACACACATTGGAACAATTTTACTTTATCCGGTGCTAGCACCTCCAAAGCAGCAGCAAGGCACTTTTTCACAAATTCTCCTTCTGAATGAGGTTCCAGCTTCTTAGTTATTAGCTCATTGATCACAAAACTGCACAACACTGCCTGACAGAATGCGGTCTTATGAAAGCTCCTTGTTGGGCACCCAGACTCCACCGAAGAGCGTTAACTTTATCCAAGTGCATTTGTCCTTGCAGCTCATCCAGTTTACCATGTTTGAAGCTGTAATGACTCTTGAGATTAGTCTTTTTATTGAGCTCGTCCCCACAGACTAACTGAGATACACTGGTTTACCTTTTACTTCAACAAACACCTAACATTTTGTTCACTTCTCTTGAATAGTGCAATACTTCACATCTACTTTTTTTTTTTTACTTTCACTATCTCTTTAGCGCCTCTGCTATCTATCTCGATGTAACAGTGCAGTTGTCTTGCTAGCTCACGTGATTTGGGCAGCAGGGACTGCTTACCACTTTCTCACGGGAATGAGAGCAACTGTTGGTGGTGCTAATGCAGCTTTATTGCATCTTTGGAATCTTCCATGGAAGATAGAAGTTTCCATCTTGAAAAAAGGTAGTTTTAATATTTTGCAACGTATATTTTTAAGCTCAAGTGTTTACAGAACAATTACTAAACGTGATGTATACCGTTACCTTGATATAAAATTTCATATGCCCTGATAGAAGATTTTCGACCGTATCACCCACCCCTACATTTAAATACCAGCAACAGGTGTCAGGTGATCAAACCTGGCATGGAGTAAAAAAACTTCACTTACACTCAAAGTTACAGAAAATGACCAATCAATGATATTATGGCATGTTGACTTCAACACCTGGTGTGAAGCACCCCTTTGCCTAAGTAAAGCCTTACAGAGCTGCTGAGCATGGTGGTAGGTCTCAGTCTAGTTAACCTGTTTACCCAGTGCTGGTTCTCTGAGTTAGAAGATCTTTTCCAGGAACACACCCGTCCTCACTTAGACATTTACACTTGGATGCCCACAAGTACACCCACACTGATTGTTTGGGAACTGAGCAGCTCCGGTGGAGGGGTATGTGTCTTGCACTGTACCTTGGTTGTGAGGAGGGTCAAGCACTGCTTTTTCACTTCACCCAACACAATTTGTGTTCCAATCTGGAGATTAAACAGGCTTGATATGTTTTCCCTTCTATTTTTGATCTTTATTGCCTTTTATCTCATTCCAAAGTAACTGCATTTCCCTTCTCAAGGTTTGCTGTTTGCTGCTACAGAGATCTTTTCTTTTTCCTCAGCAGGGTTTCATCAGCTCTGAACAGCAGTCCAGACCGAGCTGAAAATGTGCAGTTGCTATCTGTGTGTTTGGTGTTGTATAATTTAGTGTGCCATAAATGGCTAATAAATGTATTTTCATCTAGTTTAGTCCCTTAGTTAGTTAGTGATAGTTTTTCACTTTGGTCATGGTACAACTGCAAGGAACAGAAAATACTGACAGTGTCTATCCGTTTTTTATATGACGTACAGTGGAATTGACTAGAAACACTTTAAAGTGGGGAGGTCACTGCAACAAACACTCTGTGTCACGGAGACATTACAGATGTCGGCTTTCCTCCTGTCTTTGCTCAAATGACCACTTATGTTAGACAGTGATGTGGCTGATTGTTAACCTGTCAGTTGTTGTTGATAGTTGGCTTAGATACCGTGCACAGTCAAGCAGCTTTGGTCATATCATTTCATGACAGCTGCACAGTTTGCCTTATTGTTTCAGCGACTCTGCATGAAGTATGATGACTGAACTTCTTGAATACTTTTCTTTAAATAGTCATTTTATCTCATGGCATTACATGTGTATGTTTTTGAGAAAAGGCGGTGCACCATCCAGCTGCTTATGGTCATACATAAGCATGGTATTTACCATGTTAACAGCTGATGGTCCAATGGGAAGCAGGCTGCAGTGCTGGTGGGCAGGTGTTGAGCTCTCTATATGCTTTATATCTGTGTTCGAATGACACTGTCTTTCAGGAGTATTCCACAAAGAGCAAACAGTCTGCCTTCTATGTAGTACATTTACTTCTTAGTGCTTTCAGTTAGACAGTAGAGGAAACCTGATGTGTCTGTGTCTCTATGTCCCTGTGTCCAGTGTGGACCACAATGAATTTGAGTATTTTGAATCAAATGGATTACCGTCTGGAACAAAGTCAGTGTTCAAGCTGAGCTTATTTCTTCCTTCGCATGAATTGGTGACATATCGTATGTGGAAGGTATGGTAGGTTTTAAGATTGTTTGCTTATTTGCTGAATTGGGGGTACAGTTGGCTTTGTTTCTGTGTAGAAGTAGATGATCTGTCTCAGTGCAATAAGGGTGAACCTCTCTTTTTACCAGTTGCCCTTGTCAAATGATTCTCTCATGAACTGTTTATTAGAGGTGGCTTCTTAAATTCTCTATATTTTTAAATGTGCCATCATGTATTTGAGCAATAATTTCTACTCATAATTGTCAAGGATCAAGTGCTTTGTCAATGACAGCAACTTATACAAATTAGGCTTTTTTACTCATGTAACATCCATCTTATTAAGCATGTCTTATTCTGTTAATAAGTTCAATAGAATTAGAAGCAATAGTGATGTTACCTGGGAAATTGCACTGAGAGTCACTATGCGTCACAGCTCATAAACTACTGTGCACTGTCCAGAGGACCACTTTATAAAAAGTGACTAATGGTGGCATCTGTGTAGCAGTATATCAGTGTACACTGATGTAGCCCTCTGTGTCTTTTTGGATACTATCCAACTATCCTACATACATAGATTAAACTGGCCAACAGGAGTGAAGCAGGCAGCTCTATCTCCACTAGCTACAATGATAAAATGCTGCTTACATGTTAATGCGTCAGTTACTAATTATTTTCATTCTATATTAATCTGTCAGTTATTTCTTTGATTAATTGATGATTAATTGATTAATCATTTAGTGTGTAAAATGTTAGAAAATAGTGAAAAATGCCAAGAAGTCCAAGGTGACTTCTTCAACAGTCTGAACCCCAAAGCTGTTCATAGTACTGCAGCTGCATTACCTTGCCATGTTAATGTGTTCTAACTTTAAAAGATGTAAAAGGCAAAATATGTAAAAATGCTGGTCAGATCCTTTAGGTAGTTGTTTTGCAGTGACATAATTAATTAGAAAAACACATCCAGTCCCTCAAACAGTGGCCAATGGACTGGTCTCTACCTTGTGGCTGGCTGACTTATTTGCTCATGCTCAGTCACTTTTGCCCCCTCGCCAGCAGTCATTTGGCAAAGTATTGCTTAGGTTCATCTGGTGAGAGACAAACATGTAGATTTCCTCTGTGGCCTGCAGACCCAACTGTTCCTTCCCTCAGGTACCTATTTCCTTCCAGTGAGTGCATATTCATGTTCCAGCTAACTCTTAATTCCTTGTAGAAATCCTTCCAGTTGGCTTGACAGGCTGTATTGGCAGAATGTGCTGTGGACTGTTCAAGATGCTTAATAGCCTGATGTGTGTGATGGCTGTAAAGTGGTCTAAATTGCAGGCTGAGTCAACAGTGCACAGATGGCAGGAGATGGAGGAAGCTTCCTCGCTCTGACCTCTGCTGCTGTTTGTGACATCACTCTGTCCACAAAGCGATATGACTCGCGGTGAACAAGTTCAAGTTAATATCCTTTACAGATAATGCTGCTGTATATACAGCGAATGCATCATGATAGCTGAGACATGTTGACCTCATTTAAATACTAAAATGAGGCAAAATAGCCATGAACTGCTGTCCCCTGTCCCTCACAAGTTTGTTTCTCAATGGACACGTGTTCCTCAAAGGGTTCTCCTGTCTCTTCTCTCCTAACAGAAAATAGTGAAAGCAGGAGACAAAGACCTGGATGGACAGTTAGACTTTGAGGAGTTTGTTCATTATCTCAGAGACCATGAGAAGAAACTTCGGCTGGTCTTCAAGAGTCTGGACAAGAAAAACGATGGTAAGCAGTCTAGAGACTTACTTTTCAAGTCTGCTTTAGATTCATGAGAACAGATAGGATCTACATAGTAGACGTATAAATGGGTTTTCCTCAGTGATTTGGGTTCTCACAAGAGACGGAATGAAGAATGTTCAAAAAGCAGCAGTGGCAGTGATATCTTAACTTTGATCCCTAGTCTGGGTTAAGATCCAAATAAACTCTGGCTCCTACAATTCCCATAATGCAATAAATAGTATCTTTTTGTTAGATTTGATAAAGCTTCTCCAGAAACTCAAAAGACATATACTCCACCTGTGTTTACGGGCTGAGTGTCGCACCTTTAATGACTAATTACAGTGTCTAATCTATGTCTGTGGTGCAGGGCGGATAGACTCACAAGAAATCATGCAATCTCTGCGGGACCTGGGAGTGAACATCTCTGAGGAACAGGCTGATAAAATTCTCAAAAGGTGAGAGTGATGCTGTGGTCCACAGTCTCTAATACACTTAACAGATTCACAAATCCCTCTACTGCTTTTCTGTGAGTTTGTGTCTGATGTCTCTCATCTTTGTCATTCTGTAAAATAACTCACATGTGCATATGATCGGATTTAGATAACAACTACAAGCAGCAGTTAGATGATAGTTGGGCCAGTTTTTGTCACACTCTTCTCTTTAGCCTCTTTCAGACATGCACCTCTTTACATAAAAGTGTAAGAATAAGCAAGCCTGAGTCGCTTATAGACCTGATAGTAATCTTGCGTGGTCAGACCAAAAATACTTCTGGATCATTTTCAACATAAGTCTGAATTGGATGTCATCAGACTAACATAAAGGCTGCAGCAGCACAGAGTTAAATACACAGAGATTGAATGGAAGTTCTCTTCCACCTGTAGAAATGATTTTCCTATTTTATTTATTTATTTATTATCATCTCCTTTGCACAAAGACAATAAAATCAGTTTGATAAACCAGAAAACACTGTGAAGGAGGTGATTTTACATTCTCCTAATGTTAGTCTAGTTTATCCTTTTGCTGCCAAGTATCATTTAGTGATCGTATGCTGTGAGACATTTTGAAATATGGAGCAGAATTCTCTAATAAATGATGAAATTAATAACAATATTTAGTTGAGAATACATTTACATAATGGCCTCATTATGTCTGATTGACAAAAAGCCGTCTCTTTAACAGATAGAGCCAGCAGTGTTCCATGTGTGAACACGGCTTTAGTCTGCTCAGCCACGGTGCCTGTCACTGCTCATTGGACTATTTGTTCTGTGTATGTAGCAGCAAGTGGCTCATGTTGTTATGGCTCAGTGTGTCTAGTTCTTCTAACCTCCTGTCTGTGTTTCTGTCTGTCTCTTCTCTCTGGCTGGTCTCAGAATAAGGAGGGGTCATATCTGGGCCCCTATCTTGTAGTAAGTAGTAGATTCTACAGTCTGCTTGCTAAGCTAGTGCAACACTGATCACCATTGCATAGTGTGTCTAATTCACTTAGCAGCTGCCATTTTATTGAGTGATTTCAAATGAAAAGTGCAAGAAATATCACATTGGCCAGACAAAGAAATGCTATGATAATATGGTGACTCAGCTGTGGCACAGAGCGCTCAAGTAAAGCATCCTGCTACAACAGAATGCACTTGAACTCGTAAAGGAAGACATAAGAGCAAATGTTACTATTATTGAGAAGTAACAGAGCATGTGATCTCATTTGTAACAGTCTGTATTTCCTGTGTTATTTTACATCCCCAGTATGGATAAAAATGGCACAATGACAATTGACTGGAATGAGTGGCGGGATTACCACCTCCTGCATCCAGCAGACAACATTCCTGAGATCATCCTGCACTGGAAACATTCCACGGTAACAATAACAACATGGTTCCGACAGACATTAAATGATGAAAATACAAATGAATCATTAATAGGCGCTTATCCACAAAAGTAATAGTAATGAGAAAAGGATTGTTGTTATAAAGGGAAACTGAGCACTTTTTTGTCATGGTGACAGCAATACATAGCCATTATGTTTAATATAATGCTGTTATTATTCTTTTCAAATTCCTTTTGCATTATGTTTTTATATGTTTTAAAAGGACACAACTTCAACTCTGTTATCACAATAATTTGTTGATTTAAACCCACTTCAGACAGGATTTATTAGAATATTGCATGCAGCAGTTAGTGACCTTACTCCTGTTCAGACTGCATGGCAGATTTTCACCCATACCCAGTGATAACTACAGCCACAGTTACCTGTTGTTTTCAGTGCATTCTTCTTTTCAGAGACACATTTTAAAGTGCATGTGAGTTTCAGTTTCATCAGCTCAGTGTTTGAATTCTGTGTGGCAACTGAAGAAATAGGGAAGGATTTTTCTGCCTGATAGATGCCAGTACATTAGTACTCAATCAAACTCAATACTCATCAAATAGACTGCCACGTTGTCACGTTACAGGCGAGTCTGCATTTGTATAGCCCAAACCGATTTTATGTGCAGTGAGTGAGCAATGGCAGTCCTCTCGTCGTAAGTAACCTACCATTAATAGCTTTTTCTCAGGCCTCTGACTGCTCAGCATGGCTTTAGAGTGAGAGCTCTATTGCTGCCTGCTGGTTTGGCCTGCTCTTGACAGCGCTTCAGTTGTCTTGTGTGAACAGTATTGTTGGCACTAGCATTTCCAGGCATGAACCCTCTGCTTCCTACTCAGATCTTTGATGTTGGGGAGAGTTTGTTGGTGCCTGACGAGTTCACGGCAGAAGAGAAGAAAACAGGAATGTGGTGGCGACACCTGGTGGCTGGAGGAGGAGCTGGTGCTGTGTCTCGAACCTGCACAGCACCGCTGGACAGGCTCAAAGTGCTCATGCAGGTAAAGCCAACACTCAGCTGAGAAATGAGAGAGTATTTTGGCAACTGACTCTCATAGAAGGATTTTCATTCCCAACAAAGTTAACAAAGGGATGTGAAATAGTGATCACAATGTGACTGTTTGTCTTGGTCCTGGCCTTCCCAGGTTCACGCCTCCAAGAGCAACAGCATGCGCATCGCTGGGGGCTTTGCCCAGATGATCCGAGAGGGTGGTGTGAGGTCACTGTGGCGAGGCAACGGTATCAATGTCATCAAAATTGCACCCGAGTCTGCTATTAAATTCATGGCCTATGAACAGGTATACAAAAATACAGCTGTGACTCCAATAAGCCGTCATATTTTCTGTTGTTGCATAACAATTAAGGATGACCTGTCCTTCAGATTAAGCGATTGATTGGAAGCAACCAGGAGACGCTGGGCATTGCAGAGAGATTGGTGGCAGGCTCTCTGGCTGGAGCAATTGCTCAGAGTAGCATCTACCCCATGGAGGTGAGAGACCACTGAGCACAGACAGAATGAGACTGTTTTTGAAGACGGTGCTTAAAAAACGACTCCAGGCAGTCATTCAGCTTGTATTCATTCTGTAAATGTATTGTAGCATCTCATGACTCATTGTTTGTATGCAGATATATCCAGCTGGATTCTTTTTGTCTTGTGACTGACTGCCCATTTTAACTTTTAGCCTTGAACTCATCATGTGAAACTGTACTGTGACCTCTTATCTGGAGGAAATCAGACCTCCACATCTAGACTCACAGACCATCAGTTATGCACAAAGTGTGAGCGAGTCATTTATGTAAATGAGGTTCATGACGAAGCTTATTTTCATATCCAAGATAATGCACAGCAAATGTAAGTCTATGTTTGTAATCTCTGAAAGATTTTCTACGACTCTTGGACAACACAGTGGAGGTTAGTTTCATCTGCCAGGAGGCCTGACATCACTTCTTGTACTCTCAGGTCCTGAAGACACGGTTAGCTCTGAGGAAGACTGGCCAGTACTCAGGCATCTTGGATTGTGCCAAACATATTTTCCGGAAGGAGGGCGTGGCTGCTTTCTACAAGGGCTACATCCCCAACATACTGGGCATCATCCCCTATGCTGGCATCGATCTGGCTGTCTATGAGGTGTGTGGTTGTTGTCGTGGGACAACTTCTCTTTTTGTTTATTGTTTTTTTGGTTCAATCTGACTCCTTTGCGCTTCTCCTCTCTCAGACACTGAAGAATTCCTGGCTGCAGCGCTTTGCCACAGACAGTGCTGATCCAGGAGTGTTTGTGCTCCTGGCTTGTTGCACCACCTCCAGCACCTGTGGCCAGCTGTCCAGCTACCCACTCGCCCTGGTCAGGACTCGAATGCAGGCACAAGGTCAGTCATTGCCAAGCTCTACTGTATGATTATGAGTTTCCTTATAGAGTGATTACTCATTAGTCAGCCAGATCATTAGAATGAGTGGACCTCATGCAAAAACATCCTGTTCCATCTCTCCCTCCATGTATACCGGCTAGCTGATGTTTGAATAGAGCTTGAACCTGCTATGATTAAAAAATGTCGGGCAAGTGTACATTTAATATTTCATTTCAAACTTTGGCTGGAAACCAAACAAGAGGAGGGGATGTGGCGAGGCACACAATGGAGTAGAGGCAGTGTTAGATAGACAAAATTCTTTTTTCTTTTGCCAAAGCTAGTTTTATTTCTCCATTTTTGTTTGCTGCTTGTTCTGCATTTTTAATCCTTGGACTTTATTTTAACTGTACATTACTTTAACTTGCCTCTATTTTTAACACAGTGTGCTGCCATTGTAATGTACACTGTAGCTGTCCTTAAAAACCCAATAAACAGACTTAAAAAAAGACACTTAACAAGAGAATGACCAGCGTGCATGATGCAAACTCTGTTAAAAGAGCTTTGATATTTGCAAACTGGGAGGCAGCCCTCCCAAGTCATGCTAGAGGAGGGAGGCATGTCCAAGATAAGAAGACCATAAGAAATGGCAACCAATCTAGGCATTTTTCAACTCAATGAATGTGCCTCCAACAAGAACATATTGCTGCAGCTACGTATAGCACTTTAAATGTAATACCAGCATCAATTGCTATCAAAACTGTGGCTGCTGAAATACTTATGGCACTCAAGGTGACCTTTTTTCACTTGACAGTGCATTGAGAATGCATTTATGTGATGCTTGAAAGAATTGTTAAGAAATGTTGTTTGGAACAGGGCCGACATGCTAATGTTGCCACAATGTTTTTCAGACTTGTGTCCATCCTTGGAACCTTGTGAGAATGTTTGAAATCAGTCCGTGAAAATGTGTGGGAACCCTGAATTGAGTTCTTTAGATTTCTGTCCAAATTGAAGCCAAGTATTTCTCAGCTCTGAGGCCACATTATTATCACGTCTCTTTTTATACCTAAAAGAGACAAAACCGTGAGCATCACACAAAAGAGTATAAATTCAATGTCATAGCTACATTTGAAGCAACTTCTTCCAAAAGTACCTATAGACTTCTAATGTGAAATGATTGTACCATGACTTGAACATGTAGACTGGCACGTTGAGCATGGTGCATGATGTTCATTGACTTCATGGACTTGTGCCTCTGGCACTCCAGAAGGCAATGGTGCAATTAGAGGACAATTAAGGACAATTTGCTCACTGAATTTGGAAACGTGCATTTTTGAACAGAGAAAATGAGGTTTTAGAACTGCCACAGTACATAATGACAGTCCCTGCCTACTCTCGCAACACAAGTTCAGTGTGTAGACGTGTGTGTGTACATGCATTTGATGTGTGCACACATGCACCATGTGATATCTTCCTGTCCGACAGCTGAACTGGATTTTGTTATCAAAGACTTTCTTTCCGTCATCTCGACTTGAGCTGAACCAAACTTGCCACAGCCTGGCTGAGTGAGTTTGGGCGAAAGCACACTGCTATAAAGGAAAGGTCTGCGCTGCATTTATAATACAAGACAAAACAAGAGCATCCTTGGGAAATGGAATGTGGTGCACTAATTGTATAATTTCCTAATCATTGGAAGCCAAAATCATAATTGAAAATAAAATTTGATTGACTTCTTATACCTGTGTTTGATGAGCCCGTCCTCCCTTTGTTGTCCTCAGCTACCCTGGAAGGAGGCCCTCAGATGAGCATGACAGGCCTGTTCAGACATATCATTAGGACCGAGGGGGTCATGGGACTCTACAGAGGCCTGGCACCTAACTTCATGAAGGTCATTCCATCTGTCAGCATCAGCTACGTTGTCTATGAGCACCTCAAGTTGACACTGGGGGTCCAGTCAAGGTGAAGAGGGAGACAGAGAGGAGATCAAGACGCCAAAGGTTTTTTGCTTTTCTTTTGAGCTGAAGATTGACTGATTTTGGCTCTAAGGAACATGCAACTGACATTCAGCATATTCAAATCAATCAAATTCCAGGGTTTAAAAGGTGAACGTGAGATGATGTGAATGAAGATGAATGTAAACTTGAAAGCAGAGAGTTTGATGAAGACTTTCTAGATGCAGGAACTCTTCATTGAAGAAGTCTGTTATTTGCTCTTATTTAAATCTTTCTTTTAGCATCAACAACTGTTGATCTTAGCTTAGGAAGACACAAGTTTACATTGAATTAATTTAAGTGGTTTATTGGTGTACCAGTAAAATGCATCTGCTTGTTTTGGGCACTGACAGTGATGTGGCAGGAGCAGTCCTGCTATAAAAAGAAGCTTTGTCTTGAAGGGCTTTGCTAAGGCGTATCACAAAGCATTTCCCACATCTTCCTACTGGAAGGGTTGAACACTACTGATCATCAAAAGTACGCTGCACAAAACCAGTGTGGATATAACCTCTGCATGTAATATGCTCCTTTACGTTGATCTAGATGAAATCTACCGCTTTGTTCTGTGTAACAAGGTAATCAATGGTCAAACAAGACCTAATTAAGTAATGAAATTAGTGAAAATGTATTCGACTGCAGCTACTTTTTTATATCTATAAACATTACTGTGGATTGGGAAACTTGGAGCTTTATGTCTTTGATGGTAAATGGACTGTTTATATTGCACTTTTGTAGTCTTAACGGCCACTCAAAGTGCTTTTACAGTCTGCTCCTTCACTCTGCCCAAAGGTTCAGCCTTCCCATTATTGCCACTCCAAACCCCCTCAGGCCTAAATGTGAACTTTCCACAGTTCACATTAGTTTGCCTAAACAAAGGGACGAATGTTGTAATGTGACTCACCCCTTGTCTCCAGCGCTACCCTCATGTTTTTACTCCACTTCTGTAAGGATCTAGGAGTAGCATAGTTGTTTTTATGTTGTTTGTTCTGTCCCACACTTTTGTTTTGTTGATGAAGTTTTGAAGAGAATGGAAAAGTCTTGATTTATGTTCGGTTGCACTATTCCAGACATCATAGTTCTCATTTGAAATGTCAAGGTGAAGATGAAGGACAGCCTGACCTGTCAAATAACTTGACATAGTGCAGTTTTGGAATTTACTGTTCCAGAGTTCCAGCTTCAACTGGTTTGATTTCATGCGGACTAATTCAAGTGTTTGTCAGTACAGGGGACAAGATCTCATAAACACTGTCAGAAAATACATCTATTCAGTTCAGTTTTATTTATGTATCACCAAACCACAACAGAAGTTGTCTCAGGACACTGTCCATATAGAGCAGGCCAGGACAGTGCTCTTAATCTACAGAGCCCCAACAATTCCCCCATGAGTAAGCATGTCTGGGACCAAGAAATGTAAAAGCTACTTCACTAATGGTTTAAACTTCAAACTGGCAAAAAAATGACATTTACCAACATAAACCACCGTGTTCTGAAGAGACACATTACAAACACTACCAAAGAGTAACATTTGCGTTTTGGAACAAAAAACAGCAAACTACTTAGTCCAGCACGAGGCACGCATCATGAGAAATGTGGCTGTCACTACAAGATGACGCTTTGCATCGATCTGCATACCACGGATGCAGGCAGGAAATTTGCATGAAGGCAACATAAAGGGAAAGTGAACGTGACAGAAACCCTTAATTTCTTAACAAAGCCTTTAATATGAAGGGTGTGCAGGAGTGTGTTGTGGGAAAACTCATTAACTTGCAGGTTCAGCATTTGAAATTTTGATTTTGCACTCATTTTGACATCAAGTTGCACCCGGCCGAAGTCTTATTAAATCTATTATTTTGATGTTAAACTTAAGAAGAGGAAAAGTTAAGTTGAATGGTTTTTATGAGAGATAAAAACCCAATGTGTCTCTCAGTTGTCCTTATTGTGGTGGTGCTATACTCTCATTCATGGGCCCTCACTATGTTCCACTGAGTCAGGCACTACACCTCCTGGTAAAATTTGACATTCCCGGTCCTGTTCAGTATTTGGCTCAATATATCAGTTGTTTTTTTTATTGGCCCAACACTTTCTGATGCAAATGTGCACAGCAGTGACAGCCTTCCTACTGGCTGAATGAGTGGCATTTACAGGATAATGGCACTTTGAATTTCATTTTGTCACCAGTGTTTACCTTGAGTGAGCATCTTTAAAGACATTCAATTACATTCAGTCTGTTGCTTTAAAGAGTGAAGTGTAACCACAAACAGGAAATTACCAAAGTGTCCCCTGGTGGGTACCTTGCATTTATACCTCTTACTTTAGTGTTGCGATAGAACCACTGAAAGAAACAGCAGCACATTATTATTAAGGTTATAATGTCAGTGAACTGACTCAGTAATGTATATTACACAGCATATCTAAAGTTTGCTAACATTAGCTACTGAATATGTACGTAACAAAACACAAAATGCTTTGAACCTCTTTCAAATGTCACAGATATAAAAAATCTAAATGAAGTAAACCAACAGAATGATACTCTTTTTGTTTTTTTGCTGTAAATCTGTTGGGAGGATGAAACACCACACGCTCTTCAAACAGTGTTTTGCTTTGGTAATGTCATATTTGCAGCAGTATAGTGTTGTGAGGTTAGTGTTCCTCCTAAAACTCTAGAGAATCTTCTAAGAAGTCTCTTTGGGATACACGTCCAGTCCTCTCTTTTATTCCTATCCTGTCACCGCTGACAGGATTTGACATGCGTACTTCTCATTACCATAACTCCTATACCATTTATAATATGTAGACAATTCAAAAACTACCAGAAAGCAGAGAAATCATTACGGTGGCCCCCAGGACTTCCACAGCTCGCCCATCCAATCACAGACAAGATTCACCAGCATGTGACACATTTGTAACATGAGCTTCTCAGTACCGTAACTCCTGAACAGTTGTCGCAATTCAAACAATTCGATACAAATGCGCTGAGCGAAGGAAAAATCAACAAACAGCTTTGAGTTGAGAGAGACAGAGTGAAGGAGAGAGGAGAACTTGTTAGCGGACATTGTGGACAGTTTTATTGAATTTCGGAGAGCAATTTCTGACATATTTGAGTTTTACTCAGAAAAACCATGATAAACATGCCAAGGAAGTCCAATGTCCCAGGAGGCTCATTGCTGATGACAGTGAACATGAAGAGGGAGCGACTTCATGCGAACCAGGGTATGTAGAGAAGTATGTACAAGCTAACTTTTTTTTATCAATATACAGTAGATATTTACTTGGCTAGAAGTTACATTCAACTTCATTGCAACATTATTTTTCATTATCATGTGCAATGCAATATTATTACTTTCACATTTTATTCTAATGCTGTTTTATTTTTTTTATCTGGCTTATTCATTTCTGTACCTCATCTGGTACCATTCCATTCCATTGGGATGTATGAATTTCTATCTTATATTTCTTTTACTTTTAGGCCATCCAGTGCACCAGAGACCAGTCCCAGCCATGCCGTCCTGCAGCAACAGCATGGAAAACCGAGGTTGTCCCGGACATCATCCCTCGCCCATTGAAGTTCACACCCAAAAGAGCTCCTGGAGTTCAGCCACCTCTCAACTGCCACCACTCAACTCCAGGTGAAATTTGATGCAGAAGTGTAAAAACACCAACAAAAATGCAGCCAGAAATCTGCAAAGTGGGAGAAAATTCGCCTGGAGAGAGATAACCAGAGGAGATGAAGAAGTACCTGGGCTTGTTGCTGTACATGGTAGTGCTGGATCTACCGAAGGTGGTAGACTCAATTTAATTTTTCATGGAAAATTCAATTTTCCATGTGACCTTCCCCTCCACTGTCATGTCCAGGGACAGGGTCATGGCAATTTCTTCCAATTTGCATATGAGTGATCCAGCAGAGGATGCAGTCAGTGACCAGAAGAAGGGCACAGGCGAGTATGACGGGAGACCTCTCCTGGACATTATGAGGAACCGCTGCATGTCGGTTTACCATCTGAAGCAGCACATCTCAGCGAATGAGAGAATAGTTGCCACAAAAGCCAGGATTGCCATCAAGCTATACGTGAAGGCCAAGTTGATCAAGTGGGGGCTGAAATTCTTCGTGCTGGCTGATATGACACCTTTTAGACAAGCCCCTTCCTCTTCCGTCACCTGGGCTAGCAGGGATTTGGGGCCTGGCAAGGGAGTGTTGATGTTCCAGTCACCATAGAAAAAGTCACCAAGAGGCTCCATTCACCGGATCAGGGATGGAAACCTTTTATTTGTGAAGTGGATGGACACCAGTGAGGTCTCCATCTGTACAAACGTACATCCTGTTTACAATGGGGATACAGTGCTCCGCTGGCAGAAAGCAGAGGATGGGCAACATCAGAGGGTCCCTGTCCCCAAACCAACAGCTGTAGGAATGTACAACAAGTACATGGGAGGGGTGGACACATCGGACCAGATGCTGTGAACCAACTCCACCCACAGGAGAACCAGAAGGTGGCATGTCACAGTTTTCCAGCATTTTCTGGACATTGCTGTCACTAACAGCTACATCCTTCACAAGGAGTTATGTGCCAGCCAGCAGCCCAGTCAGCAATTCCAGGAGGAGCTTGCTGCATTTCTCGTTGGAGTCCCACTGGACGGCAGGCCACAGAGGACCCCATCACTTCCCTGTTCCCACAGGCCAAGGACAGGAGAAGGCACAGAGAGCCAGCCTGCGGCGACGGCAGTGCAAGAGGAGCACTCTGTGGCAGTGTGAGGTATGTAATGTGGGGCTCTTTCTGCAGCTGGAGAGGAAATGCTTCAGGGACTACCACACCAAAAAAACCTGCAGAAAAAATTGAGAACCAAAAGGCCAGGACTGACTCTCTGTTTGTATATATGTAAAATAGTTCAAAGTTCAAATTGTTCATGTGAAATTGTTTGTTCATGTCGTTTCAAAGTTCTTATCCTGTTATAAACTTGAAATATCCAAATCTGTTTTTTGTCTTTTTTCCTTTTAAACTGTTATTGCAGTCAAAAACACACAGTAATATTGAATAACTGCCAGATATTAAAAGTTGAAGTTGTCTTGGAAAAAGGGGCAGAAGCACTCACTCAATTCATAATATATAATAAACCATTGCATTTCGTTGTCTCTGTGCTGCACTTTGACAATGACAATAAAGTTGAATCTAATCTAATCTAATAAATCCAGGCGGCCTGAATATAATTATAGTCATAATATTACATGACAGTATGATATCACAGTATATCATTCATCATGTTCACCTTTAGTTTCCCAGGTTCCCTTTCCACAGATTTAACATGAGCCACCAGGTAAAAAGTTGACTTTGTGATGAGGATTTACTGGTTATATTGCTGCCAGTGTTTTTTCAAATGTTGTTGGGACTCTGAAACTAAGGAATCTCAAAGGAATATGTGTAACTGGCTTTTCAGCTCAAGACATTTTCCATTCTTGTACAATGTAAATAAACACTCCTTTAAGTCACATAGCAGGACATGGAAGCAGAGGCAGCAAACTCGACTGATGCCTGTGTCAAATGATCACAGATTCCCCTGAGTGCCTTGTGTGCCAATCCTCTCTTATGTAAACGTACCTAAATACTATCAGAGGTGGAGTCTGTGGAGCATTGAATGCACTTTAAGGTACTCTGCTTTAATCCCTGTATTTTTATTTATTACTGTATTTATTTATTTTTACAAAAAAGGATGAATAGCTGAATTTATGATATTGGTTATGCTGAATATGTAATATTCAAGTGGCATTTTGAGTAATCTGTGGTCTTGGTTAAAAACTTAGGCTCATGGTTTGTTTTTGAGTGATAGAAGTGACTGATGTGGTTTAAAATTCAAAGCCTCAAAGATGTGGAACCCCAAAGTGTTCACTCTTAATCATATGAATACATTGTGTAAATTATATTAAGGAACCAATAATTTGTGAAATACTTGAAGAAAATTCTCAACTTATTCTTATGAAAGGTTTTGTTGTTCATTCTTTGCTGGATAGAATTTTTATTAGAGTACAGATATTTTTATTTCAAATTCCCCTTTTCAGAACTTTATTTCATAATGGCACTTTTAATTTATGTCAGATTTTATTATCTAACGTTGCTTTCCAGAATGACACATTTCATTGGTGTTTCATTTCGTGGTGTTGTCACCGCATGCCCACCTTTCATCCGTCCTGCTTCTCTGAAGCTGGCAAGTGCTACAACTGCTAAGACACTTAGCCAGTTAGCTAGAGCAACAATGTCAAATTAATGGTAATTAACCCTCTTTAGTTTTTAGCCTTAGCTTTAAAAGGCTGCTCATGCTACCTGCCTTTTTGCCTAACTAGCTAGACTAGCTTGTCATCTTGGGCTATAACTCTGTGTGAAGCGCCAGTGTTAGCAGTGTTAGCTAGCTCCTGTCAAATAGAGCAGCACAGTTAAAGTGGAAAGTCTATTTTGTGTCTTTCTCTGTGGAACATCCTTAGAATCAAAATGTGTCAGACATAACTATTAACTAACTAATTAACCAGCTGGCATTAGTCAATACTGGCGCTTCATTTTGATGCTGAGTGATAAATCAAGCATACAACCCCACCTAGCTAGTTAGCCAGCTAGGTAGTTAGCATAAGCAGCCTTACTAAACTAAATAAATAAAATATGTTTGCTTGTTGTGTGTGTCTTGTGTTTATTTACAACTGTAACCTCTAGTTGGTTGATTCAGCATTACTTTGGCAATGTTGTTGATCTAGCTAACACGTGCTAACTGGCTAAGTTATCTTGCCATTGCTGAGCTTACAAGCTAAAGAGGCAAGAGACGTGTTAGGCTGAAAGGTGCGAGGGGAAGTGGGAACACTGCTGTCATTAATAGTGACATAAATTACATTAAAAAATGTTTGGAAAAAGATCTTTTAAAAATTAAAACTGACTTTGGAAAAATGGCATTTTGAAATGAAAAATTCTAATAAATAGAAATGAAATTGTATAACTCTCTCATGAAAATAAGTTGAAATAATAGTTTAGAATGAGTTCAGTTTAAAAATCAAATTTTATTTTTTGTCTTACAAATATTTTTCCTAATTTATTTATATTACTCTCATTTTAGAATTATTTATTCATTTGCTATTGAACACTTTGGGGCCCAATACAAAAGTTCTGCCATGACACACATTCTAAGCAGTGAGAGATACAATCCAAACAAGATCTCATCATATTGAATCAAGCCTGTATCGTGGAAATCACTGTAATAAGAAGGATGTATTCATTAAAAGAGCAGCTCCCCTGCTGATCAAACCAGCGTGCTGTACAGTCTGTACGTCTCTGGTGGAACTGCAGTCTCACATGTTGGACTCTCTGCTTGTGACCTGCAGAATGCTGCTTTTGTCAGCTGCCTTAAGTGCCATGTCTGCTTTTGAAATCGCACTGTGTCTTTGTAGCAGGTGGAGAAGAGATGATGGGCTTACATCTGCTCATTTGATTGTTAATCCTTACAAGTGTAGAAGCAAATGTCTCAGTCCATCTCTATCTCTTTGCTTCTATTTCTTTTTGGCTCAACAAGTATGTATCTGACCCCTCATTCTGACATCATTTGTGCATAAATTGGTGATGCTGAGTGATGTCACTATGTGGCTGCATGTAAAAGTTTTCCATATTTTGTACAGTGTAAAGTAACCATACAATGTCTTAAATGTAGCCCTTACTGTATGTTGTACTGACCAGCAGGCAGTTAGGCAAACTGCAAGTGGAACTTAAAATGTATACAAACTACTACACTATACAAACTGAAGGCTACAATGCATATTGGTGAATGCTGGCATAGTTTATGAAGTATATTCAATATATATGTTTCTATTTTATTATGCTAGCTATATGTGATAGAGATGCCAGAATGAGTATGTGAGTTCTTGTACAGTAGTTGTTTGTTGATGCATCCATTGAAAGAATGTTGGGGTGTTATGCTTGTATATCTCAGATGTGAAATAAACCAGTTCAGCAGTGTTTTGATTTGGGCTCATTTGATGTCCATCTCTACAACTGAAATCATTCCTGAGTTTGCACAACATGACAAATGTATGTTGTTTATGTCAGTGTCATAAAAAGCAAAGCTTTACAATCATCTTATATGATTTTATTGTCCTTCCTCAAGCGAGTCATCACCTGGAAAAGACGTTCACCTGAGACTGTAACAAATGTCACATCAGGTTTCAGTGGTGGAGGGAGACCGAATGACAAAGACAAAGACTGAAACTGAGTGTGTCCAGTTGATCCTCCAAAAACCTTGCAAATCTGATTTTATGTTGTGATTGTTTACAATCCTGCACCAGAAAATCATTTGAAATAGAGTCAGTTAACAGTAGATCATGCTAGGCTCTGTATAGGGGGACCACCAGTCCGCTCTGCCTCCACATCCACCCTTCCATGACAGGGCCCTGTATGAAGAACGATGGGGCTCCAGGCACAGCAGCATGCACTCACAGGAGAAAATACATCACCTCTTCAATTGTACAGGCTTGTTCACAAGGTTAAAAGACTCAGTGGGTGGAGAGCCAAAATCATTAAAAAGTGTGATAGAAAGCAGTTACATCAAGGGACAGAGTCACAGCACAGCCAGGCCGTCTGGTCAGGTGGAAGTGAAAGTATGCAAGTTATTCCAAGTGCAAAAACAATGAGACTCAACAACTTTCAGCTGGTTGTGGATGTATAGAAGCTAATTGAAAAATGTGTAAGGTGACTTGAGTGGAAAACTTCAAATACTTCCTGCCTTGTATGTATGGCTGCAATCACATAATACTAATGTATTACTAAGGTCAAGGTACTCAACGTCAGGACTAATGGATTTCGCCCTGACAAAATTGTTGCATTAGACCTGGCAAGGGAATTAAAACTGCACATAGATTTACACAAAGTTTAAAGCTTTGTAGAGCTTCTCATTACAAATATTGGTACCAGGAATGATCAATTCTACGATTGTTTTTCCTTGCATTCTAGAATTTTTTGTTCAAATTTTAAGGCAAGTTGGAATTAACATTTTCATAGAAAGTCTAGACTGAAATGAACCATTCACACATCAGTTACAGTTTGTTGAAGGCAAAAAATATGCGTTCACATGAACATTCACTCTTTATTGTTAAATGCTGTGCTCTCAGCTTGCCTATTGTGATTGTTCAGTTGGTGATATTCCTCAAGGCAGTTCTCTATTTCAGCAGTGTGTTTGGGGTGGATGACTCACCTCCTGCTGGCCAGCATCCGACCCTCAGCAGCGTGTGCTAGAGGTGGAGGGCTGGGGGCTGGAGATCCTTGCTTGCTCAACGGGAGTCACCTGTTGTCAACAGGTGGAGGCTGGTGAAGATGAAAAACCTGGCTAAACCAGGTCAGAGTTATACATTAAGGGAGCCGTTACATCTTCATAAAGTAGTTGTGACTGATGGGAAAAAATAATTTCATAAAGTTCATAGCATTCCACAAGGTACTTTTGTGGTGTACTCGCTCTGCCTCAGTCTGAGTCTGATTTCTCAGTCAGGGATTTCCAAGACGAAAATGTGTGTTTTCTGCTGTCTTTCATCTATGTCTGCAATGATTAACTAGGACGGACCCAAACGCATGGCACAGACTGAGCTTGAATGAATAAGAAAATGTTTAATGGCTGGTTTCAGGGGATGACGCCTGCCCTGTGGCAGCATGTCCTCAGTGTGGCTCAGTGCCAGTGTGAACCAGTAAGGACTGTGTCCTATTTTAATGTGCAGGTTAAGTGCCATCTGCTTTCAAAAACATTTGGCTGGCAGTCAGTTACAAAATAATGATTCGTATGAAATGTTAGATATTAGATGATACTCTGGAATTAGTGAAAAACTTATGGTTTCATAAGAAATTTAAACCCCTCATAAACTACAAGCTTTTTTGTTGGGTCAGTCAAGCTGTCAGAAAACATTTATAGTGGCAGAATAGGTTTCCTCCTTCTTCAGGAATCATTAAACTAAACAGAATTCTTCTATTTGTAGATATAATGGAATCTCACTCACTTGTATTCATGCTGAATTCATCCTGGAGGGGATTGGAGGGTATTAACTGTTTCATTCTGTGAGGGTATTGTGACAGACCTGTTACCTTTTTATCAAGTTATCCATTTCCAGAATCTCATCTCTTTGTTCAAAGTGTGTGTCCTCTGTCTGCTTGTTGTAACACTGCCATCTGCTGCTAACGGCAAACTGGCTGAAGAGACCTCTGAAATCATTTGGCAGCTGAGGCCAAGTATGAACGCTTAGCTGGCAGCAACACCAAAATTAAGTAAAATAAAGTATATGTATAGCAGCATCATAATTGAGGATAGCCTCTCCATAAACAGATTCTGGTACATAAACACATTATAAATGGCAAAATAATACAGTTTTACCACTGTTTTATTTTGTCATGAAACATATCTTGAAATTGTAATGAAAATACTGTATATTTATACCCCAGAATATCAGCTTTATTATAATGTGTTATAAACAATGTATTAGATGTTTAGTATACTTATATGGTTGCCATACAACCATATGAGTATGGTTGTAGCGAAAAAGGGTTGTTTTGAGCGAATGGGAATCTGTTTCTCGTCCTTGTTTCAACAAATGGATAAATAAGATGGTTTCCTGTCTTTATGTGGAGGAAATTGGCTACTCTGCATCTGACGCTTGCTGTCAATTTGTTCAAATTGTAGGATCCTTTATTAATTATATCAGAAATCAAAGTGAATCAAGTACAAAGATGTCGTGTCTGTTGTCTAATGTGCCCCTCAGTGTATACTGTATTCCATCCATCCATCCATCCATCCATCCATTTTCTATACCCTGACTATCCCTTTCGGGGTTGGGGGGGGGCTGGAACTGTCAACGGGCGAGAGGCGGGGTACACCCTGAACTGGTCTCCAGTCAATTACAGGTCAACATATACGGACAAACAACCATTCACACTCACACTCACACCTACGGACAATTTTAAGTCACCAATTAACCTAATGAGCATGTTTTTGGTCTGTGGGAGGAAGCCGGAGTGCCCGGAGAGAACCCACACAAGCACAGGAAGAACATGCAAACTTCACATCTCCCAGCTGTGACAACGTACAGTTCAATTCCAGCCAGACATCTCTGTCATGGTGGCTGCAGACGCTGGAAACACAGCACATCAGGACATGCATGGGCAATCATTGGCTTCTCTGTCAACCTTCTTTGTTTTTGTTTTGATTTGTTTGGTATTTCTATGTTTGTTGGAGGGCAATTTGAGGTGGGAATGCTTTCTCTTAAAGCTCTAAATAAAAGAAAAAGAAAAAATGCATTACATTTGCAGGGGAGGGAGCGTTATGACTTGTTTAATACTTGAAACACAAAGTTTAAGACTTAGACATGACTTGGGACTTTATAGCCATGACCTGAGAGTTACTTGTGACTTGCAAAAAAAAAAGTTTTCAAGGCAGACATTTTGACATGTCATGCTAGAAAAATCACAGGTGTTGCAGATAACATTAACAAAGACTCTGCTCTGAATGTCCCACTGAGTCATGACAGTGTGACAGTGAGCCAGCATGGACCTGAAACTAAAATAACTAAATGGGCTTCAGCCATCATTAATTTCCTTCACAACATCTGTACTTCTTTTTTTTACCTGTCACATGTGAACATGTCCTCTTTGAAAAAGGCCTGTGACTTTGTTCCACACAGACTACGTGTTTACTCAGACAGGGTGAGTTATTATAATTTTTTCCCCCAAAATAATCATTTCAAGCTGAACATGTCAACATGATCTTTCAGCTCTGAATGTTTTAGAGGTAAAGGTGTTTGCTCTTGTTCTTAGGTTAGGTTGTGTAAATAGTTGTAAATGTATCTTTTTTTTCTGTACACACACTCAAACAAACAAACATTACACTTAATACACACATTTTACATTACACATTACCTTAATTTAAGGCAATATGCAGGGTTTCTCTCGATGTAGTTTTCAAAATAAATAGATTTTTAATTGCTTTTTTTTTATTCATTTTTCGTATCAATTTTCTAGTCAATAGAAAAAAAACATGCTCCTATTCACAAACTACGTCTGTAGCATAAAGTGACATAACTGTGAGAATTTTTATTTGGCGTTTGAATCACAGTTTGTTTGGCTCGTTGAGTGAGTGGCGTTTGATTGAGTCAATAGGAAAAGAGAATCTAGCATGACCGCGAGATATCTAACCAATTGGATCTCAATAGGCGGGGCTACACACCCAGCTAACGTAAGCGTTGTTAGTAGGAAGAAGAAGCCGATTCTGGAAGCCATTACGTTGCGCACATCAATTGAGTAAATCCTACTATTTTTGCGTACAATACGCACAATTACCTCTCCAAAAGAGGAATTTCTGCGGTTATGGCATCGGTCGCGAAAAAGAGAAAAATGAATTTCTCGGAGAGAGAGGTGGAAATTATCGTGGAAGAAATAGAGAAACAAAAGCACACACTGGTTAACCACTTCAATGCTGGAGTCACACACATGGCAAAGAATAACGCGTGGGTGGATATCCTGAAAAAGGTGAACGCTGTCACCACCTGTCCCAGAGAGTTGCCTGAGGTGAAAAAGAAGTGGTCTGACATGAAGACGGAGGTCCGGCGAAAAGTGGCCCAGGCGCGGGCAGCCATAGAGGGGACCTCTGCTGACTGCACTCCAGTTCCCGTCATCCTCACTGCGATGCAGCAGAGGATCTGTAACCTCCTGGGAGAGGCCACCATCATCAGCTTACCTGCAGCAGACTCGGATGCTGAGATAACTTTACCTGTTACAGTGAACACCACCGCCACCGTCACACTGGCAGAGAGTAAGTTGATTGAAGTTTTTTTCACAGCATACAGTGACAGTGTTCATGTCTGCTGCTGGACAGCAGCAAAAGTTCACAACGTTATATCATTTGTTCAGAACCCAGTGAAAATGGTGCTTCTTAAAGGTGCAATATGTAACAAGTAAGTAATAATTTAATTTTAAACCATTCAAAAATGAACTAAAATTATCAACAGTGACTTAATAACTGTCTCAAGTTATGTCAAAGACTTCTGTGTGTTGTGTTGCAGATATCAAATGAAGTTAGCATGCTAACCAGCTAGCCTGGCCCATCCTGTCTTGTAATACCACTTCGTACCTCTGGAGGCCATAGTCCTGTTATAGGCTCCTGTAGCTTTAGCTGGAAGCCAAACAGTTTTCAACATTTCTCCAGCTCTTTTAGCTTTTTTCATCTTGTAAATAAACAACATAAACTCACAAAATGTCAAGAAAGGAAATAATCCTACACAAATTTCCTTCAAAATACAACCATGCATCTTTTAAGTCAAGTTTCTCTCTGTTACTGATCTAAGAAAAGCTTAATTGCCAAGTTAACTCAAAAAACCAAACTGTCTTGTCTTTCCACTGCTACAATAATCACCACTTCTGGTTTGTTTGATATACATCCTTGATTCACATAGTTAGAAGTAAAAATGTTTGCTGCTGATGCCCGCCCTTCCTCTCGCTCCTGTCCTGCTTCACGCTTCTACTGTCCTCGCCTAGAATGTCCTTTCGTCCCTGGAGTCACAGTCCCGGTGCGAGCCATTGTAAATCCCCTCTGAACTGTATTCCCTGTCATGAAAGTGCCCTCTGTCAGTACAGAGACCACATTCACGCTCCAGCCATGTTCACTGGACATCGCTGAGCCTGGTTCCGTTGCCTTCATTGTAAACACCAACATTACTGATATACTGCCCCCTGTTTGTTTGGAGTGAATTACGACAGATGACCAGTTCTTACATATTTCACTTCTAAGTGGACTGAGAGGCTGAGACTCACTGCAGGTGCAAAATTGAACACAATTCAATTGAACGCTTTAAAATGAAATATATTTCAGCAGTGGAACAGATGCTGTAATACTCACTGTAGCTTTTGCAAAAAAAAAAAAAAAAAAATGACTAGAGAGCATGCAACGTGACACTGTGCACCCTGCTGTGCAAGGATTTGAGTAAAGACGAGTGCTGGATTATGGTGAACAATTAATTGTACAGGAGCTGATGCATTATTTAATCAAACCAGTGAAACCAACCTTGGTAAAAAAGGATTAAGAAGTGCAAGTGTACTCAAATTCAGTGTGCACCTCTATTGCAGATGTTTAAGTAAACTGTGCCAATCCCCTCAAGGTCTGCAGGTTTCCTTTAAAGTGGTGGTTCCCAGCCCTTTTGGCTTATGACTCCCCCAACACAAAGCTGTCTACATGTGACCCTCATCAGAGGTTGCATATGTCAACAGGTTGTAAATACCTGAAGACTGAGAGAGGAATTATTTCATTTAATTTGAGTATTATTTTAATATTGAGGAGATAAAACGAAGTGAAGATTAAAAGAAAGTGAGAAGGTAAACCTAGGTACAGTATGTGTTGCTGCTTTGCTATCCTCTGAATCCTCTGATGGCCCCAGATTGATCTTGCAGCCTGTCAAGGTGTCCTGACCCACAGGTGGAGAGCCAGAGCTTTACGGCACAAACATTTCAGGAGTTGATCTTGGTCATTAGTTCCACCTCTCTTACCAAAGCTGCCTCAAAAACACCCTACTATCCTCACCTCTTTTCATCTGTGAGCCTGAAACTAAATAAGCCATTTAAAGGGGAACTCCAATAGTAATCTATCACTTCTTTGTGGTTAAAACGGTCTGTGGTCAAAATTGAAGCAGCAGAGGCTAAAATATTCTAATTTTAGTACCTAGTATGACTCCTTCAGAACAGTGGATCCTACAATTCCCATAATGCAACTGTAGTCTTTTTGTGAGACCCTCCTTGCCTTTTAAAGGTTCATGTTTTCCATTTCCTCAGGCCTTTAGTGGTACATTTATAGTCTCCAAGCCCAAATTGAGATGACATCATCAGGGTTATTTTGTCAGATTTGCCTCAGAAGGCACGACACAATGGTTTTTACATATGAACTGACATGTAAAATCAGTTGAGTGTTCTTTCAGTTGCTGCTGACTTGCCACTCATGCGAGCATTAGAGGAAACAAACTGGGAAGCTTTAGGCTCCCCTCACATTAAACCTGCTCACCCAGCTTGATTTTTCTCCACTGATAAGAAATAACAAATGGTTGACAGTTAGAATTAAAGCTCCCCTCCACACATTAAAAACACTGTTCTTTGAATATATTAGTATAATTAGTGTCTAATTTGGTATTTACACAAATGTTAAATTGCCTTATTTAAAAATTCTTCAATTGACATCTCCTTCTTCCTTATTCCGAAAAATCCAGAATCTGTGAATATTGTTCATGTCAAACATTATTCTGCTGGACTGTATGTGACCTGGAGGGTTTATGCCAGATGTATTAGGTAGGACCCAAAGATGCAGACCAGAGAGGTAGTTAGAAAAAGAACACAATTTATTTACAGTAAATAATAAACAACAAAAGGTGCACTCAAAAGGAGTGTAGGAAAAACTAAGGGAGCTCCGTTGTGATGAGTCTGGAGCAAGGCACACGCTGACACGGCGAGCAGGCAACTGAAACACATAAACACACTTTGAGTGGTAGTTCAAGAGAGGAACATTAGCACACTCATGAGCAGAGGAGACAGAGGATTTGTTACTCACGATCACAGAACACACAGTCATACCAGGAGACAGGAATCAAGAATCAGAAACAATCTGGCCACAGGTAGGAGAGCGCTCTCTCCTTTTAACTTGTGCCTAATCAGCATCATACCCATCAGGTGCACTCCTGTGAAGGTGGAGCTGGCCAGGTGTCGAGACACACCCAGCCAGATAGACAGGGGAGACAGACAGACAAACTCTAACACTGGGGAAAGGGAAAAAGGAAAACACAAGGAAACAGACTAATCTGCAGGATCGTAACATCAGCTTTCCACATCGCACTTTTGTTAAACTGCTACTGGACCATGACTGGCTTCCAAACTTGTGATGTCCCAAAATTGTGCTTGTACATAGACGTGTTCATCTGAGATTTAAGGAGAGCACATGTTCTACAGATGAAAGTACAAACAGCCTGCACACACATCATTCTGCACAGTGGAGCTCAAACCTCACAGTCAAAGAAGGAACAAGAGGCAAAACACTTTTTTTGGATTGGAGGTGACATTTGATTAATTCAACATTTTTCATTTTAAAAAAGAAAAATAAATGATGTATTGAATTCTACATTTTTGTGATTGTCTTTGACGCTGATATTTGGGGATGTTTTTGGTGATTTAAGCAAACAGCTGCCCCAGCTCTACTCACTCTTGTCTTCTCTCATTCACCACTCACTTGCTCCTTCCTGGAAGGTAATGATGACCAGTGGTAGTGAGGGAGGAAAAACAAATGGCATGCACCTGCAGACTCTGACCCTGATGGCATGGCTGTCTGTCCATGACTCACTGTAGACCTGTACGGCATCGCTCAGCCACTAGAGTGCTTTGTTAATGAGTTTCATACATCAGTCCTACTTTTCCTCCGGTGCCTCCTCCTTTTCTCCATGAGCCAGAAACTCACATTTAAACACGTGTATTACTTCCACGTGATTATCCTCAATTCCAGATCTGGTGAGTCACATGTTTAGATTAGATTAAACTTTATTGTCATCATCAGAATGAAACACAGAGACAACGAAATGCAGTTAGTTGTGGCATGGAAATGGAATAAAAACGGAATTGTGACACTCGTAGGAGAAAAATTATGACCATGCAGTTGTTTTTGCATGTTTTAGCTGATTTGTATTTTACTGTATGTTAGATTTACTTATTCTTTGATTGTTGGTTGTTTTTGTCGTGTTTTTGAATCATGTCCTGTCTGTATTTTTCAGCTCTCCCAGCTGGCACAGGAACAGTCTGCGATGAGGCAAAGCCACTGAATGGTAAGGGTTTCTTTGTGCAATATCCCTCCATACCTGCATAATATTGTATACTGTTGTATACATGCAGAGCAGTCAATGTATTACTTAGCTGGTGGCACGGTGGAACAGTGTCACACTGTTGCAACACTGTCGCCTTGCACCTAGAAGGTCCCGGGTTTGATTCCCGCTGTGGGCGCTGGGGGCGTGTCCTCCACCATGCCTTCAGTGCCTGCTGCTCGAGGAAAAAGGGGCCTTTCTGTGTGGAGTTTGCATGTTCTCCCCGTGGTCACCTGGGGTATCCTCCATAAAATATACCCCCACTAAAAACATGCAAGAAGATCACCACCTGACCAATGGTGACGAAAAGAACCAGGTCCCCGGGTGCCGGCCAGATGGCAGCCCACCGCTCCTGGTCTGCCGCGGAGGAAGAACGACCAGGATGGGTTAAAGGTGGAGGAAAAATCTCACCAGTGCATGGCGTGTGTGTGCATGTGGATGTTGCTGTGTGACAAATAAAGGGGATTGTCCCTCTGATTCTTCTTCTTCTTAGCTGAAAGGACACATATCTCCATACAGTACAAAGGATACAAATATTAAATTGATCATTACATAGGATTTCTTATCAGCGTAAACTGTGACAGCAGATACCTGAGGCGTATGAAGATAAATTAAAGAAGAGTATGTATCCTTCAATACTTTCTGTTGGTAGAAGTCACTGATTTTTGTGTTTTATGGATCCATCCATGAAAGATGAAAGAGCCTTGTAGAGTCTTTGAATTAAGACTAATACATTTGGCTTCTGGGATGTAAATGGGAAGAACTTGTTCAAACACGTGTTCTGGGCAACAATAAATAACCAATGTCCAATCTGGTGTCTTTTAGTTCAGTGACCCATTTATTTTTATTCATAACAAAGAAAGGCCACCTCACCTTGTCACGCTGACAGTCAAAAGCTGTTTGCCCTCCTCTTCACACCCCTTGCTCATCACTTGGGCTTACCTGTATACCTTTTACGGTGCTAAGCACCACCCACTGGTTAAACACAAAGACGGCATACACTGATATGATTTTCAAAAAAAAAAAAAAGAAACAAAAATGAAACAAACAACAAAAATTATATTATGGCTCAAACACACCAGCCCCTAATTGTTAATGGCAGGAGGGCATAAACAGTTCAAAATATATTTACATAATTACGCAGTGGTATTTTTGTGCAGCGCAGGCGGGCATGCAGTGCACTTGGTATTTTGGTAAACCCAGGCACACAGAGGTAAGCCAGGATGGGCGTTGCGGCGCAGTAGGGGGAGGTGTTGGCATAATCAGCTGGCGGATTTGGATTTTCGGTCCATTTTGGTCCACGTCAGTGGCGTAAAAGTGCGCTGAAAGCTCGCCACCTCAGACCTGGTCAACTCTGTGCGCCAGCAGCGCACCGCTGGGCAAGTGGATTTTTGTAAACCCGCGGAGTTGTGCGCCCACGTCACCAATACCTCACAGGCAGGTTTCCACAGTGTCTGGCATTTCACTGCGATCAATAATTAGCAACAGCCACGATTCAATGCAACTATCTGAGTCAGCACATACAGTCAGACCTAAATTTATATATTTTGATCAGTATCTCATCTGACCACGTCGCAAGCACGTTCAGCACGTGTAATGGTCACTCAACCTGACCGAATGTACACAGGTGAAACAGGGATGCAAACTAATCAATTAACGTCACTTTGCCAACCAGAAACAGCCGTGGCGTCCTACAGAGGATATACACTGCATCTATCTCAGAGCACTGGAGAGACAGACACATGGAAAAAACTAAGTGATGATCGTTGTCCACTATTACCCACGTCATTTCATTCCAAATACAAATGTGATCATTGTAATGCTTAACGTTACCTACAAAGATGGAGTACATCATTGCTTTGAGGAGGATGAGGAGGAGGAGGAGGAGGAGGAGGCTGAGGATTTACCATCTAAGGACCTCCTCCTGGGAGAAGCATGGGCTCAGTCATCCTCGAAACTTGCCATGCGCCTCGCCAGCGGCGTTTTTAAAGGTGAGGCGAGGAGCTGGTGTGATTGGTGAAGATTGGACTCGGCTGTGTCAAACCCACTCCGCGCCGCTGAGTGGGACTGAGATGAGAAGGGGGAGTAGTTGCGCCGGCAGCGCAGTGCACGAAAATACCAAAGTCTGCGCCGCCACGCCCCATCGGCGAAGCAGACCTGACTTTGCACCGTGTCGTTGGCAGAATTGAAAATAGAGCCCACTGTGTGAGGATTAGTAGATCACCACTGTATTTTTGTTTTGTGTTTTGAATAGCTTAGAGACTCATCAGACACAATAACAGTTTTTCTGTCCTGTTTCCAGCTGAAACAACTTACCACACTCTGGAAGATGGAGGTGTGGTGGAGTACTGCACCACCACTGTAAGTGACTCTGCTCCCACTGTGGTGGCGGCTGTTGAGGCTCCAGTGGAGATGCTTGCTTCATCCTCAGCTTCCCCGCCCCCGCCTCAGGGTCAGGCCAAACCTCAGGAGCTGAAGAGCCGTATTGCCCTCAACTCAGCCCGCCTGCTGCAGGAGCAGAGAGTCACCAACGTCCACATCCGACAGATCGCCCAGCACCTGGAAGGTCAGAATGAGCTGCTGCAGATGATGCGCCGCTCCCAGGAGGCTCAGGCCTTTGCCCAGGAAAGACAGGCCCAGGCCCTGGAAGGTACCCAGGCTGCCCTTCTAGCATTAGTGCAGATGCTCAGGCCTGCTCTGAAAGACCTGCGCAAGTTCCTGCAGAGTGGGACTGAGGTTGTAAACCCTAGCAGCTCAGCAGCAGGAGTGACAGCTGATGGCGCAGGAGCAGAGGAACAGAGCAGGCCCAAAACACCACCACCTCTGCCACAGCCAGCCAAAGAGACACAATAGACTGTGTGTGTGTGTGTGTGTGTGTGTGTGTGTGTGTGTGTGTGTGTGTGTGTNNTGTGTGTGTGTGTGTGTGTGTGTGTGTGTGTGTGTGTGTGTGTGTGTGTGTCTCTCCTGCCTGCATTGCAAATTGAGGGGTCAATGCACACAGACTCCAGAGAACAATGAAAAGCTTGTGAAAAATTGCCTTAGAGAAAGCGTGTACAGAATTTGACTTCTTTTGTGTGACAGTCAGAGAAGCTTTGAAAAGGTTCTGGTAAGAACATTATTTTTATTGTGAGTTGATGTTATTTAATACAGGTCACCACCCTGATTTGGGAGGAACATTTAATTCTTTGTTTCTTCAAGTCATCCTACAGTTCACTCTGAATAAAGAACAGTCAGTCTTGTTTTTAAGACCGGATCCAGCTGGGGTCTTCATTTAGTGTGCGCCATGTCTTAAATGAATAAAATGTGAAGAAAAATCAACTGCCTGTGTTTTCCCTGCAGGGTGCATCATACTCATCAACCAGAAGAGGTCAGCAGAGTTCATTTCTTACAGGAAGGCTCTGACTGTTGTTTGAGTCTTTGCACTGAGCAGCAGTTTGGAGTGTCCAGCCCTCTGAGAGCCTGTAGGTGGACTCCTGGAAAGGTTACCGCCTTGGGACTCTATGGTTACTTCTACTTCAGCGCTCATTGTTTCATTGATTTCAGGGTTGGGCGTGCAGCTTTCAGCCCCAGTGTTCTGACAGTCAGCACTACCCACGGGATGAGCTGCTGGTAGCTCCTGTCAGACCAGTCTGATGGCCTAAGCCTGTCACCTGTAATGACCGACACAAGTAAAAAAACAATGTTTAATAGCTACTCAGGTCATGTGTGAGAAGCAGACATGGAACCCATATAAATGGGACTAAAATTAGAGCAGCTCCTGCTGTCAGGTCGGAAATATCTGTGGGAATGGATTCCTACTTCTGTGCTTGTAGTTCTAAGTAGAGTAGCTTATTCTGTGACGTAGGAAAAAATCTATCAGAATGGACTTCTACCACAATACATGTAGCTATAGCTCATTCTGTCAGGTAGGAAATATTATATTGGAATGTAGAAATCTATCATATTAGGATTAGGAAATTTGTGGGAAAAAGACAAGACTTATATGAAAACCCCAAAATCAACATCTTGCACTTAATACTGCTTCAAGTATTAAAAGTATTACAAGAAAGATTTGCACCTCAATCTAGTCTGTGACATAACAAAAATGTGACAGTTCTTATGATCCTATTTGAACATGTTACATAATACAATGCCAAACTGCAAACCCTCTCTTTGATTTCATTTCAACTTCCTGTTTTCTTGTCCGTCTTGAACATCTTTTTCTTCACTGGTTGCATCTCTTTCCCTTCCAATTTAAGAAAAGAATGTTTTGCTTTAGGATGAGTCCATTTTGTAACTGATTACATTTGGTCTCTGGTTTTGAAAGGTGATTCACTGGCAGAAAGAATTTCTGCTGTCAGTGGTGTTTCTGTGGTGCCATTAAGTGCCTTCTCTTGTATGGTTTTATGTTATCTATGTTGTATGGATACTTCAGTCACTGACCATCCTTGTTTGTCAGTGACAGCGTGATACACTGTAAACAATGTATGGTCCTGAGAAGCCTACTTCCATTCTACCACCCTTCCTTCCACTTTTTCTGATATTGTAAAGCAGGATTTTGTTTCCACTAAATTTAATATTATTTTCAGTACGCAACTAAGACTAAAACTAAATTTAAAATGATTTTCAGTAAGCGACTCCACAGTGGAGCTGGACCACTGGAGCAGCTGTAGTGAGGCAAGCGATCATTTATGGAAGGCCGCTTCAAGAGGACATAAAGGTAACTTGTCCTTGAGATTTTAAAAAAAAATCTTAGCTAGTATATTCATAAATTCCCTTGATGATTTGTCAACAAGTTCACACATATATGATTTGGTTCACACATATATTTCTCTACCACTCTCTCATTTATTGATGTCTCTGTTGTTATTATAGAATCTTCAGGAAGCTTCCTCCTCAGCTGTTGGACCCTAATTGTATGCCTGCACTGCAAAGAAAAAAGATTCCTGGGAGGGATGAAAGGCCACATTGACCTCTGTAAAATGTGGTCCTCATTCAGTCATTTATTGTCATTGCTGTATTTATTGGATTT
>JBBMOE010000004.1:0-19620 GCA_037975065.1 Chaetodon trifasciatus
CAGACCTCATGTTCAGAATGCTAAAAAGGTCTGTGTGAGGGGTCCTGTGCTTCCTGCTGTAGGTGGTCTAATGTCAAAGGAGATGCAGGCAGCAGCACAGGTTGTCATTATTCATTAGAGGAGGTCAGATTTGGCGCTGCTGTGACTCTTTAAATTTTGGTCAAGCGGCCTCTTTATTTCTGCTCATGCAGAACAAGCTGCTGTATGAATGCAGAGCAGTCTGTAGTGGGAGACTTCTCACATAGAAGAAGACTGATGTGTGTTTCTGCCATGATTTGAAAATATCCACATTTCCCTCTCTGTCTTCAGAATATATATCGAGCATTGTGTGTTGTGTTTGCAGTTCTCAAGTGTAAAACAAGCATTGCTTCATAGCTTTACTGGAAATGATCATTGCCTAAAGAAATATTGAACTCTATATATGGAACCATCTGATGTTACAGCATTTGCATTTGCTTCAGGCTTCCAAACAGTCGCCCACAAACCAGTGGGTGAGGTCACAGTGGCTGCATCCACTTCTTTTCAACAGCCTGTGGTTTAATCCCAGAGTCTACCAATCATATGGTTGCACATGTTAAGTGTGGATGCTGTTGCTTCATGTTTCTGTGGTTTCAGTCCTCCTGAATTTTTACTTCAACTTTAACCCCATTCTAAATCAGAGAGAAAGAAGTGTGATCACACACAGCAGAGACTGGACATTGTCCATAACTTGATGCTCTACTCCTGCATGCACACAGAACATGTTCTGTTGTTCTTTTAAGAGGATGCTGTGGACAGATGGAGTCCAGGACTGTTCCCCATGATGGAATAAAAAAGAAAAAAGTTCCTGCATGGTTTGAGAGTTGAGGTGATGGCAGTGTTTGACAGTTTTCAGGTAAAGAAACACAGTTTGACATGGCCAACAGGGTCAGTGGTCTTAATGCGGAGGGAGGGCTTCTCTGTCAGGAAATGTGGAAGTGAACGAGCTAACAAGTCTGCAGAGACTCAACAGGAGAATCGTCAGGAGACCAGCTGAGGTCTCTCCTTTCTGTTCACTCAGTTCAGGAAATTCAGCTGAATCCAGCAGCTGGATGCAGGAGAGAGAAAGCCAAGACTGACCCGGTGTGTAGGTGGAGGGGAACATTAGAAAAGGTTGGACTGTGACTCGGTGTTGGGAAAGATGGTAAAGAAAGAGCTGAGGAACAGAATGAGGGATCATCAGTTTGTCAGTTTGCTCACTAACAGGAAGGTTACAAATCTGCAGGTCAGCTTCTGCACCACATTTCTTTTCTGTGGAGGCTTCAGTGACTCCAACCTGACTGATCCACATTCACAGCACACAGGACACAGCAGTGAGCCTGTACAGCTCATTGACAGATACACTCAATAACTAACAAACAGATGTGTCAAAAGTCAGATGATCTCAGAAGAAGTTGGCAGTTTGAATTCAATCCAGTGTCAGAAGTTATTTTTAGACTCAGGTACCTGTGTGTGTTTTCTGCCTCAGAGAAGCATGAGCCTTTCATGTTGGGTAGCCCAGGGATGTTGTCCTCTGTGCCATTCGAAACAGCCTTATCAAAGGTTTGCATCCATGTTGCAGGAATACACACAAATATACTGTTTACACACACCCTCTCCCACCACCCTTTTTTCTTTTATTTCTAGTGACCCAGTGGGTCTTTCTTTTCCCTTTCAGATCATGTCCGCAAAATGAGGTCTAGACATTGTACAGAGTTACCTTTCATTTTTTCAAACCAATATCACAGTTTGATGTGCAAAAAGACATGTGCAACAGAGAGGAGGGATTCAGAGAAAAAGATATAAAATGGACAAAGAAGAGAACATTGTTCTTCTTCCTTCGCCTCTACAACCTCAAGCCAACTCAAGAGAAGGAGTATGTGAGGAGCCTGAATCGCATAGAAGGACTTAGAAAAATCTACAGTCATCTCAAGAGGACATTTTAAGTTAGAGTTGAAATTCTTCTTTACTCACTCTGCTCCAACAAGCCACCATCTTGAATAGTTTTCAGTTATAACCTATTTGGGTAAGACTTTGTAGGATTGAGGATCGGACCCTTTAAATGGAGAGCTGGTCCAGTACTGCCGGTACAGGGATGACTCTTCAGAGATTGTGTCAGAGAATTTACTACATGCACTCAGGAACACTTCGTAAAACTGTTGTCAGTATACACAGTTTGTTTGCAAATGATTTCATCCAGTTTTTGTTTTTTACGTTTTACACAATGGGCTCTATTTTCGACCCTGCCAATGGCAGGACGCAGGGTGCACACCCTGCGCAGTGGCATTTTCGTGCAGCGCAGGCGGGCGTGCAGCGCATTTGACATTTTGGTAAACCGAGGCGCACAGAAGTATGCCAGGATGGGCGTTGCGGCGCAGTAGGGGCAGGTGTCAGCATAATCAGCCGGCGGATTTGGATTTTTGGTCCACGCTTGCGGCGTAAAAGTGCGCTGAAAGCTCACCACCCCAGACCTGGTCAACTCTGTGCGCCAGCGGCACACCGCTGGGCAAGTGGATTTTCATAAACCGGTGGAGTCGTGCGCCCACGTCACCAATACCTCACAGACAGGTTTCCACAGTGTCTGGCATTTCACTGTGATCAATAATTAGCAACAGCCACGATTCAATGCAACTATCTGAGTCAGCACATACAGTCAGACCTAAATTTCTATATTTTGATCAGTATCTCATCTGACCACATCGCAAGCACGTTCAGCACGCGTAATGGTCTCTCAACCTGACCGAATGTACATGGGCGAAACAGGGATGCAAACCATTCAATTAACGTCGCTGTGCCAACCACAAACAGCCGTGGCATCCTACAGAGCATATATACTGCATCTATCTCAGAGCACTCGAGAGACAGAGAGAGACAGACACATGGAAAAAACGTAAGTGATGATTGTAGTCCGCTATTACCCACGTCATTTCATTCCAAATACAAATGTTATCATTGTAATGCTTAAAATTATCTACAAAGATGGAGTACATCATTGCTTTGAGGAGGAGGAGGAGGAGGAGGCCGAGGATTTACCATCTAAGGACCTCCTCCTGGGAGAAGTTTGGGCGTCGGACAGTTTCCTGCGCGGGCTCAGTCATCCTCAAAACTTGCCATGCGCCTTGCCAGCGGCGTTTTTAAAGGTGGGGCGAGGAGCTGGTGTGATTGGTGAAGATTGGACTCGGCTGTGTCAAACCCACTCCATGCCTTCTCCCCTCTCTCCTTCCGAGTTGCGCCGCTGGGTGTGACTGAGATGAGAAGGGGGAGTAGTGGCGCCAGCAGCGCAGTGCACGAAAATACCCAAGTCTGCGCCGCCACGCTCCATCGGCGCAGCGGACCTGACTTTGCGCCGGCAGCGGAATCGAAAATAGAGCCCCTTATCCCAACTTTTTTGGAATTAGTGTTTGTGTTAGGCGGATGGGCCCCTACTGTGTAAGAATAGTTGTGGAAAGATACACACGCACACACAACCAAATTTATGATCCCCTCCAGGCTTATGCTGGAGATGAAAAGTATCAAAATCACCAACAATTGATCCCTGATTACCAAGCACCCACCGGCTGCAGAACCTCTGAGCATACAGTACAAGGAGCAGCAGTAAATGTTCTATTTTGGTGCATTCCCATGACCTTTGATATGTACTGGCATGAAAAAATAAGCTTGTTCTTATTATTAAATATCAGCAGAGTGGATATGATAATCTTACTGTATTGTAGGCAGCACATAGAATGGTAGCAAGGGTTTCTTAAAAATATTTAAATTGTTCTGTCAAAGAATTACGACAGAGTGTGAAATGCGAATGCTGGATCAAGCCCATGTGTAGCCATCTGTGTCAACAGTATTTGACCGCAATTACCAATAGATTTTTACTTTACTTTTACTTGAAATAGACTAAAAAGCTCCAAGAGTCAGTGGTCTCAGAATGCATAAATGATACAGGATCTTTCTAAAACAAAATACAAACACAAACCAGCATGGAAAATACTTGTTGACATCCTGAAAATTGCCAACATTGCAGCAGGTTACAGATGTTTATGTTCATTATCATATCTGCAAGGAGCTGTTGGTTCTTCGTATTTGATTTTAGACTGAAAATTCTAAACAGACAGAGGGTGTATGGAGCATATTTTGGCACAGGAGCAGCAGCATTGCAAAGACACACACACACACACACACACACACATACACACACACACACTTTTCTTTGGTTTCACACCAGTCACCCAGCTGCCAAAAGACCGTTAATTAGAACTGTGGTGCCTGTTTACTCAGCACTGTGTGTGTGGAGTATATTGTAAGTATATAGTGCATTAATTCAAATCTTCTCAGTCCTGCATTGAGACCGTAGTTGGCCAACAGAGCATTGGTATCACATAACCACTGCTTCTCTACCACATACTCAGACACTTGCAGGATTGGCTGCAGTTGTTTAGTGTTTTCAGGAGAACGTAAACACATGCACTTTGAAATGCAGCTGGAATCCCCCAAGTCTGTTTCATCTAAACTTTGCTTTTCTTCGGATAAAATCCTAGCTTTACCCTGGCAAACAGGGCGAATCTGTATTTCATGAACATCAAGCACTGACAACACTGCCGATTTACGGATGAACATGCGCTAAGCTCTTACATGTCAGATTGATATGCAAGAGCCATGTTCATGAAGTTGTGGACGATTTCTGCCATGAAACCATCAGAAATCATGAGAAACTGTCTGATCTCTGGAGCAAATTATAGTCATAGCATGTATGTGTGCTGATGTTGGCATTTAGCTCAAAGCACCATTCATAGACTTTCACAATGTTCCAAGGAGACAAACCTAAGATGTAATAACTCTTTTGATGGTTAAGCTCCTGCCAGAAATGAACATTTAAAAGGCCATTTTGACTGAAACATACATCTCCCTCAGGCATCTCTCGAGTCTTTTTATTACCACACTAGAGTGTATTGATGAATGGAACTGATGCTAGTGACAGGACATTATTCTGAGTTTCCATTCTTTTGTCCTGTTTTTTTTTTTTTTTTCCTGCTCCCTTTCTCTGACAAAATCAGGGCGTCCTTGTTGCTGTTGCATTTGGATTGCCATTTTTTCAATTGTCTGTTTGCTGTTTTTCTTGAACCACTTTTTAGCAGTTTTCAGTCACAAAATGCTGTTCTCTGCACCGGAAAGGTCACATACAGTAGTTAACACAGAATAGTAAGTATTATGAAAAAGAATACTTAACAAACTCATAAATCAAAAGTTGTTCCATCTGTTGTTGTGGAAGAGAAGACTGTGTCTGCAATAAAAGCTGTTTTAATGGAATCCATTTTCGAGAACAGTTGTCTCATCTCCGATTAGTGTATGTGTGTGTTTCCTCAAGGAAGATAGCTTCAGAGTTCCTCCAATTATCCAGAACAGAAAGAGAAAATGGTAATTGTGGGAAGGGAGGATGTGGGAAATGATTTAGTAAGTTGTGGCTCTTATTTCTGCCATCTGATCAGTCTTTAGCTTGCATTGTTATAATAATGTCCTCCATTTATACTCACAGCATGAATATACATTAGTGCAAATACAACAATATATTATAAAAGTCCATTCATTTTTACCATTTTCATTTTCTGTTTTTAATGGTGAAGATTTTTGGTATCAAAGCTGTGCAAAAGTTTAACTGTAGAATACACAAAGGAGCACAGATGGTGATGGAATGTATTGTACTTCGAAGTTATAATGAACTTTCCAGAACATCTCTAACAATGGACTTTGAACTCGGGACACGTAGTGCTCTTCATTAATTTGTTAGCGACCTCTCTCTGCTTAGCTTGTTACTTTAAAAGTGAATTTTTTGGATGTTTCCCTGCCACACCGGTCAGGATGGATTAGAAAGGGGTATGGAGAAATCTGGGGGGGAGCAGAACTTTAGAAACTTAATTACCTTATATAAGCAAAGCTGAATAAATCAAAATACACAGTAGGTGTTCGTGTACTCCAGTAGAGCAGAGCAGAGAGTAGTAAAGCAGTCGTCTCTGAGTTTTCTCTTAATAGCAGTGAACAAAGTTCTGTGTTTTACTACTGGACTGTCTCTGTCCTGGGTGCTACATAGGTTGTTAAGCATAAATGGAGTCATGGAGGCCATGGTCAGTTGCAATTTCAAAGTTAATTGCGAGTCTGACCAATGCTGTCTCAGTTCAGCGGGCAGAAGGGGAACCAGTGTTATTTCCCAAAGAGATCTGTGCTAGGACTGTGTAAATGGCAGCATTTTGTGCCTGTAAGGTGGCATTCATGAAAGCTGAGTTTTGAGGGAAGCTGGAACACAAAGAAAAAGTGTGAGGGTAATTAACAAGTAACCATTTAGATTCCCAGTATGTGGTCAGTTTAATGAAATAAGGCCTTTTTGGAACTTTGCTGCAATGTTTTTGGAGATAACTGCCATTCATGAATGCACTTCAGTCTGAACAATCTGCTAGTGATACTTAACGTTATTACTAGGCAGTATGTATATACTCATAGAGTATACAGCAGGCAGCATGTTAGTATGCAATTTTGAACACTGCCTGAGTTTGAAGCCATGCTAGCGGCTTTATGAGACTACAGCTGGATACAGGAGTGCTTTCAGCTAAATTCTAATGTCTGCATGACAACATCCTCACAGTGACAATGCTAACAGGCTAATGTTTAGTGGGTATAATATGTGCCATGTGCACCATTCAATTAAGAGCTTTGGCATGTTAATATTTTCTAATTAGCACGACAAAGTGCAGCTGCGGCTCTTGGGTATGTGATTATTTTGCAGGCATTTGGTTGTTAACTTAAGTGCTAGACAAACTTAGAAAATTTAATGGCTTGAGATTAAAAATGAAAATATCACATAACCTCATCCTCTGGGTGTCTGTACCAAATTTCAAGGCAGTCCATCCAATATTTGTTGAGACATTTCACTGAAAAAACATATAGTGTAGTCCAGTGCAAAAGTCAGAGGATCACCAGCAGATCTTAAGGATTAATCCTCTGGTAAACCTGTATCTCATTACATTTTCTGCCAATACATCTAACAATTGGACCAAAGTGGTGGACCACCTAGCTGACAATCCATCTATGCCATCCCAAAAGCCATGATACTAGTGCGGCTATAAACAAGGTTTAAGTCACCCTAAGTAATATGAAGTCTCAGGACACAGATCTCTGTTCAGATGATCATCCAACACACATTTTTTAATGAGGGATCAGTAATTATCAGGCTGGATGTGTGCCCTGTAATGTGTGCAGCACCATCAACAGCTCGTTTTTCAAGTGCAGTCATTCCAGGAGACTCAAACTCATCTGCAACTTGTTATGAGAGAGAGTCGATGTGGAGGGGTGGATCAGGCTCAGGCAGCCGGTATATGCTGTATACTGTAAGAAGCAGCTTCATGGAGTATAGGAGTTTACATCTCAGAGCAAGTTGGAAGAACATGAAATGAGCTGATAGGCATTTGAAGCAGCAGCATACATGGAATCACAGCCAGCACACCCGCTGCCACTTGGCTATTCTGACTGCACTTGGCTGTTTTCTTCAGTTTTGCAGCCAAACTTGAAAACTGGCTGACAATCAAATCTGGGCCTTCTGCAAGTCAGGCAAAAAATGTACCACACGGAAAAATCAGTGTTATGTTGTAATTAAATGGACAGGTGGCTTTATTCTCCTGTGGTTTGACTGGAATTGAAAGGCCACAATCAAGAATGAAACCTATAGGGTTCATGTATTGCAGGCAAGGATTGTGCAGCTGAAGCAAACAGGCTGTGCTATGGTTGAGGAGACAGGCTGTGTTAATAAGTCCACAGGAGGCTTGTGGCCTATAGTGCTCATGTAGCTACAGTCTTATGCCGGTGGAGTCTTTGTCATCAGCGCCCTGGGGCTCTGAAACAAACAGCCTGAGGAAACCAGGCAAACTCAGTCAGTGCTGTGTCTTAAAGCACATCATACACTGTAGCATGCTTTTACTGAAAATGGAGTCGACTGGTGGCAGCTGTAGTGGGTGGTAGTGAGATAAAATGTCTTCAACAGTTTGTCTTGAGGGTTTCCATCAAGTCATTCCGAGGAAGAGGAGTCACATACATAATCTTGAAGGTGTGGGTATTGATTATGTTGCTTCTTTATACACTTATTTAGTTATTTATTTATGTATTTCTGTCTTTTCTTTCCCCCTGCCTTCTCTAGATTATCTAAAGGAAAGTATTTCCTTTTGTTGAATATTAGCAGCTATTAATGCTGTAAGGTTAACATAGAGGGTAAGGTTAATCCTATGATGGTGTCATAGCATTACACAAGTGTCGCTCACAAAAAAGACATTATTTTAGATTTACAAAAGCCTGAATGTGTAAAACCAGCCATGAATGCAGCCTTGAAAGGCGCACTTGTCAATGTAGTGTCATGCATAATGTATGACAGCATCTACTCTGCATGCCAAGATAGAAAGCATTTACATTTAATCCTATTGACTGATGGCCATTGCAGGTTTGACTCCAACATGAAGCAAGACTTGCCTTGTCTCCGGTAATCAGCAGTCTCATCTTCTCTGACTTTGACAGCAAAACATGCTGTTGGCACATTATAATGAACACTTTGTTCTTTTGCTTTGGGCCCAAAATACAAATGAGCAGTGTGATGGAAACAGACGGGGGATGTGAATTAACTTTCCAAACACCGTCTACCTTCAAGATCAAGAGAAACTAAAAAGACAAACAAAATTGAGAAGAACACAAATGAACCAAAATACAAATTGAATTAACAAGACAGATCCTCCTCAAAGTGGTTGCTATGTTTGGTTTGGAGTAGACTGGAAAAGGCCTTTTGCTCTCCTTCAATTGGAGAACTGAGTCACGCAGTTGGTTGTTTTGATTCCATTTTTCTATGAATATTATGTGCAATTCTACATTTAAAGCATAATGTATGAGATGGTCTTGATCTTGCACATCATGTGTGACCACTGTTTGTTTTTATATTGTAATGGCGTTATTTGGTCATGGCCACAGACTGAGTCACCCAGTTAACCCAGGTTGTGTTTGGGACATGTGCTGTACTGACTGCATTGGTAAGCACTTACTAAACTATCACTCAAATGATTTGAAAGTTTTGTATTTTTTCATGACGACAACCCACCAGCCAGTACAGTCACTGGCCCTGACCCATCTTTCAGATAGAAGGCAGTAATCTTGCCAGATCTTTCTTCCTTTTTTCAGTTTTCTTTCTTTGCCGTGACTTTTTAATCTTTTTTCTCGGCAATAAGGAAAAATCGCATCCAGTGATCTCTTTTCACATTTTATTCATGACATTGTTGTCAGTCTGGCAAAGATTGCTTTCCCTTTTTTCCACAGAGAGTACTTTTTCATTAGACTCCATGTGTTATATATAGAAAAGAGTGGTGAGAGATGGCCATTCAAGCGTCAGGAATCTCTAGAGACTTACATGTAGATGCCATGGATTTTCTTTTACTGGACAGTGTTTTAAGTATCAGAATGTTTGGTTGACTTGTTGTGGTAATTGTATTGATGCTGCATGTGTATTATTTTTACAGCAAGTAAGCAAACTCTGCCAAACTTGTATGCATGTTGTATATGCCATTAGCAGAAATACTGACAGAAATGCAATGCAAGTATTTTCATCAATATGAAAAACTAATCTTAACACCAACAGTAGCCTATCATCCAAAACTGCAATAATGAGTCTCACCAAAGTCTGCAGGCAGCAAGGAACAGTATTCACAGGCTAACAAGAGGTACTGTCTGCTGTCAAACTCTGGTACATGAGCGAATCTAGTGAGCCCTGAAACATCTAAACCGGTCTCTTAAGTATTTTTTGGCATACAGGCTGCAGTTGGGCATGAACAGGAAGTGTCAGGGGCAGCAAGTATATACAACAGCTGACATCAGCAGCAGCCGAGTCCGGTGGAGTCAAGTAAGGGTTGGAATTACTGCCCGATCTCAGCAGTGAGCTAAGCCCAGAGGGGAAAGCATGCATCAGTCAGTCACCACCAACACTGCTTGGATCTAAACGTTGTTACTGATTGAGTTCCTGTCTGTGGTTGTAACGCTGCCTTTTCAATCATTGGCAGCTGAGTAGGCAAAGAAGGTGAGAGGCTAAAAACCTCACAGTGTTGAGGTGTTCTGTAAAACATCCATAAGGCTGTTCCCAGTCTCGTATGAAACTGTCAAAATGTAAGTTTCAAGACACAACCCAGCTCCAAAATACTCAATTCCCCAAAGAATGTGAAAAATGGATCAATAAGCACTGCGGTAGAAGAGCACTTATTACAGTGAAAGATATCGCTCAGTACATTGCTTTTCCTCTCAGACATTATCTGTGTCAATCAGCGTCTCCACACAACACACGCGGATATGGATAACATACACATTTTCCTCACAATGACCAGACTAAAGTAAATAATAAAAAGTAGAGCAACAGCTTCTCTAGCTCTCTCAGCAGTGTAATAAATCTGCTGTCAGGATTACTTGGGGAAAACACCACATTTGCATGCACAGAGATAACTGGCTTTCTCCAGCGAGACCAGCCAACCTCCTTTTTCACTTTGAATTGTTACAGATATAGTTACACCATATACCAGGCAAAGGAGCTCCTGTAAATCCCTTAATAAAGCAGTATATCGCTTTAACGTTCAAGCATCCATTCATCATATTTTAATAACATGTCACGTGGCATGAAATGAGTAAAGAGATATGCCAGTTGTGTTATTCGCGGCATGATTACAGACAATAATACACACATAAGCTGTCCTCAGTTGTAAAGAACAAAGAGTTATTCAAGCCAGATTCTGGAAAAAAACTTGGAGCACTGTGTAAAACATAACAGAATGTGATAACTTGCTAATCCTTTTATGACATATACTCAATTGAAAGCAGCATAAATACAATATATTTAATGTTTTACTGCATCAAAATGTTGGAGCAGGAGCAAAAGACTGGGAAAGTTGTGGAATGCTCCAAAAACACCTGTTTGAAACATTCAAGGATGGAGGATGGAGCGAGGTTCACCACTTTGTGAACACATGATTGGATAAAGGATATAACTACATGGGCTTAGGAACACGTCATAAAACTGAACTGGGCGTGTGTATGGACATATTCTGGTACAGTGTTGCAAAAGAAGCAACTTTTGCTGATGATTTCTCACTCACTCTGTATGAAGCACACTTATCCCATAAACATAAGCATGCTATCAGCGACGCCTACAGACAGAACATTCCCTGGAGCGAAGTCTCAGGCAGTGAGACAAGATAGGAAGCATTTCTTAACAAATAAATAGGGATAAAGGCAAAAAGTAGACAGCAAACCAGTATACTGCTAGAAAGAGGGCTCATGACAGTATGAAGAATGTTCCCTTTTCTAGTGTTTAAGTAATGCTGTGTGTACCTTGAACCTTCAATCTCCAGAATGAGTTGACTATAACCACTTTATATTCAGCGCCTTTAGGTAGTTGTATTGATAACATCTCATATTTATAAGTGCTTAAATTTTATGCATGCAAAATCATTATCTGCCAGCAACTGCAGCTGCGATGTAAATGAGATGACATATGTTTCACTGAAATGTTGTGCAATGAAAGACGCACAAAATGACAATATTCCAATAATAAAGGAAGTATAAATGCTTTAAAACTGTACTGAGTACAGTACTTCTAAGCAAATGTAGTCAATGGTGCTTTCCTCCCATGCAATACAAATGTAATCTCTCTAATATGTTATCTGCTCTGCATTCATTTGGTTCATATTGAGAAGTAATTACCAAAGCAGAATCACAGTTGTGCCAAAAACATACTAAGTGGATTGGGCATTTTTAAACGCAACAGGGAATTAAAATGTGGAGAGCAGGAACATGAGCTCATGTGCACTGAGCCATAGTTTTGGACCAGGAGACACTGGAGCGTAACAGAAGTGTTTGCCTCCATCCTCCCTCTTCTCTCCCTCACCAGTGACCTTGTTAACCCAGCTCCACTTCACTACCCTCAACGCAGGCCAGAAAAATTACAGTTAGTTGCTGCTTTAACCCTCATATCAACAGGGATGATTCCCTGACTTGTGTGGATGTCTGAGACCAGCCTCAGTTGAACTTGGCTGCGAACAATATGGAAATAGATTGTTGGTTAATGATATCATCAGAAACATTTGCTATGCTAGAAAGATTGATTTGCATCCAAGCTGTTTTAGATTTGATCCTCAAGAGCACCTTAAGGTTCCCTGGATCCAGGACATGTGAAGCATGTTTATAATTCTGTACTGATTCCTGATTCATTCTGAGACTCAGACTTCAGAATAATCTTCTCCCGGCAGATTTTGACTTGATTGTGATTCTGTCAGCTCGCGAACACAGATTCATCAGACTGCGGGTGACTGCAGATACACAAGTGGTAACACTGTCGCCTCACAGCTAGAAGGTCCCCGGTTCGAATCCCGCTGTGGGTGCTGGTGGCGTGTCCTCCACCATGCCTTCATGCCTGCTGCTCGAGGAAAAAGGGGCCTTTCTGTGTGGAGTTTGCATGTTCTCCCCGTGCTCACCTGGGGTATCCTCCATAAAAATACCCCCACTAAAAACATGCAAGAAGATCACCACCTGACCAATGGTGACAACAAAGGAACCGGTCCCCGGGCGCTGGTCGACTAGCAGCCCACCGCTCCTGGTCTGCCGTGGAGGAAGGTTTGACCATGGATGGGTCAAAAGCGGAGAAAGAATTTCACAAAAATGCATGGCGTGTGCAGTTTCCCTCCTCAACTCTGCATGTTGTGTGTTAAAAATTGTGACGAAATAAAGGAATCTTAATCTAAAAGAATCTTAATCTTAATAAATTACACACAACAGCCCCGACCAATGAATTTTACTTTGACAGAGATGCGAGTTATCGCTGAGAGATCCGTTCAAGACCATGAGAGCACCGTAGCAAGCTGGGGATTTTCTCTCCTCACCGAGCTGCTGCCTCTTCCTCTAAATGACTGGGATTGTCACTGTCTTCCACCCTCTGCAGTCTAGCAGCTGAGGCAGGCAGACTGCGGATGTCTCTGTGTCAGATGTATATTTATCAGGACAATGTGTGATATCAGAAGAGGACAAATCAAATTATCAGTGAGCCTAAGGTTTGCTGATACTTAAATTGTGCCTTCATATAGCAGGATATGACAGGGTGTCCTGATAATAATGGACAAGGTGCAAGTTGATTTTTCCTTGCCAAGACCATTGAAGAATGACGGCATCAGTTCATGACTTTTGATAGAGGTAATATTTACCCTCAAGTGACATAGCCTAGCAGCCATATAGACAACAATGGCTCCCTAAACCTAACTAAGTTGTTTTTGTGTCTAAGCATTAACCATAGTGTGTTTCTGTCATTAAACATTGTCAACAGTCACTTGAAGGCATTGGGAGGGATAGACAAATGATGCCTTAGTGCTGATACTTCTTCAGATCACGAAAACTGTCTCTGTGTCGTTCTCGAGGGCATGGACAAATGACAAATTCTGTTGTGTCGTTTGTTATTTTCCTACATCAGGATGTGTCAGAGTATATTTTGGCAATTAAATCATGGCCACATGGTGCAATAACAACCTCCAGTGCTGTTTAGCATCTTCATTTCTAGATAATTAGTAGAACACCATTGGCCTTGACCACAGTCTGTGCTAGAAATGTGTCGGGGCCTCTGGAGAGTGCAGCGGGGGCCTATCCATATGGCTGAGTGGGCTCATTCTGACGTAAAGTGCAGTGTGCATGTAAAGTACAACTTTCAGAGGCGCTGTGTGAGCGATTAGACCGACTCAAACTGGAGTTACCATGCAGTTTCCATGGCATGTAGTGGTGGCAGAACATTTAATTCATTTTCAGTATTTAGATAGATGACATGTTTATTTAAAGCAACCTGCAGCAAGGCTGCTGCTTTGAAGAGAGTGGGATCAATTTCATATGGAACCCTGCTGCTAAAGCCAGTGATCTGTTGGTCATTTATAAGAGAGAAATGTGACTTTACTTAAATCTATTAAGGTGGTTTACAGTCTCAGTTCATCTTAAGGATATATTGTTAGAATGAAAACTTTGGTTGATTGAAAGACTACAGATTTTATTTTAGTCCATTTTACTCCATTAGTTTAAACTACAGATACTGTGTTCAGGGGTAAAACTTTAGGCCTATTCACAGGTATAACCAAGAGTGCCAGGCTGCATTCATTCATTCATTCATTCATTCATTTATTTATTTATTTATTTATTTATTTAGCTTTTTTCATTGAAGTGGATATCATCCAGTTAGGCCTTTCATTCATTAAGTGGTTATTTTTCATCGAGCATCATTGCAATCACGTAGGTAGCAGCTCCACCTACTCTGTCATCCTCCAACAAGGCCAACTGCTAAGTCATCATTGCTGCTGTGTTTGGAAGAGCTTTTTAAGAGCAAACCAATTAGGTGGAATAAATGAGAACCCAATTTGTCTTCATAAGTAACATAGGGGTTTTGTGAATAAAGTCTCTCTATGAGGAAACTAAGATAAATGAAGTGATGATGCATTAGAGTGCATTTGTAAACACATATTTTTCTTCTGCCACTGCCTGTTTCACACTGCAGGCAATTGGAAAGCAAGTTGCTCAGAATGCAGCTTTTTATTAAAAAAAAACAAAAAAAAAACACAGCACCTGCTGGGCTTCTGTGGCTGAGTGAAGTGCCAAAAGTTGAGAGAGGTTCAAAGGCACAGTAGTGTCAGCTGCTTTATTTTTCATCCAGGCAGTCATAGCAAGAGGCTAAAAAAAAAAAAAAAAAAAAACTTAATTCATTAAAAAAAATGCAAACGTAGAGAACGTGGCGCTGGTCATTTTAATAAGTGAATGTTTACCTAATTAGAATTGGCAGGAATCTCCTGTAAGTAGTGTGATCATTGTACAACATTTCAGCCGAAAAGAAAAAGCACATTTCAAACTATGGCCATATCAAGGGTTAGATGTATCTCAAGGCTGTTTAAATAAATGATAATCCATACAATATTTGTATCAAGCGTGATATATGAGTCATTCAAGATTTAATATTTTCTGTCTGTGACGTTTTCTTGGAATAACCCAGCTGGATTGAGACCTTTGACCTTGTGTTACATTTGTGGCAGATGAATATTTCATAGCTCATACTTCAGCTGGCAGATTGTCTAGAGGGGATAACACGCACACGCACACACACACACACACACACACACACACACACACACACACACACACACACACACACACACACACACTATCCCAAACCTCACGGAGGCAGCATAAATGTGCCAGCTTGTACTTTTAGCATTTAGCTCCTCTCTGAGGAGATAAGTGATCGGTATTCACAGTCACAGTTCATAGTTTTACTACATAAAGGTGAAAGGAAACCTGGCTACATGATATAAAAGTTGTTCTTTATGGATTGCTGCCCAGAATTCAGCCTTACATTCTGCCATTTCATCATAAAGACTAAAACAATGCACATGCCAACACTTTTTTTCTAAGTAAATGCATCAAATTACAATTCAATAAGAGTATGAATGATTTTAGTATTTTATAGGCATAGCCCTACTTGGCACTTGCCTAGAGCACCACCAGGGGTAAAGAGGTTGCCAATTAGAGTTGGAGTAGGGGAGGTATTGATCACTCCAATCTAACTTAAATTGCCCCTTAAAGTGGCAGTACATTCTAACCCATTTGATTTATAAATAAACCGATGGTGGTTTTACAGGCTGTGCAGAGTCTGACCTGCGTATGGCGCCTGTCCAGTCTGGCTTACTGCCTATGATAGCAGTCAGATAGTGATGGCAGCTCAGAGAGAGCTTGGGGAATGATACTGGGCATGTAGGTGAACTTAAGCTCTGAATGTTGTGATATGACAAGAGGGAACTTGTGGCCATTGAGTGCAACAGTGTTATGATGTTAACAATACACATACTCAATACTGTGAGTCAGGGCCATTTGAACTGTTAGCTTATTGTTAGTTGTGTGGTGTAAATGTTCCATTCTGCGAGATCGAGAGGACAGCATTTCTGGAGTTTCTCTGGAAAAAGGAAAATGATCACTAAAGATCAGTAGATAGTGTGATGAAGTGCCTGCACATGGAACTCTGCAAAGTGAATTTAGGCATTTAGCAACCAGAACTTTCATTTCAAAAATTAATTGAATGTCATCGTGCCCAATTTGAGATCCCAGATGTTTCACTGTGGGATAATGACGTGATGATAATGACTTCAGATTTTTCCTGGGCCTGTCCTCTCTCACGCTTGATTTATGGATTTAACTTGTGAGCTGGCACTAGGGGAAAGTGGGCAATTTCCATGATTATCAGGTTTCTACACTGCATATATGGTCAAGGTTTAATCGATTCAATTAGGAGTAATAATCTGTTATATAACAGGCATGCTGGTTGTGGTTCCATTCACATGAGATTATTCTATTACCCGAACACAATCAATCCAAGTTACAACCAATGAAATGTTTACATGAACACTGTATAAAATGATTGGAAAAGGTGTCCTACTTACATGTTCAGTAGTCATCAATAACAGATAAAATGTTACTGACTGCAGCAGTCCACCATTGATAATCCTCCCATCTCCCCAAAGCTACAGTAGAAATGTCTCACATGGAGAACAGTGGAAAAAAAAAAAGTGGCGTTTATCTGGAGAGCATCTTCCACTTAAGTCAAATGGACAAGAGTGCAAAGTTTCTACATTCCAAACATAAAGAGTGATCAAAACTAACATTTTCCTGATCCATTCCCTTTCCCCAAAGGCTTTTTTAAAGGTTTGAAGGTTGAGACAAACCCAGATTCCTGAATGTGCCTCTTAACTTTAATAGCGGTGTTTGCACGCTCTCATTCAGAATATTGGTGGGTAAAAAGACTCCTTATGGGCATATGACTACAGAGAAAACAGTCATCAGAAGGCTGATTTCAGTAAGCTTGTAATTTTCCTGAAAAACACTATCGTGTTAGATGTTTTATAATCACAGTCCCAAAGCACTAATGATTTGACTGCTGTGTTTTAGTAAAGTAGGACACATCCTTTCTTAGACTTGTACAGCCCAGAGCCATGCAAAAGAATGAAGCAATCGCAATCTGCGTTTGCCTTTTGATGAATGCAATTATGCGTCTGCTCCAAATGCCTTCAGGTCTGTGTGGAGCTGCTGGTGTGATGCATTTTGTTTATCACTGTTTACTTTGAAACTGTGAATGTTTTTAGCTGATTCGATGAATGAGATATGCAAAGCTGTACAAGCCAGTTTGTTCATGCAGATTAGAATTGTATTAGTGTAAGCTGCCGTATCTTAAGGCGTGCACACACAATTAGTTATTTACAGCAAAGGAGCGCACTAGAGAAAATTATTTGAGCATGGTATTTAATGCTACATTGTTTTATGAGAGGATGGGTGCTGTTTTAATAAATGTCATGAGGTAATTCACCATGTTTACGAGCCTGGCTGTGGTCTCAGTGGCTGGTGATAAATAACCAACATTGGTGATAAGTGAGAGTACAGATAATAGACAGTCCATTAGGGAGACATACAGAGCTCAGACCTCCATGTGCATAAATACAAGCATGGAGGGACAAACACATAGGGAGGCAAACGGAAGCCAAAGTCAGATTCTGCCTCGGCTCGATAGGCTTTAAGCTTGTTCCAGTGCAGGATCCAGACAGAGTTCACGCTGCAATGGCTGTGGCATGGTAGATTATAATATCTACAGTTACATCATTACAGCTAGATCTGTATCATCCTTCACTTCATCTGCATTTCTTATCTTATACTGATACTGATGCTTTTAAAGGCACAGTCTGTAGTTCAAATGGAGACAGTGGGACACACTACCATAATTTGACACCAAGGATCTAAACCGGCCCAGTATTCTTGGAATTACATCTGTAGTAGACATCTGCAAGACCGCTTACATCCAGAATCAGTGCCAATGCAAGATGTAGTGTATCTTTTATGTTCTGCAGCAAAGCCCAGAGTGATGTCATGTAGCCTAAACCATCCCCTCTTTACTATCTGTCAAAGCACAGCTCTGATGCGATGACACGCGCTGACAGCTGTGCTATAAACATCTGATTCCTTTTCAGGTCCTGTAATAACACTACTGACACTTCTGCCTTTGTTAGGTTTTTGTCTGCTGATGTCTAGTGACAGTACTTGAAGCTCCGCAGGGTGAGATTCAACCTTTTTTACTTTTTGGTGACATTTTTTTTGTCACCAATTTTTTTGCATTGTTAATCCTACATCAGTTCAATTTTACCGTCCTGCTGGCTGTTGTGATGACTCACTGCTGCACTCGCCGTCCTTTGTGTCTCCATATCACAGCTAAGGCTGAACATCAGCATGATTTCAATAAGGACAGATCAATTGGAGGCGCACAATAAGATTTATTGAGATGGGTAGGGAGGGGAAAAGATCTTCCTTCATAACTCATTTGTACATGATGTACTGTACATCTCTTCAGCTGACCAAATCACTTGTGCCTTCATCTTTTTTTCCCCCTTTTTTATCCTCATAAACCAAAACCGACACCAGCTCCTGAGTAGTAATACGATGTATCTTAATTCCTCGTTTTCTCATTTATTGCTAAGCCCATACAGGAAGTGATAAGTAGCAGCAGTAGCTTAGCACATCAAAATCAGCTCACCGCAGCCAGTGTTTGATGTGAATTGTGGCATCTGTCTAGTGATGCTGGGTTGTTTAAAACATGCATTTATTTGGAATAATTGTCAGTCTACATGCATACAAAATGCATAGTTCTCATCTGTGGGCAACACTTCAAATTAATTTCTAGATTTAAAAATTAATGATTAAGCCTTTGATGTCTTTATGGCATCCATTATGACTTGACCAGTAACTCCTTAGAACAATCTTTTAGATCTAAGGCTGCACTGATTAATGAGCAACATTCGGCTTCGGCTCTGAGGGAGAGAGTGATTGATTTACTAATTTCAGCGAAGAAGAAAAACTCCTATTGTGAGTTTAAATTAGATGATCACAGAACCTAATCTACTCCGTCTGCCCGTCTTTCATTTCGTCTTATCTCACAGAAAAAATCATTTCAAAGTTTCCACGGGGTGTTTTTTTTTTTTTTTTTATGAGCTTGTGGCTGGATGCTGAATAATTTATGGAGAGAGAAACAATGATGGTTTTGTAGCTGTGACACCAGGACTGTCAGACATCCGGATTAAAATAAGAATCAGAGAAAGTGAGTGAATTAAAGCAACTGTTTCATGCTCTTTGATCAACAGCTTGTTTTCTCTAAATACGCTAATTGGCAGCAAGGCTCTGTTTCAGTGATTTGATGTCTTTTGGTATAAGGTGACAAAGATTTTGCAAGACCTTAAAGGTTTTTCTGGTAGTTATTGTAAGGTTGTGTCACATTTCTGACCATCTTTGCATTGTATGCAGTTATATTTCAATGCTTTTGTACTCTTCTGCCCGATATTTTAGCAACAAATCCATCCTTTTCTATTTATTTAAGGCAGCACAGATTTAGACAGCCTGTTTGTCTGAAGACAGAGCATTCTTAACTATGGGCTTCAAATTCAAATAGGATTATTCCTTCTTTTGAGTCATTCATTCTCTCTCTCTCTCTCTCTCTCTCTCTCTCTCTCTCTCTCTCTCTCTCTCCCT
>JBBMOE010000004.1:24618-75678 GCA_037975065.1 Chaetodon trifasciatus
GTATGTGTATGTGTGTGTGTGTGTGTGTGTGTGTGTGTGTGTGTGTGTGTGTATATATATATATATATATATATATATAAATCTGATAATGTTTTCCACAACATAATTATGGAGAGACCGTAAACGTCATCACTCTCACCTATTTGCAGCGGACAATTCAAAACAAAGCAAAGTGTCACCCTGCAACACATGTGAATACATTTCAGGACCTATTTCATGCCAAGGCATTGACATTTACTGTTGTGTTGTGTAACTTTCCCTTGTGTCACTTAGGCCACTTCCTTGCTTAATGACTTATATAATTGGATGGCATCCTCTTTATTTCCCATGAGTTTTCTCTACAGTAAGCCTCAGATAAAACTCACTGTCAAATACAGTCTTCCATGTTACTGTATGCTCTCTGTATGTGAAATAGTGATGGAGCCTTGTCACCAAATTACACCAAAAGGAAGCAACCACAATGCACGTCTTAACTACTCCTTCACTGGCTGCACATCTTGCCTTTCTTAATACAATGATTGCACGATTAAAATCATATCTTAATATAATTTTAATATGACTTCCCACTTACTGCAGCCTGTACACTACTAAAATCTACTACAGAGCTAAATCAATACCTCCTCAACACAGTGTCAGCAAAAACTGAACACTATACCATAAGCTTCACAGTCATTGAATTTATTGCAGTGCTGTTTTATTGAATTGCATCTAATAAACTGGTGACTCAGTGAATCCACTGCGTATGGTTTTTGCTCATGATTTATTAACGCTCCGACCTGACTTTCTATGTCTTTATATAACGCGTACGTCAGTGTGTGTGTGTGTGTGTGTGTGTGTGTGTTTTGTTTTGCTCAGCAGAGCACTGGATTTCATGATTAATGACAGTGTCAGCTCATGGCCCTGCTCCCTGTCATAGACTGTTTTCATGAATATTTGCCGTGGTTGTATGTCTTTGTATATCCATATTTGCCACTATTTAGGATTTTTGTATCTAAAGTAGTGCCCTTTTGTACTTTCTTAATAGACCTTTTGACCTATAGTCACAAAAGCACATGTGTAATCCATAACATTAATGGTGCCTGTGCTCCATTAAAATGTGCCCATGAGCCAGTGTGCACAATCTCAGGCCCCTGGAACTGGCACACCTAAATAGAGTGCAGGCATTATTAATGTTATTAGTTACATGTGTGTTTCACAAGTCAAAGTGTCCTCTGAGCAAATGCTCTGTTTCCAAGTTCACAGTGCATACAGGTATACTGCATACAGCTGGTAAAAAAAAAAGGAGCTATACCTCTCCTGGCTTTCCATTATTAGTGTTACATCCTCTAATAAGAGGTTGGCCAAAGCCATTATCAACTACAAGACAGACAGAGTGTGTCAATGTTGTTTAGCTGGAGAGACTCACACTATCTGATGTCTGTAAGGTACTTTAGAGATTCTTTATTTTCTTGGAACAAAACATTAAATGTTACATGTACATTGCATATTTCGTTCACCTTCTGGTGGGTGTTTTACAGGAGTTCAGTTTTGCTTGGGTTGTAAACTGTTGCCAGATGTCCTTCTCTCCCTGACAACCCATCTTAATCAACATCCTTTAAATATTTGTGTATTTTACTGATTCATGGAGCAGTATCAATCCAAAGCCCGACATTTAACTTTGTGGTGAGTACTGCGAAACAGTCGTGAGTCCTCAGTGGCAAGTAAAAGCCCAAAAGCTACAACAACATCAGCAGAAACCAATGAATCTGAGATGATATTGTGTCAAGTGTTAAATACAAGCAGAACACATTTGTTTTGCAGCCAGGATTTAGAGGTGAGACTGAATAAACTATGGAGGGAGAATCAGTTACTGTTGGACATTTCAAGCACAAGCTATTACAAACACAGAGCTGTGTAGTGTGAAATTACCACATGATGTAGTATTAACTCAACAGTGACTTTGAGAATAGTATCCATGGTGACTCAATCATCTATGCAAGCAGTAGCACCTGGGAGGCAGCGTTTGTTGCCTTGTTGAATGCTTCTTAACACACACTCAGTTATTAGGTTTTGCCAGCAGATAATTTGTCCCATGGTTAAACCAGGAGATTGTCAACGATCAGATAGTTCTTCTAATCAGCAGGCTCAAAAGGCTGGCTGGCCATCTGCATGCTGGGTTACTGTGTTACTGTCAGTGAGTTAATGCAGAATGTGTTGAATAGCAAGTAGGCAGTGCAGCCAGCAAAGATGGATCCAAGCGAGGCATAGAAGCTTTTTCTGTGGCAAAGCTGAGGGTCCTATTAGTGGCTATAAGTACTGAAATTTAAGGTGTCAGCCATTTCTTAGCAGTGGACTCTCTGTCATAGGTTAGTTGTAGCAAAAAATGTTACAGCGTGCACTTTACCAGATCCCTTGAACTGGATTACCAAAATGGAATGCAGCCATAATTAATCATATTAGTTATGCCTGTGCAACTGCATACAGTATTTGTACATTACGACTGCAGTTGCAGATATTAAGCTCAATAAAGAGCATGCTGGGTGGATGCCACATTCACATCATATGTGCTCACACTGTGATTTTGAGCAGCCAAGTGGGAAAAACCATGCATTAGCCTCCAGGTTGCAGTTGTGAGAAGGAGATATCAGGAATTTCTGACAGCTATGACATCTGACACTTAGCAAAGAACCCCAGAGGTGTCCATGAACCACTGGAGACAAGACTGCAAAGCCACTATCGCTGGCAGCTACATCCAAATAAAATCCAATATTAACATGAACCGAATCAATTCAGCTGGTTTAAAAGGAGCTAAAAGTAGCTTGCTTGTATCTGATTTTACTTCTTGCTGTTGTCATTACTACCAACACAGTCACCGGGCATTTCACTTGTACAATCTAATGTGATCCAATACGGCAGCTGCTGTAACTTTTGTCTTGACAAAGATAATAACTGTCAGTTTTGATTGACACTGTTATTGAGGTTGTAGTTTGCAGTGCATTTTTTGAGAGTTGTTGTGGGGGAAATTATAAATACAATATCACATGAATATCTTTATTGAACATGTATCATGTAATCATGTCTAAATTCTTATTATGTTTTAATTATGCTGAATCCTGTGTTGTGTGGCACTCGCTTGGTGTGAGCCTTGCCCTGTTTCAGATACCAGAGAACACTGTACTTCTGTTGAGTTTATTTTTGGGCGTTTGGGCTGGAGTTCACTTGAGTGAGAGTTACATGGAGTATACATGATTAAAAATCTGGTCAGTGCAGAGAAATGTTGTATGAATACACTACAAATCTCTCAGAGAGATTGTTCTTCGTGTGGAAATATAAGTGAAGGTTGCAGATGTCTGACAGAAAAGTGAAGGCAGTAAATGAGACAGGACTGGAGAGAGAAAGCATCCACAGGGATGACATCAGACCCTTTAAGGTATAAAAAAGTGAACAATATCTCTCAATGTGCACACTATGAACTATACTATAACAGATTTTGCCCTCATTCCTCTTTGTTTGAAATGGAATTGCACAATTGGCACACCGTTGTTGCTTATATTTTGTCCACCCCATTTACATTTTTCAATATAATGCACTCCAGTACAACTCCAGTGCCCACTATGACCTCAGTAATTAACCTAAAGTGGAATTACAACCTTTACCGTATGCTATTTAAAGTACAGTCCATTTACCATTCACCATAACAAAAGTGGCTAATTTTGGCTATTCATCAGGTGTGACTACAAGGCTATGCTAATAGAGCATAAAAGCTCCCAAGTCAGAATAATGGGAGACTTCTGTGTTCTCCCCTCTCTACTAACAACGCATGAATGCGATATCGGGGATTTTAGGGTTACTTGATTAGAATGTACAAGAACAAGGAGAGACTTAATTCTCCTGATTGAATTTTTCCCCTCAGTATTGCTAATTCCAATCCCTGGATGGGTGCCCTTTGTGGAGCATGATTTAAAGTGGTTTAAAGTTCCTCTCCTGGCATTGATTAAACCCCTGAACACTCATCTTTGTTCATCCAAAGTACGGATGGTTTTTTTTTGGGAATAAAACAAGTCTGCAATCATGAAAAGCTGGTACATTCTGTCATCAGACAGGACACTGAGCAACAGTTTCCTTCTTTATGTAGTAGCAAGAGGTCAAGAAGTCTGACAGGTCGCTCAGTGAAGGTGGATTCATATGCAGGTAGCCGTAAGGCTTTCATCATGAAAATTACCCCTGCTGATCATGCACATGAGCAATACACACGCTGAAAAGGAGTAAAGAATAAGATCCCTAATTATCTGCAACACAACCCATGTGATTTACCTACTATTTTGTCAAGGCAATAAATCCTGTGTAGGTTCAAAGACGTTCCAAATTTGGATTAGTGAGCGCAGAAGTTTTAGTAGATGGGCAGGTAAAGGTGATTTTATCACCTGGAGCACAGTATTTTCGTGAACTGAGGATCTAAGATGTACTGGAGTTGGAGAAGTGTGGCTCAATCTCAAAGGCGGTAATCTTGAAAGATTACTTTTACAACTGGAGTGCTGTTGGATTCATCACCTGAAAACCTTCTGCCCTACTGGCATGAATGAGGAAAACCCTTTTTTTTTTTTTTTTTTCAAGAAACTGATTTTTACATCTTTTTAACTGCAATAACATATTTGCAAATTGAAAAAAATTGAAAAAAATTGAAAGAAAAATAAACAGGCCCAAAAATGGGCCCCAGTGATTATCATGGTTGTTTTGTCCATTTTATGTTTTTTTTTTTTTTCAGTCTTATTCAAAATGTCTGAATGAACATGTTGGCTCATACTCACTGTGTCCTCAGGATAAATGGATTGAACAGCACCAATTGTGTGACAAAATCCATTTGTTTTTGTGCAACATTTACAAAACAGTGCTCTGGAAAATGCTACTACAAACCCATGTTTTCTCAGAGGTTTGGCTCAAAGGCTCACTATTTCTTTTTTTGCAGCGTCATTTGAAAATAGTGAAATTTAGCTTGGAAAGTATCAATATCCAGCTACAACTGCCTTCTCCTCCGTGTGATGGGACGAAACCAAATTATATTAATACCCTGTATGAACATGTAAACACTGATCATCTGTTGCATAGAAATAGATGAGCACCCTAAGAAACTTTCTCTAAAGCAAAGAAAAAGAGCAGGACTCTTGACACTCAATTATTACTACATTGGAGTACACTTATTCCATCTTCATCTCCTCTCTTCCAGCCTCCACTTGTCCTTTTTGTCTCTTTAAGTATAGTTGGCTTTTGTTTGGCGGTGCTTGGGGAGTCCGATCCTGCTTTCGACCTCTCTACATCCGATCATCCATCCTGACCTTGTTCTTTCCTCCCTCATTCTGTTAAACTGTATTTGTTTCTCGGTGAGGACGATCTCTCTTTGTTCAGGATAGCGTGTATGTGAGAAGATTTTGCTCATTTTCCAAGTTGGGACGTGTTAAGAATCACAGAAGAACCAAGATGAGGCATTTCATCCCAATGCTCACTGGCAGCATTTAAATCAGTTATGGTCAGAGCCCTGAAGAGTATTAACATTATGGATACAGGTGAGGAATACTGGAAACACCTGGTTCTCACAGCTCCATGTGTTCAATAGGCAGTGTTTATTTTTCTGATTCAGTGATAAGTGTTCTGCTGATGGACATGAACATAGTGGCAATTTTGGGACTTGCATGGTACTTGGTGGCAGCTGCCAGATAGAAGTAATTATATTTTTTAAGTATGCTGCAGATGTACATGTTTGGACATAAAATGAAACATTTTGGCTTAATTCATCAGGGAAGAAAATACAGATTGATTGAGTGGTGAGTGCACATGTTGTTCTCTTGCAGCAGGTGTGTAATTGTATGAAGAGATCTTCATTATGAGTAACATTATGGTTATACACAGCTTTATAGAGCTTTATACTGCGTGTTTGTCATCTACGCATCTGGCACGGGCGTGTGATTGCATATGAATTTGCTCTTGTCCGTGCTTTCAAAAATGCAGTGTTGGAGACAAGGGGTGCTGGTCGGTCATATCTATGGCAACGTGGACAATGGATACTCAGGTGTTCGGATTCTGTAGCCACGGAAGCTAAAAACACACAGTTGTCTCAACTTTCAACGCCCTGCTGCTAGAATGGTGCTGAAGGCCTTTCTTTAATTCAACACTGGAGCACATTACAGTGCAATGTGTACTGTGATACGAGGAAGTCATCCTCTGTCCCCCACCACACACTTTTCTTATGCAACACTAAGAAATCCGCTGATTAGCAATCTGTCGGCTGCATGTGCTTTTCTTTTATGGCAAAGTCATCATTTGACAACAAGCTCTATCTATCTATCTATCTATCTATCTATCTATCTATCTATCTATCTATCTATCTATCTATCTATCTATCTATCTTTTGTCCTTTCTCCCCTTTCTTCCATGTGTTAAGATTGCTCTGCCCTTGAGTGTGTTTCCAGCATAGAAGCAGAAGCTACTTTCTTATTCAGAGTGTGTGTGCTGCAGTAATGTCTGTCACAGTCCATTTCCCACTAGAATAGAAAATGCAGGCTGACACACAGCTCGGGATTAACCACGCTGTGTGTCCATGTGTGTTGACTGTGTGTGTGTGTACTCTCCTCAGCACACCCACCAGTCCAGTTTGTTTCTTTTTTTATCATTATTTTTGCCATACCATGGGCATTTTCCAGTCAGTTTAGCTATATTGCTCAGCCTGCTAAGGCCATATTGTAATGGCTTGTATCAGATATGAGATACAATTCTAATACAAAGAGCCCTGCAATGAATCCTTGTAATTATCAGTATGCATTGTATTTTCTAAATGTATGTAAACTCTTAATCTGACCATAACTGTTGAATAATGTAGTGGAGTAAACAGTGCAATATTTCAATATATAGTGGAGCAGAAGTATAAAGTAGGATGAAATGGGAATATTCAAATTAAGTACAAGTACCTCAAAACTGTCCTTGAAAACAGTACTTGAGTAAATGCACTACTTGCTTCCCACCACTGTCTGTTAAATGGCACTGCATTATACAGAGTGGTGTTTAGAGTGTTTTGTCCACTCCATTTATATGACAGAAGACTGGATAAGACTTCACTTTGGTAGATAAAACCCTGCATGTACATAGCAGCTATGTAAATTTCCATACATGCAGCGTAACCTGTCTGCGGTGAGTAGGGTGGTGGTTTGATTAAAGTATTTACACAGTGTGCAGTAACTCAAACAGATGTAGACAATTCACATCACTTAGTCAAGCTATTCTTACCCTAATTCAACTAAGATGTCGTGACACCATCATTTGCTTTAACTGCACTGACATAAACATGCTTATAAATCCAGAATGTGTGTGTATCCTCAACCATACCACCCTTTTTCATACTAATGCTCTACAAGACTAACATGTTGCATATATTTTCAGTGAAGAGAAGACATTCTTGTGTCTATTCATTTCTTGGTTCACACTAAGGTAGATATTTTGTAATTGGGAAAAACGAATGTCCACGTTATATGTATAAGCCTGTTAGGTATCAGTCCTTCCATACATTCATATGAAGTTAAGACTTCAATTTATTGCATTGACAAAAATAGATTCAACCTCTTAGGTGCAGATGTAACAGAATCATTCCACCTCATTCCTCACTTCATTGTACTTAATATGTACTTTAGCTGAGACCTCTAAAATGCCATTTCAGAGGTCCGATGGACTGTATTAGGGTTATAAATCAGGTCCATTAGGAACAGTATGTGTGAGGAGAGGATATGAAATCTCTCTGCAGCACCACATCTGACACCTTGAATGTCATTTTAATCAGTCGGTCACAGTCCGAGCCTCCCCTCTTTAACCTCACCGAGCCTCCTTTTCTCTTCTCCTTTATTCACATATCATTCACTTTAAATGCAAAACCAATTTAAAGATATATTGCTTTGCCAGACACCATATTAAATTGTCTTCATATTGGCCAGTTTTAGCCTAAAGTCATTTAGGCAGTCTAACTTGTGTGCAGTGTTGTGCGGGCTTGATAAGCAGTTCCTCTTTGTAACTTTTGAACATATAATACATTTCTCTTAGTTTGTGTGAAAAATGTTAAGCTACACTACCCTATCAAAAGAAAAGAAAAAGCTGAATTGTTCTTGGTATTGGAATGAAGTAAAAATTTGGGGGCAAGCAATGAAGGTGTGCTGGTGCTCCAACATCATAAACACAGCATAAAGAATTGTGTTGTCAGCCATGTGGCTAGGCAACATCTATTACCTTATTATCATATCATTATCTATTAGTAGGACCTGATTCATTTCACTTCTATTATGTTTGTTAAAATATCTTCCAGTTCCAGTGAGTTGTGGCTCTGTATGACCAGAATATGCTTCCAGTTGTATCATTTGCTTAACAAATAACACTAAGTATATTTCTTATTATCATATATATATTTCCAATTCCAACCGTGAACAGGTATACTACCTACCAGCTTACTGTTTGTTTCAAGTACTGTAAACATCAGGTTCCTGGATATGATCAAATCATGACAAACAACCAGAACACTTCTGTGAATAAGTGTGCTCCCTGTAACAGAAGAAGTCTGGTCTACAGAGGTGAAGAGAATGCCCAGTCAGCCATGGCAAAACAGTGCTGGCACCCAGCAGAGCAAAAGCCCAGCCTGGCCAAAGAAGTTCAGGGTAATGAAACACCCAGCATGCCCTGTCATTACCTGCTGTGGTTCGATACCCTGGTGAAGCCATGGAGAGTCTACAGAATGCCCTGAGCTCCTACATATGCCCCCTAGCAAGGTAAATGCTGCACATAACATTGACAGGCACATTAAGTCAGTGTGCTTATCTTTTTTTTTTTTTTTTTTTTTTTTTGCGCGTGTGTGTGTGTGTGTTTGTTTGTTTTGCAGTTAAAGCGGCTGTTGGCCTGATATTTCTGAGGAGAACTTCAAGGTCAGTTGTTTAAACAAACAACCCAACTTAAAGAAAATGTTTTAGAGAAAGATGTCTGTGGTAAGAAGACACCTTGTCTACCCTTAGATTACATGTTTCCTCCAAATAAATAAATCTATGTTCTGGCCAACAATGGCTCAATCCATATTTTGATGGATATAGTTTTGTCATTGTCAGTGATGGACTGGTGTTATTAATGAAACCAATGGGGGACCCAGAGAGGCCAATATAAATTTAAATAGGGAATGAAAAGTGACTTTATGCATTTAAAATAAAAGGGAAATTAAAGTTAAAAAGTAATTTAACATGTTTTAAATATTAACTTGGTTTTTAAATAATTCATGCACATTTTTGACTATATTCAGTGACTGTGACTGCATTTTTTGTTCGATTAACAATTAACATTTTATTGCAACGACTGGGCAGACCCTCTGTTTATGTCAGGTCCTTATTGGCTAAATTACAATGAATCATATATGTACCCAAACTAATTCCAAAATGCATTTGTTGAATAAAGGCCAGACGCTGACAGTGAGCCAGAGAGTGTTGCCAAGTCTTTCACATATACCCAGACAAGCACAGGAGTGTGAGCTTAGCTACATGGGAGCAAAGCACTGCTCACAGTGTCCACAGTGTCATAGGCAGCATCCGTCTGTCACATGCTGCATCCACCTGTAGTACTGCATGTCCAAACATTTAGAGTCTGAGGAGTCTGACCTTCAGCAGATTGTAATGCATAATGTATGAACAACAAAAATCTGCACAGTTTGAGCCAAATGCACCCCCCCCCCCCGCCCCCCCTCCCCTGCGCACACACACACTCACACACAGAAGGGCAAAGAATCAAAGAGTGATGCATTTTAAAAGCGTATGTATAATATTCAATCATTTTATTCACAGTGCAATGACCTTTTTGAAACAGGGCTAGACAGACCCTGTACCAACTCACTATAATGGACATTATACTGCACATTCTATAGATTTGAATAGTAGTATAGTCAGCAATGAACGAACAGTATGCTGAGCACATGAAAACATATTTGAACTGAAATATGTGGACCACTCCTAAAGTCAACCTAATCACATACCATACATACTAAAAAAAATTTTTACACTTTCAAGTTTTCTGCATTTTTAGGAAACAAACAAACACGCACTGTCTTTATAAGGTCTCACAGTTGATAGTCTGAGTGAAAAGTAAGCCAGGAGGTTGAGTGAGCTGTCCGTAGATCAGATGTACAAAAGCTAGGTACTTCAATTTCCATGCATCCCAGGTTAATGGTATCATCATTAACACCTTTGCCGCTTCAGCAGAGTTTGTGTGGTATTTCCTTTGTCTTAGTTGGAAGTTAAATATTAGCTATCATTGCCATGCATATGTATGTATGCAGTTAAGGAAGTTAATTGTTACAGCATTGAAAGTTTCAACCTCCATCATTCTCAAGGTTTCATTGTCAAATGGAAGCGTTTGGAACCATCAACTGTCTACCTAGATCTGGCTACCCAGCCAAACTGGGATTACGGGCCCTAGTCAGACAGGTAACCAAGAAGTCAAAGGTCACAATGAATTAGAGTTCCTTTGTGGAGATGTGTTAACCTTACAGAAGGACAATCATCAGGACCGCACTCCGGCAGTCAGGCCTGTATGGCAGATGGAAGCCATTCCTCACTAAAAGTCACATGACAGCCTGGTGAGAGTTTCCCAAAAGGCACCCAGTCAACTCTCAGACCATAAGAAGCAAAATCCTCTGGAATGAGGAAATGACGATTTAACTATTTGGCCACAATTCCAATGGCATGTAGGGAGCAAACCAGGCACTGAGCATCACCTCATCAATACCATCAGTGCAGTCCAACACAGAGGTGGCAGCATCATGCTGTGGGTATGTTTTTCTTTGACAGGGACTAGAAGACTAGTCTTGATAGAGGGGAAGAAATGTATAGAGCAATCCTGAGTGAAATCTTTTTCCAGAGTCCTCAGGATCTCAGGCTGGGGCGAAGGTTTCATTTCAACAAGACAACAACCCGAAGCATACTGCCAAGAACACACAGGAGTGGCTTTGAAAAGCTGTGAAAGGCCTAGAGTGGCCTGGCCAGATTCTGGACCTAAATCCAACAGAGTATCCCTGGTGAGATCTGAAAATGGCTGTGCATAGATGTTACCCATCCAATCCAGTTGAGCTTGAATGATTCTGCCAAGAGGAATGGGAGAAACTTCCAAAAGAAAGGTGTGCCAACCTTGTCAGATCATTTCCAAGAACACTTAAGGCTGTCATTGCTGCTGAAGGTGCTTTAACCAAGTAGTACTTGAAGAGTCTGAATACTTATGTAAATAGGATATTTCAGTCATTTTTCAAGTATATTTACAAAACACTCAAAAAACCTGTGTTTGCTTTGTCATTGTGGAGTATTGTGTGTAGATTGATGAGAAAAAAAATGAATCAATTTGAGTCCGAGTCTGAACAAATTCAAATTATGATGAAGTGTAAGTTTATCCTTGGAAAAATACATTTAAACCTTAATTGCCAATGGGATGCATCTCATTATTGCATGACAGTGTCATTTTAGGTGAAATCAAAAACAAACTTGTGCTTGTGTTTATATACTCTCAAAACCCATCTAGAAAATGTGGTTGAAACAAAAATCTTGGCCCATCAGTGTTACCTTTAGAGATGATAAAGTGTAATGGCCAGCTGGATCAATGCCAGGTGGAATTCATAGCCAGCACAGACAGACAACTAATCACTGTTTAGTGACTCATCCATTATGATGTATGGAGATGATTCAGCAGAGTGTAAGGGTTAGTTGATTATGGCCTCGGAATCAAAATGCATCAGAAAAACACCATTCCTTATTGGAAAATATAGGGCTTATGTGGGAACATAGGGGGCGTGGTGCTAAGTATGCTGTAGTAAGTAGTCCGAGTTCTGGTTTGCTTGAAAAGGCTTGGTTTTTTTGTCTTGGTAGGAAGTACGCTTATTCGCTCTCTTGCCAAGAGTTAGATGAGAATATTGGTGCTACTCTCCTGCCTGTACACTTAATATGAAACTAGCTTAGCAGAGAGACTGAAAACAGGGTGAAACAGCATTACAACATTCCAAAAACTCTGTGTAATGATTTCCTACTCCCCTAGAGCCATTGTGTCAAAATCAAGTATTTAACTTGCAAATACCTGAAACCTTCCTGAGATAGATAATCCATTGCAGTTGCCATTTTGACTCATATTTATTTAGGCTGCACGATCTGTTGTTTGTCAGTATTACATTATTGCAAGCAGGGAATGTTTTGACACTTGTGTTGCATGAGAGTTGTCTTGGGGTTTCCGAAGCACTATCAAGGAGGACGTTCTAAAGTTGTCATTGTAAATATAATGCATATAACACATTCATTCAAAATGTTGCTCATTGACATCCAAGTGTCTCAAGTATATACTGTAATTCAATGTTTATAGTAACATGTGACACACACACAAACACTCAGGTCTTGAAGGAGTTCCCATATACAATAAGCAGTTGTTCGCAACCAACTCATCTCAAACCATCTCAGTTTGGTTTGTGTTGGGTGATTGTGGCGACCAGGTGATTTGATGCAGCACTCCATCACTCTCCTTCTTGGTTAGCCCAGTGTCACCAGTAAAGCACATCCACACCATCGCACCTCCTCTTCTAAGCTTCACAGTGGGAACCACACATGCAGATACATCCATTCATCTTCTCTGTGTCTCATAAATACACAGTGGTTGGAGCCAAAAATCTCATATTTGGACTAATCAAACCAAATTACAGATTTCGACTGGTCTAATGTTCATTCCTTGTGCTTCTTGACCAAAGCAATTATCTTCTTCTTTGGTCTCCCTCAATGGTGGTTTCCTTGCAGCAATTCAACCATGAAGGCCAGATTCACACAGTCTCCTCCCAACACTTTAAGCTGAGATGTGCCTGCTACTTGAACTCTGTGAAGCATTTATGTTGGCTCTAATCTGAGGCACTGTTAATTGGTTATTTCTGAGCCTGGTAACTGTAATGAACTCATCCTCTGCAGCAGAGGTAACTCAGCCTTCCTTTCCTGGGGCGTCCTCATGAGAGCCAGTTTCATCAAAGCGTTGGATGTGTTTTGCGACTGCACTTGAAGAGACATTCGAAGTTATTGAAATTTTCCAGACTGACAGATCTTCATGTCTTAAAGTAATGATGGACTGTCATTTCTCTTTACTTTTTACTTTCACTTCTCTTGACATAATATGGATCACTACATACGTACTTGATATATCATATTATATTTTTAACCATCAGTAAAACATATTTTATGCAGTGATATTGTTCTTTCAGTTTACCTCAAAAATGCACTGCTCTGTGAGTTGCTGGATATTGGTTCTATTGTTCGTACTGATCAGCAAGCATTCTTGAGCCACTTGAACACACAGCTCAGCAAAATGCCAAATACTATGACTGAAAGGCTTTGGTCTTGGAGACACACAAAAAAGTGTGAGAATGGGGATGTTTACAGGAAATACATTACTCAAAGTGTAATATATGTCATCATCACAGGATGATGCTGTTGATGCTCTAAAAACTAATGATTCATTTACTCTCTGTCAACTAGGTTTCCTTATTTTCAAGGACTCTGAGTCTATGTTAGTGTTTTTCTCAGCCAGAAGGATGATAATGACGCTAGTGCTTTGCATTGACTCAACTATGCATTTAGTAATGTACATAACAGGTACGTCCAAATTCCTGTTACAAATCCAACTTTTTTGGGGGGGGTATTTTGTCTTTAGCTTACCAATATATATACATTCCTACATAGGTAACCCAATGCAACAAAAATCTGCCATAATTCGCCCTATCTTTTCAGAAATGCTTCAAATTCAAGAGAGGTTGGCACCTTGCTGCAGTGTAGGTCATCTAATATACCTATGTGTGTGAAAATATGAAATACAAAGTCCTGCTCTCCACAGCCAAATGCTTCAACTTACTATTACTGACACCAACACTGCCTTTCCTGAGGCAATAACACACCATGTCGACACATAGATGGAGCCCCGAGGTCTAAAGAGCCTCTCCCTCAATTTCTCTCTCTTTTTTTTTTTCTTTTTGTCACACTCTACCTTCACTCATTCCTACCTCACAGTAAATGTCCCCTCTGGTGCAATTATTTTCTTCTTGGATTGTGGGTTTTTTCAGGCAATATCACATCCACCTCCTAATGCAGACCAATGAGGAAGAATGAGATTAGGGGTCCACTGATTGCTCTCTAATTAGACAGTAATGGGAGGATGATGTATTTGATGGAGGGAAACTAGATGAGTTGGGTTTTATCTCTATTTATTCATGTTTCCTGATGTGCTATTTTCTCTCAGTCCAACTCCCTGCGTGTTGCTCCTTGACAGTGCCGACACTCAATCCAGCAGTGAATCCGGCTCAGTCAGACATTGCTCTTTGACGTCTTGATTGTGTTCTGACTGCAGCATATTTAGACAGTGATCATTCACTCACAGGTGCTGAGAGGCTGCTAATACATCCATCCAATCCGATGTTTGACTGGGGTGCCAGAGTGAGTGGTTAAGTGTGTGGGAGTGTGTGGCTTAGAGAGTATTTAGCTTTTATACCTTCCATACCCCTCTATCTCCACTAAAAGCTAGGGTGTACCTACTGTAGGTAAACCAGGCATGAAGATTCACTCATATCATTTTAGTAATGACACTTCACTCATTAATAAGCAGCAAGCTTCACATAAGGTCAAACAGTAATTGCTCTGTAATTTTGGTAGTGAGTGTATTCATGTGCTGTTTTCCTTTCGACTCTTCTTCCACCGACTGGAAAAATGAAAGAATTATTATTCAGTCCACAGCCACACATTGCTCTACCAGCACTGAATTGCTCAAGGCTTCTGTGTTCTGAAGCTGGCAGGATTTCACCAAAATACAAATTACAACGTGGGATTGCTAGCAGCATCCACTATAGGCAAGAAAAAAACCTCTATCTATTGTATATACCTGTCTGTCCATCTTTCTGTCTGTACCCTGGCTGCAATGATGGCTCTCACTTAAAACATCCTACTTCTTATTTTCTAAAAATGTAATCCCATGTTTACAAAAAATAATTCCCCCTCTTGATCTATGTAAGTCTCCAGGTTTTGAACGCTAAATGTCAGTGGCACCAGAGAGCATGGCAGGCAGGCTGTCCTTGCCGAGCTGATGAAATATATCAAAAATACACTTTTAAATTGTGTTGCAGCAGGCACCAAAACAAGGTCTCTGTTCCAGCTCGCTGCTTGTGAGTTGAAACACAGCTGTGCATGAAAAATGTGACTGTGAGGTAAATGATGGGGAAGGGCGCGGGTGTAACAGAGGAGGAACAGGACGCCTTACACAGTGTGAGTCTACAGTATGACCAGTTCAACGGACAATCGGGTTACCCGCTGTTACAAAAATGTTGTTTTGTCGCCAACTTTGTCATTTCTCCTTTAATCTGCTCATTTTGCCTTCAAGGGCTTGCCACCCAGCAGCAAGAGTACTCTTGTTCCCCTCTGTGTGGAAAGTCCCCTCAATCTTTTATTGTATGAAGTGGCCATTTTATTTCTATCAGCATTCGCTTAAATATTATTACATGACAGCAGACATGTTTTTAAGAGGGGCCACTAGAAGTCATATAGATGTGAAAGTATATGACAAAAAAAAACATAAGCATACCTAATTAACCTACTTTGTGTAATTTCATCAGTGCCACTGATGCATAGGTTCAGAGTCACATAAATATTTTAAGCAATACTTCAATATTACTTCCTTGTCAGGCAGTAGTTTCAATCTCAATTAACTATAACAATTGAGGATTTCTGGTCTGCTTTGCAACACATAAGAATGACCATAAATCTTCATTTAATGCACAATAAAACAAACTGCAGCCTATTTTCAGAATCTTCAAGGTCACAGACATCTTTTCTTTTTTCTTTTGGTCTGTAACATCCTTAAACCTGCCCACGTCTGGAAGCAGAGGTAAGGTGTTATTTCTCAGCTGGGCACTTAGTCTTCAAGTAAAAGCAGCATAGGGAGCCACTCCAAAGGCTGCATTTATTACGGTATAGGTTCCAGGCTTTGCTTTAGTCGTGCTTAACTCAATCACTTTACTTAGGAAACGCTACTCAGTAAGCCTGCAGTCTGGCATATTAATCAGGCAGCTCTGCAGTGGAACCATTTCTCCTCTAAATCTAATCTCCAAAGGATCCCAGTCTATATCCTTTGGAATGAAGAGCCTTGGAACAAATATATGCAGCCTTAAAAAGCACATTATTCAAACAGAATCAGCCTTCAGATGCTCGTTGTGACCCTCATGCTGCAGGCCTGACATCTGTGTACACCCAGTGTGTGATGGTTGAGGGTAGAACTGATTGGGACATTAACAGAAAAGCTGTATGTGGGAGCAGATTATACTTCAATAACAGGTGGGTGTTAAAACTGTATTATTGTCCGTTGAGTGAAAACAAGAGGAGAACCACCCCGAACACAATACTGGTGACATTAAGCAATAATTTAGCGGCCACAGCACAGTTCTATGAGGTTAGTGAAGTGGAGTGCACAGTGTACTGCAGCTGTGTTGCTAAGGCAGATGCTATGTGCTTTGACTGACCATCACATATGGCCACCTTTGTGTTTTCCTGAAAGGTCGAGGACTTATTTTATGATGTAAGAATTGTGACCCATGAGCAAGTCAGTATGTGAGAACCAAAGGCTTTGAATTCCCCAGCTTGTGGTTAGATGCAGGCATAAGTCACCATTGGAGCCAGCAGCATGCTCCTTCCTTTAGAGCTGTGGGAAGGATGGTGTCACGGGGGTTAGGGAACAATAATACACACATGGAAAAGTACAGAGAGCTTGCAGAGAGCTGAATGGGACAAAATTCACATTTTTACAGATCAATAGATTAGAAGACATGTTTCATAAGGTTAGATTCTTAGTGCTAACTTGTTATTCTAAGTGTGCAATATACTAATGTGGAAAGGAATGTAACAAGTTCAAATGGAGGGGTTGATGATTTATTTTAGGATCTGTTTTAGACCTTTAACTTCTCATTCAGTGATCCACAGAAGCACAGGCCAGAGTAGCCTGATAAGCTGCAGACATAGACTTGCTGAAACTCTTGGGAGTGTGCTTAGACTCAGAGGGTACAGCCTAGAAGAGCTGTGAAGTTTGATACGCTCTATTGACTCCACTCTGGCTAAATGGAAGAAATTGATCTCCAAGGTGTCATTCAGAGATTGTGTCTGAACAACCCGATAGCACTGCCACACTGGAACCATCTGGCCTTTGAGAACCCAGCAGGTAGCTGCTTTCAGAGCCTGCAGTAGAGCTGCTGAGATTTACACGGTGGTAATCCTTTGGATGAAGCTTTAATGTCATGAAATTACCAACAATGACTTGACGGGGCTCTCATTTGGAATTTTATCCATCAGCCAAAGCTGACAAAATGGTAGTTAAATCATTGTTGTTCTGTGTAAACAGGCTCAGTTACTGTAATTATACCAACAAGGGTTAAACATACAGTTTTTGAACTCAGATTTCTCTTGTTTTTTGTGGTACACACACGCACACACAAACAAAAGTATTATAGCACTACATCAGTACAGTCTGTTATTTCAGGCCTGTGTCAGTGCACTTTATAACCAGGGGTGCACACAACTTTTTCATCAGGTCCTTAGGTGAGCACCAGAACATGGCCTTTGGTGCTCACCCCATACACAGTGTGGCCTTAATAGACACTTAATAGTCCTCCTCAGTGTCTCCCTCACCGTCCATGTTTTATGACAGGGTGTCCTCCCCTCATCTTCAACCCCTTGCATGGTAGATGATGAAGATGTACCTCCCAGTCCCTGGTTCAACATGAGATTAGCTGTCTCCATCCACAGGTCAACAGCTGGCTTTGGATCACATGTTTCTATGGTCATCTTTGCCAGGTGAATGTGCATCAGGGCTGAGAGACGAATATGTGACAGACGAGATCTGTACCTGGTTTTCTTTGTGTTGAGATGTGAGAATCTCCTCTCACATGCTGCACTGCTCAAAGGCAATGTGAAAGACAATTTAACCACCATGTTGATGTTGGAGTAACAATCTGGATTGCTTGTATGTCCTTATCTTTGGACCAAATTAAACAGAGAGAACCCCGCCAAGTGTTTTCCTGTGTACTTTAAGTGCATCCAGTCTCTCTCAGTGGAGTCTCTGTCAAGTGGGAAGGTGGTTTTTGATGATATCCTCCGATCCATCAAAGAGCAGTCACCACAATTCTGCGGATTGCAATTTTGCTCTTAAATCTGATAGTCTGTGCAATGCTTTTCAGGTGAATAGCGCAAATCTGACATTCAGGACGTGCATGTTTAGCCTTATGAAATGCCAAGAGAAAAACATTGCACAGAGCTTGGCGACTGGACTTTCAGCTTTGACGAGGCTGTTTGTTAGCAATAGCTTGTGCCACATTTGTGTGCTACTTACTGTTTTAGTGTTTATCAGATTATGGATAATTGAAATAATTTAAGCCTGTATAAAGTGCACCTGTGTTATCTGCTAGACTTGGATGTGAACAATGTATCTCGCACCACATGTCAATGTGCTCATCATTAGCTTCAAGCCACGGCACATCTTGGAGGCATGAATTACGTAAGTCACTGTAACCACAGGCCATAACTCAATAATTCGTATAATAATTATGACAATTTCACACAAATGCTTCACAGAATAAAATCATGAAGTGATGACATTCCAAATCCAAAAGGTCAAAGGTCAACTTCACTGTGACGTCCTCATGTTCTGCAAAGACACTTTTTTCTGGTCATTATTCAACACCACGACTCAGGAACAGAAAGGGAGATTGTGACCATGTTTCGCATTTGGTCAGATACGGAATTGGTGACACTAATCATGGGTGTCCACCTTGAAACTGTGGAGATTGTACAGATCTTCTTGTGTTGGATCTGACGTGTTCTGTAGGTTGCAAACAAACAAAAGCATTTGGAGGGAATCCAGAATATTGTGTTTCTATTCATTGTAGACGGATTATATTGTTTACCATATTCACCATCTTAGTTTAGCATGTTAGCAAGCTAACATTCTCTAATTAGCAACAAACACGAACTACAGCTGAAACTTTCTTTGACCTGCTGGCCAGATGGAAGTCTGAGGGTCAATAAAGTCACTGATTGTCTAGGGACCATAAATGTCGGGACTATTTTTATAGTTGTTGGGATATTTTGTGGTGGTGGACCAACCAACCAACTAACATTTCCATCCCTAAAGCCATATTGCTACAGTAGCAGTCACATCAAATGACACTGTGATGACCCAGCTCATGTAAGGATTCTATAGCTTAGCTTTTCAGTCGCATAGAGATGTAATTCTTTTTATTGCTGTTGCTATTATTGCAAAGCTCATAACCTCAGTGGTCAAGCAGTTATGTTTTTCTCTCTCTGCCCCACCCTCTCTATTTAACTCTGTTACTTGAGTACAGATACTTGCTCTGGACTGATCACTGCTTCTCGTTTATGAAATGGGCCCTCTGTGGCAGAGTCCCAGTGCATTAGTAACTCACAAAGGATGATAGCTCAGTCAACTCAAGCGGCATTATGTGGCCAAATTTGCATTTTTAAGTAAGGGAAGAATAGCAGTTTCAGCTAATGTTCTTTCAATGATTGCTGCTCAAAAATCTAATTAGTGCTCATTATTGTTCTCTTGAAATGAGTGTCCTTACGAGAATGAGCTTATGTGATTAAAGTGCTGGGGGCTTGGCTGGGCCTGGACTCCTTTGTGTGTGTGTGTGTGTGTGTGTGCGTGTGTGTGTGTGTGTGTGTGTGTGTGTTTGTGTGTGTGTGTTTTATATCCAGAAGCCTATTATGGCTTTTCCCTGGTTCAGGATCATGTATCATTGTGTCTTTGTTTAAGATCATATTGCTCTACCACAGTTACTGGAAAACAAATAGTAGTGATGACTCCACAATAAATACTGCAATATTAATGAGACATAATTAATTCGTCATTGTACATACTTCAAGAGCACTGTGTTTTCCAACCTCTCCAAAGAGAGTGAAATAAAAAAGAAACAACAGTATAATCAATGTCTCCTTTGTCAGAATGTAATCTAAATGGTAATTGTTTACCCTATCTCAAACAAAAGCAACATCTCAAACTCAATGCAAGTGTAGTGTTTCATTCAGTCACACGTTCTCCACAGAGGGCTCCGGCTCTGGAGATATGCAGTGCTGTCACTGAATAACAAGATGTTTTTGCTCAGTGAATCTCAAGCTGTGTACTTCCACTGTGAGACACGGCTGTGTTCAGTTTTCTGTTCAAAGCCACTGCGCTGCTGACTTCAGCCTGCATTGACTTCAGTGAAATGCAATGCAATGAAAAACACATTCAGCTTTGTTAAAGATCAACACCTACAGTAGTTCAAAACCAAACTAAACCCCACGAGAAATAATCCTCCCACTGCTGATTATGATGACATATTGTTGTATATTTTCAAGAAACTCTGCTTTAAATCATTAAGAATTTGAATTACCTCCACATAACATAAATGTACAAAAATGCCACAATACTCCATGCACTGTATCTTATCTACTGTATTTGCATGTTTGTTTTTTTCCCCCCACTGCTTGCCTATTGAAAATGTTATATCTTTAATCAATATTCTCAATGTTACTTGACATAAAAACACAGGACTCATCATCATGTATGTATATGTACATTTAAAGAAAACAGGATTTCTACCTCTGGAACCAAGGGAGCCCAAAATAAATCTTCCCACTTTGCAGTTCTATAAGCGAAATACCATATCTCTGGATAAGTATTTGTCCCAACAGTAAGTAATCAATACATAGTGATCATGATGCATTAAGAAGGAAGTTGTTCAACAAAGCACATAAACAGTGTCCTCTAATACAGAAGTCACCTGAGCCTGAAGCGATCAGATTTTTCCTGGGGGTCTGACAGAAGTCCACACCACTGTTGATACAATAATTAAATAGTTCTTCACTGACTAACAGCCTCATTCTGCAGCTTTATTCTTAGTGTTAACAATCCATCCCCTCTGTGAACAGGAAAATATTACATTTACAGGGCTCTGACACGATCTTTGTCTTCTCTACAAACCAAAACGTGAAGACAAATTACACCAAAGCTCTTGTCTGTAATGACACATTCATCAGGGTTTAATGTGTTATGAAAGTCATCAGTGTAATATTAGAGCAAAGTCAGTGGCGGTCAAAGCAGATGTTTGTTAACATGATGCATCTGTGCTAACTGCAGTGATGTTGTTGTTTCACAGTAATGGATTCACTGTGTCACATAATGAACAGAACAACTCTTCAATATCAGCGGAATGACGACCATGTTTCTGCTGCTCGCTGTGACTGTGGATCATTAGTTGGTCTGCTGGGTGGTGGCACACTGAAGTAGAGCAAGAGGATTGATGTAGTCTCTCTGCTCTCTTCCAAAGCAGGGTTTCATATGAGCTGTCAGTCCACACCCTGACTTTCATATGTCCATTTCTGCAGCCTCCATGCTCTCAGTTCTCTCTCTCACACACACATACAGTGCACGCTCACCCTCGAGGTCATTCAGCAGCCTGATACATACTGAATGTGAGTGACAGGTCGGAAATATATAATAATAACCCAAGCACTGCTTTCATCCCAAAAGGAGCTTTATCTCTGATGAACAGTTTTACTGATACCATCAGGTACATTTTCTGAATAACCACATTTTTTTAACACATTGTGAAGCCTGAACCTATATGGCCTAGAATCCTTTTCAAGTTTTCCTCTTTCATGTATTCTTATCTGTCCTTCCACCTGTGTGCATACTAATCACCATGACACAGTAATGGAAACAGTAATGTGAAATATAAAATGTTGCACTTCCAGATGCATTGTTTAATCCTTAATGAAAGTTTTTCCCTCTGAAGATTTTACATCCTCATTAAAACTGCAATGAGAAATATCATTGAGGTCATTAGACACTGAGCCAAACACACACACAGGCATTCTTGGGCACACACACGGACACACTCATATGCATGCACATACAGTACATGCACACACTTGACATCAAACTCCCCCACTTGGGCGTCATCTATGGGAATACAGCAGCTAAATTAGCATAATGAATTAATATCAAACACAGCTTCATCCAGCCTGTACAGCCTCATAGCTCCAAAGCTCCAACCAACTCTTTATCTTTAATGTGTCCCCTGCTATCAGCATTATCACGGCTGACCACTCTTAGCACAACATGATTCATCTCCTCGTTGTTTTCAAGCGTGATTAACTGGGTTAAGGTCCTCGTAACTGTACACAGGAATCACACAAAAACCCTGAAAAGAAATGATTAATGAAGAATTTCTTATCTTTAAGTAACTAAATCACCACGGCAAGTACAGATGCTATATAGCAGTACTCATTTCCGTTTTAGTCTCAGCTTGTGACCACTTGCATGTGTGCATGTGGAGGGGATTTTTTTTAACACATTAAGTAGTTTGCAATTGCATTTAACATGTTGTAGATTGTTTCTAGGCTGTGTTGGGAGTTATAAAGAGACATAAGGTGTACAGTGTATGATCTCTGTAGTGAGAGCACAAACACATTTGACATGGTTGAAAATGCTCTCCATGCTCTTCTCTGGAGAAATTTTGACATGACTCACACACCTGTTGGTTAATGGTAGACATCTCCAATAACTTCATCCAACCTTGTTTCCGAGAAATGACTTTTATGCATTCATTGAATTTAATGTACTAAATTGTTTTCCCAATTATGCTATGTTGCCAAACGTAATTAGAGTTTTCCAAGGCCACTTAGTCTGCAGAGTATTTTGTTTTCACTTATGTTCCGCTGGATTAAATTCAACCTTGAAAACCCATTGCACCTACGATTCGAGGGGGCAGGGAAATTTGAATGAGGGTTTATTTGAACATTTGCCTCACAGCAGATGACCGATTACCAACTTGATGTCCTGTTCATACTTCTGGTGCTACATCAGTTGGCCATTCTCATCACACAATGTGAACCTTGGCTGTCTTCTGGGTCTCGGATCTTGGAGTCCCATCTGTGGTTAGGCTAAGACAATAAAATCACTTTGGTTCAGGTTTGGAAAAGATAGTTGTTTTGATGAAAAGTTCATAATCATGTCATGTTTCATGATTTATAATCATTGTGGACCATGATATTTCATTTTACCTCAACCAAATGCTGTGAGTGCCTGAACATAACCATGAAAAGTTTGATAATTACAAGCAGAAATCGTTTTGCCGGATCTGATGGTTTGGCAGAAATTAGTTTGCACCGGACTTATCTGGCAAAATTATCATTATGTTTGCACACAATTTACATACTTGCTTCCCCTTGAATTTATTTGTATGTATAGTTTTTGTGTATTGGTATACTTGCATATTATTGTCTAATGTCTAAATGCATTTAGTTGTTTTTCTTTGCGTTTTTTTGAATATCTTTTCAGATACATCATATTATTTTATACTATCTTATGTCTTAATTTTGCTCTTCTGACACTAATTCCGTGTACACACACACTTGGTCTATAAAGTAGATTCTGTAGTTTTAGCATGTCGAAACTTACACATTGCATCTTGAAATTATAATGGCCTGAACATTATTCCATGTATCTATTTAGTTTTTGATTGTCATCTGCATTTTAATGCTGTATTTCCACTTTTGTTTGAAGTTATGAATTGTCTGTCATTGGTATTCCATTCAAGCTGATGGTAAAAATCACACACTGGGTGTATGGAAAGCCCCCTTGAGGTTCAGTCGAGCTCCTCCACCCACACAGAGCAATCCAAATGAAGGGCTAACAGCTGCTGAATGTTTGCTGAAGCAAAGACCTACATTGTTTTTTTGCTCTTTAATCTCATATTGACATTAACTGTAGCTGCCTGGTAAACTCAGAGCATGTTCACACCTAGTTTGTTTGAATGCCCTCCATTTGCTTAATTTATTCTGGTAGGTGAGAACAATACCATTCTAGCTGCACAGAAAACAACTTTGCCGAGACACTTTGCAATTATAGGTCTCTGCACTGTTCCGAGCCATCGGCAGGCGCAGCTTGTTTATGGTGTGAATTCAGCACAATGGGCTCAGCACTTGGTGTCAAGGGGTGCTCCACTCCCAACTTTCCTATTCTTCTTGTATATAAGGACAAGTCTTTGTGCAGTAGCTTACATAGAAAACTTCACCTTGGTTATTCTTGAACATGGTTCCAGGGTGTTTGTTATATGGATCTGTGCATGCATGGTTATATTATTGTTATGGTATAGAAAACATAATTAAGCACACGTAGAGCATGAAATGTTAGAGTTTAAAATGCAAGCATATTTTCACAGCTCCTAGTTGTGTTCTTTAACACTATGCTCTCAGTAAGATACATCTGTAACGAGCATACCGACAGCAGGGGACACCTTTTGGAACAAGAAATTGGGACAGCTGTCATTATGGCAGGTAGGAATTGCAGGAAAGAATAGGAAAAAAAATATTATAAAATACAACACAGGTATAGATTTCTTTTCTTTCTTTGTGCTGTTTCATTCCAGTACTTCAAACACTTCAGTGTGAATTTCAGCGTTTCGCACTCTTTAAATCAGAGGGGAGAAACGAATTAGTGAAATCACCTGCTGCTGTGTTTGATGAGAACAAAAATTCCATTGAATGGCACAAGGTGGGGAAGCACAGACTTAAACTGAAAGCTTTGTTTAAAATCTTTTGCCTGAGCTGGCATGGTGATTAATTTGTTGTCTTCCTTCGTCCCCCCCCCCCCCCGTAGAGTCTGCTGTATAAACATATTCGTGAAGGCTTTCAGGGACATTCATTTGTGTTATCATGAAACACATTTTCTGTCTGCTAATGTCTTTCTCCTTAAAAAAGAGGGGATGGAGAGAAAAGGTCAGGAGAGAAACACACAATTATGCTGCACAAGGCTTCAACTTCATTTCAGTGAATGCTGATCTTGTTTTTGGTGCTATTGTTTGTTTGAAGCATTTTCTCTTGAAGCCACAACGCATCTAGTATCTCAATGCTCAGACAAACACATAGAAAGGGACAAAAGGAGAGAGGAGAATGAGGGTTTGAAAATGACACACGATGAGGAGAGAAATCACAAACTGAAGCCGGTTTTCCCCTCCTCTATCCAAGTTGTCGAATTCGACAAGCGCATAAATTACCAAACAGAAGGGACTTTGATTTTGGAAACTGGAGAATAGTATTATGCTAATTTTATCACAGTGCACTTTGTCGCATTATCTTACACTTGAATATTAATGCAATTTCCCTCCTCTTTCCTCTCCCCTCACCACCTGTTGATCATTAATAACAAGCACAGTGAGGCAGCAGGGAGGCTCCCAAATTTATGCTGCTTGGAAGTAAACCTCGTGTCCTCTGAGGATAGAGGTCATCATAACGACTATTTAGTTTATATTAAGTGTATGGATGCATGCGTGTGTGTGTGTGTGTGTGTGTGTGTGTGTGTGTGTGTGTGTGTGTGTGTGTGTGTGACATAACTCTAGAACTGCTGCATTTGCAGATTGTAAAATGTGCTGTACACCCCAGCGTACAACAGCTATAGGACAGTAGGTTTATATGGTCTTTGCACCTGTGTATGTACCTCTGTGGGATTCTCCTCATTAGTTTTTGCTGTGTGCAGTCCAGATTACAATAGGATATGAAGTCTACACACTCTAAGCCAAGTGAAGCTCTCCAGCTCATGTGTGTCTTGTATGTTATGAGGACCTTGTATGTTCAGTGGGTCCATATTGATCATCAGGGATGAGCTTTTTCTGTCCTAACAAATACAGTAATAAGACAGATGTCCAGAGGGCAAACAAACTAAACTGCACTTATTTCTGCAGTTAGCAGAATCTTATTTGATGCTTTGGGACCCAATTTTGGCTGAATCTAATCAGATCACCATTTGCTTAAAATGGTCACTTCCTTCACAGATGTGTGTCTGATTGAAGTGGAGCCGATTGTGCTTCTAGGGAAATGGGACGGTGACCAAATGATTAGCTGCGTTGAGGTATCAAGGGGCGTGAAGAATCCAGAGTTTCATTACAGACAAGGATTTGAAATCCTGAGGACAGTTATAATGATTCTGTTTGAATGAATATAAAGTGTCACAAAGTGGTAGATCTAAAACAGCTCTGCAACTGTCTTTTCAGTCTCACTGGGGCACGTGCATTTGAATCACTTCACTGGTTTGATAAGATGAGAGAAATGAACAAGAGCCCACCAGCCGGTCTAATATATACGCCAATCTTAGCTCATTGCAGATATATCAGTGTTGACATATACATCGGCACTAACAAAAACTGGCAGCGGTGAAACAAGTGAGTTCTGACAAGCTTCGGTTTCAACTGTGAAATGTCTGTCATGGATCAGACTGCAGAGTAAACAACACTCAACATGTTGATCAAAATGAAGCAACATTTCAGCTGCGGTGCAGCTGTATGCCTGATTCATGTGAATTCTTTAGAAGAACAAGGAGTTTTATGGCACTGGAGGCATGTGCGGTATCACGTTGTTGCACCGACTTTAGTTCCTCTGATATAAGATAAGATTCAAAAATCATATATGCCCTGCAGGCTAGTTATCCCTTTTGTGCTGAAACCTTCAGCCAGCTACATTTCATTATTTCATAATGGAGTGTGAAGCTGTTTAAGTTATGGCACAGTACATATAGATGATTTTGTGTCCATGTTCTGCTGACATTGCTGGGACTGCTGATGATGCTCTTTTGACCACAGTGCAGTGATTTGAGCAAAAATCAAGATGAAAGCCGAGAAATTTTGTCCAGTTCTGATTATGCTATTATTGTCCCTGTGTCTGAAAATGGAAGATGAGCAGTAAGATAGACACAGCCAGAAATTCTGCTTTAGGAATAACCAATTAAATTAGAAGAAAAGCTCTAGGTCTTGTGTGCCAAACTTTTGGAAAATTAAAGTGAATCGCTCCTATAGTTGCGCCTCATGAATGATGTAAACCACCTTAGGTAATCTGCTTCTTCCAGTCAGCCTCCGTGTGAAAGCCTCCACAGTGGCTTCATTCAACACAGGCTGTGCTGAGCTCAACAGGCCTTACCTACAGCCTCACTGATATGGACCTGGTATTTACAGAGAGAGAAGAAGTCGTGCCTTTTGATTCTGCAGCTTTGTCACTGAGTCTCCTGCAAGATAGTAATGGAGGAGATTGACTGCTCTCTATTTGCTGAATTTATTTATTCACAGTTCTTTGCCCTTTTTTCATTATGTATCATTAGTGGCAGGCTAATGGAGACTTGAGAGTAATGTAACTGCAAGTGAAAAGCTTAAAAAGCTTCTTTTACCTAAGCATAATCTGCCTTAAAGTTGGGCACGCTAACAAATTCGTTAATCACAATTCCGTGTTTTATAATAATTAGCCCCCCCAAAAAAGAACAGACGAGCGTACAGCCCTCTGAGCACATCGTCTGTGTGCTCACGTAGCGGCTGCTGCTGTGTTTTCATGAGCACCATTGCCTCCCTTCATGGTGGTTGACTAAAAGAAAGACATGTCTGATGTTGTTTACAAAAACATCTTCTAAGAGAGCAGAGGGAAGGAGCGACACTGGTTCTTCCTTCCAGAGATCAATTTCTTGCCCTCAGTGGGTCAAATTCAGAATTGATTTCCCTCAGTCCATTTTCCCACAGTGAAAGCTCTCTGAAGCAGTAAATCATTTCCTCAAGTACAATGGCCAGAACAAATACCTCCACGAGGACTGCTGCTGGAGCACTGCCTGCTTCCCTTGTGCACATAATTTCCATTACAACTCTCTCAAACCTCTTGATGCTCAAGGAAATGTATCTCTCTCTGTAGCTCTCAAATAGTTATTGGGATTATTATGGCAGCAGCACTGTAAACAGGTTTTTGCTGTGCCAATGTGAGGATGAAGGAGGTTTTTGGTCTAATATTCTGCCTTCCTGTATTGTTGTACTGAAGTCCTTTAAATGGCGCAGGTGTTTCTAGCAGCACATCCTCATACCTAAACTACTATAGGTCGACTGACTCCGAAATGACATATATCACCGTTGGAGAGTATCAGCGACTGGCCAGTCTGACAAGGTGGACCTTTGTTGTACTGGACCTTAATGTTGTGAAAGGTTTAACCATCAAAACCACTTGGTTTGGTTTAAGATCATGGGTACTAATAACTACATCACTGTTAAAACGGTGTCAGCTTCATACGAGACATTAACGGTGGACTTCTGGTTGAAAGTCCTGTGTTTGTTTGACCCATCCATCCACCACACCTCCCTCCATCTGCAGACCTGACCTCCTCCTATGCTCCTGTAATTATTACAGAGAGCACCTATACTTTTTTTGGGAAGGCAAAGCTGTTTCTTAGGTAGTGAGTACTATTGTGCTAATTAGTGCAATTTGTCTGCTCTTGCATACCTTCACAGACAACAAATATATATATATATATAAATAATGCTTCGTAGACATCTGTTTATTAATCTTTACAAATTCCATATAATTGCAACAACTAGTCCTTTTTAGTCATTTTCATTTTAGTCCTGTGTAATTCAGAAAGTGTGCATGTGTGTGTGCACCATTTACAATCTGGCAACCTTTGGATGACAGCTGTACTTTGGTATGCGTGAATGTGGTACATCGCTTTGGACCTTTTTTATTGTAGTCTCTAAAAACTGAAGCAAAGCACTGTCAAGAAATAGCTCTGACCGCAGTGATCTGTTGTGAATGTGCAGCGTCCTGGGTTCAAAGAACAATTCCAGCCTGAGTTATTATCCCAGTTGGGCCCTGATTACATGGGGATTTGCGGCGGTTGTGTGCAGAGCCATGTTATTACAACTCTTTCATCATAACAAGGACTTACACATCTGCCAGCCCCGCGGTTTCCACTGCGGGAGGCGGGTTTTGCCACCTTATGATGACAAATCAGCCTCAAAGACAGCAAAAAATTCTTCAAGGCTGAAACTCTAGATTGCACCGCCGGTCTGTGCAACCATGAAAGGGCCCTTTGAAAACTTCACTCTGTCAGGGATGATGAATATAACGATGTTTCGGGAGTGTCACTAATAGAAAGAGTCATTTCTGGCAAATACCCGCAAACAGACTAGTGGCTTACCTGGATCCCTTTACTGGGGATTTCTGGCCTTTCTGTGTAGCCTCACAAATAGTAACACCCGTGAGAACCTGATCCATGGGTATGCTATCGAGAATGGTACAGTGTACAATAAGGAAAAAAAGCCTCTTCTTGCTGGCCTGTCTGAATTATTCTGTATTTATTTTACTGATGATGTTCTTACGGTGTAAATTCCTTCCTAAGTAGTGGTGGATGTTGAATATTTCACAGTTATTTTTGTGTTGCTTTCAAATGGTTTCTCGTCAATAAACTACACTGTTCAGTTCAGTTTTAACTATGTGATGATTTATGGTAAATGTGGATAACCCTGCTATTACTGCTTAAAAGTGACTTCAGAATTGCATTATTTTTTATGCTTGATAAGATAACCCTTTCCCCATTGTTTAACATTTATATTTACTACTGTACATTGTCAAATGTTTTTGCATTTTGTGCTTGTTCATTTACAGTTTGATTTGCTCTTGTGTTTTTCTAGGTAAGAGGGAAGTCTTTGAACCCGTGCCTACTGTGCGTGAGTCTGTGTGTGTCTGTGTGCATGCGTGAGTGTCTGCTCATGCATGTTCCTGTCTGCCAGAGGGTTAACACTGAGTAAGGAAGAGAAAGTAAGCCTTCACCAGACACACACACACACACACACACACACACACACACGCACACACACGGCTTGTTAAAGCCGCTTCCCACTCATCTTTCTAACAAGACTTCCATCCTGATGGCTCTTTGATTTGATTTCAGCTTCAGTTGTGCCATTCCAAGCTGTTTGATTAGGATTTTGAATTAAATCAGCAGGATGCGAAGTGAATCAAAGCTGTTGTAAACATTTTGGGTTGAAATAGAACTTTTGAGAATAAATCTCAATCAGGAGCTCCAGGAATGGTGTAGAACAAGCAATTGGTGGAGGAGCACCTGTGCAGCGTTTTCATAGAGCAGATGTGCCTTAAATACTTACTGACTTCAGTACAGATATGGATTAGATAAGGCTTGATTCCCGTCTGATGACTTTCATGACCACATTTTGTGCTGTTTTTCTTTTGGATTGCATTGAGCAAAGGGTACCAGAAACAGAGCGATTACAGCAAACTCTTATACAATGCCCCAAAGACAATTACCACGAAAGAACCCCTCAGATGGATATTTATTGAGAAGGAGGGTTTCTGTAGAGGAGCACAGTCTGTGCAAAATAATTAATCAAGATGGAATTGGAGACAGAAGCACTGACATTTGAAGAATTTTGAAACTGCACTTTGTGGTATCTCCATGTGGTAGTATATCTCCTCCAGCTCAATAAAACTGGACAATTCACCCTCTGGCAAGATCACTGTAGAGTTAGAGGCAGAGCATTAATACACTAACAAAGACGAGAACTGTTCTTGCATATTTAGCAGGACTCACCACTATTAAGTATATTATTCATGAAATACATGGCCACAGCTCATGTTGTGCCTGTGAATGTTTCAAAAGAGCGAGCGCTCACTTTTAATCTTGAGCTGCAGTTGCTCATACTGTATGCTGTATTCAGGGCTCAGTCTTGTTACTGATACTCATCTACAGCTGTGATCTGCCTCACGGAAGGGGGAATGTCTGAGGGTCGGCCACTCTCTGTACTATGATCGAGACATGCTGTGAGGCTGTGAGTGTTTCCATCTGTCACTTTGTCACTGTCTTGGCTCCTCATTTTCATCCTTCCCTTTCCATCTGCTCTTCCATCTCTGTGTTAGTTACTTTCATTTATTCCCCCAACTTTTTCTTCTCCGCGTCTTCCTCTTTCCTTCCTCATGTCTGTTTCTGAGCCTAATTTGCTACAATCTGCCACTACCTAAATTGCCAGACTGAGAGTCCTCTGCCCCAATACATCTTTACTACATAGGGACAGAATTCTCCCCACTTTTGACAATTCATCTCCATTTTTATGTCACAAAACATGACATTCACGTCCTTTCAAGGCCTGTGTGATGGTCACATGAGAGTCTAGGCTCTCCCACTTTGAAAGCATTCCCAGTTCTTCCCTTCTGCCTATTTTCTGCTCCGACTCTGCAGCTTCACTGCTCTGACTCTATAGCCTCATATCTTTAGCTTGGCACCTCATCCCTGATCCACTAAGGACTTGTTTGATCGGCTGTACAAAACCATTTTTACATTAGAATTAGCAGCAGTGGGGAAAATGTGGGCAAAGGACACACAAGTATTTAATGTCTCTCTTGTATTTGGAATATATTAAGAGAGTGTTGCAGTGATTATGGAATCCGAAGAGAGACCCCGGTCGGACCTCTGAGGATATGCCAGGCAGTGGACACTTTTTAATTCTCCTTGAAGGAATGTATCAAGTGGTGCAGAAATCAAATCAGAGCCTGAGAAATTCAATAACAAAGTTTCAGAAGGATCATCAGTGCAATTAACTGGAAATTGTTGATTAGAATTTCCCTTTAAGGATCTCATTTAGTGCCTCACCTTTTTGGTTTCCAGAGGTATCACTGAATCATTAAAATATCTCAAAAAAGACTTTATAAGTGCAGAGCTTTTAAATCCTGAACTAATCCCTAACCATCAATTTGTTCTGCTGACATACTGTATTTAAATGACATTTTGCCCAGTTAAAATCTCTGAAATGCCTCATGTCACTCCAAATGTATATGTGTACAAAGGGCTATAGTTATAGCTAATATTCAAATACTTATTTGTAATTTTAAGTGTGAACTTTGTCTGGGAAGCATTTCTCATTGAGTAATTACTAATAATATTATAAGATATACTTCTTTAACTTCCTTTAACATGAATATTCATGATGGGTAAAAGGCAGATGGCGTGAAATATGCTGATGGGAAAATAGTGTCTATATCAGCCAGAACAGTTACATTATTTCAGAACGACAGATAATTTAATCCTTTAATTAAAATGGCGCGTCCCTGCCATCCCTCTTAGGTGTTTTGAATTATTCTAGCAGAACAGACCTCTTCCTTGGTTGACAGTTTTTGAAGCAATACTGGGAGTTCGGTACATGTATTAAGGAGAACCGAATACCACATTCAAAGATGACCGCCCATTTATTCCTTCCTCACTGGGTGCACACACCAGAAAAGCCTTTGTGGGGTTCTTCACGCTTCTGCATTTTGGACTCACAGTGCATGCACACTAGAGTCTCTGGCCGAGGTGGATGACAGTATGCCCCTCTGAGAGTTTGGCTGGCTGAGCCAGCTGACCTTCTGTTGGCTCTGCACACCCACTGAATGGGATATGACAATTTATTCATATGGCTCTCATTAGACTTTCCAAATGTTACTGGACTGAATAACAAACACATCCATCATTTTTACTGCGTGTTTTACAGTTGTGTTAATTTTTAATGCCATCATGTAAGAGAAGAAGACGTGTGCTGCAAATAAAAGCTTTGCTGTATAAGTTGCGCCGCCCCAAAAGGTGCAGTGAAACTAACAGAAGGATCACAGAGATGTAAATCATACACTGTCTTAAAACAAAACAAACATCTAAGAAGAGCTCTAATCAGGCAAAAACATAGGTTATCATGCCAATATAGGGGCTTTAAAGCACTTACTATGAAAGTTAAATCTTCCTCTTGATATTAAAACAAAGAAAAAGAAATGGTGGCCTAGTATATGGAACAATGTCAAAACACTCCAAACCTATACAACCCATGTTTAGCATGTCCATTGACCTCTGTTAGGTGCATTCAAATGTACTCTCCATTACTAACACACATTATTTATCTTTTAAATGACAAATACTGTCATTTTGGCACTTTCTATATTAGCGAGCCTCCTAATGCAACAGTAGTATGCTACCCTTCTGCCATCATCATCAAACATGAATTTGTCAAACAGCCTCGGTTTGGTTTACCTAAGAAAAATGCTCCCCATGCTCTGCAGTCTTAAAGGGCAGCGAGAGTTAATGTCATGCTTATGGCTCTCTGCTTTCTTCTGCATTTTTTTTTTCTGTCTCCTCTTCCATCCGTCTCATCTCTCCTCTCACCTTCAAACCGTCTCATGTGAAGAAATGCCGTTTGAAGTCCTTTTTTAATCTCACTCTGGACATTGTTGCTTTTCACAGTCTGTGTTATGATCCTATGGCTTACATCTGAAGCTGGCGTGCGGTCAAATCAAAATACGGAATTACTGCCTTCAAAACGGACACTTCTTTGGATTGACATTCATATGTAGGTGGAGATGATATAAAGAGGAATAAAAGAAGAAACTGCTCAATGAAAAGGGACTCATGGGAGGAGGTGGTGTAAAGGGACAAACAGGATACAAACATTGTGACAGAACAACAGATTGTTAGTATGAATGTTAAATGGTGGCTTGTATCACAGGCTGAATACTGAGTGCCGCCTAAAAGACAGAATGAATCACTAAGTCCATCATGTTCTTTGCTTTCATAAGATATTTTAGTGACTGTGTTGCATTGTATCAGTTGAATAGTGGATTACTTTCCTGGCTTCTTCTCGGGCTGTCAGCTCGATGCTGTTGGCTACTCATGACCCCAGAATTCTGTATTTCTGCCAGAGTGTTCTGTCTGCACAGAAAAGAAAACAGCTACAGCACTCATCACACAAAAGACAAAGAGCTCGGACTGTCAGGTGTTACAAAATCCTTTGCAAACAGAAGAATTTCTTTTTTCCTTTCAGACTTAGTGTGTCTTTTCTGGGTTAGTCTGTAATGCTGGCAGAAATCTAATCTGTCAAATGTATGGGTCATGTACTATACACACAAGGTGGAATAGTTACGCCATACAGTGTAGCATTCTTTCAGAGTAAGCAGGCAAAAAATAGTCACACTGAATATTTCCCTTTGCAGCTTGTTTGTAGCAACATTTGTTCATTTTCATGATGGACATTGACTTATCAAACTGATGAAACTATCAGAATTCCTATTAGCATCAATAATAGCTGCATTCAGTTATGATGTGACACTTCCACAGGGGGTTCAAGGTAACCTGATAGCATGTGAACTGCCAGCTGACCGTAATGGATTGTGCAAATTATTCTTTCAGTTTTACTGAATGGACCATACTGACACTGGGTTTAATTAAAAAAGTGTTACATTGGACATTTGTCATCATTTTATTCCAGTGGCATTGAGTTGTGTCCTCTTCACTGTCTGAATTTTCTTGAACCAGACATTCTCAAGAAGTCTGATGGAGGCCTTTTATGTGGCGACAGATCTGACTTAGGAAAATGCTTGGAGAAATTAAAAAATAAGTTCCCTAAACATGTTTTTCAAGCTGTCATTAACTAGAGGTTGTGTTCGTGTAAATATTCATGAAGAGCTCAATGTTTCAGAGGGAGGTTGGCTTGTTACAAATTAATTACAATTAGAATATTCACATTTGAAACATTTTGTATTGTTCTAGTCAAAATTAGGTTTTATCCAGCAATGTCAGGGATGATCTTCAGCAAACTTAGTCAGGAAGTTACTCATACCAAGAGGAGAATAAAATTGACAACGCTGTCTGGTCATGGTCTACAATATAGTCCTTATTGTTCCAGAGTAAATAGTGGTGAAGCCGGTTAAATATACAAACTGCACTGGTACAGAGTTCTGTCTGGGGAAAAATGGAGTGAAGGGCTGAAGCTAAGCAAATATGCTAGAAGGCAAAAACAATGGAAGCACAAATAAAAGCAGTGGAAGAAAGGACTACCAGTCAGGTTCGCCAGAGGCTCATCAAAGATTGCTCTTACTCTACTTGCTTAGAGGAAAATATAATGAGCAATCGGCATGGAAAGCAATGGCCAGCCTTCTGTGAGTCAAACAAACATTCTGTGATCAGGGGGAAACACCTGGGATGGTGTTTGTGTGCTGCATCAAGCAGTTACAGAGTGAGGGGCTTATCACCTCACTACAGAATAACTAGGGCGAGACCACTGCAGACCCAACTGAAATAAATGAAACTTTCTGGAAATTTTGAAGAGCTTTATTGTTCAGAAATAACCTACAACAAATTAGAATGATTTCTTAGATGGGATTTATATACCAGCTGTACCAGAAGTGCTAGGACTTGTCTAGAGGAAGACATACTGTAATTAGGAAATATCTACAGGGATTGATAGTATAAAAGTGGGAAAAGTGTGGAACCCTACAGCCCACTCAGTGTAATCTAAAAATGAAGAAATATTGCAGATACCGCTTGAAGAAATGTTTAAAAAATCCTTTCAGATTGGAATCCTCGTGCTCTTCATAAGAGGAGCCTTTATTACGCTGTTCCAAAAAGCTGGTAAACCACATAATAAATGCGAGAATCCAATCAATCTTCTAAATGCAGATGTACAAGTGCACTGTTAGAATTTAGCGAGGAAGGTTCCAGGAATACTACCAAAGATAATTGGAAAAGATCAGAATGGTTTTAGTTGTGGCAGATGAGGCTTCATCACCATGTCAGACTTCACTGGATGCTGAAAGAGCCTTAGACAGAGATGAATGGCCCTTCTCATTGGAAATTCGTATGCACTTTGACCTCAGAGGGAATTTTGCCAATGGATAAGATTGCTCTGTAAGGAACCATACACAGAAATACTGACTCATGGTAACATCTCAAAAACTATGATGAAAAAATGAGGCTGTAGCAAGGGGATCATCTGTCTCCATTGTTATTTGTCATGGTAACTGAACCACTAGCGAGTGCAGTAAGAACCCATAGTAACATTTCAGGAATAACCATTGGACAGCAGGAGCACCGTCTGGTCCTATATGCGGATGATCAGGTCATTTACTTTTTAGATCTCATTACGACATTTGGAAAGATCTCAGGCTAGAAGACAAACAAATCTCAAAACTGAATTCCATTTTTAATCCATGCATAAAGTAAACAGTCCACCCGAAGAAGCTGCTCAGTTCAAAGTTGTTGATTGTTTCACGTAATCTGGCATTCAAATTGTACCAGGTCTCGAGAATATTGTAGAAACTAGATACTAATGATGATAGAGACCAGTGATGCATGGATTCTCAAATTCATTAGATAGATGGACTTCTATACCAATGTTGTTGATAAGGAAAATAAATATCCAGGGAAAACTGCCTCTCTCGCACTCTTTAGTCCAAACTGGGGAGGGGTATAATCTCCAAGAGAGATGATTGCGAGTCCTCAGGATCATCTGTAAAGAGGTTAGAGGCATGAAGAAAGGACCTACATGGAGACATCACTGCTGAGGATAGGAAGAGGATATGTACCAAAGCACTGTCAGAAGCAATTAACACATGCTGAAAATTACTGCAGTATAATTTGCTGATAGAAATGCATATAACCCCAGAAAAGCTCAATACAATAGTGCTATACCTGATATATGTGTCAAGTAAGAAAAGTCTGTCTTTGGTATAAAAAGAAATTGTGTTTCTAAAACATATCATCCATACAAATACCACCACTACACCCAAAGCTTTTCATGCCAGATTAAGAAGGAGAAAACTATTTTTTGTAGAAATAGGTCTGTTATATGGCTAAATGGATTTCTGAATTATCTACAACTCTGCCCTGAGAAAAATAATACACATGAGTCTCGGGTGCTGCACCGCAGGTTTTGTCCAGGTGTCAAGAGATTAGTTTTTATGTTTAAACACATGGGCATTTTTGACACACATTCTGCATTAATAATGGCTAGCAGACCAGGACACAGAGCAGATGAAAGATCATAACATTCCCGTGTAATTCCTCGTCATGGTCCGTAGTATGTTTGAGTAGAGCAGGTTGTCGGTGCAAAGTGATCCACAGAGGTGATAGTATAAAATTCTGCTGTGCAGTGGATTGCCATAATGCTTGTTTCTGATTGACCATCAGGTGTCCTTTAAAACTATGAAAGGGCATCACAAACAAAGAAACAGCAATCAGTGCAAAAATATGCAGCTGCAGGTAACCACAGCATCCTTTTCAACTGAGCCAAACTATGAAGACAGTGTGAACATATTCAGGACTTTTGTGTCCTGAATATTTTAGATTTATAACAGAGGTTGTTGAAAGGGGTGTAAAATATGCATGCACAGAAATTAAATTATGGGGACACTTAAAGATATGCACTAAATACACAAAATAATGTCCTAAAAAACAGATTAAAATAAGTAGTTGAATATACTGTTCAGGGTTTTGACAGCAGCCTCGTGAAAATGTGTGAACTGTAAGTACAGCATCAAAAGTTAATTTGGAATACTTTTATTGTTGGTGAAGTCTCCGTCTCTTATCAGATTATTAGCTTCTGTCAAAAGAGTCTGAAACCCAGCACCTTTGTTGCCTTTGTTGAACTATCTCTCCAAGCACTCCCAGATAATATGATTCTTATTCAAAGCAGCTGAATTGATAATCCCATTAGATTATAGGAGGGTAAAGCTGTGCATCTTCAGTGGGGTGTCATCCCAGCTCGCTGCAGGGTTATCTCTGTCTCTGAAGACGACTGCTGAGCCCGAGCTGTGTGGCGCCCTGCTTCATATTGAATTCTGAGTTGTGAGCAGCACTCTTTTCCCACCATCTTCAACAGTGTTACATCACGCCAGGAAGCTCTCTTTGCACTTTATGCAGTGCGAGCAGGCTCCACTCAGGATGGTGATATGTGTCACCGGATCTCGATCTCTTTGATCCACAGCATGGTTTTGAGCATTTCAATGATGGAATGCTGTGGGATATCAGTGATCAAGATAAATCGTGTTGTTTTGGTGACCTTTCTTCTAATTGAAAATACACAAGAAATAAAAGTATAATAGGCAGATACATTCCTGATTCAAGACCAAATGTTACAACTTTTTGTTCCCAAGGGAATACACCTATTTAATTTCTGTGTCACCTCCACCTCCAAAACTTCACACTTTTAGCTCCACTTCCTGTAAGGGTTTGAAAATAATAAAATCACTATATTTCCCAATCTGACATTTGCAGATGTGGGCAATAATGAACAGCAGGCTCAGGGGCCTGCTACAGAAGGACTATAAACACTTGTCTTTATCCTGTGATTGTGTTCAACTTTAAGAAAAGTGTCAAACAGATTAGAAACTTTGACAGTGATCAAAAATTACAGGTCTACTTAAGAACTATCCAATTTTATGCAGTAACAATGGCATCTCAAATCCTGCCCCCATCGCTCTCCACGCTCTCCTCCTCCACCTTATTACTTCTTTTAATCACCTGTCTGGTAATGATATATGTATCATCTTTCACCAAGGCCAGATTAAAAAAAAAAAAAAAAAAAAATCACCTTGGGTATGTGTTGGTGAGAAATGTGTCACGGCTTGATGGAGCTTGAAGCTGCTCAGTTACAATGATCCACTCCGCCGGGCTGGAGGAAGCAATTGTGAACTTCAGATCAAAAACAGTGACACCGACATGCCCTTCAGCCCCCCGCAGATCTCATCAAGTCTACATTCAGTTACTCAGTAGAGGGGAGTGAAGACATTTTGGTCTAAGGTGAGAATGCGGCAGTGTGACTGCAGGGGTGTGAGTGCGTACTGAGTGAGGCTGCGTTGAAGCTCATTTGTGTGTCTGCATCGGCCCGTATATTCATGCTTGGTGGCATAAAATAATTTCCCTGTTCTCCTCAGTGATGTTTATCTGCTCCGAGAATTAGCATCAGGGGACATGGATTTACTGCTCATGTCTTTCCAGCTGAGACGTGAGATTTAAAGCTCATTGTGAGTCACGTATAAAAAGAGCTGCATGGACTGTTTACTCCAGTCTGCTCACCTCAACTTTAATTCAGATATTCATGAATCTTTCCTGAGCTGAGGCCGTGTATACTGTTGTGATTATGCATGTTATATCCCGCACAAAAGACTGGAGATTTAATCACACACAAAAAGAGGATCATACTTCAAAGACGGCGAGAGCAGCAGGGAGAGAAAGAGACTGTGAAAAATGTTCTGTCTTTTGATCTTAATGCAGTAATGTTACATGTGCATCTAATCAATAATTCCCATGTCTTTGTTTAGAACATAAAGGCTCTGCACTGTTTGATAGCTGCTAATGCACACCCACAAAAGATTCTACAAAGGCACATTGTGTTGTTAAGGAAGAGAACTAGATAGCATTAGTGGGCATCAGCTGTTGGCACATAGGGTAAGTAACTTGCCCTGAGTCACCGATGCTGATGCTCATTTGTGTGTTTCCATTAGGTACAGTGTTGTTGATTGATGTGTCCAGTCCATGAATGAAATGATTGCAGGAAAGGGTTGCACACTTCATCATTGGTGTGTGTCAGGACATTAGCCAGGATGAATGTGTGCTTCTGTAGTGACATTGCAGTTGCATTGAAGCAGCACAAACACATTGCATCATATACGAGATATACTGTGTGTATCTGCTTGTTTTAGCCATGCTAGTGGTTCTGCTCTGGGTGTGGCAATGTCTGGCTGCCAACTGCTTTGGCCCAGGCTGAAATATATCAGCTTCTGGATGTACTGCAATGATGTAAGCATATTACCTGGTAAACATCGCCATGTATGCATTGTCATTGTGAGCATATTAGCACACTGATGTTAACAGCATGGCATTGTTTGTCAGTGCCCTCCAAGATAAATTATAATCACAGTTGGAAAAATAAGTAAATTTCATGATCTGGCAGTGGACCCCAGGAAGACTAGAGAGCACTCTGTTGAAGCTAATGGAAATATGGTTAAGGTTTTGTTAGGTTTAGGTACAAAAACAATTTGGTTAGATTTAGGGAAACATTGGTGAAATTAAAAATATTACTATGTTACATTTAGGGAGACCTTTTTTGTCATGGTTATAACAGTAATAGCATGGTTAAGGTAAGGAGATGACCACGGTAAAATGAACCAACTTTGACCATACCTCAGATGTCACTAAAAACAGGAAAAGAGACAGTGATGTCTTGTGTAATGATGACAAGCATTTACACACCACATTGCTCATATTAATCAGAAACAAAAGTGTTCTTGTACCAAACCGTGCAACCTCTGAATTTTCCACTTTTATTTGGGAGATCTAAAACAAAAAGACACGCAGTTCAAAAACAATCACTCTTTCAAATACACACTTCAGGGAAAGGCACTAACCTCAACACAGGAGCAAAGTGCATTTTTTTTCTTGACATTTTGTGGATAAGCATGAGATCTAAGAGGTGGTGTTTGACTCTTTCTGCAGAGGTTAAAGCAGATAGGAAGCTATAAAACACTCTGACCACTGTGCTCTGTAGCTGTAAACATTAACAGAGAGAAGAATGAGTTTCAGTCGCACGTTACGGAGCAGTGGAGGGAGACTGCAGTAGCAAAAATTGTCAAAAGGCCTGAAGACTGTGTTGTCATTTGTTGTCACTGTAGTGAAGTCTGCATATCAGCAGTGACTTGCGCTGCTCCAATTATTCCATACTGGAGCACTCACTTCCCCAGATTCACTTAAATGCTGAACAAAATTAGAATTTTTGTCTCTCTTCACTCTAAAATGTAAACCATCCCAATGAAAGAACAAATCACAGAATAAGAAAAGAGCCTAGCGTTATAAGTGTAGAGTTTACATGAAGTGTGTGTGCTTGTGCTCTTGCATGTGTCTTGGTTCGTAATGAGGCTTTGAACCCAATAAGTGTAGCAAATTCTTTACACAGCCTGCTTTCCCCACTCTTCTGTGGTTTCAGCTTCAAAACCAAAGACTCCAAACAGTATTTCATGGAGATTTCAAACATGCATTTTTTTTAATCCTTGTGCAGTCCAGAATATATGACTCATTTGCCCTTGGCATCATTTCTTATGAAGTTTAGATTCAAAGCAATCTCAGTACATGAATTCTTGACCTGACTGACTCAACAGCGAGCCCTCTGCCTCCTTTATGTGAATGCACTGGAGGAACAAGGCCATGTTTTTTGTTTTTTTTTTTTTTCTTCCATGGACAATTCCCTGTAATGGTTCTTCACACCAAAAAGCAAAGTGAAGAGGCAGGCATGATAACTAGGTATCTCTTTCTTCAAATGTAAGAGCCAGAGCAGAATATTGAGATTTAGCCCTTATTTGGAGTTGCCAGCAGATTGTCAGTGGCTAACAGGATGCAGCTATTGCACCACTATTGATTCTGCAGAAACAGACAGGGTTGATGAAATGCTTACAAAATGCTTAAAGCTAAAAAAAAAAAAAAAAAACAGCAGCTACGGAGAGCAAGCTTGATTTGACACACTGCATGTCCAATTCTGAAAATACCATAGACCTTTTCTTCACAATAAAATCTGATCTAACAGGTTTATCTCTCACATGTCGACACAACTAAAGCACAGTGTGATTATATGGCAGTATCACTGATGCACACGTTAAACACGTATTAACAGTGAGTTACTACTTCTTGTCAATTAACACATTTGCTTTGGTGTTTTTTTTATATTATACACAGTAGGATGATTCACTCAGCAACTTGTGAAAACATGGTCTGTAGCTGATGTTATCATTGTGTTGATGGTCAAAATGCACACATGCTAAAATTCATTTGAAACTTGCTAATTACTTCCTCAGCTAGATCCTCTTCCTCCTGTCTGTCTTCTGAGATATGTGATTCTGTGAGCTGATGTTGTCTGCTTTGTTTCTTTATGGTTTGAAACACTGTAAAGCCAGTGAATACTGTGTGTTTGCTTTTATGTGTTTTTAATGTTTGCATGTATGTTGCTTGGAACTGTGTAAGTCTGCTATCTTGGCAAGGCTCCCTTGAAAAAGAGATTCTGTGATCTCAAAGGAATTATTATGGCTAAATAAAGGTTGAATAATGATAATAATAAAGAAGGATATTTCCAGATTATATCAGGTTGTCTACAGAAAGAGTCAAACTGAACTGCTTATGCTGCTACAACAGAATATTTCCTTCATTTCCCAGATCAACAACATTTAGTTGCTAATCTGAATTCCCTTATGGTCGTTCCCTTTTTTAAGCTTATGCAATTGTGAATAATTTAAGTTATATCACACACATACGCACACATATACTCCTATACTTGTGAGGACATAATGCTTAAATGCTTAACCCCAACTCTTTCCCCTACTCGCATCCCAACCTAAAACTAATTTTAACCCAACCCTTAGAACCATGTCTGAACCTTCAAACAGCTCTTTGAGGGTCTGTGCTAAAGTGAGGACCAGGCAAAATCCTCACTTTCCAAAAATGTCCTCCCTCCCTGGGTCTAAAACTCACACTGGTTCTCACAAATATAGTTGTACAAGAGTGCACACACGGACATGCCACATTGCACAGATAGAGAGAAGAGCCCTGTTTCTGTTGTACAGTACGTACCAACCAAGGTGTCCTCTCTTGAGGTTTAAACATTTAGGTCAGTAGGGTTCACTTACCATTAGGTACCTTCATATTCCCACAGCGAACAAGCCAAAGTCACTCATGTAAGGACTGCATTCCCTTAATGCATTGAAGCTTGGCGCTATGATAGAAATAGATAAGTAGATAGATAAGTATCACTGATCATTCAAATAATTCTTCATTGATGTTTAAAAATTAGTAACCAAAATAAAGATACTAAAGATAAACATACAACATATTTCAGTGTCATCATTGCACAAGAGTTCAGGCCAATGTTAATCTAGAACATTCAGTTAAAAAGCACATCTCATTCCCTAAACCTTTCTACTAGACAAGATGCTTTCCTTATTCAGTGAAATGAAATAATATTATGGCCTAATTTCTACAAATGGATTTTAAAGGGTTTCTAGAGGATTGTAATTATGGGAGTAGTTTTTTGTGTAACCCTGTGCAGGCTGTTCCATAGTTCCCCTAATTAGATCATAATGTGCTGTGGAGTCCCATGGGGCTTAAGTGATCCAAAGAGGCATCTATGCTTTGGTTTAAGATGTGATTTTTCTTTAAAGGGTCATGAGGGAAAATCCAGCCCAGTCTCTAATTCAATAATTTATTCCCTAATTGTTACAAGCCCAAGCAACAATGAGATTCCTGATCACATAATTGCTTTGTACCCTTGCTGTATCTTTTCTTTTTTCTTTTTCTTTTTTTTTTAAAGTAGGGAAAGCCCTGATGTATGAGGGTATGTTATGTCCTGTGTAAACCTGTTCTCAACATGATGGTATCATTGCCATTGCGGAATGAAATATTAGCACAGACACACACTATTTATTTAAAAGATAAGGCACATGTAGCAGTCCAATCCATCTCCAGTATCTTTCCCCACTTAACCTTTTCAGTAGTAGATATTATTTTTTGCCTGTAGTGCCATGGTTTTGAGTGAAATATCAACTATTGGATGAATGTCCACCTCATTCGATGCAGGCATTCATGTCCCTTGTTGGTGGTCAGTTTGACATTTTTGACTTTTCCTGAAATATTTTGGCAGCTAACCCTAACCCTAACCCTAACCCTTTGATACATGGATTGCTATAAAATTTGATAGATATATCAATTGTGCCTAAATGATAAACCCTAATAACTTTGATGTCTCCCAGACTTTTCCTCTGGTGGGCTAACAGTTGTGGCTTTGAGCGAAATGGCTCATTATGGGTTTTGATGAAATTTGGTACACAGAGTCATGTTCCCATTTGGGATGAATTCCAACATGTTTGGTGACTGTCTTTGTTGTTGGTGACTTTTCCTGAAGAGGTTCCATACTTTGGTTGATGTAGATATTTGCAAAACTAATGACAATCCCCTGAGCCTCAGATGTGTTTAGTGATAATTAGCAAATTAACATGCTAACACCCTAAATTGAAATGTGCATATTGATGATAAACATTATACCTGCTAAGCATCAGCATGTTAGCAGTGCCACCGTGAACATGCTAGCTAGTTGCTGTTTACCTCCAACCATTGCTGTGCCTCAGAGCCTCACAGAGCTGTAGACTCTCTTAGTCCTGCTTCATCTAGTTTTTAACTTAACCATTCCAAGACAATAGAAAGAGATACAGTAACAGGAAGAGGCAGCCAAAGAGCTGAGTAGTTGTAACCTTTGTGTCTTTTGAAGACATTTCCAGCAAGATGGTAGTCCACCAAGTTTAATTCATGGCGATTGCTCTCACCCTGGTATGGTTTCTATTTGTTTGCTTGAATGAGTAGTGTGATAGAGCAGATTGAGAGTCCTCCAACAGAAGGGAGATGTCTCTACCAAATGTAGCTGTTCTTGAAAATATTTTATACCTAACAGAAATATCTCCACATCATGTTGTAGTCTTTGTCCATACAAATGATACCAAGTCTTGATAAATGGTATGTTAAAAGAAGTTGTGTCTGCCGGTCTCCTAGCTCTGTTCTTTTATTCAGTATAGTAGGCTTGGTGGATGAAGTGCAGCACTAGCATCCTCCTGATGGCTGCTGGAATGACTACCGAGATGAGACACGGTCTATTATCATCTGATCTTAGCAAAAAAAGTGAAATTACCTGGAAAAATAGCTCAGTCATTTGATCACTTTAAATGGCTTTTATGTAGGGGAGTAAGATTGAGTATGTGCCATTATCTCTCTAAAGCAAATAAACAAGGCTGGTGTGAGAGCAGTGTACAATTTTCCAACAGCAGATTCTGGGCTGCCTGTGTTCTCATGATACTGTCTTGTCCTTTCAGATGGAAGTGCTGCTGATTGTTAATGCATTTGGTTGTCGGATCAGTCATACTCTGCACCGTATAAAACTTTCATATGGAGAACAGAGACACGCTAAAGCATAATGCTGTGGCATGGATGTGGACAGGCTCTGCTGCTGTGATGATAATGGTCGTGCTGGCTGTGTTGTAGGTTTGGCCACAGAGTCAGGAGAGGCTTCAGGAGTGGATGTGATGCTTAGAGAGGTGAAGAGAGACAGCAGGCAGGAGGCCAGGAGAGAGAGGAGGCTTTTGGGCATAGTTTAGTTTGTTTTACAACCAGTGTTTTTACACTAAACTACATGAGTAAGGCAAACGTGTCACTGGCAGACAATGTTGGATGAATGGTCACAGTAGTAGGTTATATACAGTATATATATGTGTGATCTTGTCCCTTTGAATTGGGGTTGAGAAGAAATATAAAGTTCATCTCATGATAATTTGATCATTGAAGCAATTGCTATAAAGTTCTTTTTCTTTTTAGCTATTCCAGAAACACTTGTGTGTGAATGTACACTGCAGTATACTGTGGCTCCTTGTTGTGCATGTGAACACAAACATCCATGAATCTTTTTAGTTTGCTATGTCAGTTGCCTCCAGTGTGTTTGTGGCCTTGCTGCCATGTGTCTCATCTCTGAGCTTCAGTGGCTTTCAGTGAAGCCGATTGATGTATGTCTTATAGGTAACCACAGGCTAGTTCATTTACTCTCAGGCTGCTGCTCTGTGCAAACATGCTCATAGAAGAGGAGCAGCAGACTAATTCTGTGCCTGTTTTATGCCATGCCATTTGCAGCATTACAATGTTAAGCAGTATACAAACTGTTAACCATTATTACATCATAACACCTCATGGAAAATGATAAATACTGCACAGATGGGTCATTATATACTAAATGCCTGTTAGTAGAGCTATATATAAAATACATATTTTGTCAGCACTGTGATACCTCAGTTTTCAAAACAACATACTGTAAGAAATCCAACATAGCTTCAAAGAGGCCATATCATCTGTTTCCAAGCAAGCCTTGTTATGAAATTCTAACTGAATTTAGACATGTCATGGCAGGGAAAGCGCAGGTGTAATTAAAAACACGTCCATTTAGGCGCGCCAGTCCCATGGCTCTGATATGGTGTTTTCTGGCTTACTGACAGCACTGCTTAACAAGTCAATTGAGAGAAAGAGAGCCATTGTTAAGGTTATTTGTCACACTTGCGCTTGCTATGAAAAGTCAAAATATGTGCTGTGATGCAGGCCCCCAAAGTAGAAAAGAAAACAACTAAGCATCATGCAACAAAAATGATAATTAGCATGCGACTGAGAGTAACCTACTCAGTATAGCAGGTGACTGAGTTAAATTAAAACCTTTTATCCCTAGAATATTCATATTATTTTCTACACTCTCTCATATTAATATCACATTTCATTTCTGATACAAGTTTGATTCATAGATAAGAAGTAGTCTTGCATTTAATCATTCAAAATGATCTTATCTCTACAAATAAATACAAAGTAAAAGCAGACTCGATTCTTTCTCTCAAGGAAATTTGTTGTTTCCTCAATTCAGGGACACATATTGCAGATGCATAGCTAATCAGATTAGGATTCAGGATTACAGTGTTTAAATAGACAGTGTCTTTTGCATCTCAACCCACACACTTCCACCACAAATAACAGTATTTCATTTTTTTGTATGTGGTGACACATGGACCTTTATGCAGAGGAAAAGGACGTCGCTCTCACTGTGAACCATCTGCTCATTCTAAATATTGGTTGCCTTTGGTAGGACGGCAGAAAGTCACACTCATCCATGGGGAACAAAGAGCGACACACAGCAGCATGTGAGTAATCGGAGAGACAAAAAGCCCCTCCGCACATGGAACCCGCACATTTCTGGGTTCAGTTATCCCTGCAAGATGGTGGGCTTTTTGACACGCGTCTTATCTTCACACATTTCCTGTAAGGACGCATTCAGCATTGAGTCTGTTCCCTTGTGACATGACAGCGCTGGATGGATTTCCTTTTCTATTCACTATGGGTGGCAACTCTGCTGGAGAACAGCAGCCAGTTGAAAATAAGGACACCACAGGAAAGGCATTAGGATGAAGATGAAGAGCATTTTCGATCCTCAGGCAGGCCACATAAATGATGGATTTTGAAAACTTGTTTTGCATGTGAATGCCTTTGCAACCCCAATAGTTTTCAAAGCAGCGCAGCATTGTCTCATTTCTAATGATGCATGACGGGGCATAATATTTAGGAAATCTGCGGCTTCTCCACTTTACTCAGTCCAATACCCCCAGTTAAAAAGACACAGAGAGAGAAACCAAAAGGACTTAATAAAGACTTCAGAGGTACATTTTGTCTGTTGTTTTGCTCTTATAACTTATGACTGGAGCTTATACCTGTAATGACAAAGGTCTGGCAGCAGACAGTTGGACTGACAGTCTAAGAGCAGAGAATTTTGAAAACACAGCACCAACTAAAATTACTAGACATTTCTCATTACACATCAACACTCTTCTCATCTCTTTCTATCTGTTGCGTTTGTATGAAGCAGTGTTATTATAGTCATAAAGGCAAAATGCTGGTCTTGGATGGCTTTAACTTCACTTGTCCCTTACAACAATCGAAGGGTTGTCTTCAGCATTGTCTTAATGTGAAATTTGATACTCCGTTTTAACTGGGTGATAGTCCCAAATGTGGTTTTTAATAATGTGATTACTTACGTTTAGAAATTTTCAGAGAGTTGTGTTTCTTTGGCTGTTGAAGAAGAATGACAAAAAATCTTATGACAGGTCATAGGTTTGCAAAGTCCTGAAGTAAAATTGAGAGTCACTTCATTTAAAATTGACTCCTGTTCTTGTTTGTAGATGACTTTGACATTGCATAAAACGTACACAAAAAAAAAAAAAAAGAAATCTAATAACTTCTTTTTTGACATATACTCAATAGAAAAGGATGACGGGTCTGGGGGAAAAAAATCTGAAGACAATGAAAAGAGAGGTGGAGGACATTCATTAGACAAGACATAAAAACTGTTATATTCTTTGACGGTTCAGTGCAGATTTGATGACCTTTTTACCAAACTGGAAAGTACAGAGAGGTGTACAGACAACTAGCTAACCCTGCATTTATCTGATATCTGTTTGGCTGAAGAGACTTTTGTATCATCATAAATTCCAAGAGAACATGATTGTCTGGTATCCTAAAGCATTGTCTGCACTCTGAGAAATGGTGGAAAGAAAGCTAACTAGATAAAACAGACAGATCACCACTCTACTATGTAATTGATTGGGTATTGAATGCCCCTCCTGTTTTAAAGCGCGGAAGAGTTCACGGTTGAATGATTCTCTGCATTTCCCGTTCTGAGGAGAAAATCAGGCAGCTTGAGGTATGTAGTCCTCTGGGGAAACAGAAGAGGTTCCTTATCTAAAATGGATCTGGCTATAATGGGAGGGATGAAGGAGCATTTTCCTCCTTGCCATTGCAGAGGCATGCCAAGGTCCTTTTGATGTTTTATGAAGAATAAAAGGGGATATTACTTACTTTTGGCAGATAGACCCAAAGCATCTCATAAGCCAACTTAGTTGAACAGAGGATAAAGCATTGAAGAAAGGGCTGTTTCTGAACAGAGGGAAGATGCAGACAGGGTCGCACTTTTCACTTTGATTCACTGGAGCCAAAAACAACTGGATTTGGGCTTTCTTTCAACAACCGTGAACTCAATGATGTTCATGCCGCGGAAAAGGAAATCATGGGTTCATTGTGAGCTGCAGTTTATTTCTGAAGAGGTTAATAGTTTAGTCAGAATCTTGTTCTGGCAAAGAGAGATTGTGCACACGCAATATTTGTGTGGAAGAAATGCTTCTGGCAGAATAAAACCAAAGTCTTCCCTCCAGTATGCTGTATACTGTATGTAGAATAGATAAGAAATAGTGGATTAGGATGCAGGGAGGTAATTTTCTAATTGATAGTGATGCTAATTGCTTTCGTTCCACACTCACCTGCCCTTACTGAAAGTACATACGTGTACTCTCCAGTTGTCTATTCGTTCATAGATCCCTTCCCAACACCACTTTCAGTAAGGGTGCAGATTCTTTGCTCCGAGCTAAGTCCTGAGCCACTGCAAGCATTCAAACCATGCTGGCCTGGTGCAAATGCTTTTCCACAGCGCAGCACACCAAGGTAGATTAATTAGTTTACCTTGATGATGCTTCGAAGGTCAGCTGGTTGGCATATTGTAGAGCCTGTCATCTGCACCTGTTCATCAAACAGCTGAACTTTAGAATGCATTTTTGCACAGAAAGGGGACTGTGTATGTTGCCCTCTATTTCTTCCATTGGAGTCACATTGGGAGCGATTCCTCTTCATGGCCAGTGTGGAGAGGAGGCATGAACTACACAGCCAATTACTCTTTGTACAAAAGTTAATTTCAGTGGCATAATCACGTGCTGTCACACAGCATTTATCATCTTAAACATGATGGCCCCAGATCTTAATCATTGTGTATTATAGTGTATGGTATATTAAATAAGCACTCTTTTGACCATCTTGTTGATTCATTTCTGCAGATAAGTTTAGTCTGTTATAGAGGAAAAAATGATCCCACTCACTGTGAGTACACATAAACCCGGCCAGTGAGCATTTTGTGTAGCTGTCCGTCGTTATAAGCAGTGATTGAACGTGATGCTGGCTGTGTGGAGCACTTTCCTCGGTAACTTATTGAGTGTTTTATGAACCAAAACAAAGTCAATCACTGTACCCTCAGGGATCCCTTTGTCTTCCTCTCTTTCTGCCTCTCTCGGGTTAAAAAAGCAAAGAAAACCCTATTAGACTGTCTACACAGAAGTCGAGGCCCGGCAGCACCACAGATAATCAATACTGTATGTTGATTCAACCCACTTAACTAAATGAGTGGTCTACTATAGATGGACATTATAATTAGGCTAGTTAAAAGCTTGGGACGATGTATACTGGATGGATGTTCTGCAGAGCTGTTTTTTTTTCAACTACTTTCACTCATGCAGCTGTTTTTATCCTGTGGCTATTTTCTCATCAAAGTGTCTTGAGAAAAACTTAGGGTTTAGATTGTCTGTCATGATGTGCCATGGGGAATTCAATAACTCGTATAAATCAGTGTGCTCTTAACTAATTAAGTTTGGTCTGTGTGTGAAAATGACTGCTTGGCCTTTGAGAGGACGTGAGGTCAGTGATTTACTGTGTGCAGTTTAAAAAGGACATCAAATCACCTCAGATCCCGGTCAGACGAGTGAAGCCCAACCTCAGAGCACTTAAATTCTCCATGCAATTTAATTAGGCCGCCCGGCGGTTGATTAGCACTTGAAGTCATTTTCCTACCAGCATCGCTCCATTTGCGATAGATAGATCACCGGAGAGTTCAATCTTGTGACACTTGCTCACAGTACCACAAAATGAACAACAAATTATGGTTTTAATGCTCACGGATGTTATGAAAGTCGTATTGTTGCTTAGTGGTGGGTGGCCTGTGTGATGCCTTCGAGTAGAGACAACAGTATTCTAGGTCAGATGAAACATTTGTTACTTGCTATTTCATTTTAAACTGAAGCTCAGTGTGAGCAAGGACACTTTTCTCATTTGTTATCCACCTTTCCACCTGCTGCCTTTCTCTTCCCTATTTCTTTTTTGACATCAGAGTGGAAGATATTGCTGACATGATTTAGCCATGACTTTGTTGACTGGCAGAAAATAAAAGTTGAAGAAATATGTACCAAATGTATACATAACCAAATATATACCAATCTGTCTATCTTCCTATCTATCTGATATGTATTTGTATGTGTATATATACTCACCAGCCACTTGAAAGACTGTATTTTTTCAGATTTTGTTAGGGTTAGGGTTAGGGTCAGAAAGGTAATAGTCCTACCTTATGTTTATAATTGATCGTCGTAGTGGGTGGTGGTGTTGTTGTACTGTCATGTATGTAAATAAAATGGCCAAAATATTAGAAATACCTCTGAATGCAATGCATTTCATTTCAACAGCACAGCAAACTACACTACAGATTGCCTTCATGTGCAGGTATAAAAAGAACTTTTACTGTCAAGGTGAATATCTACATTCATAGCCACGTCTCCCATTCATTTGAACATGGACGGGTGTGCAAATATTTTGAAGGATTATGGGATGGTAAGTGTCAGAATTGCACAAACATAACAACATGGTAGTCTGGTTAGCTCTGACTGTTAACTTTGTTCAGATGAGCCTTATTAGATGTTGCTGTCTTACCATGCAGATATAAAAAAAGAGGTTGGATATCTTCATTTTGAATTTGACACATCGCCTAATTAAGCATTGTATCATTAATCCACTGCATCCATGTGTCGGTTACCAATCCCTGTTTACATTGAAACTAATTGGTAGGCAAGGTATATTCAAGTGTAGAAAGTCTTGCACAGTGTCTGAGTGCTTAAT
>JBBMOE010000004.1:76078-103578 GCA_037975065.1 Chaetodon trifasciatus
GGGGGGGATAAAGAGAGAGAGAAAGCCCCACTGTTTGGAAAAGAAAGCCATCTTCTGATCAACAACATGCCACCCCCCTTAGCTAAGCAGTCTTATGAAAGAGCAGTAGTGGCCTTAACAAGCCCAACATTTTGGGCTGGATCCAAAAAACAAATCAGAGGCTATTAATACCCAAACCGAATAGAATCAAGGATAATTAGAGCAGATTACAAATTCTGTTGATTCACAATTTACAAGGAGTTGTGTTTGAATAGTAGCAATGCATGACATTTACCCTACACTTCACAGGAAGTCAGGCGATGGTTTTATAGAGCAATGAGGTCTGTGTCTGTGACCATGATGATATATGACCATGATACCTAAACCACAGGGATGGCGCATGAAAAAAAAAGCACTTTTACTGTTTAAGTTAGGATCTGATCAATAGCACCACTTTGTCATCAAAATATTAGGACTCTGAACGGTAAGCTGTTCCGTGATCACCGTCGTCCAGTGCGCTTTGTTGCTCTGATCGGGAGCTGGCATTGTGCCTAGAAGTAGAACACACACAAAGCAGTGAGCTGTTAGAGGAATATGGATTGTGTCAGAGGCAATGCCACAGAAGTCAGATGGATGATTCAAGAGCCACAGTATGTGGGCAAAGCAGTCTATAATGTGACTGATGATACTGTTGTGGTCAGGCTGTTAGTTGTATTGTGATTTTACATTTAGAATACGAAACACTTTTGTTGTGTTAGACAAGACACAAACACCGTTTTAAGGGGAAACACAAAGCAGTCAGTGCTTAGGGACACCGATCATTAATGTATGCTTGAAGTACTCTGATCGGAAATTAAAAAACAATTATTTTACATGACACAGGTGATCAGGAAACATGATGCATTTTCCTCAGATCTTTGGCCTCTAGAGAAGCTAAAGTCTTCACTGTCATTTTCACAGCGGGCTTATGAATATTTAATGAGGTTAAAATGGAACAAAACAGCCAAACCTCCTGCAGGTTTCTGCCTCAAGTGACTTCATTCTCTATTAGTTTTAGTCTTCCCCGCTGAGATACACCAGCAACACAGGGATATTTTTCCACAGTCATCTCTGAATCAGTATATCAAGCACGGTTTGTTTTTACACATAAGTGTTCCCTCTCCAAACCTTTCTGGAGGTTAGTCCTGGCAAATGGTTTGATTCATTGGTTCCACTCTGGCTAATTTCATGCTGCATTTCTGTTGAGAAACAAACATCAAGGAAATGGAGAAATAGTCAGAAAGCAGCAGATACTTTCTGCATGTCTTAGGGTTGTGGAAAGTGTTCATGGTGATCCACTTAGATCACAGCCACACACACACACACCCATTCCTCTCATTAACATGGTTGCAGCTGTGCCTAGGAATCTACTCAGGGAGATTAATGGGGATTTGACGTAATAGAACTATTTGTCCCCAACATAATTATTATCATTATTTAATCAACTGTGATTGCATTAATCACAAATGGAATAATGACCAATGAACTGCATTCCATTTCACTTTGATTTGAATGGTTATCTTTTGCCCTCTAACAACTCACTCTGAATTCTGATTGACTGGGCTTCTGCTACAAAATCAACCAGTGTTATAAAAGCAGTTTTTTTTTTTTTTTTTTTTTTTACCAAGATTACAGAATCTAACATGCGAACAACCTTGGAGCTTCCTCAGGGTAGAAAATGTGTCCTTTTTCTTTGAACAAGACACTCCCATGCAACAGTGAGAACAAATGCTATATACAGTACGTCTTGGGAACATGGACTGTGTGGGCAACTCTGAACAGCTATTTTAGTTTACGCTTTGTATGGCCAGCAGCAGAAAGGTGGGATGAAGCGTATTATACATTGGACAAGGTGATGATTAATAAATACACTGTCAGTCAGTTACATCACTTGTCATTGCTTTGAAACAGGTTCTCCAATCACATGTGATTTGCTGTGAACACAGCTCCATAAATCTGCAATTAATTGCTACATGATGGTAGAAATAAATATTAGAAAAAAGTTACTGAAGCCCGTCTGTGTGGTCATATCAGTTTGATGCATATCAGAAAAGGAGGCCATAATGCCCATGACGTATGAGCTGTAGTAACCCAACATCATGATTAACTATCAGAACACCAAGGGCTCTATTTTCGATTCCGCCGACACGGTCCGGTCCACTGCGCCGATGGGGTGTGGCGGCGTAGACTTTGGTATTTTCGTGCTCTGCGCTGCCGGCGCAACTACTCCCCGTTCTCATCTCAGTCCCACCCAGCGGCGCAACTCGGAAGGAGGGAGGGGAGAAGGCGTGGAGTGGGTTTGACATAGCCGAGTCCAATCTTCACCAATCACACCAGCTCCTCGCATGGCAAGTTTCGAGGATAACTGAGCCCGCGCAGGAAACTGTCCATCCAGCAGGAGGTCCTTAGATGGTAAATCCTCAGCCTCCTCCTCCTCCTCCTCCTCCTCCTCATCCTCCTCAAAGCAATGATGTACTCCATCTTTGTAGATAACGTTAAGCATTACAATGATAACATTTGTATTTGGAATGAAATGACGTGGGTAATAGCGGACTACGATCATCACTTACGTTTTTTCCGTGTGTCTGTCTCTCTCTGTCTCTTGAGTGCTCTGAGATAGATGCAGTATATATGCTCTGTAGGATGCCACGGCTGAGATGCTGATCAAAATATATACATTTAGGTCTGACTGTATGTGCTGACTCAGATAGTTGCATTGAATCATGGCTGTTGCTAATTATTGATTGCAGGGAAATGCCAGACACTGTGGAAACCTGCCTGTGAGGTATTGGTGACATGGACGCATGACTCCGCCAGTTTACGAAAATCCACTTGCCCAGCGGTGTGCCGCTGGTGCACAGAGTTGACCAGGTCTGGGGTGGCGAACTTTCAGCACACTTTTACGCCGCTGGCGTGGACCGAAATGGACCGAAAATCCAAATCCACCAGCTGATTATGCCGACACCTCCCCCTACTGTGCCACAACGCCCATCCTGGCGGCAGGGACAAAAATAGAGCCCCAAGTGCTAAAAGATGCATCTGGTGTGTGTGGTTATGATGGAGCAGCCAGTTGTCATTTAGATGTCATTAAGTCAGGGTAAACATGGTGGATGGCTGTGTGTAATTTCACTGCCCTCTGTAGTATTGCGCATAAGGTTTAAATGCATGTACTGGTCAGAGAATGTTTAAATATAACTGCTTATTCACATTTTAAGCATCATTCCATTGCACTGCACATTTCATCCAAGTGTTGAGTTTACTTTGTGGTAGCTGAGTGACGGAGTGAGTCTCAGCACAACATCTAAGACCAGTAAGTTTTCCACCAAAAACAACAACAAGCTTTGCACTGCCTCATTTGAATAAACCTCCCACTTGGTTTAGCCTCTCCTGCCAACTGTGCGCCATGTGCTCTGCGCTGGGCACCGAAATGCCACACAGACGGGTAAATAGAATTTCAAGGTCAAAAAAGCCTGTGGCTCTGGAGAAAGTTTGAGAAAATAACCTGGATTATATGAACATAGGTTTATGGTTGTTTAGATCAGTATCAATAAGAAAAATGGCACTAGATAGAAGCAAGTTAAGTTCATAAGCGAAGAGTCAATTCACTCAAATCACAAAACACCACAGTGTTGTTGAGTACTTTAAAGTTCCATTCAACCCCATTGCATTGAGATGGTGGCAGAAACAGCAGAGGCAAATACAGCCAAAGCTATCTGCATGATTCAGTACCGCCAGTGGGTAGTGGTTCTTCTTGAATGCAGACAGTTCATGTCCTGGTTAGCCCCTGATCATTGACTCAGTTCAGTTCACTGATGTAAGTGAAAAGTACAGGTGTGGAAGGTGCCACAGTGAAAAAAATTTTCCACCCAAAGACTAGCAGCTCTTCCCGAGAGATAATTTCACCCATATTTTTGCAACGCATACACAGCTTGATCTGTTAAGTCCCCATGGAGCTCGATCCAATAATGTTTAATGTGACCACTGCTAAATATGCACGTGAGATTTAGGCGTTCAAATGTCAGCATGTCTCTATATTAGACTGAACTTTAGATGTCACTGTGTTCACAAATGGGCAAAACTTTATTACATCTGCTCAAAAAGAAAGATTCATGTCAGTGATAACTGGAAGGCAGTACAGATGAGTAGGAGAAAATGACCCACTAAGGGCATGGAACAACAATCTATCAGCAAGAACATGCTTCTATTATTAAAACAGTTTCTATTCTCTACTTGTCATGATATCCTGAGATATAATCTGATAGAAATTCTGGTCAAAGCCCCTCTTTCAGGAGGAGCTGTATTGCTCTCTTGCATTGAATATAAAGTCTTAGCATCATGTGCTACAGTACCTGTCTCCTTGCAGCATTCTCCAATAATGTGCACACAAGCATATTGTTAAGAGAATTTGAACTGACTGCAACTAATTTTTGAGGAGAATTTGGTTCGCAAATGTGGGCGACTGCCAATTAAAACTCTCACTGCTTCTGTCTCTCCCACTGTCTCTATTGCTCTCTCTCTCTCATTTGCACCATAAAAATTGCTATTCAGACGTTGCATTGAATAATTTCCATGACCAGGGATGTGGGAGTAGAAAGCCTCCACTGGCCTCCCTCACACTATCTCAGAGCTTGGCATAAATATTTATGAAGGTATTTGAATAATGGGAATTGAAATGACAAAACATCATTTTGAGAGCAGACACGTAGAAATAGCAGGAAGGTGAGGAATGGGGAAACAGCAGCGGTGGAAGAATCTTCCTGACTTGGAATGTGAGTCCTCTTGGGGTCGAGTCTTTGAGACAAGTGAGATGTGGACCCCACAATGGAGGTGCAAATAAATAATGACAGTGTTTATCACAATTTGTTCTCTCAGAGAGGTTGTGGGTATTATGTGAATATATTATCTCTATGACATGGATATACAGATATGAGGGTTATCTACAGTAATTAGACTGATGTCACACAGTCCATCTGCAGAGTGGTGTGTCATACCGCTCTCTGAAGTATGTCACTGCAACAAAAGAGGCTGTAGCGTATGAAACAACTGTCGACAAAGGGGAAAAAAAAGCTATTGGTAAAAGGGAGTATAAAAGTGACAGTCTCATGGGAATAGAGAAGAAAAAATGAGATTAGGTGCAAGTAGAAAGGTGAGTCTTGCTCTCAGGGTGAAGACGACACAGTAGATGAAAAAAAGACAAGCACTGGGGGAGTGAGGTGCGGACGGCATCTCTCAAGAGGGAAAATGTGAGAAGAGAAAGATATGTGTGGTCTTGCTATGTGTCACTGCTGTCATCTGTAGCTGTGCAGGTGACAAGGCTGCCTTGATGCCTCCCGCAGGGAAAGACACCTCATGCTCCAGGAACAAGACATACAATCTTTCAGCTGGGATAATAGTTCCAAGCTTTCAGATGTGTGAAACTGCCTGAACTCTGCTTCACAAAAATACTGTAGATTTAATGATAAAATCTCCTAATAAAGCAATTTGAATTTTTTATTGCATGCTTGCTGAGTAAGTAGCTAATGAACACTGACTTATAGATCATGCTCAATGTTATTTTAAAGTTGTTACAGGTAGCATATTGAAAGGATTCATTTAAAGTAGTTCTACAAATGATTATTACATTGGCCACATATAACTGACAAGAATGCTGTGAGCAGGACAGTAGGGATAGGACCCAAATGCAGATGATGGAGGCAAAGCTGGTACAGATCAATGATTTCTTCACAAAAATAAGATTCTAGGCCTGCAGACCGATGAGACAGCCAGCTACAGGTAACAGGGAGCAAGAGACTTCAGGTAAGCGGCCTGGGGCCTGGACAGGAGCTGGGCATGAGACTTCAGGTGGGTGACCTGGCGGCGTGGCAGAGGTCAAGCAGGGATGGCAGGGCTGTATGCTGGAGCAGCACTGGAAGACCCCCTGCATGCTGGTGACGTAGGCAGAGCAGCCTTGGAGGACAGGCAGAAGAACAAACTGACGGATGGAGCTGCTCTAGAGGACGGGTAGGAGGATGGCCAAACGAGTGAAACCACACTGAAGGAAGACCTGGAGGCTGGTGATGTAGAGGGAACCATCCTAGAGGCTGTTGACATAGGCACAACTGCTATGATGGGCCAGCAACATAGGTGGGACAGCTCTGAAGGCCAGCAACCAGGGTGGAGATCAGGACTGGAGTCCAGGAGCAGGAGTGTGGGACTGGAGACCAGCGGCTGGACATCTGAGTGGGGAAGACAGTGACAGGGGAGTGGGACTGGAGGGTGGTGGAACGGAGACTAGTAGGTGAGCTGATGGTGCCAGGGAAACAGGAAGCTATTGAAATACAGCCACAGGAGACTGTAACAGAAACTGAGGATCTTTATAACACAGGAACTGTTGACTGCCGCAGCTCAGGAACTGGTAACAGCTGAAGTTCAGGTTCAGTGGATTGCTGCAGCACAGGAACAGGAGGCAGGTGTTAGAATCTCTTCTTAGGATATCACCACTGGCTACATGACTGATTTTTCCCATGTATGTCATGTGCTAAATCAACTCCATGATAACTCACTAGCTGAGCCCTGCCATTCATTTCTAATGCGCTTGATACGTTTTTGTTTTTTTTGTTTGTGTGCAGATTAAATGCAAATTGTTTGCATGTGAGATGTTGTATCAGTATCTGTGGGTGTGTAAGAGACCAAAAAAGAATTAAAAAAACCATAAAAATAAAAAAAAGTTTAAGCAGTTAGTGTGTAATCGCTGAAACCGTTTGAAAAGTTAGTTTTCAGTTTATGCCCCGTAGGCAGACTTCTCAGTTATGTTTTATTTTTTCACTGAGCACTGAAAATATAAAAATTGTAGTGAAGAATAACAGGTGAAAACTGCTGAACTGTCAGTGGGTGTCTAAGTCATGGAAGCATTTGAAGTGTCAGCTGATGAGTAAGCACTGAAAACTGAAATGCTAGTTGAAAACAATGATAGCGGCCTGAAGCTGAAGTGCCAGAGGTACTTGAAGTGTTTGCACAATAAATGCTTGAATTGTCAGTACGTAAGCAGTGACTGCAGTTCAAGTGGACCTTGCGTTAAGATTTTTTAACTGAGAAAATAGTGTCAGTCATATTTTGTTGTACCAATACTTTATAGTCATGTAGCTTTGCTGATATGATATTATTTTTCTCTGTTTTGCATATTCTGATTACTGATTTATATTGTCACAGTTACTACATCTCTATGAATCATCATTTCGGTACCAAGGCTTACTCCTTAGCTCCATTCTGTAATTGTAAACCTATAGTAAATGATAGCAGCATTGCATAGCACTTTGTTCATTTTAGACCAGCTGTAAAATGAATGAAGTATTTTTCTATTTGGAACAGAATAAGCAGAAGCAGACTGTAAAAAGGACCAAAGCTCCCCCAGAGCAACTAAATAAGTAAGGATTCAGTTTAGCATTCTGTCACCTCAACAGGAATCAGTCACGCTTCATCTTTGTGATGCAAAAAAAAAAGCACAAAACCAAAACAAAACATACACTTAGAACTCAATGCGATGTGCATAATGAGTTATTTACATCCCATCAGATTGACCGCAGTGTTATTCATGGAAACTATGTCCTTGTGCCAATCTTCTGAAAAGAGCTTAATCTATTTTCCTTATCACTCAGAGCAGAAAACAATGAGTCAAGAGGAAGAAAAGAGCTGAGTGAATGGAGGATGGGGGCGAAAAAAAAAACCATAACAGATAGTAGTGGAAATTGATTTTGAACAAGTGCTTTTATTCGACAAAAGCCTGGCATCTGAGGAGAAAATGGTCTGCCTGAATAAGTACTGTGGCGGAAATGTGGTTTAAACCCGACGAAAGAATGCCGGGGGGAGGTAAACAGAGACAATGGGTTGGGAAAGGTAGATAAAGAGTGATTAAAGAAAATGAGGAAAGAGGCTAAAGGCAAGCAGGAAAAACAACCTGAAAAGTGAGAGTGAAAGAGGGGAGAGGAACGGAGATGTCTGAGAGAAAATGTGGCTGGGACAAGAAGGGGAACAATGAGTCGCTGTGCTTTGACTTTAAATCGCCACAAACAGGCTCACTGATAAATTCAAGATGACTCTCTTCTATTCTTAACATCCTTAGTCATCACAGCAAAGTGCTATTAAGTGATGGTGGGCGAAGCAGAGGTTCAGAGGCAGGGGCTGATTCTCTGACTCTCATTTGGTGATCAGCATTTTTAACAGTTAAATGCTCCGAGGCAAGACAATTCACTGCCATGTGTCTGAATTCAGAACATTTTTTCTGAGTTATTGTTTAAGATTGCAGTGCATTATAATGTATTACACACCTGTGTGTTCTTAATGGAAGTTCTAAAATACTGCAAGGCCAGCTCACTGATGCATTTTTTGCAGAGCATTACAGTTTTAATCAATAGCTGTAGACCACCTTTGATAGAGCTGAGGAAGGCAATGGTTCCCTCAGTCGACAAAAACTACCCCTCTCACTGTACCCGAGCTGTCTCATGGTATTCATGATGAAAATTAGATCCATTATTGCATGCAGATAATTCACAGACTGAAGTGTAAATATAATATCGGGGAATACATTTATGATAGCTTAAGAACCATATATTCCCAAGATGAAAAGAGCAGGTTTTATCAAAATGGCTCATAAAGCAAGAAAAGACTGGAGGGAAGCCGTGCCACAGGATATTTGCAGAGCTGTCTCTATTGGAAGGGTTGATACTGGTCCAGCAACACTGATAGCAGAGGATGGCGAGGTCCCATGCTCATAGTAAGTACATGAGTCTGACAGCTGGATGTTGTCAATTTTATTTGGGGGTTAATTATCTGTGCGTTTGTCACTTTGAGTGGATCATTTGATCCATTGTTAATATGGAAATATTGATTACCAGCCACTACTGCATATACCACTAGTTACGACAGCTTTAGCCTCTAAGGTAATTTAATTCTGTCACATGAATGGTCCCACAGTGCTTCTTTTGCCAAGCAAAGCATTATGGGAACAGCTAAAAGCGTCTACAGTTAGCATGGCACAGTCGTGAATTCATCTCATCTCATTAGTCCATCTTTCTTCCCCTGCCAACTTTATTTTTGTACATGCTACCTTTTATATGGTGAGCTGACAATGACAGACTGACTGGGCTATGTATAGCCTACTGCAAACTGCGACTGAGTCCCATTAAATTAATGAAGATATTCTTTTCCAATTCTTCCTTTGTACCTTACTCTCAAAGAATTTACACCACAAAACCTTTTACAGATTGGCATTTAAGGCCTCCAAGCTTCATCATCTATGGCACATGGACTCACCAGATCTGCATTAAAATGTTATGTTCACTGTCACTCTGCCATTTTAAGGTTTTCACAGACAGGCAGCTTGGAGGTGGAAGTTGCTCAGAGCAGTGACTCATGCCACTTTAAACAATGACTCTATCCCAGCTCTGTACATTTGTATAACTGTGTAAAATACATAAAGGAAGTACCATGTTAAGACGTGACCAATGATGTAACAGCTTTTCCTGAATTTTTTATGAACTTCTTGCAAATTGCCTATCACTCAGTGTCTATAAGTGGGAGGGAAGCACTGTGACATTGTGGTCGGTGTATTAAATGAGGGTGGAGAGCGATGGAGAAGGGAAGCATGCATCAGGTTATTGTCTTTCTCTGCAGGCTGGCAAAGGACCTTGTTAGCCATTCCTCTTCTGCTTTAGTTGTCATCTTCCATTTGGCTTTCACCTTGGAAGACCGACATCTTTTTTCAGTCTGCCAACATTTTCTACATTGGCTCACTAAAGAGGCCTCACTTGAATATCAATTTTCTATGTCCTTTATCTCTCTCTCTCTCTCTGTCTGTCTTTCTCTGTCGTCCAACTGTCTCTCTCTCTCTCTCCTCCCTTTTCTGGTTTCAAGGAGGTAATAATACCAGCAATTACTCGTCTTATTGCAATTTATTAAAACGGCAGTAAATCACAGGAGGATTTTATGTCTCTCTGTTGTTCACATAATTTACTTTGCCACTTAATGTATCCTTGAGGAGAGGGGGTACAATATGCATGGCCATGCACTTCACCTAATGTGTGTGCATTGTCCTATAATTATTTACCAAATTACTCTTTGAGAAGAGCCAATCCTTGAACCAGTTCTATGAACTCCATTTACCCACAAAGAGAACCAATTTTGTTTTCTTTTTTTCACACAGGAAGTTATTAACTGTGCAGATGCACAAATACACAGTATGTGTTCACTGTCAGGATGATCTCTCTCTACTTAGACAGTGGAGGTAATGGAAGTATTTGAGAAGTAGGTGTGGTCACAATCAGCAACAACAAAACTGCATAGAGCTCCACACAGACCAGCAATCCACTCAAATGACATGGAGCCCTTTGAATTAATGTTAATGTCAAAAACATTGCATAATGGAGTTTCAAGAAACTCAATCTTCAGTTGACTAGATCTTGATTTTTCATTTTCATTTAATGTTCACTATGCATGTGCATTAACATTCCTAAGAAGTCTGAAGGGTGTGTTTTATTGTTAGTCGGATTATTTTTAAGTCACAGTTGCAGCTAAATATATAAAAAGAGCAATATTGCTGATATTTTCCAATCATATAAATTAGGATGTGCACCGGTATCTGTGGGTCGCACAGAAGAAGCTTTGATATAAATAATGCTTTACAATCTCAATGCTACATCTACTTGCCTCCATGTCAAAGGACATTTGAACAAAATGTGGCAGACACATTTTTAACTCATGCTGTCAGTGACTCAACTGCGGGATATTCTTTCAGATGGTTTTCAGTTAACCAGCGATTATGCAAAAAGTCACATATTTGTTCTTTTGAAGGAGCCATATTTTTGCTCCTGCTTTCATTGTTTTCTGACCAGTTTCCTTGGAAACCACACATTTCCAAGTCAACACATTGTTTAATAACCAAATATAGCAGCACAAATGCCAGCAAAGGCGAGCAAACTATGAGCAGCTAATACAATAAAACCCCACTGAGACGAAACATCCTCTGACAAATGTATACAGTATGTAGATTTCTTGTGAAGGAGAATGTGTTTGCTCATTAATCGTAGATTAGCAGCTTTGCACTTTGTTTGAGGTCTCACCAGGAATACCATTTGGTGGTAATTTGTATGAGTAATAAAAAGAAATGCCAGACAGTGTACAGTGCACACAACATAGACCTGCCAAGAACACTGTAGATAGATTTAAAACACACCATATAAATTATTTCAAAATGTGAACGTGCATATTAACATGCTTCAGTGCAGAAAGGCATGGCACTGTTTCAAGTTGAAGCTGCCAGTCAAGGCAGCCACATTATTCCCGGTGGGTTGCATCAGATCAAGCATCAAACAGAGAGACATGGGCCTCTTGTGCTACTTCATGGTGAAATGCAGCTCTGTCTGGCTCTATACCTGCAGGCTGATGAAACAGCCGCACCTCAAATCCCTCTTATCTGCCGGATATGTAACATTATATAGCAGGGTATTTGTCACAAGCATGTGTCATTCACAGGTCACTATATAAAACTTGTCTAAGCAGCAATAAATCACCAAGGTAGCACTCAGAGAGCAATTGTATGTGCCCGTTTTAATCAAGCATGTGGTTATATATTAGAAATCCTTGATCAGATTGATTTGGCAGGGTGTCGGTACAGAGGTACAGTAACTCATTAGTGGAACGTAAGGAAAAGATGGTTTCTACGGAAAGTCTGCGTGTATTAGTGGAGATGGTCATTTGAGTTCACAGCTGGTTTACACTCAGCAGTGGTATAACACTGGGGCCAGTGAAGCTTATATAAGGTGGCTTGAGTTAATAATTTAGTCACTGCTCCTTCTACATTCTGGTGAGCTTCTGAAAACCAATTTCCCATTAAATGTCAAGTCATCCAGATCCAGAGATTTTTCAAGATCAGGTCCAGTCGCAGCGCATGTTTACTGAAGTCAGATAATTAGTGCTACTGCTAATGTGCTATGCTACTACAATTCACAAATGTGCTAAATTTCACAGCAACCCATCCAAACGTCCTTGAGATATCTCCGTCTGGACCAGCATGCTGGACTGACCGAATAACAGACCAACATTGCCTTTCCTAAAGCCGTGCATCTGGCATGGCTGAAAATCACCATTACAGCTCACACAGGCCATGTCAGCTTACTATGAAGTCTTTCCAAAATTTAAGTCAATCACAAGGCCTGCTATTATCTACTTTAACCTTGTCTTGCAATTTCATGCTTCAGCTAAATCTAAATTAAAGTCCAGACTTCGGTTACTTTGTGAAGCTAATATACTTTTTGTAATTGGCGGTTAAAGGTTGGAATCGTGCCAAATTCAAAAGGAGCGTACATCTTTCTCTGTAAAAGTCCCCCTGCTTTACCAAGTACAACTTACTGCAGCGTACTTATCTTCCATGACCCTTAACCTTTATCTCAACTCCCTCCTGCTTTGGCTGGCAGCCTCCTTTCATTTCGACACATTGAAAGCCCTCTACCTCGTTAATGATGTGTAATTATCTTGGAGTGTGTGTGAGGTGAAAGCTGATTTCTCTGTGTCAGGGCTGTTGACAGGCTTGACATAAGTTTAGCAGTCCAGGGCCGACCGTCTGTCATCCCAGCGAAAGCCTCTGGGTCAACATTCGGTCCATGGGGGACACTCAGTGACAGAGTTCAGGAGGTAAAATGACTTTGTGGCTTTTTCCCTCCTTACATTCTCCAAAGGAAATCAGCCACAATGCTCTCTAAATGCAAATTGGAGGCTGGCTTTTATGCACTGCACTGACCGAACATTGGCACTCCACTGTGAGGCTGGCTGGGTGGGTGGACACTGTTGAAAGTGCGGGTTCTGGGTGAATGTCACCAACTCTTGTAGGTCCTCAATCATCCTCTGCATTGAACAGCACTTACAGCAGAATGGATGTCCTTGTCTTAAGTACAAGACTGGAATCAGTATTTCTTAGAAGATATACACTGTATGGCTACATTTCTAAAGAGAAATGTTCTCTCTGTACTTGTGTTTTATACAGAAAGACTGTTGGCTTGTTAGAGTAATTGGTGCCACTATTGATCAGCTCCACAATAAATCGGCAATTAAACATCATAGAAAGGTGCTTTTTTCACTTTTTTTCTTTGATTTCTGTCTCTTTGAATTAAAAACTGACATCTCTCACCTTTCCTTATTTATTGGCCACACTGCTGTGATTAACTGAATACAAAGCAGAGAATGAGTAAATGGCTCTGAAGTGAGCTGATGAGCAGATCAACGTATCTCTGCCAGTCTAACAGCTCTGTCTGTGTCAGATGAACCATTGCCTGGAAGTGATAAAAGAATATATGGAGTATGAACTGTGAAATTAATGCTTTGTCTGCCATTTTCCCTGTGCACTGAGCTAAAAAATTATATAAAATTACTCATATATCAGGCTCAGTTCAGATTATTGAGATTCACCAATTTCCTCACTGTGCCAGTGTCATTATATGAACTTAGGTGGAGCTAAATTATATCCTTATCTTTTCCTTATTACTTTACAATGCTCTTAGATACAGATCAGTAGCCATGATGAGATTAGATTTTTCTCCATCTCCTGAAGGATTCTCAGGCCTTTGAAAACCCACCGCTTCCTTTAGGTGTCTATCTGTGGACTGCCAAGATGAAACATAAACACACAGACACGGTTAGACATAGACACAGACTACAATGCCATAAGATGTCCCAGGGAACAGGCTCTTCACTGATTGAAGCGAGCAATTATTAGATATATGTATATATTGGTTAGCGTTCAGTGTTTAAACTGAGTAGAGTGGGAAAGGTTTCTGTGGCAGTTCTTTACATTCTATTCTGTCTTTGAATGTTGAAGTGCGATGTGCGACAATCAGTATTGGAGCTCACGCTTTACAAAAGTAAAATGTTACAGCAATATATTACTTCAAGTCATACTCCTCTCACTGCAGCACATACCCAACACACGCTTTTAATCACGGTGATGTATTTCTTTACTGCTACACTGCTCTGCTCATTCTTCCACTGCCGCACGACAAACGTCAAACATTAATGCTGCATATTCTACATTTACCTAATTGTGTATTCCATGTAAGCTGGCTGATCGAACTACAGATAATTTACAGCATCTAGAGTAACTCCAAATAGACTGTGTAATCTTGGTCTCATGTTTGTTTCATTCTTTTCTCTTTTCTCTCTTATAGGTAAGTGGTGCCAGTGACCTCCACCAGGACAGAGAGAAAGAAAACAAGGAAGAGAGAATGAATAAACAGCCACTATCTCCGGTGCCATTCATAGCTCTGTGGGTTTGCTGCTTTTCCTCCATATTCAGTGGAAAGAAACAGAAAGGCCATCGGGTCATGATAAACAGCTAATGGGAATCTGATTGGGAAGAAAAAAAGAATGCACACTTCAGTGTCAAAATTTCTAAAAGGGGTTGGTTAAGGCATCCCTGCAATGTTCATTTGGCAGAAAGTCCAATGTATATTATATATGCACAAGAGTCACAAGTACATATACAGACAGCAGCAGCAGCATACACATATATATATATATATAGAGAGAGAGAGAGAGGAGACTTTTGTGTAACAACAAAACCAGCAGAGCTTGTGTTGCAGTATGGACTGTGTAGATGACATTACATATGTCTATGTGAGACGATGCAAAATGCAATGTAAAAGTTTTCCACATCCAACCTTTTACTGTGGTTGTTTAATTGGCTTCAAATGAAGCTTAATGCTCACACAGTTTCTCTGTCTGCCATAGTTGTGGAGCATGCAAAATAAACAACATAGCATGCCTCATCACCTGAACTTGATGCATCTTTGGATTGCATTATGTTTTACAGCAGTCAAGACAATGATGGTGTCGTACCGAGAACCTGAAGCCGAGCCAGTCAGAGGCGGTTCCTGTGACAACCCAAAACTGAGCTCTGCCCAGACATTTGAAAATAAAATAAGAACATTTTCGAATGAAGAACATTTTCTAGTTCCTAGTTTTTATGTTGCTGCAGTCAGATTTGAACCAAATGTCCCTCGCTGTTGAGACCGAGGCAAATGAACCTGGTCTTCTGTCAGTGCCTGCCATCTGCCATATTTTGCCCAATAAGTCCAAAAATGTAAAGCCTAATGTCATTTTGTCTTTTCGTTGTGAGGACTTGAAATTGTGTGAAAGTACCACTTTCTGGAACTGCGTGATGACGCACATGACTATTCAAGTTGAAAACTGCAGTTACGTGCAATCAGTTGTCGCTCCAAAACACACCAGACTGCAAATTATGCAAAGTGAAAGGATCATTGAACACGTGTGTGTAGGTGTACTCGATGTGTGTGAACCTTGTAAAAGCTTGAGACGTGTCCCTTTGCCTTTTAACCATCATGTACATGACCAAACCCATCTTATGTCCTTGAGTTTGTATTTAGCTCTGTGATTGATTTTATATACGTTTGTATTTTGGAACATAAACATAAAACATAATTTCAGTTCTTCTTTTAAAGTCCCCAAATGTATTGACCATCATTTGGTCCAGTATGTGAGTGATTTTTAATGCCATTGGGTCCTCTTCCATCGCACAAGGTAATTGGTTCCTCAGGATTGTTAACTGTCACAATTGATGCTCGATTGGACTGCATCTCTTTGTCAGAGCGAGGTGAAGAGGCCTGTGAAGTGCCTCTGTGTTCCCATCAGCCCATAATAAGTCCTCTCACATTCACTAAAATCTCCACAGGGAACTTTTTCAAGGACGCACATGCAAGTGGACTCGAGCACTCAGCCTGTTGACTTGTTAAGTTCAGAGAGGTTTCAGACCTTCAACTCAATTGTTGACACTCTTCTTCACCTGTTGTGCAGTTATCACTGTCTGTTATTAAAAACTTCAGCTTCAGTAAATAGATCCCTAACCTCCAACACTTTTTTTTATGAAGAGTCAGTGACAGGTAAGCAGTGGGGAGAAGTCAATCATTGGCATGGTTGCTTTCACAGCTATGTAACCATTAATGTGTTATGCCTGACACTTGGCTTTTCAGCAAGGTGATGAAAATAGCAGAAAGTGCTGATATTGAATCCTTTGAAGCGCAACCATGCTGCCTTTAAAAGACACTTATCTCTCAGACTGCTTGGTACACCTGTGACCTTGCATGAAAATTTACTGCAGCCTGTGCTTTTAGTGTAATTTTCACACACGACAAAATTCTAAAGGAGCTGAAGCACTGGGAACTGAAACCCTGAACTCTAAAATAAGATACCACTGCTGTTTGCATATCATAAATTATTCTTTATATTACACACTTCATATCACATGCATGTGCATTATTAGTCTCATTTTACACCACATCTGTGCGACATGATGTGACTTTGTCTTCCAGATCGAGTTCATTATTTCATTCCGAAGCGTCGTCATACATTCAAAAGTCTATTTTTAATACTGTCAATTGGATGACAGGTAATATTCTAATGCTCCTCTATGATCCTCAGATCTTGATATGTAAATGAACAATCAGATATAATTATGGAAACTGACTTTCAAATGACATTTAATATGTTTTGACCAAATGGGAGCATTTCAAATTTCTGACAGCAGTAAATTAAGATTGAGGGATGCAAGCACAAACATCCCGTTTCCAAAGTTTCTGTCATGTTTTTTTTTTTTTTAGTTTATTAATACAGATACTGACTTTCTGTTTTGATTTGAATGAAAGTTATTTATCTGACAAATGATGATGAGCAGCCGCCATCAGCAGTGACTCTTAATACCCATCTAGACAGCACAGTTGGTTGATTATTGACAGCAGCTTGTCAGATAATATACACATCAGTGAATCATATTAAATAGCAAACCAGTCAAATGCGGCAAATCACCACATCGTTAGAAATTAAATGGAATATGTTTATCAAGATGGAAGTCACTCATAATTTCCTCAAACAGCTTATTATTTTCTGCATCTAATAGCAGGTTGCATATCAGTCTTCCCAAATTCACGTGAGTATTAATAATACTGTCAGTAGTTCCAAATCTCTGCCCCGGTCCTTAATACCCGTATGTGTTTCTTTGACGATGTCTTGCCTGTCGTAGAACAGTGACCGGACCTGCTGGTTCTGTTTTTTTGCCCACTACATGAAGGGACAGGCATCAGTGTGAAGAACTGCTGCCCCTCTGTAAACTTTATTAGGGGCGAGTCAGGCTGACCAGTAACTCATAGTTTGCAGGTTGTATTCACAGTGCTGACTACAGCACCTCTGTTCATTTGAGGGCCTTGTCACAGTCTTTGTTCCATCAACATGAAACAATCTACCCCATCTACTCTGCGTGTGTGTGTATTATGGCCATACTGTAAATGAATCACATTTTATTTGTCTGTTTTCACTCCATCAACTTCACTTTTGTACATTCTCCCATTGATACTCTGAGCTGACACTGGCAGGTAGCCACTGTGTGCGTGCTGTGCATAAGTTGTGACTTTATTGATTTAATGGTTTGGAAACCAAATACAATAATTAGTTGATCAATTGATGAGTCAATCAACCAGAAATGAATCAACAATTATTTGGATAATGGATTTATTTTGTCATATTTCAGGTAGAATTGTTTTAAATCAAATACCTTTCAGTTTTGCACTGTTGAGTAGACAGGACAAGGCATTCGAGGACCTCACATCTGGCTCTGAGAAATAGGTATTTTTCTATTTCATCAAGAATTAAAAAAGAAAAAAAATGTTAGTTTCATCTTGAATATTAACATTGGGGCAAATACTGTACGATAGAGCTGTGATGTATTAATCTGCCTGTGTTAATGTTGGTGGATTCAGTATCTGTGATTTAGTTGTAAAAGGCCAAGACTGTGTATTTATCCAATTAACTTAACAGTGTGAAGCAAGCCACTTGACCTTAAATAGTGTATTCTTGTTTCTTAGAAACAATACTCAAGCTATCAAGCAGCACTGCATAAAAATATACGTAGTGTGACCAGACTGTGGTTATGCTTGTTGTTGATGAACATTCAGCTCTGGTACTCAGAGGCCCCACAGCCAAGCTCTTTTCATCTGGTTTGAGAAGACAAGTTTTTGCTCTGTTCATTCTTTTCTGAAGATCATATAATGCACCTTCAAAGGAAATCTACAAGAGTAACAGCTGTGACGTGTTGCCAATAAGAAATAAGTGAAAGTTAAGATACTATTCACTGCATTAAAGACACATCTTTGTGGTGAACTTTGTCTTGTCAAAATAACCCTCAGGTTTTGCTTTCATCGTTTTCGTCAAACATATACTGAGGTTCTGTTTTTTATGTAGCTTTGGTTGATTTCAGTTTCATTCAGGACACTGACTTGGAGCAGCTTATTTTGTTGGTGTGGGTCGCAATTGCAGGGAAGCTGATGTTCCAATTATCTGATGTGGTCAGTTATTTTATTGGCACTGTCCTCCATTTTTGTTTCTTTTCAATTCAATACAGTTCAAAGGTGGGATGAGTCAGTCTGGAGAAAGATTGATGATATTCACTGAATTTGAAATTCAAATCTCCTTATGGACCATTGGCTGTCTGTTTTGTGCGCACGCTGAAAAAGAAATCCAGTTTTTACACACAGCCCTGGCTCTATAAATTGAAAACAAAAGACGTTGCTTGGACCAAACCACACAACACTATTCCAGATAGTGGGCAAGAGGGATGGTAAATGTTGCTAAATGTAACAGTGTAATCGCATTGTAAAGATGGAGCAATAGAAATATCCATCATTCTCCAGAATGACTCACCCCACTTTTAATTGTTAATATAGTTGTCTTTCCAGTCAGGATGGATTAACTATAATGGACATAGAACTCATTTCCAGTAGTACATACACAGTAGAATATGTTGGACTCATTAAAGGCTCAGAGTTACTGTCTATTATAGTAATGATTTACTATTTATTGCAGAACAAAGATGGTCCAGATTGGGATAATCACCTCATAGCACAAGATATAGCTACATCAGACCCTGTGTGCCTGACTTTTAAAGAGGAAGACAAATATACAGGAAATATAAGCCTAGCGCTTTCACTCCGTTTTGCATATACAGTATGTGTCATTTGCATACCGCATCATGTGGATTTTTAAAGCTTGGCTAAGATCTCCTCCTAAGTGCCCGTGACAGCTGAAATGAGATTTACAGTACATTAGACTTCAAAGCTAGCTAGCTTGAGTTCTACTCAAATGTTGCAGGAGACATAAAGCATCTCAAGAGAGAAAGTGATCTCTCTCTCTCTGTGAGGCTTTCATAACTCCCAAAAAAATATTCACCTAACACCTTACAACTTACACCGTAGTGTCCTGCTTTAATACTTCCTCAGCATGTGCAGTCTAAAGTACTGAAATCAGTGCCTTACCAACAATTAAAGCTTAGTGTAATAGTTTGATTTTCATAATATTATTAGCATAGAAACATGATATATTGTTTGCTTATGGCTGCACACCTGTCAGTCATATCTGTCTAGTGTTCTAGTGTTCACCAGTGAGAAGTATTTCTTTTTTCCCACTGTGTTCCTCCATCATGACGTTGTTGACTTCAGTCCAGCTACCTTTACTGGAGCAGAGCTGTTTTTCTCCCGTGTGTCTCACACCTGTCTGATCCTATTAGATCACAACACGTTGGCTGAGCTGATCAACACTGTAGTCCAGCAGATGGTGAGCTGATGACCATTCATAATGGAGAAAATGAACATTAAATCACCTGATAATAGGAACTTGATTGGCTTTTACCTCTATCAGGAGAACCTAGTCTGCGAGTCTGGACGTATGTGCTTTGCCTTGAATATGGCAGATTCAGATGAATGTCTTGTCGGCCAGAAGCCTGCAGTCCTCAGTCTGAATGAAGACCACATCCTCACATGATGTGAACTCTGTGACTCTGTGAAGTCAGTGTTTGTCCTCTTGGTAAAGTAGAGGGATGATGTGTGTCCCCTCAGTGTCCAGTCCTTGGTCCTGTCCTCTCATATCGTTCCATGTTTTCTATAACTGATCCAAAGCTGGACAGCTGTCCTCCCTCTCAGCCTGTCTTCTGTCAGAGCCAGAGGGCTGGAGCTGCTCCCTTGTGTCGTGTCAATGGTTGGACCTCAGCTCTGTCTGTCTCTTCTCCTCCAGACTCTACAGACAGAGCAGCCACACAGAGACTGACCTCCATCTTCTGTCCTTGAAACCAGGACAAAACTTCACATCTTTGTCACTGTCCTGCTGTCTGCTTTGACTGATTACAGAGCTTTAAATAGGATCCATCACAGCAGTTATCATAACTGCGATCAGTTTAAAACATTTCATGTATGTAACGCTTACAGATGTTGATTGTGTTTCCACATCCTAATCAAAACAATGCATCATTATTACTTCATTATTACTCTGTGTGCAGATGGTTTATTATGTTTAATCAAATTGCTTAAATTAATGCTTTTTGTCACACTGCCTGGTAATTTATCTTGAGGATAACCTTCTTTACTAATCTCCCTTATTTTCTCCTACCACCTGCTCTTTATTCCCTAATTGCAATGAACAGTGGTAGATGTTTTCCTCTGGATACTGTAGTAATTAAACTGCTGGAAACTTTGAAACCTCTTTGTCTGTCTGATGCTGCAAAAGCATTTCAACTCAACTAGTTCATCCAGCTGTTGACGTGACTGTACAGCTGGGTGTAAAGCAACAAAGAGGAAAAGGTGAGGGGAGGAGAAGAGGAGAGACTCTGTCAGTTCAGGCTTTGTGCTGTTGAGTGAGTGTCGGATTCAGCACAGACTGTCACCAAGAATGAGCTAGCCACTGCTGAGCTGAGATGTATGGGGCAGTGTTCGAGGTGAGACTGTAAAATGCTTCTCATCCACTATTAGTGTGAGTATGAGTATGAAAAACAAAAGAGCAGAGAAAGGATGGATAGAGGACAGAGCAGAGAAACAGAGGGTTAAACTGGGGGATAGACTGAAAAACAAGACTCAGAGAGATAAAAACAGATTAGAGGCAAACAGCAGGAGAGATGCCATGCTGCGCTGTCCCACCAGACAGAGGAGAGCGCTGACTGTTAATCACATTGTGTTGTATTTTTCATGGGGACAGTGTGTTTGTGAGGGACTTCTGACCTGACTTCTGGAGGACACAGGATGCGTTCCTTGCTGCGTTTGTTTGCATGCTGGGATATGGACTGGCCTCGCTAAAGAATCGTCCGCCTCTGCTTTTTAGAATCTTCATAAACCAAGATTGTGAAAACAATTCTTTGGCCATCAGTTGAGTACAGATTTTCACTCTGAGCCGCTAAGTGTGTAAATTTCCAGCTCAAATGCACAGCAGAGAAAGACCCCCTACAGCCTTAAATAGTCCCACACTTCCAAAAAACAAAAAGATCCGTAATCACATTCATGCACTGGTATTGCATGCTACACATCGACTACCACCTGCTATGAGGTGAAGTAAAGAGGAGGAATTAAAGGCTTTCAGGCGAGAGTAGCTCCTCTGCTCTTGACAGGTTTCAAAGGCAAGATGTTTGCTATGCATGCTGATCTGCCAGTGGGTGTTTATAGTTGTGCTCTTTCTTCTCTTCTGCTCCATTTTTGTCTCTCACAGCTTTCAGTTTGTACGGCAGCCTCCGTGAATGCAAAGTCACCAGTGGGTTCAGTTGTATTGCTCTCGCTTTTCTCTCCTTGTCCTTCTTCTCCAACATTCTGTCTTTTCCATTTCAGCACAAAGTCGTTCAGTCTCTGGAGTTTGCATTGACCTTCACTCTGAAAGAAGTGCTCTGAATTTTGTGCATTTTTTTTTTCCCAGTTGTTTTTTTCACCTCTCACGAGAGATGGAGGCATTCCAGTTTAGAGTTTGACTTTCATTACTCATCCTACGCTCACACACACACACACACACACACGCACGCACGCACGCACGCACGCACACACACACACACACACACACACACGCACACACACACACACACACACACACACACAGATAGACACAAGCAGCTGTTGACCATAAACAACTCATTGACAAAATTGGCAATGCATCAGTTCATCTTGCTTGTTTCTTACTTTTAACTGCTCCTCAGTTTCACATTAAATTTATATGGTCTAAAACAATAAGTTCTATAGTTCCCTGGTCGCCAAGCATGAAGGTGTTCACACTCTGTCTGCCAATGCACCCACGAGCCCTTCACCTCGTGTCAGGCCTGACTACAGAGCCTCTCCCTGCTGCTCTGCCAGACTGAGCTGGCACAGACCCTCTCTCACTCTGGCACGGACCATTCCCTGTCAGCCTCTGTTCCTACAGGAAGGATCAGCTAATTAGTCTGAAACTAAAGAGACAAAGAGCTGGATGGCTAAACTGTTCCTCTGTCATCCCGTCATCCATACTTAGTATTCCCAGGTTTATGCCTTTAACCTAATGATGTGTAATCTTAGTTACATTTTATTATCCTGCTGGAGTGATTTGGACTTGCTGTTAAGGTACTAATTGTCTCTTTTCTCTCTGTCTTTTTGGGATGCTGTCCTCTGACCTGCTCCACCCTGGGCCTGCTGCGGATCTTTAAATGCAGGTAAAACTAGTGGTAGTTCATACTGTACTAATAGGGATGAAGGGAGTATAAATGTGTACATGAGCATATATACAGACTGGTGGAAGGTTGGTCTCCGTTACTTGATCAATCTGAAGAAAAAATGGTTTGAGCATTTCTTGTCAAAATCAAAATTAAGGACATTTCTGCATATGAAAAAAAGTTTTGAATCATGTAGATGTGGATGCTTTTCCAGACACCACAGTTGCCCAGCTTGTAAAACAATCTTTTATCCTGAGACTAATTTCCATGGTGGAGATATCCATTGTTTCTGTGTAGTTCTGTGTTGGATAAAGCTTAGTTGTCCCACCTGTGAGTGATACTTGAAGAACACCATTTTTCTGACCACAACATTGTAGCTTGGAGGGATGATCAACTTAATCAACTTTACCATGTATCTGTCCAAGAGTAGACATGGCTGACTGGCTCTGACTTCTCCAGCAGCCCTTCCAAAATCTCCCATTTACAGCAGCAAAAACACTATTGTGAATACTTTGTCACCAGCTGCCATCTGTTGGTTCTGGAGGCTTCCTCCTCTGTGTGCTCGGGCTCCATGCAACAGTCACTCAAAATTTTCTTGCCAACTTCTTTTAATTTACCAACTAGTATGCAGGTCTTTCAGATCAACCACTCTGAAGTGAGCAAAATGATTGTCGTCGAATATTTAGTACAACTAATTGTCACATTTATGAAAACTTCTTACAGCATTCATGTTTAACAGTTATTTGTGTTCCCTATTGACTTTCCAAACATCATAGCTCATGAATGCAGCACTGTGTGGCAGCTGAATGGCAAACCTTAACGGAAACCAGTGCGTGCATATGTTTCTTTGTGATGTATTAGATGTTTGAACACGTTTCAAGTCGCTGTGAGTTGATTTTAATAGCATACTTAAATAAAACCAATAGGCCTAGAAGGTAGGAAAAACACATTGAAAAGTGCATTAATTGAGAAGTTGTTAGTAAATTAAATTGTGAGCGCAAAGCATATGCTGAGCAAAAGTCCTTTGAGTTTGTGTGTACACAGCATTCTGGATGAGGTTTATATCAATATGTGGTGTCTTGTAAACCATGTGTGGGCTCAGTATGAACATATCCATGGCACAATAATAAAAAACTCCTTTCATTTATTCATCCCTGATCATTTAGTCCAATCTTTCCCAAAACAATGTCAGCTGTGAAATAAACTACCATTGCACTTTGCTATGAACTATACTCCTTTTCTCAGTGATGATTGGAAAAAGTAGGAGGCCAGCTCCTTTTCATTAATCATCAGAAAATTGAGGAATTTTGATATGTCAGATGTTTGGATACATATACTGATATACAGGATGGATCAGAGTGGGAAATAAAGTCCAGGGTTTAGTGTTCTTTTACCTTGTAGTTGTGATGGGGCAGGTTGTGTGATCAGTACTGAAATAGCCTGCTGATGGAAGTGTATCAGCATCATGCTGTATCAATTTCTCCTATTCTTGTCTCGCATTTTGACTTTGATGTTTTAAGCACAGCCGTGTGAATAACATTCCGTACCGTGACGTCAGTAAAAATGCACACTATGGGACATCTTTCATAACTGACTTAATCTAATTTGACCACATCCGTCTGACAGTGAATTGTGCTGGTCTTGTTTCCAGTTTGTGTGGTTGCCAGTGTTTTTTCCACCCCATGCAGTGACAGCCATATGGTTGGAGTGTTTGTGTGACGAATAGTGTTTCACTTTCACCTACATTGGAATTGAGAAAATCCTCCTCCGTCCTAGTCATCCAGTCCAAGCTGTAATGTCAGATTTACTCTCTTCATCCAGTGAATAGTTTAGCTCTGCTGGTTTTCTACATGAACTAAGCTCTATGAGTTCATAGCTGGTTCCTAATTATAATCTACCCTGCGCTGTCCTGCGCCTTTGTTAAAACAGGTAAACATGATGTAGAGTGGATGTGCTTTTGTTTGTGTATTTGTCGGTGTATGCACGCTTCACATACACAAATAGAAAGACTTAACCATTCATTATGTTCACCGCCCACAGCAGCATTCTGACTTGTCATAACAGGAAAACCACAGGTGCAACTAATAACATTAGTAATGGCTCAGCATGCAGAGCATCAGGGCCATGACACAAGAGCACCTAAACCCAATTAGTAGTCACTCCACTTTTCATTACTCTCCACTGGCTCCATGTTGCTGCTCACATTGAGTTCAAGTCATCATTACTTGCTTATGGAGTGGCGTCTAGCGCAGCACCCACCCACCTGATCCTTCTCACTCAGGTTTACGAGCCCTCTGATTCACTACAATCTGCAGACATGTGACGACACTGCGAGGCAGGAAATCTCAAATTAAACTCCTCACTTGTGTGGTGCCTGTGTGGTGGAGTGAGTTCAGTCAGCAGCATCCATGCTGGTCGCTCAAGACAGACCTCTCCTGAATACTTGCTCACTTAATTCTCTTCCTATGGCCATCTTTTGCACTCGTGAGCACAGTTGGGCTAAAGACTGAACTCAGCTGCAAAAACTTTACATTGACTAGTTGTGTTAGAAAAAGTGGATGATATGTAGCATATTATAGCAGAAGAAGATTATTTCTGATATTACCTACTCAGACGAAAACACTGAAAATCATGATCATCATGGAATATATGTTTACAATGATAGTGTTTCAGTAACATTGTATGTCCTTTGTCGTGTTACTTTGCTAAAACCAATAGCTGTTTCTCTGTTTTGTGTCTTGTGACTTTTTGTAGTTGATTAAATGCTTAAAGGGTCGCTTTGTAGGAAGCAGTCTGCATGTCTGCTTTCAGCTTTTAGCTGCTTTTGCCACCTTTAGTTAATTGTTTTAGCCACTTACTGTCGAATGGTCGAGCATTACCACAATTATCAACACACGCATAACAATTGTTGGCAGATCAGCAGACACTTTTTGTGCCACCGCAAAACAACAGACAGAGAGAGACTGAGAGTAAACCTGCAGTGCAGTGGAGCTGTTAAGGACTTTTAGGGACAAAAGCCAATATGCCTTCCACTTTTCCCAGATGACTACTGGCCATAGGGGCAATTATGGATGTCATTTCTGCTAGATTGTTTTGTATGTGCATGTAAATGTTTCCTAGTTATTAACCATAGTTATTTTGCCATAAAAACATACCGATAGATGTTGACAGGGGGGAGGAAAGGTCAGACTAATTGGAAGCAAAGCACTCAGAGGGCTAATGAAGCCTCCAAACTGTCCACATGGTCTAATAATAATCCTTCTTCTACTGCCAAACTTTGTGCCAGACAACTAAAGTTTTCTGGCATCCGCTGTCTGGCTTTCTTAGTTAATCTGTCCGATGCTCTCACATCACATGCTTCTGTTCACACTGTTAATTTGAATTTGACTCTTCTGGGGTTTTTTTTTCCTCCTGGCTAAGATTACAGGAGCCAGTTTCTTTCCCTCCCATGAAACCAATTTATTCACACAACGGTATTTGTCCAAGAGGGCAAAATGAAATTATGGGATAAGGTATCTTGTGTACATTCACACTATCAATCCATGAACCTGCATTAAAGGTATGGCACCATTATTAGTTTGTAGCTTTGCTTTATATTGAAGCAATGCTTTTATCAGACTATACTATTACAGCTGTAGTCATGGAGCAGAGGAGCCTTCCACTGCACCCACCATGATTCAGACTCTCTATAGTAGTGAACTTTGTGTGGGAGAATGTGAGCAGAAAAGGAGTTGATATTTCAAAAAACAGGATATGCATGAAAATTTAATTTTATCAAAAAAAAAAAAAAAAACACCTTCAAACATGACCTGAGAGTCTGTAAACCTGCTTTCTTTCAGTCTGCTGAGGGCTACATAAGCTTCATAAGTTCCCTGCAGTCAGTTAATAAAATGGTGCTTTATGATAGAGTGACAACAAAGACGTCTCACTATGACATCACAGTTCACCTGTCTGTGTGTCTGTGCTGCTCAGACTGCAGCTAGCAGGATTTGTTGCTAAAATGATGAATGACATTCACCAACAAACTAATCAAGCATGATGTGGTTAATTGACCATCCACTCTAATTGTCCTTATTTTTGCAATATAATAACCCACACAAAAATAACAACTCCTTATGAAAAATATGAGCAGTGAGTATGACATTAGTTCCATAAATATGAATCCCACAATCCTAATGTCAAAGATGATAAATGTTTGGACTTATTACAGCTAATTTGTTCCCTAGATTTTCCTCATAAAGTAATAATAACAAAGTCCTAAATTACTTCTTTTTTTTTGGCCGTGTAATAAAGCTGTTTGATGAAATGCCACGTCAGACCATTGAATACTAATTAGCCATCAGTTATCATTACTGTCTTAACATCAGTTGACTGATGAAGCGAAGATGTTTTAAGTTCAGTTCTGTTTGAAACAGTTATAATATAACTGCTTCAAATGGCCCATCATTCATCTCAGCTCACTCTACTTCTGTGCCGCAGCCAGCCGACCCTTCGTTGTACAGCAAGTTGCCATATCAACAGGTGATGTATCCCCCAAATCCTCATTCACACAACAATACCCCTTCTCTGCAGGAAACATACAAACCTGACAACTCTGCATAGGTCTTACCAGCAGACCCCCTTAGCAGTAGAAATTATCCTGAAGTGCCTATTCAAGACATACCCAAAGTAAATCAATAGTTGTTCTTGAACCATTTAGACTCTTTTGAAGGGTGACACTCTGAACCTCTATCCCCAGCAGCCAAAATCATTGTAATTGCTGCTGGCATTGAGTAGTAGAAGTTTGAATACATGGAAATAGAAGTTTTTTTTTCCTGCCTGAATATATTTTTTAGCAAATAGATGCTTGCAAATGACTATATCTGAGACCGATTAGCCGGAAAACATAATGGAACCTTAGCATGAAGCCTTTCACCATCTGCCATTGTTTGGTATTTTGCAATACATACACTTCTTGAATGTGTCCTAT
>JBBMOE010000004.1:108578-330446 GCA_037975065.1 Chaetodon trifasciatus
TCAGCTTGGATCAACCCTCCTAAGTCCTTGACAGCCTAATAGCTTTGTAGCCTTGGTGTTGAGTGGATGTAAGACAACAACTCTGAAACCATGTTATTGGCAAACCACTGTCATTAGACATCAGGCTGAAAAACACAGTGGGCCTACCTGTTGTTTCTGCATCCAAAGAGCCTGCTGTTACTGACACTAATAAAGGTGTGTGTTGGGACTGCAAGACTCCGTAACTCTTCTAAATCAGCTTAGTACACACTCCTGGATCTGTGAAAAAACCACCAACGTGGAGTGAGTCATGAGCACTTGTTTATAAAAATGGTTAAGAGGCATCTGCATGAAAAGAAGATGTTCAAGCACTTCAGAAGGTGTAATTTAAGGTCAAGAACCATGTCTTTTTTCTTTTAAACTATGCATTATATATTGTGTGAAACAGTAACTCCTTTACACTTGAGAGAGATCTGCCTTTTTCTCACATCAACACATGAATGAAACTACTCCTTTGTCAGTACAAACAACATCCAGAATACTTCCCTGGACACCTTTGGACATGTCAGAGCTGTCCTTTAGAGCCCGAGAAGATGTAAAGTTCTCACACAGCACTCACTGTCACACACCTTTTTTGCCTTCTGTAATTACTGCTCCTCCTGCCACATAGAGAAAGCATCAAATGTAATGTTCACACCGCATTTCACCCAGAGCGATCATGCAAAGACGAGCCGCAAATCAGGCTGGGCCCTCAGCCATTAAAAATGCTCCAGTAAGTACTAGAAAAACAGAGCACTTTGTTCTAGTTTGTCATTTACCACAATTTTCTTTCCTATGAAAAATTGGACTACAGATTTACGCGACGACACTTTGCAGGAATGGAACGACCAAGTAATTGTATTTTCATTATAAATATGTCAGGCTGTGCTTTATGTGTGAGGACTTCCATCCTTGCATGGTGGTCCACTGTCATTGCGTCAGAGACAGTGTGTGTGTGTGTGTGTGTGTGTGTGTGTGTGTGTGTGTGTGTGTGCAGAGGCAGAGGCCACTGGCTCTCAGTCAGATATGGCATGCTGCAGGCTTCCACATTCAGCGTACAGATGACAGTGTGAGTACACACTTCACTCATTAGACACAGCTCAACGGTCTTCTTTGAAAGCTCGCTCTGTCGCAGTTGCACACACGAGCCACACACGAGCCACACACACACACCTCCACTGCAGTCAGTACCGCTCTTTCTCTCTCTCTCTGATGTTTCTATAGCAACGGCAGGCAGGCCCAGAACTGGGAAAAGGGAGGCAGTTGTATCCAGAACCCACAGCGAATTAAATACCCAGTCAAAATCTGCACACAGTACCAGTCGGACGCTCGCCTTCATTTATCACGGCGTCACTGCAGACACATCATGGGTTTATAAGTAATAGTAGCTCATTAAAGTACATGCAATAATCATGTAGCATCATTCACAGTAACATGAAATATGAACTCAGTGGACACTATTAGGAACACCTGCTCATTAATACACAAAGCCAGTTAGCCGACTCTGCAAGCCTTGAGGCTGCAACTTGGTATAGAAAGTATGCATACTAAAATATATGATACTTTAACTCATACGATTTGACACTTTTGAGTGTTTAAACTGACCAGGTAGCATGAGGTAAATGATGTCCTGTGTTTGGAGGATGAGCTTTCGTGCCCACATACACACACTCTTGCATGAGAAGAGTACATCCAGTGACTTGGTTAATTAGCACATTGAACAACAACCTAAATATGGACGGGTGTTGTAAATTAATGAAAGAGCCGCACCTCATGAATTACACATCACAATGCTGTTACACAACTCCAAACTTTGTCCTACTTGTCCACCAAACAGTATTGGAGGCAAAACAGTGGTACCAGTCCAGCCTGTGGTTGGGTCTGTGGTTTATTAATTGGCTGATTTCAAGTGTTGGATTGTGCTGTCAGATACAATAAACCACATCTGGAAATGCTCAGCCTTGACCATATTGAGTGCCTATCCACATCTACTGTATGTGCTCACTTTGTGTGCCTCTAAATTGTGAATACTAGCTTCAAGACTCTCTGCCTGCTGTCCCCGTGCGATCCCCCATTCTCACCCTGGAACATGCTTTCTCCACCATCCTCCCAAAAAGATGATCTTTTTTTAACTTTCCCTCCACTTGTTCCCCAAAAGTGTACAACATTGGGGTTGCCAACATGTGCAGGGCAGATGGAAGAGTATAGTACTTTTTAATTAATTCCACTCAGAGCAGACTTGGCAGCCACAGCACACATTCATTTTAAACATGGACCTCTCTCAAGAATTAGGTTGGCAGCATATGGCTGTGAATTGGAGATTGCTTCCCATATAACTGCAGCATCAAAACAACAGAGAGCAGCTGGAGAAAAATATGGCTGTGTTGATTGAACGTGGATATGAGCTAAATTGATAAATAATGAGAAATGTTGCTTCGTATGTTTCGTGAGCAAATACAACGAGAAACTCAGCCCATTTTTGTGCAGACACACACAATGGCACAGTGTGTCTGTGTACACTTACACACGCACATGTGCACAGGCATGTCACACAGATGAACACGGTTGGGGTCTGCCAACATTTTTCGTGGTCCATAATTCTGTAATTTGCCAGGGTGCTCTCTCTTCCTGTTGAAAACAGTTATCTCTGCAGGGTAACATTTTCTTTTGTAGACAGTAAACAAGTCCTCACAAGCTTCCTGTTCTATTAAGTGCTCCTAGGATACTTTGCGAATCATGTCCCTGTTCACTGCACCACATTAAAAAAGACCCTGTTGTCTATAGCCAGGTGTCATTTGAGTTTGTGCCATCTAATTGAACTGATAGACCCATTGAATAAGATTCAGCATGCGTGAACAAATATATTTGGGACTTAGAAATCACTCTCCTGGAACAGTGGTTTACCTTCATTGTGCAGGAGAAGCAAGTTGCAAATTATGGCCATTGCAGAGAGGAAGAATACAGTGTTGTTGGAGGTGAAATCAGGTCTGACATAAATATGTTTGCATCGAAGCTCCTTATAGTTTTATCTCGTGGTGATTAATTACCATTTTATGGTCAAAAATATCAGCAGTGTAATGAAAAGGCACAAAATTCCATTTTTTTCTGTTGTCTATTCTATCGTCACATCTGCCAGTCAAGTTGCATCAATAACATTTTTCACCTTTCTGTTTACTTTATTTGTTTGTGTTTAAAAAAAGAAAAAAAAAAAAAAAAAACTGCCAGTGCAGTTGGCTAAAATTTGATGGCCACTTGGCAAGTTTACCAGATTTTGGTGATTCTTGGATTCCCGCCATTAGACGATTATCATTTTGTAGCAACAATGTTGCTGCGTACATGTGCTGGTGGAGACATCTGGGATGTTTGCCTGGGCTGCCAAACAGCACTGCATTTGCATATTTATTTTTTCGGGGGGGATTTTTTTTTTTTCTTTTTTGTCCATAAATCACACCTGCCGACAAACAAATAAATAAATCATTAATGGAACCTGCAACTTTTCAGATTTACTTGAACAAGACGAAACGGGCTGTTCCTGACTCTGCCATATTTCTGCAGACCTGTGTCATATTCTAAAGTTTTCTTCAGCAGAATACGAGGATCAGTATCAGCAGACGTCTCTATCTTAACATTTTCCTGTTAAAACCACGCAACCGCGGAAGAGCTAAAAGTAAGTCAGAGGCGAAGATGAACATGAAGCAGCCTCCTGTCCGTCACATCACATAAGCTTCCCCTGCTGACATACAGGAGAAGCCTATACAGAGCTGTAAGGCAGCTGGTAGCCAGTAGATGTCTCTCCTATACTGGTTAACCAACACTCCACAAAGACTTCCATGTCTAATTTCAACTTCTCTCCTATGTCGTCAGAGTTTATAGGCTTATCTGCAAGACTGAGTGCTGATAAACAGATAGGCTCGCTTTTCCCATCACTTTGAATGAGGCAGTCAAGTTTGATGGATGGGGCTTATCACAGATCTTCTCATGAAGGAGGGTGGCAGCAGAATCACTAATCAGGTCCTCCATGTCCCTATCTGATCCATTATGATCCACCAAGTAAAAGAGGAAAATATCAGTCTCCCTCGTCTTTCCCTCGCCTTTGTTGGCCAGAGTGAAGTTAATTATGGAAGCACGTTTGGGATTTGACCCCCCGTCGTCCCCAACTTGAAAATGTGTGTTCATTTTAGATTGTGCACCATCTGTTTCTGCAGTTTACCAGTGTGGTTTGGTATCTTTATTAAGGATACTTTATCAAGGCAGGCTTTCACTATCCAAAATTGCTTTACGAGAAGACAGGACCACAACAAGTCCTCAGTGTAGGTTTGACACAACCCTACCAGCAGAAGTTTGTAAGAACCTAATTGGAAGAAAAGGTTAATACCTCTGTTCCAGAGCATAATGATGAATCCTGCAAAACTTAAAATTTGTATGTCTGGATTTCAGTTCTGTTAGTTTAACTGGGTGTATAAAATTGCCTATATTTGTGTGAATGTGTCATCTCCGGACTTGCCACCTATAGTGTGTGTGTTTTTTTTTTTTTGGTCATCCTTGATAATAATAGTGCCCGTTTTCCCTCTTCTTCTTTACAAGGCTCATGTGGATGTCACATCTTGTGAAACTAACCTCCTTTCAAGCATGTTGCTTCGGTTAAACAGTCACGTTGTTCATCACCGCTGCTAGTTTGCTTTCTAGTCTGTATCGCGGAGCTTACTGTCCACGTATTGCTTTCATACTTGCTCTGCTCAAAATAGAGCCCATAAGCTGCACGGCTGCTCAGTGGCACCAAACAGAGCCTGATGAATGCCGATAGCAGAATCAAATGCCAAGCGTATTTCTTCTGTGGGTGAGCATTGTGGAAAGGTGGAGACCTTGTATTTATTATCATGTGAGTATTTTAAGTGTTGGAAATCTTTTCTTTTTTTTCATATAATTACCACATGAGTTGGCCATCATGCACCAACACTGAGGGTTTGTTTTTTTTCCCATAATTTGTTAATTGGATTTCCATCCACTCACCTGACAAAGTACAGTGTATGTGTTATGGACTGATCAATAACTCCCAAATTGGCTGAACACCTGAAATAAACTGCTGGATTTGGGTCTGGTGAATGTTATGACAGCAAAACTAGCTGATGTTAATGCTTACATTTCCATTCCTTTGTAGATCTCTGTGTATGTTTGGCTTAACAAATTTTTTATCTGATGCTGAAGAGGGATTTATTTTGGACCATGACTGGGACTCATAGCAGGGGTTGAGTACACATTTCTCTCTCTTAAAATTCAGAATTTTTAGCAACCACAACAAGGACATGAAAGCCTTTAAAGCATGGTAAACAAACCATGGCGCCATATCTCTAGTTTGAGTGAGCTGTTTGTTTCTTCTTCATAATTATCAGCCCCATCCACAGTGAAAGAGGCTCATGTGAGCTCAGGAGAAATTCTGCGGTGTCATGACCATAGTCACACACAGCTACACATATACATGGAAACAGATGTGTCCTTGTGCGCACACACACGCAGAAGTTTCTCAATACTGTACTTTCAAGTCGAAATCATACAGCCACACTTCTTTTTCAAATGTCTTGTAAATCAATTTGGAACTTGAGTTCAATTATAAGTTCTGAGGAGATCTCGACTCAAGACTTGAGACTTTTTAGTCTCTTTTCAAACTCATGCCGTTTTGGCCGAAGATAAGTACAATGTTTCTGGCCCCCAGCGTTTGTTTGAATCCTACAATTTGATATTGTTAGAAGAACATTTGAGATGTAAGTCATACATTCTGGCTGGGTGCACAAAGTAAAATAAACAAATAAATAAATAAATAAAAAGATTTTTCATGTCTGTTTTTGGCTCTGGAATAAAGACTTTGCACAATCCCATCAGCAGAACTGCTAAAGGCAATTTTAGCGGAACCAAAAGTTGCAGTCTCTCACTTCTTTGCAGTTTGATTTTTATTTTTGGACAAACTGCTTTAGAGCAAGGAAAGACCATGAGTGGTTTTTCATGGGCCGAAGAGGTCAAAGAGAAAAAAAAAAACCCTCTTCAAGCACAACATACTATTCAATTGTCATATGCCTTCCACTGAATTCAGCTCACGCACAGGCAGCTCAGGAAGATTTGGAAAGCAGACAAGTTCTTGACTTAACCTTACACTAACGCACTGAGACCCTTAATCCATCCATCAACCCTTTTTTTTTGCTCTTTTCCTCACCTCAAACCAGAAAAAGGGTGGAAAGCACTTCCTGTGGGTCAATGTCGCCCGATACACGAAGTCAGACGGTGTTTGGATTTGTGAAATAGCCTTCAGCAATGACGTGACGAAAAGCTTGATTCGACTCGAGTCAAATAATTCACCATTTTTATGAGCGTCCTTGTCAACCGGTGAAGTGATGATTAGGTGGAATGTGGAGGACAGGAGTTGGTCATGCCTGAATGGCTCTGTGTGGGGGAAAACAAAGGCTTGGCAGCTGACAGCGAAGGGGGTGATCTTGGCCCTGTTCCCCTCATTTGAAACAATGGACACAACATATCTACGTATTGTGTAGATAGATAGATAGATAGATAGATAGATAGATAGATCACTTTGAATCAGAAAGCCTAGTGCATGGTGAACCTCTTGTTTATTCACTGTGATGTAGGGTGTGAATAACAATAAGCTGTAAAACTTTAAACACATAAATATTCTATTCAGAGCTCTTGTCTGTAACCTTATATTTTGCAAACTATAGAGACTTTTCATGAGTAGCACTCAGAAGTTGGTGGGCAAACTGACTGGGGGATAATTTGCTTGCATTTCTAGCTCAGCATAATTCAATGACAAATCTTATAGACAGAGTTCATTTTCTCACTCTCTTTCTCATGACTGTTGGTTAAATGTTTCATTAAGATTAGCTTGTGGAATATGGATACAATACAATTAACTGTTGCACAGCGACAAGGCTCACTGTGCTTTAAGTAGCTAATTAGCATTATCATTCACTTGTTGAGCCATTCTGTATTATACAAACAGTTGCAGCACTCATTAACTTTAATGTGATTTGTCTGACAGACATTTCAGTGATTACCAATACCTTATGCTGGAGGAAGTGTTGAATATATTCAGTGGTTGTATAATCAGTTTTAAATCTATGTCTTGGATGCAAGGTGCTGTGCCCCCGATCCAGTTATATATCCCCTTGAGAAACATTATCCGCAAAACAGATCTTCTAACTCTGAGCAACAAAAAGACAGGGCTTTGCAAGTAAACCATGATTACCACATTCTTGCACTCTTTTGGGGAGAATTGCATTTGATTTGCATCAGCTCCTTTTTCGTTTTTCCTCCGATTATTTGCATATATTAGTGAGTCAATTTGCATAATCAAAAAAGAATAAAAAATAAAAGATGCCTTAGAATTTATTTTGTATTTGGCCCAGAAGGAGAGGTGTCACTCAGCGAGTTAAACACTGGCATGGGGTTGCTGCATTTCACCCATTTGCATAATTTATTGCATTTTTTTTGTGTGTGTTTTTGATGCTTACCTGCCAAATTTCTGAATAGGTGCTGCTGTCAAAAGTTTATACACAGTGAAACATCGCCAACGTTTAGACACAATCCTACTCCTAATTTATCATGTTACCCCGTCAATATGTAAAAAAAGAAAATCAAACAAAATCATATTTTACAGCAGTGTTGCACAAGGTTTTTTTAGGTAATAATAAAGAAAAACCCAATGTGGAAATTCATCTGTAATTGAGACTTCACTGGAAACTGGTGTACTTAGCTCATATAAGACACCAGCTTTTAACAACACTTTTTTTTTCTTTTTTTTCTAATGACTGTCACAGTGTCTTTCCATTTCCATTCATTAAGCGACTGTTGTAATTGCTATGGGATATTAAACATCTCTCAAACCATGTCCCGCGAGCGCCTTATCAAAGAGAGTGATTCAAGGTACAGGAAAGAGCTGTAAATAAATTGTTCTCCAATTAAAGCTGTGGACTTTGTGCTATCTGATTAGCATCTACTGAGTCATTGTAGGTTATTCTAAAGGTTATTTGTGTTGATGACTTATATCACTTGAGCAACAACAGTCCCTTTTCTCTGCAGCAGACCTGTTCTCTCCACCTGTATCCCACAGTGTGTGTATACCTTAACAGCTTTAAGCAGTGTATTTGTAGAATGCTCAGATATTAGAGCATAAATAGTTAAATGACATAAAATTCAAGGAGTAGGCCGTGTATTTTTGAACTGCTGCATTTGTTCCATGAAATAAAGTGAAAAGATACAGATGTGCTTGTGTGCTGTATTTTCATTGTTATATTGCAGACAAAGGCTCAGTTGGATGCATTGCAGGCCTGAAGGTCTCTTGAGAGGATCCACTCCATTGCTTTTAAAAGGCTCTCTCTACAGGCTGACAGATATGTGTTGGATGCGGGAGGCACAAACAACACGCCAGTAGGTTATGCGCTTTTGCCGGATGTCTTGTTCCTGATACAAATCTTGTGTTTTTGAATCTTTTATGAACCAAACCTAAAAGCATTTTCCTTTTTGGTTGCCCATTATATCAACTATGCCAGTCTTTTGATGTTGCAGGGGGTTCACAAAGGATGCTAAAAACTTCCCATGATGCTATTTCAGTTCTACCTTGTAAGTGCACAGGTGACCTGTGTGTCTATACTTCCTTTAAGGCACAAACACATAATATAGTGTCCTGTTATCCATCACAACTTGCTGACATAGCCTCAGAGAAAGAGTGTTTTCAAAGTTGACAAGCCAGAGAAGGCATTCTCACCGCTGCCTCAGCTTAACTTCAGGGGGTAAATGGAGCCTCGCAGAGAATGTGATTTTGTGTGTGTGTATCGTTGTGCGTGTGAGTGTGTGCCTATGTGTGACTGTGACTGTGTGTTAGTGTATATACAACAAACTGAGGAGTGCATCGATAGATTGACTCATTCACTGGACAATCAGCAACAGTGTCTGTGCTTCAGGCAACGCCCTCCCACTGTTTATCCACTTTCCCCTGAAACATCTTCTCCTCTCCTGGCGCCGCTTCATAGAATCTTCTCTGGGCTTTAAACAGACTCTGCCCTCCAGTGCACTTGTTGGTATTAGGTGAAGTCTTGCCTCTGGGCAAAGCTTTGGAGGAGAAAGTGGCTGCATGATGTTCTAAGGTTGTCTGTAAAAGATGCAGGAATAGGTTTGCTCATGTTTCTCAGAGGAGAATGTCTAAATCTGTTCTGACACAAGATGTTGTCTGAAACTGAAAAAAAGAAAAGAAAAAAAGGAATTGGGGATTTGTTAGGAAACCACATTTTAGAGAGCAAGATCTAGAACATTGGGGACAGAGATCTTGTTTTGCTGAGAAACCAAATCACAATAGTGAAGTATTAGGTGTAAGTGTAGAGTACAGTGAGGGACAGACACAGGAATGTGTCAGTGCTGTTAGTCGTGACATTTCAGCTACATGGACGCACTTGGCTGGTCATCTCATTTCATTGTGTGTTACGGGTTATGGTAGACATTGACCTGTCAGGCTGTAAGAGTCCACAGTGTTCCACCTCAGTGCTGTTCCTGCTGCCCCTGAGGAATCCTCCAGGGCCTCAGTCTCTGTGCTCCATCATGTACAAGCTCTCAGCTGTACTCCCTTCGCTGTATTAGCACAGAACAACGGTGACTTTATTTTGTCAGAACTGTGAGCGTAGCCTGCAAGGTTTGGGGTCAGCAGTCAGGTCAGAGTGTTGTGTTTATAGTGCCTATATGCCAGGATAAATGCTATCTTTCAGACTTAATGTATGTCTGAGCAAGGTCATAATTCCCACTGGGGATTGATTGCACAGATAACCCTTCACTTAATAATATAATCTTACTGTCCAGCCACAATATTCCTGACAAGAGAGGAGTTGACAAAAATGTTGATATGCTTGTCAGAGTTGTTTTCAGTTATTACTGTGCACTCGAGTGGAGCACTCAGCTTGGCTGACCTTTGCTTGCTTTGGGTCTTGGCTGTCAGGCTACATACAGCCTGACCTCTCTTACTGGTGAAGGTTATTGGGGCTGTTCAAGGCACTATTCAGGGCTGAAAAAGGTACTCCAAATTTAATTTTCACGATTAATAAAACATTAAATTCATCTATTTACCTGCAATATTCCTGTAGAAGATGCTAGAATTGAAAAGATGAGTGAGTAAAGTGAAGTGAAGACACAAATTCAACAATACCTGTCAGTACATTTCAGTTTTTTAACCACCATAATAACCCCTTTATCATAACCATATCTTGTAATATAATTCATTCAATAATGTAATAATGCAGCAATGTGTCTAACTATGGTTGCAGAATGGAGTCTGTGCAAACACTGATGAAATGAGAGTAACCTGTGGCAGCAGTCTTATTGTGGTCGAATATGTGTTTAAACGTGCACAACATACAGTGGATCTGGGTCATGTCCACATCTCTTGTATGAAAAGGGTATGAAAGGGGCCAGGGCCTCACCTACAATTGGACTGACCCTGTCAACCTCAGGTGCAAAGAGAGCTGCAGAGTGTAGCTGTTGGCAAACAACAGGCGCTGATTGAAGTCAAGGAGCAGGGCTGTCTTTGTCTCCCCGTCTCCTCCACTCTGCCTATGTTTTCCCTCTTCCTCACTCTTTAGCTCTTTTACTGTCATGCCACTTTCCATTTACAGTTTGAAGTTCGACATTTCCAGGTCCACTTTCCTATTGGGTTATCTGTTTGGATTACCTCCCTGTGTTTTACTCATCCTGTTTATAAAAGGAGCTCAGGCGAAACATACAGTATGAAATCTTATCTTCCTTAATGGACAATACTGTACTCAGTGTGATAGCTGGCGTCGCATGAATAATATTGGCCAGAGCTGAATTTCAGGAGCCTCAATTGGAACATTACAGTTCAAATATACATACTGACATATTACATAAGAACACCACTGATTTTACATATCAAAGTCTTTTTACAGGTGTTGTGGAGTACTTCTGCTTATGTGACAAGTAAGGTAACACCTATGGCTAAAGAGGGACTGACGTGAAATCTGATTAAATGCCTCAAGTGATGTCACTGTAGCCTATAGATTATGTGATCTTACAAGTTATTGCATGTCGCAAGTGTGTGAGGTGTGTCTCATAAAGTCTTGGTCGCAGCGTGATTCAGACTCTAAGATATCAGTCTTGAGGTGTGACAGGACGTAACAGTACCATGTAAGCAGAAAGAATAAAGAAACAGTGTCGCGTTATCAGCTTGCATCATCCATTGGTTCCATTCTCATGTTTTCAAATGGGACCAAAACAATAATCTGGCTTTGGCCATGCAGCTTCATGCAGCTCTGAAACAGGAAGAAGGTCGGGGCCAGAGAAAAGAAAGCAACACAAGATGTTCATTTTGTGTCTCTAGCAGACGAAGCTCCAAATTGGCTGCCAATGAAGTTGTCTCACAGTATGTTACAGCCTTTGGACAGCTCTCTCCACCACCATGAACACACCATTTGAGCCAACGTTCTTTAGAAGAGTGTTGTTGGAGAATCTATGACCAGCTGCGTCGAGGCTGATCTGGAGCTTGCTCACCTCACTAAGACGCAATTTGTTGCTTTTTCCCTTTATTTTCCCTTCTGTTGAAGTGTTTAGCGTTGCGTATCAGTGCATTCTGATGTATTTTGATCATTTAAAAAAGAATCTATCATGGTATTTTGAGCTGCATTTGGCCGAGCAGATAGTTGGAATCCCCCATTGTCTGACACCACTGAAAACCTTTCCCTCTCTATCTCATGTATAGTTTTGCTTGCAGTGTTTAGTTTACACTTCCCATGTGCTTTACACTTTCTTATCCACCGTGTATTACATATCTGTCTTTCTGACTGTCTCTGCTGTGATATTGTTCTGTCATTCTCTCATTTCTTTTGTTTATTCATCTCAGGCTGCAGTTTGATAGGAGCAGGAACGACATGTACTGTAACTCAGCCTGACCCTTCATGCAGCTCCAGTATCTGTTCTCTGCCAGTCATATCACAGCCCCACTACAACAAACCTGAAAAAAAAAGAAAAAAGAAATAGCTCAACTCTCAAGCGAGGAACAAACTCAGGTTTTCTCTCCAGCCCATCTCCTGTTCACCTGCTCTTCTTTTTTTATGTTTTTGTCTCTCCTCTTCCTGCCTTGCCATCCCCTCTCACCACCTCCACTCCCTCAGCTTCCTTTTTTTGACATTTTTATTTTGAAGCTCTAATAGGAGCAAAATAATCAAGCTGCCAAGTTGGCTGGATGTGGACAGCACGGGGCACTTTGATCTGGTCTTTCTTTTCCAGGCATGCACACACATATGGTCACACAAGTGCATGTACACACACACATACACACACACACACACACACACACACATATGGCACAAACCGAGGACCAGCTCTGTTGAAATAGTTTCTGGGTATGAGATTTTTGTTATGACTGTTGCCAGCCACACAGATAAAAGGCATGTGAGGGTTAGAGAGAGAACTAATATGTATGCCAGTCATGACAATGATTTTTTTTTACGTGTGTGTCCGTGCTGCTTTAGCACTTGGTTAAGCGGCAGTGCTAATAAAGTGCACCTCTGCTAGTCTGCTGGCTCCACTGATGCACGCCACCCTTCATGCATTCACAGCAATACTTCTCATGTAGTTATGGATATAAAGACTGCAATAACGTGGTCAGGTAATTGAATTTATGCATGACCATGAGAAGCAATGGTTGGCTGAAGGTTAGAAGAGGGACCTTTGCGTGTGCCTGGATATGTGCGATTGTTAAATGTGAATGTGTGTGTATGTAATCCTACAGTACAGACAATCCCGGGAGCTGTTGTGTATAGGGATACTCTGGGTCAACTTGCCTGTTTAAATAAAGGTTTCAAGGTCTGAAAATTCAGCTCTTTGTAAATTCAAGGCCTTTGTGAGGGTTTGTGTTGGACAGATTAATTGCATAACTGATATGCAAATCCAGATAATCCTAAGAGTCAACTCAGTTAATATGGTCCTTGTTTGCCTTTTATGTAACCTGGTTGTTGTTTATGTAAGCGTGACAGCTGCGTATGTGTTAAGTCATGAGTGAACCGAGCCTCTGTGCAGATGGTGCATTCAGTTGTTTTCAGGTGCTCGATGTTCCAGCTGTTCTTAGTCTGCACTATGACAAATTTCCATAGATTGCATGGCCTGGTTGTAAGCACTGAAGGCCTGCCTTAGCTTTATAGAAATGCGGTGGATGATACCTTGAGTAGCTATTGAATGATTTTACATGGATGACATTTTGGGTAATAGAGAAGGTTAAAGTGCATGCCATGCAATTAACACAAGGATTAATGCTTTTTGAAGGCTTGTCTTCCATCAGTGACTTCATTTATAAATTTTAAAATATTCTTGTGTCACCAGCCCTTAAATATTGACTATTCCTGGTTGTTTTCCTTGTATATGCACAAGTATGCATCAGCCAGAATCTCATGAAAACTGATTTTCCTTATGTCACGGTGCCAGCACAGGCAGAAATGCACTCTTATTCTGTTAAATACCACTGAATAACAACCATCAATTCGATCCTTATAGATAAACATAAATATGTTTTTACAATTCACCATAAACATCCCTGAAATACCTAGTGAGGGTGCCGATTAACCTATGACTCCTAGCCAAATAGCTTTACCAATAGTGCAGCCATAACAGAGAGCCATTGAAATGACAAATGTCCAGTGCTGGGTAATTGATGTATGGGTGACAGCATCAGCCCGCCTGGCTCTTTCCTCTGCATCGTCTCCCCAATGCCTTGGCTCTGGGCTCATTTGATATTTATTCGCCTGACCTGGCTCTTTATGGTCCTGCTCTGCTTAATGGGCTGCAGCTCACAGTTTACCCCCCTGCATAAGATAAGATGATGCATATTATAATTCTGCTAAGATAAAGTAAACTTCAAACTGAATATTTGACAAACCAGGATTAGTGAATTAGCAAGATAAGACTTAGAGGCCATATTGGCTCGTGACCCACCCACATGTGTTCACTGGTCTTTGCTGTTAGCTTTCTTTCACTTGTTATTGCAGCACTACTTGCACCAAATCATTTTCATTACTACATGGACTTTGATGATCTCAGATGCTTCTCAGCATAGCAGAGGTGTAATTAGCCTCAGAATAGCTGAAAACACCTGCTTGGGTTTTCAGGGCCTCTAGAAAGTGTAGTCATCCACCCCATATACAACAGCATTACATGAGCCAGTTAATGTCAGTGTTAAATGCCACATCACTAACTCAGCCAGCATTTATAACTCAAACATATTTAATCACACAGGATTCATTTATCTGTGCATAGCAGCTACCAGATGCTGTGTTTGGGAATTTAGCCACAAAATTGAGCCAAAAAACCAAGACATGAATGCAGTGAAGTTCACATATGGAAAGCAGTTTGTCATTGTAGGTTCAACAGTATATAAATGTAACAACATCCAAATATGTTTTTGACGAAAATTGCAAATACTTTTAATTACAAATGCTCAAGGATTTCTACTGCACTTATTAAAAACAAGAACTACTAATGTGTGCATCAGTAATACATTTGTGAACCTTATGTTTTTTATTATGTAGAATTGTTTTATAATTGCATACAGCATACTATTTTGTGTACATTGAAAATATTTACACAGAGAGAGTCATTTATATATCAATATGAATCTCAATCTCTATCTGTGTGCATTCATTAATACTGAGATGGATCTGGTTCAGGTGTTATATTAGACTGCCTGAGTTTGAGTAAACCTTATAAACTGGTTACAGAGTTGAAATTATTCATATATTAAAGATAATCACTATTAATGGCTGTGACATAGTTAGAAGTCCAATATTAAGGTTATGTTTCAGACAGATTCAAATCACTATTTTGTACACCTGTTTCCTATCGTACACTTTTTTTCTTTTTTTTCTTTTTTTCTTTTTTAAGTTGTATCCACTGTCACTGTGCTTCTGGTTGAAGGGGAGTCTGCCATAAAGAAATATGAATGTATGAATACTGCTGTGTTAAGAAGGTGCCTATTGTCCTATCTGACCACTGTGGGGCAGAAATGCTCCTACAACCTGTTAGCAAACAGCTGCCTACTACATGAGCTTCCCACTCCTTATCATGTTCTGCCTGCAGTTGCTCAACTTTCTTCATTAGCCACTAGTTTAAGAATCTCTCCACAGTGCATTGTGTGTCCTTCTGAAAAAGCAAAATAACAAGCTGTAAGAGATGGTGTGATTGTGAAGAGGGCCCAGCACTATGTAAACATACCTTTTCACATAATATGAAGTCACTGGATTTGCATTGCATTGCATTGCATTGCATTGACAATTGATTACATGACTACCTGTATATACAAGGAGTTGCTGGTAGTGATGAGCCCACAGATAATTATCACTTGACTCCACAGAGCATTTCAGCTGGTTATTTGGTTTTATGGTCCACAGCTTTAAAGATCCCTCCCAGTCATGTTTTAATATGTGTATAAAATATTCCACTTTGAATAATAATTTGTGTCTGATATGGCTTTCCCACAAGAGAAGTTCAGTTATCTTGTTAAAATCCTTAAAATGACATCTAGCCCTCCTCCGTCATTTATGATTCTAGAATCTGTGAATCCGTAATCATTTTTCATTTTCAAAGTTTATCTGTTGGAGGCAAGATGTCTCCTACCACGCTGAAAAGTCTCAGTCTATGTTGAATATTGGACTGGAATTGGCTTCCAAAGTAGCCGTGATGTCACCAATCATGCTTGTAGAACTGGATTTTCAGTGAGCACAGAGAAACTTTCCACTTTTCAGAGATGAATGTGAAAACAGCCTTCTAGTGTCAAGCTCTGCATGGTGAAACTCAAACATTCAACTGAAGGAAGAGGAAGAAAATTAATTCATTAATTAATATAGACTTTGAAAAAGAAAAGAAACTGCATCATTTGTGATGTTGCCGCATCATTTCACAGTCTGGCTCTGCTTGGGGTTCTCTTTCTTTTTATACTGCAATCTGTAAAAACATCCAGTGCCAAAAGTCATTAAATGCTGAGATATTCAACAGCCACATAAACATAGGCTTTTTTTTAACACAGCATATTCCACTCAAAACCTTTTAAAATCAAATACAAAACTGCTTAATGACTAAAAGCATGCTGCTGCTGACTAAAGATTTAAGCATGTGGTTGGAATTAGTCGGCGCTGGCCCCAGTGACTAACACACCCCCACCACATCCATCGTCCTCCTCTGACTCCTGGAGAAAGTGTTGCCTCCAGTCACTGTGATGTATTTATCTCTGGCTCTCTGCTCATGACTGATACTTTCTATTAGCATGGTGGGGGGGTTTAAATCTCCGGTGCTGGCTTGCATGGCCAACACTTGAATAAATTCACCCTCCGCTTCCCGCTCACCACTTCCTCCCTATATCTCTGTTACTATCCACTGATCATGTCTCATCCATCCGTTCAATCTCATGACTATCCTCTCTGCTATCTCTCTATCAAGCCTGTTGCAGCCATCACTCGCTCTCCACGCCTCCCCCACTCCTCCATCCCTCCCTCTGTCTAGCCTAAACAGTGTCTGTTCAGTGCTCTGATAATCCCCTAAGTTCTTTTCTAAATGGCTGACTAGTCCAGCAGTGTCCCCTGAAAGACTTGGCATTATTGAATGAATTGTGGTAAATGCTGCCGCTGGGGAAAATTAATGCCACATCGTATCACTCTCACCCTTTATCTCCTCCCATGCGTTCGGTCCGACTATTGTCTTTATTGAAGGATTGAAGCTGAAGACTGATATTCCCTATTTCTGTTCGCCTGCCGGTGGGGCTGGCCGAGTGTAGTCAAACGCAATACAGAGCTGTCACTTTTGATCAATATAATAGAGATTTTTTTTTTTTTTTTTTTTTTTTTTTTTTTAATCTTGTGCTTGCTCCTTCTTCAAATGACACTTTATGGAAAGTCATTTCCATTCATTTTGTGTTTGCCGGGCATTTAAGACAGGGAGTGAGACTTCACAGGAGAGCTTAAAACAAACAAAAAGAACAACAGCATCCATTTTAAAGAACCCAGCTAGAGGGATGCTAAATAAAAATTAATCATCGCCTCATGCAAGGTGCATTAATACAGTCCTTTTATGATTTATCCTGAAAGAATACGCTTCATGCACTGTCAGCCTTTCTTTTTATGATGCATCCTGCCTGCACATAAGCATTTAAACTAATTTAATAGCTGTATTAGCTATCCCAATGAAAAAGATTTTCATTTTGAAGTCATTTTAGGGGTCTTTGGCTTCTTTGTTGTGTGCATGCTTGCGTTGAAAGGTGAGGTTTTATGCCAGAGACCAAGAAAGATACATGTATGTAGATTTCCTCCAACTATGCTTTCCTCCAGAAAAATGCACTTCATGTGCATCTACCAGGAGTAAGTTAGTAAGTACAGAGCAAATGAGAAAAGCATAAAGAAAAAGTGCAGTGAAATACAAATCTAAAATTTTTTAACCAATCGCTCACTTCCCAGGTCAGAACAGAGAGCTGAAAATTAAACACCTTTGTCAATGGTACATAGCAACAGTGCCAGTTAAATGGAAAATGAGAAGATTTGAGATCTACCTACTCGGCTTGCGTCTGCTTTCAATATCTATGCTAATTTATCTCCTATTGAAAAGTCCTGTAGAATTGTTCAAGTTTGGTCTTGTTAGTGAAATAAATGAAGCTCAAATCACCAGTAACTATGGGAACAAGTCCACATGTACAGCAGGCAGCACACAGCAGAGTCTACGCAGCTCATTGCTGAGAAGAGGGAAGGACCTGGAAGACTGTAGGATTGATTAAGTATCAAGATATATCATCTGGCAGAGATTAGCATTTTCTCTATGTGTCACCTCAGGTCAGATTTATTCATTAGTCGTTTTCAGTGGTGCCATGTTTTTGGAAAAATCTGCCATTAGCGATTTATTCTATTGCCAGATTCAGGCAGCTTGTGTTCGATCCTGTTCACACTGTGAGTGTATGCCAGTGTATATAATCAGCTGTACATCTGTAAAAAAAAAGAAAACTGATAAGATCGTATTACTTGTTTAATCAATTTAATCTAATCACCAAGAATCAAGATTCAGTATCTGCACGAATTCTTACATCTACGTTTTCATAAACATCCACTTACATATTCAGTTTTTCTCCCATTGGTGCCAGCAGCATACACAGGACTGATCCTTTCCCTGATTCGCCGTGCTGTTTCACCAGCATTATTGCTGCTGCCTTATAAAACAGTTACATTACAATCAGTAATTTAGTTTTGTGCTATTAGCCCGCTGGTACTACACGATAGCCAGCATGTGGCCTGTTTAGAACTAAAGCTCATCAGAGCCAAATGACATTGTATTAGTATGAATAACCGCTTCATGAGCACAAATAAACAAGGAAATACTTAAAACGCTGATGCTAACTACTGTTATCAGGCAGTGGGTCTTTCATTTCTTCCTTTCTTTCTTTCAACTACACAAAGGTGCAGTAATTGCTTTTGTGTGGTTTCCCTTGAATTATTTGTGTGAAGACTCATACAACATTAAATGTGAACTCATCAGTGCACGCAGGCTGACTCGAATCAGTGCATTCCGGTGGATGCCCAAGCTGTATGTATATTGTTCCTTAATTTCCCACCACTTTTGATTAACATTTCATCCGCTCAGCTGGTAAACCCTTCAATTTCAGGTGATCACAGTTAAACAGTCACATTGTATTTCCATTCTGCAGCAAACCACCTTAATGTAATGATAATCAGGTGAAAAACAATGACAGTTTCTTTCCAAAACAAAGCAAACATTGCAATACAAACATATATATTCTCTTTTCTTCTTGTACTGCGTTGGCTATATGTCCTGCCCACCAACTGCAGCAGACAGACAACTAAACTTATGTTTTCTTATGGTTTCATCTTGGAATGATCTCTTTAGATAGATGACTCTTTTGTTGAGGTGGGTTTCATTCTTTCTATACATACACTTTGATTGCAGGGTGAGTAATGTGAGATCTTGAGCGAGAAATGGCTCATGGTGCTGATTAGTGCTGTTTCTGCTGTTTCGCATCTGACTCTGTCCCCATGTACAGAAGCAGAGTTTAACAAGAGATAAGTCAATGAAGCCAAGTAACAAGAAGAAGAACAGAGACAGATAGAAATCAGCACCAACAAAGTTTCTGAGTTACTCAGACTCTACATTTAAGATGCACTGTTGTTGGGCTGTGTGACAAGAAATCTTTCTGTCCCTGCACTGTAGAAGACACTCTGTGAGTGAGAATGTCGTGTCCAATATGACACTTGGAGAAGAGACAGCATGCATCACATTTCACGGGAAAGAATCCCACTCACCTGGGACAACCACCCTCCTTTTTTTTCTGAACTGATGTACATAAATACATTGTACTGCATGTGCTGAATCCTGCTGGTTTCAAATAGGGCCACGTGTTACATTCTATTCATAAGAATGGAAAAAAAAAAAAAAAAACACATCTGTGACAACAATGTAATTCTAAGTCGCATTTCTTTTCTGGAAGACAGTGCAGTTAATTCCCCTTCAGCTGCACCCTGCAAACATCCATATGAGATGAGCTGTGAAAATGTCCCCATTTGCGCTGTATTCAGAAATCTCTTTGTTCCTCTCCATTGGGTTCCAGCCTACCCCAGCATTACTATGAATAGAAAATCTGATGGTGATCTAAAGTACCACTGTGCATGTATGCATGTTTGAGAGTGTGTTCGTGCACAGTGTGAGTATACATGTGTCATGTGTGAGGTGTCCACCAAGGTTTTTTATTCCTTATTACAAGCTCAGACGATCAAAACAAAATCTGTCCTACATAAGCAAGGTTAGGAACAGCAACAGGAACATTTCTTTGGAAAATGAAATAGGAGAGAAATGGCTCACATTAAGACAATTTGTATGTGTTGTGCAGTTTGTGGAGTAACATTAAAGACTACAATTTAATTTAGTATGTCATTTAATCAACCAAATGTCAAGTATTTGCTGGGTCCACCTGCTCAATTGGGGGTATTTTCTGCTTCTGCTGATGCTCAGACAAAACAACCCAACACACCTTGGCCTCTAGGAAGCTGTAACAAGCGATGTTCTTTTATTTATTTATTTATTTTTTCATAAACTAAATTATTTATTAATGAATGGAAACAACAGTCATTACTTACAGCCCTAAATTAATTTGTGCTATACTCTGGCCACACAGGCCACTTAATTAACCGCTGACTTCCTGGATGGGTGTGACCACCTCACAAGCAAACCATATCTTTGTGTATCAATTTGCATCTGTGCCCCAATGAATATGGATGATAAAGTGTGTACGTTTGCATCCAGGTGAGAATAGTCACATAGCAGCAATTTGGCTATTTACACCCATCAGAGGGGGCGTAGTATAAAGAGCACCAACGTCTACATGGGAAGGAGGTTGTAATGGATGAAGGGATCAAACACAGGACTTTAACGCAGTCAGTCCTGACTGGTTTGGTTGGTACCAAAGCTACTTGGTTAGGTTCAGGAAACGATCGTGTTTCAGGTGCAAATAACATCTGCCTTAAAAGAAACTGTGATTATCTGCATAGGGAAATGAAATGATTCACATTCCATGTACTGTGTGCTAATCAAGATATAGGTGTTTCTTGCTCTTCTGTCTTTGTTCTACGTCTGCTGTTGCCATTATGGATTCATTACGTGCTACCTGGTTTGGTTGGGCTTGTGAGGGTTGTAAGGTTCACTAATCTAATGACACAGGAGTACACGCTCCTGACTGCTGTGCCGATAGAGGTCATGTACCTACATAGATCAAGATAAGGAGGCTCTGATTGTGCGTATGTGCGTATGTGTGTCCCTGTAGCTATCCTCTTCTGTGTGTATATGGGTGTGTGCATCTTCTATTGATGTGCCCTGATCTTTGTGCAGGGAAGGAGGTGTAGAAGCTACTGTTAAATCATTATGCTCCTGTAATCACTTTGTAAGACCATTGGGCTGCTACCTCTTTTAATTGGGGAGCTTAAAGATTAGGGCAATTCTAGATTTTTCTTCATGCAAGCTTAATAGTAATGGGCTGCTTTTGCTATTGGCTTTTCCACATGAGCTATTTAATAGTAGTTAATTTAGTGAACTTGGTAATGCGTTGTCATTACCATATATATATTTTTTTTCTTTTCCACCAGAAGAGGGATCATACATAACGCTGACACACAGTGTCACTCCATCAGAAGTGAAGCCGTGCAGCAACAAGCAAATGCTTCACATCAAAGATCACTGATTCAGTTGAACCCCGTCCACAGTGCGTCTACATCCACATTCAATTACAGCTCTTGGCGACACTACAAAAACCACTCTCACTGGATGATAAGGCCAAATCCAGTGTCTTTGAAAGGCCAAGATAAGACCTGAATAGAGATTAGAGGTGGCCAAGGTTAATGTGAAGAGCCAGGATCTGCTCATGCTAGGCAAGAGGATAATTGAGCTCCCGTGGACTGGCGATAAAGCAACTTTTAATCTCTCCCAACTCTTTTTTAATGCGATCCGGAAATCCCTGTGTTGTTAAAAGAAGTTGAGCCCTCTGAAATGAAAGGAAAATTTTAGGAGCAGCTTCAACCAAGACCAACTCCTCACAGCCACCACTCTCTCAAGGTCAAGGTTGTAATAGCATCTGCAAGGGCAAGAGGAGGATATGTGGCCAGCAAAGTATGCATGATTTGCTATTTAAAATTTTACGATGCAATTTGGGAATCCTTGCACAGGACTTGCAACAGCCACTTGGTGCAAGTCGGCCCCCATCTTAATTGAGAATAAATTCATCCACTCTGACATTCACAGTGAAGTTTGAGATTAAAGATTAATGATAAACTAATGCTTCTATCAGATTAATCAAGTGATAAGAGATTAAATTTGGATGCTTCTTGGTTTTGGTTTTGATGATATAATTACTTTTTTCCGCTAGTGGAGAGCATCAAAGAGGCAGCATCCACTTTTTACCCCTTCAAAAAATAAGGACAGAGCTGAAGCCCAGATAGAGGTCACACTGCAGTTTAATTAATCCTGAGCACATGTTTTAATAAAACTTAGTGTCTTGTATGGGTGAAGCTTTTCATATAAAACAAAACAATGGGTAATCACAGACATGCTGATCACAAAGATTATCACTGCAAAAAAACCCAACATATTCTTTATGTGTATGAGACATTTTGTATTGTATCATGTACGAAAAGCGTCTGCATGTTTTCTGCTGTAAAAGGTTTAACTGTGAGAATATAAAGACCTCTATTCAAGATGCTGCCATGCTTAAGCATATTTATTTACCATAATTCAGCTGCTGTTCAATAATTTTCTACTTATGTTTTTTAGAAAGAATGCCTCCTGATACATGATGTTGTCACAGCTCTTGCTGAACCAAATTACAAAATATATCAAAGGTTTATAATTATGTAGTTGTTGTACTGTTTTCATCACAGTACTGTAATTTATCAGTAATGCAGCAAAACAAGCCATACTGCGGCAACAACAAAAGTAAAAACTACCAACATGACAAACAGACTGCCCCTTTGAGACCATATTAGTATCTTTTGTCCTTTCTGACTCACTGTAGTTTTTCTCTCCACCAGATCCGTCAATCCTCCTATTTCCTCCCCATTCTCTTGTATCTTACACTTTTTTCCTCTTGTCCTCCTGTGTAAATATTTTCCTGTAAATGTCATGATTTTTGACAGGTGGCAGGTTGACAGGTGGCATAGCTGCTATTTGATGTGTTTGCTACAGCAGGTGACAGTATGTAGAAGATTATCTGTAATGATAATAACATAATAATAATGATAATAATGATAAGAAGAAGAATGAACGCGAGAGGGATGGAGCACAATGGAGCCGGGATGAGTATGATGGACACGTTGACACATTATGTTTTTGGGTTGTTAGTCCATCTGTCCGTCCCATCCTCGTGAAGGCAACATCTCAGGAAAATTATAGAAAGATTCTTCAAATTTGGCACAAATGTTCACCCAAGGATGAACTGATTAAATTTTGGTGGTCAAAGGTCAAATGTCAAGATCAGTGTGACATCACAAAACACATTCCTGACCATAACTTAAGAATTCATAAACTGTCTCATAGGACAGAATGATGAAATTATGTCATTGAACATCCAAAAGGTCACTGTGACATCATAATGCTCTGCAAAAACACAATTATTTAACACCATAACTCAGGAACAGAAGGGGAGAGTGTGATCATATTTTACATTTGGTCAGATGCCGAATTGGTTGACACTAATCTTGGGTGTCCACCTTCAAACTGCCGGGTTGTAGATGTGTGTGAAGCGTCCACGTTTTACAGTTTGTAGTTTCTTTGTAGCAACATCCATATTTGAAGCATTGTAGTTCATCACAACCTCATTGGTTCTGCTGAAATTGAGCTTCAGGTCATAGTTGTTGCACCATGTGATGAAGCTCTCTATCAGTCCTCTGGACTCCTCTTTAAAATTATTCTCTGGAATCATTCACGTCAAGATGGTGATGACTTCCATTTCTTTTAAAAATACATTTCTTAAATTCCTTCAGGGTCTTCACAGTATTTTACGCATCTGGACTTGGAGGTAAACTGCGACTTGACTGGTTTGTGGAGGCAAACAACTGCAAGATGGTATTTCTAGTTTCAGCATCAAAAACTCAAGGGCCTGCTTCGTGACTGTTTATTGGACGAATTTCTTAGCTATCTGTCAAGCTAGAAGCCACACACCACACTCGCAAGGGCAAAATATGTAGATTGTGCATTTTCAAATCCCTCGGGAAAGCTGCAGATAAATGAATGTGAATAGGAGTCATTAGAAGCAAGTTAAGTGTAAGATCCTGAATCAGAGCTACCTGGAAAGTGTTTTCAGAGCGAGTCTTTATTACTGTTGAATATTACGTGTAACACAATGCAACCTTAATGGAATCCGATGACATGCACCGTGCCGGCTAAATGGATTACTCTCCTCATGTCTCGCCCACCAGCACTCACTGCTGGCATCCCTTGCAACAAGCCGCTGACTGAAGATCGCTCCAGTTTTGAACTTCCCACAGGGACTTCAATTACTGCAATTTATTATGTGGCAGTAAGAAACAGGACAGTTTTTTCTTTTCTTCTTTTTTTTTCCTGTTTCTCTTTCCTCCTCATTTTTCTTAGCTCCTCTCTTGTAGTGTCCTTACTCTGTTGTCACGCTCGTTCCTATCAGCTTCCCACTCGCCACACCCTACCCTCTCCCTCTCTTTTTTTTTTCTTCCCTCCTCTTCCATCTCCGGCTCGGGTAGTCCTTCTGAGTCTTTCTCTCTGGGTGTATGATTAGTAAGATTGAGAGTAGGTCTGCAGCTCTCTGATAGCATCCGTCTTCTCCACATGTTCCCGCCTGGAACAAAATAACTTTGGAGGTAAAGAGCTGGAACTGTGAGTGGGTGGTGCTGCATGTGTGTGTGTGTGTGTGTGTGTGTGTGTGTGTGCATGTTCCTATTTTTCTGCACTAAATAGGACCAGTGGATACAGAGTGCGGATGAAGCTTGACTTTAGAGTGCATGCTGCATACAAGTTAACTGTTTACTGAGGTTATAAATCAAGTAAGGGATCAGGTCATTTTCTCATAAGCTTGCATACAATCTGGCTTCTTTTTGCAACCAGTGGAGACATGGCAGAAGCTCCATATACTATTTATACAGTCTATGTTTTTTACACTTAAGCTTCATTTAAACAAACAAGATACAACATGTTAATCAGTGAGCATTAGAGGTTGTGATAGTGAGACTTTGTTGCCTTTGGACAGAGTCAGCCACGCTGTTTCCCCCTGCTCCCAGTCTTCATGCCAATCTAAACTGTCTCCTGGCTCCAGCTTCATATTTAATGGACAAGAGTCGTACAAATGTTCTCATCGAAAACTCTCTGCAAGAAAGCGAATTCCCAACATTTTTCACTATCCCTTTAAAGGTTATGAAATGACACCAATCACTGAAGGTTCTGAAGGTTCACTGAAGGTTCTCCTCATGCTATTAATACAAATGTGTGCAGTTCATGTGTGTACATGTCTGTGTAAGTGTGAGCTCAGCAGCTCAGCTTAAGGTTCTAATCACAGAGGCAACGTTCTCCTTTGTCAGGCGCTGCCCTCATGATGGAAAGAGGGAAAATAAAAGATTTACACCCCCAGACATCAAAATGCTACCTCTCCCTAGAACCACCATCAGAATGAGCAAAAGACACAGAGTCTGTCTTCTTTGTCTCTTCGGTTCTCTGTCTTTATCTTTGGGAACCTGTGAAGCATACATGCAGGGATGGGTCTTAACTAAACAGACTGATGTGACAAGTGGGAGAGCATGCAATGTGACCTACCAGCCTTTAAGCAGCCACAGCCAATGTTCATTTAAATGAATTAGAAAACGTCTGATTGGTATTTTGAGGGAAATAAGATGCAGCTCATCGAGGGCAGCTGTCTGCCGTAATCGCACATTCAAGCGATCAGTAAAGCTGAGTTACAAAAGGTGCTTTAGGGCAGGAGCTGTGTCCCAGTGGCAGAGCTGTAATAAACTGTACCTGGCTGCAATATATCAAGTGAATTTCAAGCCAGACTGGCTAGAAAGCTGTGAGATCTCAGAACAATAATGATGAATACCTTTTCATAGGCTTATATGGAATACAGATTTGATAGATTTATTATTTTAAGTGTTATACTTGCAAGGCTGTTTTGGTTTTGAAAATGTGTTTCTAAGGAAGAAGCAAGTCCCATGAATAAATAGGAAGGCCCGCAGCACCCCTGCTTCCTCTTTATTCCTCTTCTGATATGCGCAAAAAAAAATGTGAGGTGGCAAAATGACAGAAGCTTAATGATGACCTTTAAGAGGGCACATTCAACAAGTCATCTGGATAGTGTAGAGACAAAGCTTTCCCTCTAGGAATATTTTAATCACAGCCTATGCCTTAAAACCACATCTCATCAAAGTCATTCAGTGTTAAAGATATGTGAGATTATGCACAACATAGTGAAAACATAAATAAAAAAAGGAGTAGCTTAAGTGTGTTCATGCATGAGTCAGTGTGTGTGTTGATGAGAGGGGGGGTCTGGAGTTCAACCTTTCCTCTTCCTTCCTTTTTCCTCCCTCTGCACTTTCTCTTTGGTGCCTTGAGGAAAGAGCTCCATGGTCTTGTTCTTTTGTACTCTTCTGCTTTTCTTTTCAGGCTCATTCTCTTTCATCTTCTCCTGGACCCTTTCCCTCCTCCCTCTTCCTACACCTTCTTTGGTCTCTCTACCTCGCAAGTCAGAGTGAACACACACACACACATACACACACACACTTAGGATGCAAATATCCATCCGACATTATGTCTTTGTTTGAGGAAGCGTTGCTGGCCAGCATACCAAAGTGTGGAAGCTACCTGCGAGGCCCAATCCCAGCAGCAGGAAGGAACTGATTGCTTCTGAGCCCTCCTCGACAAAAGATGGACCTCGCTCACAAATGCATGTGCATGGCTGAGTGACCTTGCTGAGGCCTCCACGTGCCCTCCATTATGTTTTCATGGGACATATATTCACAATATGTCACTCGCACACTTTCTGTGTGGAGTTTGCATGTTCTCCCCGTGTTCACCTGGGGTTTCTTCCTTAAAAACCCCCACTAAAAACATGCAAGAAGATCACCACCTGACCAATGGTGACAACAGAAACTGAGTCCCCGGGCGCCGGTTGGATGGCAGCCCACTGCTCCTGGTCTGCCACGGAGGAAGGCGAACAGGATGGGTCAAAGCGGAAGACAAATTTCACCAATTGCATGGCGTGTTCAGCGTGTCTCTAAATGTGTGACATTTGACTGATGTGTGACTGATTCTTTTTCTCCACACATTTTCAATATGTATGTTTAGATATATGTGGTTTAGAAAAGCTTCATGTCACCTGAGCCTACATTTAACATGTTGTCTGTTAAAGTTGAATGAAGTGTGTTTAACCATAATAAAATTGTTTGTGTCTGGTGGCTTCGGAGAGAGAAATATTGTGGATTTTTCTGACAAGTCTTCTGGAAAAAGAAGCACTTTCAGTGTCACGGCCGCAGCGCTCTCGCTCACTACTGGACATATTTCTGAAATTGTTGTCCCCATTTGTCACATCTGCACAAAATAGGGTCCACAAACAGATAACATTTGACCGTAATTTCTCCCATTTGTCTGAGAAATTGAAATCCTCCTGGACAAATGGACTGGCATCATGAAAACCCTGGCTGGAGATCATTCACAGTGATTCTGTCTCCAGATGAATGTGGCTTTAATGTGGCTTATTTCTCTATTGTTGACAGCATTGTCATGTGTTGTGTGTTGTCGCTGCCAAGTTCACGCATTAACGTTACGCCGGATAATTCTGTTATCAGCTCCTGCATCGCAGATATAGAATGTGGCTTGTTTTCTCTCGTACAGAATTCCTTCAACTGGTATAAATTTAGTTGTAAAAATATGCCTGAGTCAGAAATTGATATGGAAAATTGTCTGAGTCTTGTCTCCCTCAGTTTCGTGTTGGCCCACTCACAAGAGACAAGATTTTTAATGAATCGTTTTGGCTGAATGTTATTATCAACAGTCATTCTGGACCTCTGACCTTGAATTAAAATCAGATGCAAACCTTTGAGTAATAAGTTTGAGAACCTCTGCTCTACACTGTATATTGTGTCAAATAACCACAAAGATGTTGAGAACATCTTTGACTTAACAGTGTTTTGTTTATTCATTATTATTAAATCTATCAGATATGGAATAGTCATGAAAACACCACCATCACAGCTATATGACAGCAACCTTAACTCTAACTGAGCCAGCACTGCAGTACATACACACAAAAAGCAAAAGGAAAAAATATTTACCTGCATCAAACCTACTACTCTTGATGTTTAGTTGGCTTCAAAGCATGTATAACATTCACACAATTTCTCTTGACTGTCCCTCAAAATAACAGAATTAGTCCAGCATCGCCCCAGCCTGAAGGAGAACAATATCTAGCCACATCAGCTGCACAACATGCTTGCGACAAGTTAAACAGGCAAACAACAGAATAAACACTAAACCAACATAACACATGGCAAAACTTACCGCTTTCAAGTTTGAATTCGAATCATGGACAGCAAGTATTGATCCACCCTTGATCTGTACCTTTTACTGGCCATAGCTGATGAAGCAGGCCGGTGACGTTTTGTTGAAATGCACACACAGTTTTCGAGTTTTTGTCTGAAGATTTCTGTCACATTTCCATCAAAAATAAAGTTAATGCGCAGCGTCTATCCTCAGATGGTGGGAGTAGATGAAGGCTTGTGTACAGGAGCTGTGCTGGTTGGCACATAAAGTTTCCTTCCACGTCTTCTTATAGTAATGGCGCACAGCGAGGAGGATGGGATGGTCACCAAGCTGGAGGTGGTGCTGTGTTACATAGTGATGCAGATGAGTAATGAAAGAAGAGGCTAGACTACTGACAAAGCTTTCAGACAGTTCAGGAGCAGTGCTTTCTGGAGTCAGTAACTCCCTTTGACATGGACTTTGGGCTTTGTAATTTTGCAGAAGTGATACATACAGAAAAAAGCTGCATAAGACACTAAAGGTGGAATGCCACCTGAATAAATGCACAGTCTATCCTCCTGATAGTGGCTGCAGCTGTTGCACATGAAGTGCATTTCTCAACAGTATTTTGAGAACACAGCACTGCTTTCACACATCCTTACTACTTAGCAGCTTCCCACCAGGAACCTTTCAGGCGCAATCCACCATGTTGCAACTGTTTGGTCGCTTGCGGTTTTAATCACAGCTTTCCAGCGAGTCAGCTGGTCACTTTTTGCACGTATTAAAGGTGATCCCTTGTTAGACCTTGATCACAGCAGTGAAATGACTGAAGCTGCTTAACACAGCAGCGATGTAGTTTGTCTTTGTTTCACACCAAACACACGGCGTTAAAAGAGGCCTCACAAGTCTGTCGCTGGCAAACTGCTCTCACCAGATGGGCTCATAATGCTGATAATGTGTGTGAGTGTATGTGTGTGTGTGTGTGTGAGAGAGAGAGAGATAGTCTCTCTTGCCCCTGTGTCAATGTGTCTGCCTATCTCAGTCTCACAAAGACTCGCACTCTCACACGGACACATACACTCAGCAGTGTTATACAATCAGCAGGAGCAGCAAACACAAGCAGAGAACATCTGTGGAGCAACAGAAAGCCAAATCCTCTCCGCAGGGAGACAGTGACCATGGGCACACCGGCATATGGATGGGCCAGAGCTTTCCAACGAGGCCAAATAATGATTGATGCTAGCAGTTGCTCGCTACGCAACAGCCTGTGCATACCGAATTCACCAGAGAGGCTCTGTTGCAGCCAAATGAGCAAATAAACCATAATTTCAGTGTCATTGATGATCAAATTATCCTACTAGTTGAATTTGGACCAGGGTGCACATACTTAGTCTCTATTTTGCTGTATCTGCCATTGGGATAGAAAAGAACAATAATAAGAATGATGATATGCCGCGTGTGTCATTGAAACTTTTGAGCTGAGAAATGCAATGCATCCTTTTTTGGCAGAGTGCTGAGCAAGAGGATGACGAAAAGTTCTGTAACAGCAGCTGCCATCTTCAACTTGCAAAACCCAGAATATATCCAATCTAGCACTGAATTCAGCTCAAATCACCTTACAGTAATGTTGCTGGGCATAAATCCCACATTGTTACCTTAAGAAAAACACTTTGTCTGTGGTTTGGCTGAAATAAGCCAACTGAGTTCTTGTAACGAAGATGCAAAAATCTCCATTGCTTTAGATAGTCAATTACTTATTCATATTGATGGTTGTGGGCCTTGTGGTGATCATTAATTGTGCATGGTTTCTAATTAATGTAATTTCCAAAATCACTTGTATCTAGACAATTCTTCCAACAATACAGTTCCAACATATTGGTGCTGTTGTCCTATGACTCCTGCAGTACTTACATACAAACACAATACCTATCACTATATACTTGTACAAGCTGGGCCCTATTTTTGTGTTCTGCCAACAAAGCAGTGACCTTGCAGCAGCGAACTGACAGTAAAGTGTTACTGGAGGCAAGCAGATGTTCTCTCACCTGCATCTGTTAAGTAATTGTCTGTGACATATATGGTGTTAAATGGGTCGAGGGCACAGCTAATAGAGATGCAAACTGTTGACACACTGCAATTTTAATATCAATGCTCAAGTCTCCCCCCTTTCACCACATCCTTGTGCGCACAAAATGAACCTGACTGATTAAATCTGTGCATCCATGTGGGGAGAGCAGGTCTGCTGTGTGTGTGTTCTGTCTGCAACTTCTAGTTTGCAGAATGTGACGTGGATTTTCAAAGAACTGCACGAGTCATCTAATGTGGCTGCATGGGTTAAATGTTTTTCATCACGCTCTTTTAAAAGAAGACAAATCAGTTTGACTTGATATTTTGCACATGGTCATCACAAGGAATTCAGGAGATGGCCCGAAGTTGAAACAGATAAGTCTATTTCAACACTGGATATAATTGCTTATATGGCACTATTCCTAAATTTAGAAAGTTGAAACTGTGATCAGCATCCATACAACTGGCTGCACCACCAAGGCATACAGAGACAGCAGCATTGTTTTTAACTGCAGAGAGCTTGGGGTGTGTGTCTGTGCACTGTGTATTCTGGTTTACTGTACTTCCAACATACAGGTTAAAGAGTTAACAGTGAAAATACAGAGAAATACTTGCTTGGGTAGAGACTTTGTGCAAGGTGTGTGTACATTTGGTTACAAATTAAAGCCTGACTAACCAGTGTGGTGACTGGTTGCTTCCACATTGCACCAGATTGACTATCAACACAAGGAGCCAAGCTGACCCGCTGATACTGCTGTGAGAGAGTACAGCTGTGATTGCTACCAGCCCTTTATACACCTACTGATAGTGCCCCCCCCTTCAAACTTAACCCTCCCAACAAATTATACAACTGTGTCACAAGTGTGCCAGAATCTTTGGTCACAGCCAAGTGAGGCTGCACTGGGAACTTGTGTCACCACCTGTGCACTCACCTTGATTCCTTAAATAGGGCACCATGTGCCGTAGGGGAACAAGCCCGACTTAAAAAAGTTGCCCGCACACTTGATAAGAAAAACAGGATAAACAAACTTTCTTGTTCACAGCAACTCTTTGCTCCACCTCTGCAGTACTTTACTAATGACAGACTAGTATATTTGATTTCTCAGTGTCCATTTTGTTGTCCAGCTGCAGTAAAGAGATAGATGTCTATTTCGACAAATGCATAGATTTTCTGTTTATTTTTGCTATATGTCTATGGAACAACTGTGTCCATTGACCTTACACCTGCCTTCATGGTGTGGCTTTGTGAAGAAAAACGATCAGGCTGTGCTTTACATGCACTGCTGCTTTTTGCGACTTCATCTGTACACTTAACACTGTATAAGTATTCTCACACACCCCTATTGTCAGATATAATTCCAGAGGTGACAACAACTCTGAAGGGGAAATTACTGTTTAGCATCTGTAGAGTTTTATTGTAATGTGTCCGTGTTAGTGTATGACCTCTCTACCGTGAAACACAAAGATTTCTTTGTCAACTGCAGGACAAGGATATCCCACAAGACCTGCTAGAAGCTGACATATTTGTTTTAGTGGCTTGTGCACTTGCACATCTTCACCAGCGTACAAACACACAACCGCACTGTCAGTTCAGCACGGTCCCATTAACCGCAGTTGATTTGACAGTGTGTACATATGTATGCCTGTTTAATATAATTAGACTTCCAGGCTTCCTGAGTGGATGTGTAATGAACCTCTTCTGTGGGAGCTACAGCATGAGATTCAATAAGAAGAGCTATCTCGTTATCCTGTTAATATTGATAGAAATAGTGTGAAGTGTGTCAATGTGTTAATTAGTGCTGTCCTTGTTGGAATTAAGAGTACCTGATGTGATAATGTATAGTTGTTGAAAGTGATAATCTTCTGTGTGTTTCTGTGCTGAAGTGTTGACAGTCTTTTTGGCCGTTTATGACAATTTTCTTCGGATAATTTGCACTTTTTTCTTGAACATCCTGTTGCGGAAACTCCAACCAACTCTATATCATCCATCCATCCATCATCAACAGATCCATCTCGCTCTCTCTTTAGGTTCCTGGCTCTCAGCTCTCTCCACAGATCCACTGCCACCCTGACATGTCGTTTCTCATAATTTATCATCAACTTAGTCTGCAGCATGGCTGGCTGAACTACACTGTATAGAGTATGGCTTGATAGATGGCCATAAAAACACGCACACACACACACAAACTCACGGACAGAAGCAGGAAAGGACGTAGTGTCAACAACCTAAGAATGATCTTTAGAAAGATAACAAAGATTGGTCAACTATTTAGTATTTTTAGAAAAGAGCATACTGAGTTATAAATGTGTCCTTTAGAAATGATATTTTAACCATACCACTTGGGTGGCTCTAAGGATGGTTATGTCTGTCATGACTCCCAGAGAATGACACCTGCCAGTTTTCTCCTAGCAGTACCACAAATTTAACATTTTTTTTCAGCAGAGGTGTGGGGGTCAAATGAGTGTACTGCATGAGGCTTGGCCTTGTGGCTACATAATGTTTGATGACACGGGAGGATAGTGAAACCTTCCAGTAGGGCTGTACAGAATGTCTTTTTTTTTCTTTTTTTTACATTCAAAGCTTCTATTGAGGTCTTCGAATGAAGCTTTGAATGTCTGTCGTCATATTTTTTTTACATCATCCTACAGAAAAACAAAACTGAATTTTTGCTCTCGCATGAGTTTGTCTAGTGAGATCATTTGTGTTTTTTTGTGTTTCTCACACCACTTTGACTGCTGGATCATATGAATACCGTATGGCAACAGCAGGCAGTGTGTGTGTGTGTGTGTGTGTGTGTGTGTGTGTGTGTGTGTGTGTGTGTGTGTGTGTGTGTGTGTGTGTTTGTTTTCAGTTCAGCCTCTGAATGAACTCAGCACTCACCAGACTCTGGTTATTTCACTTATTTCCATCCAGTTTGTTCTCCCTCTCCTCTCTGTATGTTCATTAAGTAAACTACATTTTCTGAGGCTTCAGAAATGATGCCAATTCGAAATACAGAAATATAAAACAAATACAACAATGGAAATGTGCTGCAAATAAAAAATAGAAAAGAAAACATGCTGCAGAATGTCACAGACAAATACAGGCATGGTTCAAAGTTTAAAACAGTCAAAGTCCAAAAATGCCTCACATCCAGTAAACACAACAGAAACTCTCCAGGCCTCCAGGGCACGCTCTCTCGTCTGGTCTCTCACTCTCTCTCAGGTCACAAATCAAGCTGTTTCACTTAGTTCTCCTCCTAGAGGCCTGGAGAACTTCCGTTGCGCTGACTGGATGTGCAGCGTGGGGAAATACATTTCCCCCTCAGTGAGCAGTCAATGAAGAGAGACTAATTACAGTAATGTTAAAGGTCAGCACCTCCACAACTTGCTGCTGCGGACAGGTTGACGTGAAGATAAATCCACTTTTTAATCCCACAAGTTTCAAAAATACACTCTCCTCCCGCCTGTAAACAGATCTGGATCAGAGCAGAATTTGGTGGGACTCTGGGTGTTTATTCCTCCTAAAGCCCCAGTCTGCCCTGGGCGCCTTCCTCTGGAGCTGCCCAGCTCCCAGCAGCTGTCTCCACTCTGCCCGGTGCTCCTCACACAACACTCTGTAAAGCTGCACGTTCTAATGTTGATTTAGAAATCAAATGTCAACATTGTGAATGAAGTTTTTGAGCCTTGAACTGTTTGGTGCAGCCCTACTTTCTAACCACCACACAGTGAAGCATGGATAGCGATGTGGTGGTAGAGCGAAACCAGTCATGTGCAGCTGCTGTGCCTGTCTCCACTGGAAAGACTGCTGTGTGTTTCCCCAAATTGAACAAAGGAAGTGAAAGTGCAGTAAAGGAAAACCGCAGATTTTCCAATGTACATTTGAAAGTGTCTAAAACTGGGGCGCATTTGAGATCGTCGACAAGTTCTGATTGTGAGGAGAGTCGTAGCTAAAAGCAGCTTCACCCAGTTTGGTTCTGACTTGAGGTAGGGCCTAGCCAAGAATGGTGAGCGATTAATAAACGCTCAACAAGCAGCATTTTAAAATATATTCTAGAAGCAGCTAGAAGGCAGTGTAAAGATTTAACAACAGCAGTAATGTGCTCAGTTCTCTTGGTTCTTGTTAGAACTGTGGCAGCAGCTGCTGCCTGACAGTCTTTTTGGGAAGACCAAACAAGACACTGTTACAATTGTCCACCATGCTGGAAATTAAGGCATGAATGAGTTTCTCTCAATCTCGTGTGGCCATGAGAGCTCTAATCAGTTTGAGAGGATAAAATACAGATTTTAATATCGCTTCGATGTGGCTGCTAAAGCTCAGGTCTGAATTAAAGCAAAGATATTGAACTTGGGTTTGCTTGGCAGGTCTGGAATCAAGCTGATGAATAACTTTGTTGCAAAAAACAATGATTTCCAACTTGTCTTTGTTAAATTCAAGGAAATTTCATTTGTATCTAGCTGTTACTCACTCTAAGCTCTGATAGAGTGGTTTGAAGGGACCACAGTCACTTGGTTAAAGTCAGATCAAGAAGCACCAAAACTGATGTTTTACCTGAATCACTATTCAGACGAATGCTGTTTAACACCTCATCAGTGCAGACTGAAATCTGTCCAAAAGACCTTTTACATTTAGAGAGTTGTTGAATTCAATCAAAACAACCTACTTAATATTTTTCCCATTAAAGGCAAGATTAGAGATCAGTCTGTAATTATTTTATTTCCAGGGATCCTGGTTGCTCTTCTTTAAAAACAGCTACAGCGATTTTCAAAAAAGGCCTGCTTGGAGTGGGCTATCGACAATTTTCAGCACATCCATTTCCAATCAAGTGAAAACGTTTTGGAAAAAAAAAGGATTGTTGGCAGAGTGTTAAAAAACCAGGTGAGTGAATTAAGATGCTTCACTCCAGAGTTTTAGTATTGATAGTACTGGATTTGCCGAATTGTTTCTGGGAGGCTGCAGCAGTGGTCTGAGTCCATAGTTTTAGTGCAAACTCTTGTGTTGGGGAAGTAGTTTACTCAACTGTGGTAAATAAGGCATGTGAATTGTTGATATTCCTGTTGAAGTTAGACTAAAAGGAATTTGTAGCCTTATTTATGGCCGAATTGTAAATTCAGTCTCTTTAAAGATGTGAATCTGAAGCAGTGAAGATTAGTTTTTTCTCTGTTTGAGAAACTTTCCTGTAAACTGTGACAGATGTGGTGTTTCCCCACCGGTGCCTCCTGCCAGTGATATTTTTTAACCTTTACAGGTGCTAAGATGTCAATAACTTTATTTATAATAAAAATGGCATTGCCAAAATTATCAAAGAACAACTTAGCAGATTTTCATATGAAGCTAACTGACATAGACATGGTTAGTATGCTCAATTCTATACCTTTTTTGGATAGAAACTGGTCTGGTTTGGTCATCAAGAGAAAAAGACCACTAATTACCAAATCAATTGTGCACCCTTAATCATGTGAGGTCCCTTTCACAAGCTGCAACAGTTTTGTCTTTTGGATTAACAATGTGAATGTTTGATTTGTCAGCTACGAGTTGAAAAAATCTGTTGAGACAACAGAAAGCAGCTTAGTGATGTTCTCAAGAAACATTGCAGAGGACTTCGGAGGTCTGTAAATTAACAAGAGAATTTTTGTTGTGACTTTCAAATCTCATGCCAGCCCTTAGAAACTTGTTAAGCTCTGAATATTGCATAGCTATTGGTGTGTACACGTTTTGCATATACTGCCACAGAGGAAGATTAAATGTGCATGTACAACATTGTCACAAACTTCCACTATGGTCAGCCATTGTTCTGTTTTTTTTTGTTTTTTGTTTTTTTTTTTATACTTGGCGCATCAACTGCTACCACATTTGGGGTGGCCAAGCACATCCAAGCAGACACATATGCTGCCTTTGAGCAGAAATAGCATGCTAGATGTTTATTGGACAGTGTATTAACACAGTGTGCCTACAAGAATCAATGGAATTCTAAACATAAATCATTTAGTGCTGAGGTCCTCAAACACTTCATCAGGCAACACTGTGTATTCAAATGTTACCAGCATGTGTACAATAATCAACTTTATGACCTGCAGAACTAATGATATTTAACCTTCAACTGTCTAATGCTAATGAACAAATGCTAACATGTTAACAAGCCAATTGAGCACAGCCTTGCAGAGTCACAGGCAGCAGATTCATAGTTTTTTTGAACACTGAATGTATTCTGCTTCATCAAAACGCACTAAACTGCAGAAGCAAAGAAAGAGTCTCATGTTGCTTTCATGTTTTCTTTTCAAATCACAATTCCACATCAATATTTAGCATCTTTTGGAGTAAAACCCGTGGTATTGGTGATTTAGACCAGGAACAGTCATTTTTACGTCTGAAATCGCTGCAGAAATCCCAGCTCAGATTTGAATGCTTTGTCATATTATTCCCAAGCAGTAAATAAAGTGACTCATGGCAGATTTATTACTACCATGGTAATGTGCTTACAGTTTTATCTTCCTTTGATGTCAGCCATTAGTAATCATTCCACCGTGTGTTTGTGTTTGACAAAACAGCCAAGGCCAAGCGTTTTCTAATTAGCCCTTATTATCTTGAAGTTTATTGCAGTCAGTCACTACACGACTTCACCGCAGTAATCCTTCAAACAATACCTCCGCATCAGCATTTTGCAATGTCTGCTTAACAAGGTTCGAATGCTTTGTATTCCTCTTTGCCACTCGCGAGGGAGCCGCAACAGACCAGAACAGGACTCCCCATGACCAAGACTTAGCTAATGATGAGTGAAAGGGCCTCTGTGTGTTCAGGCTCATAAATATCTGTCTCTCTGTTTGTCAGTGTCTGTCTGTCTGTTTTAACGCACTGCAGGCAGAGCAGCATCTGCCAGGCAGCGATTATGCCCATGGTAGCTGCTAGCTGTCGTGTAATTATGAGCGCCTTATTGTTGCCTCTCTTTAAAGACACACTTTCATTGTTGCTAAGAAGAGCGATAAAACTAGCAAGAAAGATAAAAGGCATGCAGACAGAGAGATGGAGTCCACCAGGGATGCTGGAGGGAACTCTTGTTCTAAATGATGCCTTATGGTTTTGCGGGAATAAAAAAAAGGTTAAATTGTTTTTTCTCCTGTTTTCTTTTTCACCAAATGACTCATACTACCCCCCCCCCCCCCAGCAGCTCTCTTCTCACATTTCCTCTCCCTTACATCACATGCAGAAAATCAAAACATGGGAAGAATGAAGGTAAAAGGAGGAGTGTTAGTGGAGTGGCTTACAAGCAACTCATCTCCCAGAGTTTTTTTTTTTTTTTGCCTCTCGTTCTTCTCCATTGGTGTAAAAGTACAAGGCTGACAGAATGTTCAAAGTCTTCAGGATCAAAGAAGAGCACTCTGCTTTTCTGAGTGATGGGGGTGGGAATGGATCCAGAGGGTTAGCTCGTGTCAGCCTGCATCACGTCTCCCTTTTCTCCCTATCGCCCACTCTGTCTGTCTTTCTCTTTCCCCTTGTTCTTCCTCTCGTCTGCTGTCCCTCTACATGTTTACTGTATCTTACTTTATCTCTCTCCCCCGCCTCTGTTTTTTTGTCAACTTGCTCAATCTTTTGCTCTTTCTTCACCGCCTCTCGCTCTCTCTCTTCCCTCCTGTCATCCATCCATCTCCTCCACCGCTCACAGTCATTATCCATCCAGTTTTATCATTTATGCAGTTCTATCCTCTATCTTCCACTTCTCTCCCTCCATCCACCTGTGCCTCTAACTCTCCCCCGTCTCTTTCATTTCCCGTGGAGGCCCATGTGGCTGATGGCTATTCTAATCGGCTGTAGCAGTTTCAAACGTGGCATGACTTAATTTTCAAATTGATGGTAAATGATAAATCAAAGGCACCCTAATATTAAAGCGCCAGAAGGAATCCAAGTCCTTGCGGATCCACACTTACACTGGAGGCCTATTTCTGGGTGGGTACAATGGAGGAGTCGAGTATTCAATTAGGTTTCTGCCTTGCACCTGCAAGCAAAAGCCCTAGGTCTAAATCACACGTCAAAGCACCCGAATGAGGTTTACTACACAGGTTTGCGTCATTTGCACAGCAGTTACTCACAATGTGAGTCAACCTTTTGGTTTACCGTGCAGTCCGTATTACTTTCTCCACTGCTTCTCATTACTGAGCACAGAATGTTGCCAATAAAGCAAAAGGAATGAAAATTGTTTCCAAAGCAGTGATACTCCCTCTGCATGGTTTCTTCTTTTGACAGAACACTGTTACAGCCTTGGCTTGTCATATGATTTGGCTTGTTACAGTCAGGATATTTAATGAGGCATTTAATCCACACTATGCATTTGGTGACCAATCATCTTTTTGCTCTGTTTTGGCCTTCTGTCAACACTGAGCTGGTGTCCACCAGTACATCATTTTGAAAATGTTGGCTGACATTGTAGTGCAGTACAAAAAGTATAAAAAACTCCTATAAATGTAAGTCAGATAAATGATAAAATGCATTGTTTGCTTTGCAGTATGACCATTTTCTGACCTGACAAGCCTATCTGCAAGATGACGTTGTTTCCAAAATCATTACCTATTGACATGATCTGCTACTGCCAATTACAGTCCTTGTTAAAGGGTAACAAGAAATCAACTTTTTTTGACTCATTAAATTATATGTGCAGTTACTTTTTTGTTGAGAAAATAAAGTTATTTTGCACTTTAATTTCCTGGTACTCCACACCCCAAATTACTCCCACCTTTTACATGTAAGTGCAGAAATCTACTCTCAAGCAGTGTGGAGAGTTTGGATACCTCAGGAAGGCCTTGCAGGGATTTCTTCAAATTTGGCACAAAAGTTCAGTTGTGCTCAGGGATGAATTGATTTGAATTTGGTGGTCAAAGGTCAACTTCACTGTGACTTGTGACACTGTTCACTTGTTCACAATGTTCTGGAAAAACACTTTTCTGGCCTGTATTCAACACCATAGGATTGTGACCATATTTCACATTTGGGGCTATATTTTCGTCCTCGCCGCCGGCAGGGCACAGCGTGCGCACCCCACGCAGTGACATTTTCGTGCAGCGCAGGCGGGAACGCAGTGCACTTGGTATATTGGTAAACTGAGAGTTACGCCTGGATGGGCGTTGCGGCGCAGTAGGTGTCGGCATAATCAGCCAGCAGATTTGAATTTTTGGTCCATTTCGGTCCACGCCTGTGGCGTAAAAGTGCCCACCCTAGACCTGGTCAACTCTGTGTGCCAGCGGCACACCGCTGGGCAAGTGGATTTTCATAAACCGGTGGAGTCGTGCGCCCACTTCACCAATACCTCAGGGGCAGGTTTCCACAGTGTCTGGCATTTCACTGTGATCAATAATTAGCAACAGCCATGATTCAATGCAACTATCTGAGTCAGCACATACAGTCAGACCTAAATTTCTATATTTTGATCAGTATCTCATCTGACCACATCGCAAGCACGTTCAGCACGCGTAATGGTCTCTCAACCTGACTGAATGTACATGGGTGAAACAGGGATACAAACTAATCAATTAACGTCGCTGTGCCAACCACAAACAGCCGTGGCATCCTACAGAGCATATATACTGCATCTATCTCAGAGCACTCGAGAGACAGAGAGAGATGGACACATGGAAAAAACGTAAGTGATGATCGTTGTTCGCTATTACCCACGTCATTTCATTCCAAATACAAATGTTATCATTGTAATGCTTAAAATTATCTACAAAGATGGAGTACATCATTGCTTTGAGGAGGAGGAGGAGGAGGAGGCCGAGGATTTACCATCTAAGGACCTCCTCCTGGGAGAAGTTTGGGCGTGGGACAGTTTCCTGCGCGGGTGCAGTCATCCTCGAAACTTGCCATGCACCTCGCCAGCAGCGTTTTTAAAGGTGAGGTGAGGAGCTGGTGTGATTGGTGAAGATTGGACTTGGCTGTGTCAAACCCACTCCACACCTTCTCTCCTCCCTGGGACTGAGATGAGAAGGGGGAGTAGTTACGCTGACAGCGCAGTGTACAAAAAATACCAAAGTCTGCACGGCCATGCCCCATCGGCACAGCGGACCTGCCTCTGCCGCACCGGCGACGGAATCGAAAATAGAGCCCTTGGTCTGATACTATACTGGTGACAGTAATCTTGAGTGTCCACCATCAAATTGTGGTGATTGTATAGATCATCTGTGCTGAACATCCATGTTTTACAGTTACAGTTACAGTTGCTTCAACATCCATATTTGAAGCATTGTAGTTCATCACAAGCTCATTAGTTCTGCTGATATTGAGCTTCAGGTGATTGTCGTTGCACCATGTGATGAAGCTCTCCATCAGTCCTCTGGACTCCTCTGGAAAAACATTCTCCAAGTGAAGACAGCATGTTTCTGACTGGAAATTATTCACTGGAATCATACGTGTCAATATAGTGAAAGAGGCTCAGGAGGTAGAGCGGTTGTCCACCAATCAGGAGGTCGGTGGTTCGATCCCTGGCCTCGGCAGTCCACATGCCGAAGTATCCTTGGACATGATACTGAACCCCAAAATACTGCCCCCGATGCTGCACCATCGGTGTGAGAATTCATATGTACGTCGATTTGGAGTTGTTATCTGTGTAACAGCAACTCATAAAGCTAACTTAACGTTGCATCCATCATCTTTCTATTGTGACTTTATAACAGCTAATACTTGCAGCTGTTTCTTCAAAGCAAGGGGAAAATTTGCCATGATTTACAGGTGTTTGTCAAGTTCTAATTTTATTCTTGCACTTCTGCTTGCTGTCATATAACAGGGGAAACACCTGCAACATACTCAGATAAACTGAAACCACAAAATAAGAGGATATTTTAAGCTTCGATTTACCACTTCTGTTAAAAATGTGTATCATTTCAACCTCACATCCTTAACATATAATAAAAATGGCATTGTTTGCCAGTGTATTTAACAAACTGCTGTGTATTGGACATTTTCAGAGCATTTCAAAATGTATATGCATGAGTGCGAACCTTTTTTTAATGACAGAAAAAAGACTGGGAATTTTGTGTGAATTCTGAGTCTTTCAGGGTTTGACACGTAGAAGCCTCCTTCTCAAACAAGAAACTAAAAGCTTTATTTGAAAAAGAGTGCATCTTTTTGCATTTTAAAGATCACATATCTGTGGTGAATAATGCACGACAAACAGACAATAATTCTCAGAAAAAAATGGATGAGTCTGCCAACAGGATGTCGCTTGACTTCATGGTCTTTCAAAATGTCTCACAAATGTGCGACCTGTAATAGTTTTGTCAGATACATGCAATTATGGGCACAGATGAAAGGTTCAACACACACCCACAGGCACACACAATATGTACATGTTATTCTGTCAACCTGCTGTGAAAAACGGGTTGCCAGTCTGTATCTGTGACATTATGAGAACACCAGCTGTTCTGAGCAATAGTTCTTCCTTCTTAATGTGTCCCCTCAAAGTGTGTTGTTGTATGACTGTGTGCATGTGTGCATGTGTGTGTGTGTGTGTGTGTGTGTGTGTGTGTGTGTGTGTGTCTGTCTGAATTGGTGGAGGGGCAACAAGGTTATGGAACTGTTCCCAGGACAGTGTTATATCTCTGCACTGTGGCATTACGGCTTCTCGGTTAATGTTGGTACAATACAGGTCAGGCTAATCTAGCAAAGAGAGGTGTGTGTCTGTCTGTGTGTGTCTTGTATATATGTTTATCTGTGTGCTTTGTGTGCCTGTGCATTGCACCAGTTTGCGTAGAGGAATACATCAGCCACCTTTTGTGTGGAGAATTCCCAAAGGCTCCCTCTCTGTCGCTCTCCCTCTTCCCGCCTCTGTGTCTCTCACCCTCTCTCTCTCTCTGCATCGAGGCTCAACCAACCACTTTGAAATGCAGAGAACGTCTGCGAGGACTGTGGCTAAGCCAGGGCTTGATGCTGTCTTTCAGATAGGGTGAACTTTTAAAGAGCTGTGGAAATAGCCGAGCTCTGACGGCCGGGGAGAGAAGGGGAGGTGGCAAGCAGCTGGGATCAGACCAGAGCAGAGCCAGATCTCAGGGACGAGCCGTAAATAAATGAGGCCAGGCCACTGAACTGGCTGTGGTCCGGCTGTTTGGCTGTAGGAAGGGAGGAGTTGAGAGGGTGGGCGTGGAGTAGCAGAGAAGGTATAGAGTAGTAGAATGAAAGGACTGTTTAAGATTTGTGGAAGTGGAGATAAGACAAACTCCTTTAGTGTATGGATGGTGGAGTTTGTTGCTCGCAACAGTCACTTGGCTCTTTAATATTTGTGTGTAAATGTGAGCATTGATTGTTCCTTCAGTATTCAAATCACTATGATCTGATGTGTCCACTGCTAATGATGTGTCTCACTTTGGGAGAACATAGATTTGGTTTGTAAACAAGGCGGCATGCCTGCCTTCCTCTCAACTTCCTCTCCCTCCCAATGCGATTAGGAGTGTAATGGGGACATAATAGCGCGGCAGACAGAAATGGTTCTTGAACGTACCCATGCACACAGCCTCCCCCCGAGCCTTTTCCTAACCCCTCTACCCTGCTATTGCTCTGACTTCAATTCTGTCTGTCTCCGCTTCTGCTCAGGGAAATACAATCAGAGCATAAGCCATTGACAAATTCCCATTATATGCAATTTCATGCACGATAAACCCATTTGAAATCTGAATGATCCCCTGAATGCATGCATGCAGCTCCCCAATGAACTAATTATGATTTTTTTTATTTTTTTTATTTACTCTCATGGAACCCAGGAGACAGATTTTGTTTCTTGCAATGAAGCTGGGCAGAGAAATGACAGAAAATGTCACTGTATGACAAAGCAACAATAGAAGAAGAAAAAAAAAAACACCTCTGTGGCAAAATACATCTTAATCCTGCGGCACAAATTTGCCCAAACATCCAGTGTGTTTCCAACTGTTGGCTAAGCTGTAATTTACCTTTCAACCCAATGCCATTTTTGGTCATGCTCAGGACAATATGGAAACAAGAGCTTCTGGTCTAAATGCAATATCTGGAATTTTGTTGAAGACAAATTATGTTGTAGGTGTCAGTTAACTGTTTCAGTCATCCTGAAGTAACTTCATATCCTCTCTAAAGTAACAGAACTTTCCGCAACTCTTAAGTTTCCCCGTGAATCATAGGCTGCTTGTTTTTCATATGTTGGAATCAAGTGCAGTCCCATTCAGTGTTCTACAGACATGAAAAGTCCCATGTGACCAGAGCTTCTAAGACTTTACGCTGCTGTGATCAGTAGATTAAAGCAACAAAGCCCCTTAAACACTTACATGAGTGTGCACCTACTCTGACACACACACTCACTCCACAGCAGAAGTAATCATTCACACATCACAGGAAGCTTGTGTTTCTTCTGCCATTTTCAACAGTGCAAGCAGAAGATCCATCACCACATCTGTGAATGTACATCCCATGTTGTTACACATTTGTAGCTACAGCAACAAGTGTGTCTCTCCTGCTCAAAGTAGTGCAGAATGTCACAGTGACAAGGTGTCTGACATCTAAGGTTTGAGGTGTCAAGTGTAAAAGTGCCAAGATTGTAAAGATGATTCAAATGCAGCGTCCCTCTGTGGTTTATCTTGTTTCTTTTCTCAACAGCTTGCTCACACAAACACCATCACAACCATAAAAGTCTCACAGTCTCATTCTTTATGCTAGGATTTTGTGGGATGATGTCTTTTTGCAATTTGCCCCCTTAATGTGCAACATACATCACTTTACCTTCTGTGTAAACACTATAAATTTTCTCATACTAAGTTGCTTTCTCTCCAAGTTCACAATCTATAATGTGTAACACTTTGAAAATGTTTTCACTTGAATGAATACATGGCACAGTGCATGCATATGTTTCTATTTTGATGTACATTTCCATTAGAGATATGAACCATGAATCGCACCAACCAAACCACTCAGGGCCAGTTACATCTTTGAATTGCCACACTGACGATAAATAAATCCTTATGTTTGTTGCAGTACGACTTTGAATCAGTCTAGAGAGCATTTGGATTCAAAACAATTCCATAATTCATATAGTTCTAGAGGTTGAGGCCCCGTGCATGAAACGCATACTGGCCCATAGATTATTTACAGCTTTATTTGCATCCATTGCTTTTGTTTGCTATGCAACACTTCACTTAAGTTAATGAAATTTCTGCAGAAGATTAGCGGCAGCTCTAAATGGCCTCCAGCTTCTTCAGCAATAGGTTTAAGCCGGTCATTATGCTCGTCATTCTTCATCCATTCTTAGACTTTAAACTCCGGCCTTCCTCTCAAAAGTACTGTGATTGTGGCATCATCAATCGTAACTGCTGTAAACTAATTATATATATCCAGATACAATTATGCTTCTGCACATCATGACAGTAAGGGCCAGTTTTGATGTAATGGTCCATCTCCCCAAAGAACAGTCTGATGATATTGGCTTTCTGATCTATAACTTAGCTCGATTACAGCATCATTCCAATGAGATGTCTAATGTCCCCAGGCAGTTTCCAGGCCTGTCTGATTTGGTGCAACAGTTGAGGTTCAGAAGACGTAAAGTCACACTCCCAGTGGATTAGCACTCGCTTTTATTGAGAAGGGAGAGATGGTGATTTTATGTGAGTCATTTTAGAGAGACCTTTACCAAATTGACACTGACATTTCTGGTAAGAGCAGCTACAGTTGGAAATGAATCTTTAACCACTGAGTGCGCTGGACAGCGCCATATGCCACAGTCTTTCAACTCACTTCTTCACATGCCTTTCATTTCATATCTTGAGCTGATACAAACAAGACTAATGGACTATTTGTTTGGCTTTGTCAGACTATTTTCTGTATTGTAAATTGTGGAGACCATACTCCTGTAACTGTTTTTATGACCAAATTAAAACTATAATTTTAACTGCACACAAATTTTAGAGGCTTGTCTGAAAAATGTGTTGTATTTGTGCCAATTGCTAAAACTCTAATGGCAAGAAATCCCCCTCTCTTGCATTCTTGCCATAAATTGGCACTGTTGATAATTATCATCTCTTTACTGCACTCACATATTTAGTATCAGATCTCATATAAGAGAACATGCACAACATTGCCTCTTTTTTCTTTCCTCCATTTTATTTTCAATCTGCAACATTGTCTAAAATGTCAACATTTCGCATCCCTCAGTCTAGATCTCCAAAGATGCTTGCGTTTTCAAGAGAAAAATAAGTGGGTATCTGCACCACGCAGGGCATATAAAATATTTGAAAAACATGGTTTGATACCAGAATAGTCTCTTCTCCTTATATAACAGCCTTTTAACATTTGGTAATCTTGCACATAGAGAGAGTCACATAAATATTCAAATTAGCTCATCTCTGCAACTGCAAATTATATGAAAGCTAAATTACTGAGGGAGCAATGCAAAAATGTGTAGCTGAGTAGAAACAAACCGTAGCTTTGAAAATGGTGATAGGCTAAACCAGGGCCTCTCAAAATCTGTACCAAATGGCCATGAATTAAGGGAGTTGGTGGTGAACAATGGAAATACAAATGAGGAAGGTTTGGGAGGGTTATATTTTATTTCTGATGAGTTTGAGTGAATCTATTTACGTTAAATAAATGGAATCTGGTGGCTTTGCTGAGAGTGATATAGTTGCTGTTTCTGGTTAAAATAGTGATTAATAAAGGATCTTACTTTTTAAAAAGAAGGTGTCTATGGGGATTCTTTCCATAACGACACTTAGAATAACAATCTGAGCCTGTCAGAGACAAAAACAAGCACTTAAAATGGTTTTAATGTGGCCTATTTCCCTATTGTTGACATCATGATGGTGATGTTCACTGCTGGAGTGTTGTGTGTTGTTGCTACTAAGGTCATAAACTTTACACTAGAGAATTTACTATCAGCTCCTAAATCGCAAATACAGAATGTGATTCTGTCTGAGCCTTGTCGGCTTCGTTTCATGCCGGCCCAGTTACAAGAGATGTGAAGTTAATTAATTGATTAGGCTAAATGATAGTATCACTAATTGAATTAAAATCAGATGCAGACCTTTGGGCACTGTCACTTCTGAATAATCACCCAGAGAACCAGAGATTCAGGTTTCTATACAACGTTTCCCTGACTGCCTACATGGGTGGTTGTTGACAGCTATGTCCCAGCAGTGGCCTGTACCACCAAGCAGGATTTGAGGACACCAAGGTAACTTCAGGTTTGACCTGGGTCTATACACACACACACACACACACACACACACACACACACACACACACACACACACACACACACACATATCTCTAACCTGTATATTTATATATATAGATTTTATTTGCAGCTGAAATGATCTCTATAAAAACATCTATAAAGATGGATGATTATTTCCATATGCCAGTGGCCCCCCACCACAGGCAGTTCCTTTGTTTTGCCTTTGAGAGACAGGAATACCAGTTGTGGGTGCTCCCATTCAGGCTCTCACCCACCCCTGGTTATTTACCAGGTGTGTTGCAGCAGCACTTTCTCCTCTACAGGCCAGTGGCATGTGGGTTCTTCCTTATTTGGATGATTGGTTGATATGTGCTCTGACCCAGGAGCAGGTAATCTGTGGCGTGACTCTTTTGTCCCATGTGATCCAGCTGGGTCTTACTGTGAGTGTTCTTAAGTTCCAAGTCAGCAAGTTATGCTCATCAGTGTTGCCCTCGATTCTGTGTTAATGAGCGCCTCTCCCTCTCCCTAGAGGTTGGACAACATTCTTTGTCGCTCATTTTCAGAGAGGTACAAGGCTACTGTATGACCTATTCCTCTGGTTGCTGGACAAATTAACAGTAGCAATGCCGGTCATCCCTCTAGGCCACCTTTCATTGCACCCCTTGCAGACCTGCATCAGCGATTTGGGCCTCAACCCCAAGAGGCACCTTAAACCATGGGTCTCTGGAACACTCTAGAAACAAGGCTTATCTGTGTCGCAGTGTTCTCTTGGGCTCACTTCCCTCCCACCACGAGATAGTGGTGGCAGATTCCTCTCTCTCTGACTCAGGGGTTGTGTGGAAATGCAGGGCAGTCCAGGAGACCTGTAGTTTGTCAGCAGAGGCTCCAGCAGCAAATACAGGTGTGCAGAACAAGGCTGTGGACATGCTGCCCCACCAAACCTGTTGACCTGTTTGCTTTGGCAATGTTGACACACTGTCCTCTATGAAGCAGTCCATTGGGGCAGGATGCGCTGACACACCCCTGGCCAGACTGTTACCTGTATGCCTACCCTCCACTTTCTCTACTCATGCTGACACATCACAGACAGACAAGACCACCCAGTGCTACTGGTGGCTCCATATGGATTGGAGAGAATCTGTCGACCTCTCCATATTATGCCTTGACCTGTCCCACTTGGGAAGGGCCAGGCTTACTTCTGAGTTCTTGCGATCAGGCTGTGGTCCAGACTATACTTAATGCTCGAACATCCTCATCTAGGGCACTGTATGCCAACAGACGGAAACTCTTTTCCAGTTGGTGCACGGATCAACACTTGGACCCTGAGTATTCCTCTGTGCCTATATTGCTCAATGTTTTGCAGATGTTTCTCAATAAGGGGCTGTCGGTCTCTACCATTAAGATGGATGTTGCTGACTTTTCAGCTCAACATGTTTTGATGGACATTCAAATGAGTGCAGCAAGTTTGTAGTGGCGGAACATTTTATGTTTCACAATGCTCGCTGTCACAATGTTATGAACTGGTTCAAACCCTGATAATGAGGTGTAATTACTCTGATTTTATGAGCAGTGGATGCTGCAGTGAATGCTTTTAGTTTGAGGTGATTGACAGTCTTTGTAAATGTTTTGGAATCTCATTACCTAACAGATTTGTGCCTTGTTTAATTCATCATCATTACCGCATGTGTTGAGTTGTGTGGCTTCCTGACAAATCTCTTTTCAGTCACATTGCACCACTGAACTGCATCTTTTGGGCAACTTCAGAATGGGCCAAGAAGGCAATAACAGAGGCTCTTTATGCAATCACCTTCCATTTTATTAAACTAGACTTATAAAAATTGAGGCGAAGAGCAGAAAAATGAAATACTGTCACGTACTTATATATATCTATCCCTGTGTGTATTTTTAGTAATACAGCAGCATCAGTGGCAGAGTAGCAATATAGACATGTGAAATCATTCAGTACTTAGCTCTTCAACACCAGAAATGTCCTCACTTTGGAGGATGTCCCTCAACTTTCAAACCTGAATTGAAGGCATCAGATTTTCATGAGAGCAGAAATGAGAGAACAAACACACACACACCGACACAGGCTTGTAAATCCTTTTGTGTTCGAGAGGAAGCTCTTGTCTCCATCTGTTCCAACAAGGAGGGTCACTAGTTAGGGTAATGATGATGAGACAAAGACAATGAAGCTCATTGACTGGCAAGCAAGAAATCTTGACTGTTTAGTTTCACTAACCACACCAGCATGGGTGCAGTCAACTGTTATCAACTGCTTGTTACTTTAGTGATTTGTGCAGTATACAGGAGTACAATTACACAGAGTACAGAGTAAAAGCTTTGTCTATAAAATAGACAAAGACATACAGGGTGCAGACAGAAAAATGTAAAGAAGCTCAAAAATGAAAGTGAGAGCCAGTCCACAAAAGAAATATGACTGTACTGGTTGACTTTGCAAGTAGGTTATTGCAATGCATGTTTAGGGTTATTGTTAGATGACAGCCTCTACTGGTTGTAGTAATTCTGATGGCAGCAAAGGAGGAAGTGAGGGGAAGTAGTGTAAGGAGCAAGAAAGTCAACTATTGGGGGATGATGGTGGATGGAGGGGTCAAATGAACGCAGGACTTTCACCCAGGAAACCACTGCTCGTGTCCTGTGTGAAACTGTGTGAGAAGTTACATGATGTACTTTTCTTGTATCATGTATGTAACAATGGCATACTTATTTTAAATTTCTGGTCTTTTTATAAACCTAACCAAATGCTTTTGTTACCTGAACTTAACCAAGTAGTTTTGGGGCCTATACCTAAGCAAACTGCAACAATTTCACACAGTTAACGACATGAGGACGAAGGTCTGCCTTTGTTGCACTGGCTTGTCTCTTCTACTCTCCAACGTGTATATATGTATGTCAATTTGGGAGTCATTAACTAGCAGCCTATTCAGTCCTGAGTTATGAGGATGTGTTGAAAACTGACAAACTGACTGTACATGTAGGAGAAAAAAGCTGCTAATTTGCATAAACTGAACACAGCGCTGATGTATTTATTTTAAACTTGAGGGACTTTGCATCATTTTGTAGTTCAAGAACTCAAACTGTCCAAGAAGCACTTTCCGCACTTTCCTTTTTTGAAGGAAGTACAACTGTTATGAAATATCAGCCATACTTGAGCAAAGTTCAGCTTCATGTACACTTAAAAGCTGTTCATATGAGCAGCTCAGTAAATTTCAATGATATTATTTTTGGACCAGCAAGTGCCTTTGTTCTCTTTTGCTCCCTTTTCTCTTCTCTCTCCAGAATAGTTAGGATGACAGTAACAAAGAGAATTAAAGATGAGTGACATGTTGGCCAAACATGAAGAGAACAAAGTGGGACAAAGAAATGCCATACAAACCATTAATTAAATTTCCAGGAAGCTTCTTTGATTCATACTGTATTTAGTTGGAACATTTTCTCTTCATTTTACCAATTTAATAATAGAGCTCCCTTTGTTAATTCGACCATGTTTGCTATAGGGGGGATAAAAACTAAAAAAAGCATTTCTTCAGTACATACTTTTGAGCATTCTGTTCATTTTGGATGCTCCTCAAAGTGTTTCACTCTGTTTGAAAATAAGTGGATTCATTAACTTGTGAGGGGATTAAGTTTCTTTTTGCTCTGAGTAGATTGGCAATCTGGAGAGGAAGTCAAGCTTGAGGAGGAAATAGTTTCACTTTCTAAAATCAAAGCTGTACAAATCCATTTGTAGATGGACGTACTGTATATACTCATTTATTTCTCCCATAACACCAGGTATTATTATATCCTGTTTGTCCAAATCATTGATCAGTACTTCTTCTTGAGTTCAGATTTGGGTTTGAGTACAATACTTTTGTACAGCCCTATCTAAAGTATTGCCAAAGGTAAGACATAACGATAATGGAGTTAGTAGATCATTTAGTTTAATGACAGATTAAGTTTAAAGACATTGTTTGTGGCTGTTTTAACTAACTTGAAGATTCTTGTTTTTGTCCATATGATGTTTATTAAAGCAATAGTTTGGGTGGAATTTTGGGATATATGCTCATTTGCTTTCTGGGCAGAGATGTAGATGGCAAGATGGAAAGCGCTCTTATAGCTGGATGGTATATGTTACCATCATTGACCACTTAGTTTAGCTTCATACAAAGACCGGAAGCAGGGAGAAATGGCTAGCCTGACTCAGTCCAACAATAACAAAACCCAACTACCAGCACATCTGAAGCTACATCTGAAACATATATATATATATATGTGTGTGTGTGTGTGTGTGTGTGTGTGTGTGTGTGTGTGTGTGTGTGTTTCTAAATTAAAGATGTACAGGTGGAATATTTATGTGTTTATCTTTGCTCTGTTTGTTGCATTCCCATTCAGTATTTGGTAACTAGTGGAGGGAATTAATTGGTGAGCCATTGAATGAAATATTTGGAGCTTACTGCTGAATGCAGCATTGACTCTGTTCAGTTCCTCATAATTGCAAAGTCCTTGTACTGTGCTGTGCTTATATGGGATGAAATTAGTTATTTTCAAGTGCTTCACCGCAGCCATTATTGCCACAAATCCCCCAGTAAATGTGAAACTGTTGCTCACCAGTCTTTGGGATTTGATTATTATTATTATAACTTTTTCTTCTTTTTTTTTACACTTGCAAAGTGAGACAACTCACAGCTCTGTGGAGGAAAAGCAATCAATCGGCCAAGCATCAAAAGAGCACATATCCAGCATCTAATGAATCACCACACTGGAGGATTTCCTCATCGCAGTGTAGCAGAGTACAGACTGCAATAATGATAGACGGCTATACTCTTCTACAGCAAGGATATTTGTTGGATTCAGAATCTGTAAATATTGTCTGTAAGTGCCCTGAATTCTGATGCAACAATGATGATTTCAACAACAGAGCAATGTATAGTGGTTGTATCCTATATTTCATCATGTTACCATCACTGTACAATATTTCCTTATGAATCATCACATCTCGGATAGGCTTCTTTGCAGTGCAGTGGATGGAGGGATCTTTTTTTTTTTTATCTGAAGACCTTGTTTTGACTTGGGAGCTTGACAGTTCTGTGTCATGCTTTTAAAAACACTTCTCTGTTTTTGAGCAGCGTGTCATAATTTGTCTTATCTGAAGAAAGAATCTGCTTCACAAGACTACCAGCACCCCTGACAAAAAAAAAAAAAAAAAAAAAAAAAAAAGAGTTAAGAGGACTCATGGCAATGCTTTAAAATGTCATTGATATAAAAATAGATACAAAGATTTGGCTTGTTTTCAGGCCTTTTGCGACGTATTGATGCTAATCCTTTTAGAATATCAAAGATTATGTCTCTCATATCATAACAGCATCATTCTTCTTACACAAACCAATACTGATCTTTAAAATCTAGAGCAGTCTGTTTTATGGTGTTAGAATAGTTGAAGTTTGATACAATCATTTTGATTTAACATGCATTTCAGCACATTGCTTAAACCCCCTCATTTTGATGAGAGGCAACCACATCATAATTAGAATAATAAGACACAAGGAACAAGGCTGATCTGGTAAAAAGCACAGGCAGCATGCCAACATGAGCTACTGGAGACTTTTTATTTTTTTTTTTTTTTTTTTGAAACAGGACCAATATGGAACAATGTGAAGGCTCTCACTTCTGCTGCAATCTCAAAGCATTTTTCCCACAAAATTAAACATTCTTGGCTTGTCCTATAGAAGGCTAGCATTTCTAAAGTTTCCATTTTTGGATCAATTATTGTAGCATAAGATAAAATAAGACGGGCTGTATGGTGTTTGAGTTTTTTTTGTTTTTTTTTTCATGTCGCCTACATGAAACCATGCCACAAGAGATTAGAGAGAAGCTGTTCAGTCTTGTAATAGATGTTAAAAACCTGAATAATTAGGGAATTTTATCCCAAGGAAATTTAAATAATTTTCTTTGAACAAAAAAAGTGGCTTAAAGAAGAAAAATCATTATGGAGTAGTCATCCACTGTGTTCCTTTATTTGCATTGAGAAGTAAAGGAATCCTCTCCAGCTCTCAGCGTGTGGGCTGTTTTCTGCATAATGGCAGTTGAAAATGTTCCCCATGACATTTTTAAGAACTCATTTTTTACACTTCCAACTGGGCTGATGATGACATGTGGAATCTGAATGACTTTCAGACATTGCTGGTTTTGAGTGTTTGATCTATTCCTTTTGTCATCAAAGTGGGTTTTTTTCAAGAGCTGCCTATCTGTCCCTCTGTGCAGCTGACAGACAGTCAGTGTTGAACAATCACGTCTGCCTATTCAGCCAGCCTTATAATTAGTCCTCCATGAATAGGGGCGAAACATGAAATATCTACCTCTTAGGACAGTTTCACACTTTGTGCATTTGAAAACTGGCTTAATTGGGGCCAGACTCTGAGATCTAATAGAAGGACATAAAGAAACACAGCAGAAACAGACATTTCCACATAAAAGCAAAGTTTTGCGAGATACAGTAGCTAACAAGGGAACCTTGTGAAAACACTGTTTAAACAATGTTTGATATGAAGACATTCGATCTCTGTTCTGCTGTCCTTCATATTGAGTTTGCCCATTTTAAAACAACCCAACGTGTATTTTCAAAAATCTGTAAATAAGGTCCTCAGATGATGCAAAACTCCATTCTGTGGAACAGTGCTGTGCATGTGTGGATTTTTTTTGTAAACTGGTGGCATTTTACGATGCATGATCAAGAGAGATGGTAAATCTGGGATGTTAATGCCGTGCAATTGCACTGTGAAAAAGGAGACATGGCAATATCTAGTCTTTCTTCAGAATGTCTCACCCCACCTTCAACAGTGTGACAGTGCCTGCTGCAGTCAATGAAACCACTGAACAAGTAAACACTGTCAAAGTTCAGTGTTGTCAGAGTGTGTTAGAATCACTCCCCTACTAGCACAATTACTATAATCCAGTTGAACCTTTCGTTTAAACATTAAAGCCAGTCACTTACGGTACAGTCGATGATAGGCAGTCGCTTACTGTATGTAGGTTGGCAGCTGGCTAGGCTTGACAGAGCACTACTTATATATTATTCATTTTAAGGTTGTTACAGTCCATCAGATATGCCGTCCTCCTCCTCCTCCCACCGTGCTCAGCAGCAGTGCACGCTACACCCCAGAAGCATAGCTCTGACTTTTCTCCTGTCCCCTCAGGACGACTTCGATGTCATCCTCAGTCTGTCAAACAGTCGAGTGCAGAGGAAAATGACGTGTCTGAGAAGAGTTAACCCACACTAATGCTGAAATCTTTTCTTCGGGAGGCTTAGAAATTAAATTACTGACTGCATAATTTGCACAGATTGCCATTTACTGCTGTGTGTTAGCTGTGCTATTTTCATTTGAATCATCTTTTCTTGCAGCAGTATGTGACTAATCTACAGCAATGTTTTTTGAATTTTATTCATTCGTTAACAATGTGTGCAACAGGCGAACTGAAGTAAAGCAATAGCTCCAATAAGCAGCCAGATGTATTCACAATAGCAACATTGCATTTTGATGGTGACCACAAGTAAGTACTTGGTACTTAAAATATCAATTTTCTGGGAGGTATTCCACTACTTTTAAGAGTTGGTGTTCTGGACAGAATCTGTGAAGACCTAGTTGTGATGCTTGTGATGCATCTTTCAGCAAGAACATTTTGGTAAAGTTTACTTCCAACAAATCAGATGTTCTTATTAGGAAAAGAGGGCATTTCTGCATCAGAAATGTGTTTATGTCAATAAAAGTCAGAACTCTGTTTGCCTGACCTTAGATGACCCTGATTGAATCATGAAATATTAATTGCATCAGTCTCAGACAGAAACAACAGAATAGGTTGTATAGTGTGTGTGTGTGTGTGTGTGTGTGTGTGTGTGTGTGTGTGTGTGTGTGTGTGTGCAGGGTGTTCTTCATTTATGGATGCTGAAACTTTTGTTTCAAACAATATAGATACATATATTGAAAGTGCAGAGATTGAGTCTCCATTTACGGTCATAAAAGTAACAGAGCAGGGGCCTTTCTGTGATTTGAGGTCAAAAGGGGCAAATTCTTAATTAATAGTTCTCTCCCGTAAATTCTGCAAATATAATACATGAAATTATTCTTTTGTTTGTAAGTTTTTTTTAAAGTCCTGGTGTCTGCAGTAATGTTAACGGCTTGTAGGCAGCTTTGTTGCCTCATTATGACTGTTTGTAGGACTACAAGACTGATAAAATACATATAACCTTTGGCAAACACGCAGAGAATAGACTACTTTGCTGTTACTAGCCAAGGGGTGGCACAACTAAGCTATCATTGCTAATGGTTTAACTGGCTTTAGCGCAATGCAAAGTACAATAGCTCTACATAATTATGTTTTGCTTATACCATGCTCATGTAACTTGGCACTCATACACCTAAACACCTTGTTTTCCTGGCTCAGCATGAGGATGTTTGTGCCACTGCTTCCCTTTTACGATAAAAAAGTCTTCTTATATCCATGACTGACTGTGTGAGCTAGCTAGCATTCCCCCATCAGTTGAAGAAAGGACAGAGACTTGTCAGCCAATCAGCCCATGTATTTGTCCCATTCTACATGCAGAGTACAGGGAAACAAGATAGGACCCAAATGGAGACTATGGAGGCAGAGCCGGTGCAGTTCAAATGATTTATCACAAAAAGCAAAGAACAAAAGGACTGTAACTGTATGGTGAGACAGGCAAAGGTCAAAGCCAGAGATGACAGCCCTAACAGGCAAACAAATCCAACAGGAAGCAAGAATCCAAATATCCAAAAACAGGCAAGGTTCAGGGAAAACAAGACAAATGTCCTAAAGCACTGGGATGCCTCTGCAAAGGGAACGCATGGATACACACAAGGTACTAAGACAAACTGGCAAGGAGTGAGGGAAAAACACAGAGTTAACTACACAAGGGGCGGAGAGCTAATAAGGGACAACTGAAATTAAGGCGGAGAAGCGCACAAACACAGGAAGCAAACCAAAACATGACACTTTCAAAGTAAAACATCTCCAAAAGCTACATCTCTGGATGCCCAGGCCTAGTAATGCCCATGGAACAGACTGTAAATTAAAGAATATTACAGGATAAAATATTCTGTTTTTCATGTAAAGACAAAAAATACACAAACAAAACCTGATACCGAAATAAACCCACATTTAACCTAATGGAGAGTTCAGCATGAAAAGATTTTTACTTTCTTCTGATTTCCTTTCCATGTAAGAGTTACAATACACAACAATTTACAATGATAATAGTCCCATTTACAGTACTGTAAGCTGATTTGGGCTGAGCACCATGTGGTTCAGTGGTTCTTAAATAACTAAATCAATCAATCAAAACAGGCATGAATCACAACAGAATGTCAGTGTCAGTTTTGCAAATGTCTTATTCATTCCCATTAAATTTCTTGCTGCACTCTCTTTGTGCTTTGCTTAATTTCTGTCTTCAAAGAGTGAACATTCTGCAGTTATGTTAGGACCATCTGTCAATTACAACCCAAGAGATAAACCAAAGCAATATGCTTGCACCATCTTCAGTACGTAAAATGAAAACATAAAAATAAGCTTGATTTTACAGAGCTGCGGCTTTGAAAACAAATTTGAATACCAAATTTCCATCTAGAGTGATGTACAACAGAGACATAATGAACAAAGCCGTCAGTGTAATTGTCTTTTAGACATCATAATACATCAGATTTGTACTGCAGTTATTGTAATGGCTGTGTAACCCTAGCAATAATGAGCACCGTAGTTATAATCTAAAATAAAATTTACAATAATAGACAGGCACTGTCCACAAAAACATCTCCCTATGGTTTTAAAACTACTGTGAAGCTGCCACTTTCTTAACACCTGTCTAACACAGACCTCACAACTCAGAGATTACAGTGCAGTGTGTAAGTGTGAGGAAAGTTTTGCTTTCTGTACTCCAGGAAATTGGAATTGCAACAAAACAATAACTATGAGATTAAAGTGCTGACTCGGAGGTTTAATGTGTGGGTGTTTGCATCCACATCCGATGAACCGTGTAAAATGGTAGCCCTTTTTATGCATGGCCCCCAAGGCTGAGAATGAAGGCTGAGTTCTACGCTGTTCACCCAAATGAATGCAAACACCTTCAAACATCCTCAAAGCTGAAAGTCAGCACTTAAACCGTCGAGTGATTCATCCTTTGTGCTGGACTAAAGCCAAAACAATGAAAAACATATTGTTGCTCTCATACTCACCAACTACAATGTATATGATGTCATACCAGTAACACCTCTTGGTGAGGGCTAAAGTGCTAAATAGGTTCAGCCATCACTGCTAAGATTGGCCTTCTGCACACAGTGTAGCGGCTTGCTTCTGTATAGGAGCACAGCATTTCCAATTTGATTTAGCCAAACAGGGCAGCTGTGCATTTTCTTAGTTTGGGATAACTGCAACCTGCATCACCTCTTTGTGATTTTGACTAATAAGATGAGTGTATAATGATATAAAATTCTGCCAACTGCAAGAAGGCCTACAGTTTTCCTGGAATTGTCATGGACAGATGGTGTCAAAAACAACCTCAACCTAGCAGGTCCAGTTGACACAGGACGTTTTGATGCAAGCCAGACTAGCACACAAATGAATTAAATCTGGCACACTTGAATCAGTATAGACACGTGAAAAGGGCTCATGAATACATTTCTTACGTTTTTTTTTTTTTTTATTTTATCTCATCTTTTTTCTGAAGCAGCTGAAATGGTGGGTGATCTTCACTGGAGTCATGGGTGCAGATTGGTTGGAAGTAACGTTTTGGGTGGTCTCGGGTGAAAACCTGTAATCATTGGGCAGGGTATGCTGTCCATGCCCTTTACTGGCCTCCTAACTGGAGCTAGTGCAGCAGCAGATGGACCTGCAGTGCGGCTCTGCACCACAAGGATTTGCACGTGTGTGTGTGTGTGTGTGTGTGTGTGTGTGTGTATGTGTGTGTGTGTGTGCGTTACTACCCAAGAACTCACCTCTGGCTTCTACCATAACAGACGGCTCTGGGTCATTATGGCAGGTCCAGGAATGATGAGTAATGCAGTGATAGATTATGGTTGGTGTGAATGCTTGTGTGTGTGTGTGTGTGTGTGTGTGTGTGTGAGGGTGTGTGTGTGTGTGTGTGTGTGTACGTATGTGTCTGTGTGAATCAGGTCACCTCCACTCCCTCCTGACCTTCCCCAGTTTCCTCTATACCTCCTCTCTCCTGTCTGTCTGTCCTTCCCTCCTTCTCGGCAGCAGCTTTCTGCAAAGGTTGTTAACTCAGCGAGAGAAGGCACAACTCTTTTAAAGTCAGGGCTGAACACACACGACACCCATGAACATTTGTGTTGAATGAGTGTGAAGCATTAAGCACGTTCCCTATTTTGTGCCTCACTATTTTAGTCAATAATAGAAAAATATATTTAAAAGTTACCTCTACAGAGTAAGGTACTGCACCGCCCTGTCACTTATTTTTTTCAATTACAGTGTACCTGACAAAACCATTGTGCATTGTAATAGCACATGGGAGCTACACTGCAGTCCGCTGTTATCTCTTCAGTTTATTTTCCTGGCTTCATTGATAAGCAGTGTGTACCAAAGCTGTGCGGATGATTTATATATATTTTTCTTTTCTTTCTTTCTTTTTTTTTTTTTTATTTTCTGCACTTCTGATCTAAATCTGCCTTTATTTCCATTTGTTGTTGGAAATGTCAGCAGATGATGGGTCACTGTGGTCAGGCTTTAGTTGAACTGAGGGCAATCTGTGAGCAGACCACAGCTTGGATGACAGTGGATGACATTATTACATATTATGTATTTTGCTGACATTTCTATTTTGAGTGATTCACTTAACAATAGCTAAGAAGCCCCCTGGTATGCCTCCAGTACATTACTTTGCATTTCCAGTGGGTTCCCCCAAGGCTTTGTACTTGGTCCAACCCTTTCTTCATCTATATGCTCCCATTAGGAAACGTTATCCAAAACCCCAACATCACGAATAAATACTACATCCAAAGGTGTAGGGTTAGCTTCAGAAGTGGGGTGGACACAATAAACTCCAATAAACTAATTATTAGCAATATGCTTGTTTCTTCACTTATTTAAATGTATTTTATCTATCAAATAATTAATTATGATTAAACTGGTTGCCATACTTTCCATAAATACATAAATTGCTGTGTTATAATGCATTAACTCATGTCAGCAATGATCCTTGATACTCCATAAATAAAGTTTTATTCTATCTTTACTAAAAAGTGCACTATATTTTACCTTTTACTGCATTATCTTTGATTCGTAATCATTTGTAGTGTCTTTTAGGAGAATTATTTGTAAATAAAAACAAAGAAATTCCTGATTAATTAATTAATTAATTATATATATTATTATTATTATTTTTTTTTTTTAATTTAACAAAAAATGTACAGGCATTACATAGGCAGGGATTTAATCCCTGAGTGGTGACTGCAGTCTTCCTCACAAACTGCATACAGCTCCAACAACCTCCAATAAGGAGATTTTGTTTGTGGCCTGAGAGGCAAAATGTGGGGCAAAAGCAATAAATCATCAGCATTTTAAAATTTTTCATCCAGAGTTTCTCCCATTTGGACTGTGGTGGCTGGACAGTAAGAGGATGTGGTTTAGTGGCCTTTTAGAAAATGAATCAAACTGTAAAAGTGAATGGAGAAAAAACTGAGGGAGACATGGAAATGTTCAGCATCATGCTGTTTGGATTAAAACGGTGATGACAGAACTCCTGCCTACATACCGCATTGCCAGAGACGTAGGATATGCCATGCGTTTCTCCTCTTTATTGAACAATCAATTTAAAATGCACTTTGTTCTACTATTTGTAGGAAAGTAACTGCATCACATATTTCCTCTGTAGCCTTTGAAGGCGTTTGTTGTCTTTGTGTAATTTGTCTAACCATGTGATTTTATTTATTTATTCAGTTATTTACTTTAGTTTTTTCCCATATGTGTACTTTGTTTGATTCTGTCTCCTGATTGATTTTGTTGAATGTAATCGTGCTGTAATAAGAGCAATTTTAGGTCATGGGATTAACACTAGATATCAGCAGAAGGAGTTGAGTTGCTTTTGATATGACAAAAACGGTTTTGTGAGAAATAGTTAGAAATGGCTGGACATCATGTGATCCTTTTCACCTTTACCTGTTTGGGCTGCAAATAGTTATTTAAAAAAAAAAAAGGTTAAAAGGGAAATCTCTCATGGTGAAACAATTAACAACTCATAGACATTTGAAGACAAGTGGCCCCAGTTACACACTTTTGTTGTTGAGAACCACTGGTTTACTCTTAAACAATACATTTTGTTTTATAAGCAGTTTTTAATTTTGTATTTTAATTTCTTTTGTTTATTGTAAAATCTTCATTTCAAAAGTAACCAGTTACCTACAGATGTCAGATAAATGTAGTGGAGTAAGGACAACATACTCTCTGAAATATAGTGGAATCCACCCCAGTTCCAAAAAAAGCTGGGGCGCTGTGTGAAACATAAATACAACAGAATGTGATCATTTGCACTATAATCTGACAACCCTTTTTGATATATCCTCATGAAAACAGTAGAAAGTTCGCACTTACCTGGTGCAAGTGAAGTGCAGTGTAGCAGATGGGATAGCAGGATAGCAGATGATAATCACAGCCGTGCAGGTCAAGACTAAGCAGAGAGCCGAGGTGTGTCTTGGTGGTCCTGGAAACTACATTTTGTGACAAGTATTTGGAGTTGTGACAGTGGATAGAAGAATGCACCATAGAAAGGGCTGTTTTTTGTCATTTATATTTATGACAAAAACAGCAGTAATGTATGCATGCCAAGATTGGGCACCAGAGGCAGACTGGCCAACTGGAACAGTTGGCGGTCGCCTGGTGGGCCAGTCAGCATTGATATGAAAAGTCAAAAACAACTCCATGCTGCTTTGTATTTCTGCTGTACATTGGTTGACTGTGTGTGTGTGTGTGTGTGTGTGTGTGTGTGTGTGTGTGTGTGTGTTTATGTGTGTGCGCAGGCGCGGGCGCACATAATATGGGGTCATAAATTTGTCACATGCCATCTCTCTTCTCCCCTCACCTCTTTTTGCTGTGGTACACACTGCTCTTCACACTGAATGCTGAGCCGACAGTGTTCTGTATAAATTTGTGAAAATGTGGACCTAACAAGTGAGCAGATGCCTTCAAGGCTCTGGTTGAAGAATTAGACTTTCGAGTTGAGCACACATGCAGTTTGAAAAAAGAAGGTCAATATTTGAGGATTTCAAATTTGACATTGAAACATGTCACTGTGTTTTTATTTAAGTTAATTTATGCTTGTTTTCACTACTTACGTAGACATATCATGTTCTGTCCCACTCACTGTTATCTAACCCCATAAAAAAGCATACACAAGGTGCAACATGTCTTATTTAACACTGATTTGTCTGTGTGTGTGTCAATCAATCACTGTGTCATTGTCAAAGCTGTTGGTAGTCACAAGCAAGTGTCATGTCATCATCTGTCAGTCTGCCAACAGTCACGGCAAAGTGAAAGTTGGTCTTTTCGAAAGACCCCCAGGAGGCTTACTCTTCCTTTATAAAGTACCATGAAACGAAAACGCTGTGTTCATAGCATCCATGGTGTCAAAGGTATGCTCTGTGGGTGTGCTAAGTGCTGGAATAATTGTCCTTCACCCTGATGAAACTGCTTATAGTGCGTGCATAAGCATGTGTGCACACTTCAGGGTCTATGTGGGAGTTTGAAAATATGGTCATCCTAATCATTCTGCAACTCAGGGCTGTAGAACAAAATGCTAGTTGCAGTCAGTTTAAGCTGCACAGAAAACATTATATAAATGGATAAATAAATAATAAGGGACAAAAGTAGTCTGTAGTCTGGTTGTCCAGTAGCAGATACTTCTGTGTCACTTGCCAGACGGCAGCAGGGTGAACATTACTTTGCTGCACTGGGTCAAGCCTCTAGTGGCAAACTGCCTTGCCAATTAAAAATTATATAGTCTTGAAATGTGAACTTTGAAAGAGGTGGACTATGAAGTGGGACAGAACTCTGGTATATTGAAGGAGACATAACATCCCAGGGCCAACAGATGAAGGTAGCAGTAACATAAGTTAAATGTGATTTAATGCTGTTTAGTGGGAAATACACCAATTTTCTGTCCATTCAGTAACAATGTGATAAGCAAGACGTTAGTTTGGAGTGAATGAGGTTTACAATGATTAAATGATTGTTTCTGTACATGGAGGCTGTTGGCTTTGTCAAGATCGATGCAGCGGCTGTGTCTGGTTAAACAAAAAAGACCTTGCTCTTTAACAAAAACATCTGTCTCTTTAGGGATTCTTCCCATAATGCTGGCAGACACTTAGAATAACAATCTAAGCTCGTCAGAAGCAAAAACAAAACAAAAACACTTTCAGTGGACGTACTTTGAGAGCCCATTTCACAACTTCCAACTGCAGCGCTCTCACTCAATACTGGACCAGTTTCAAAAATTGCTGTCCCTGTTAACCACTTAGACGGAAAAAATAACATGGAAAAACAAGGTCCATAAACACAGATAATATTTGACCAGAATCTCTCCCATTTGTCCGCGATGTTGAAATCCCCCAGAACACGTTGACTGGCACCAACTCCTTCTGAAATCCCTGTGAGCTTAATGGAATGACTCTGAAAACTTCAAATTGCTTGCTTTAATGCATTTTATTTGTTTTGTTTACACAATGAAGAAGTGTCAGATATCTTGCCATTTTATATTCCTCGCAGCTATAGCAAAGTTCAAGCTGCATGCAAGTTTGTATATTCAATCTATTGATTAAGATAAATGGCATTTATTTGCCTTAATACTCATCAAAAACACCAAATAATACACTAAGGCAGTCTCCCATAGGTTTGTACATACTTCTCCTTGTTGCCTTTTGTGTTGAAATATGACCAATGTGTTTTGGCTGCAGCTGAAGATGCCTTAAGAACAAGCACAGTTCCCTGGATAGCGCCCTTCTGTTCTGGTTCAACACACAGGTCTCATTGAAATGAATGAGGGCTCTGCTTTTTTTTTTTTTTTTTCCCTCTCTCGCAGTACTGTTGACTGACCAAACACAGCCAAAGGGGTACAAGGAGGCTCGGATAGTGCAGTGAGTTGGTTTCTGTGATTGATGATGATTACCCTAATGAGGCCTGAATGCCGAAATGTGAACAGACAACACAGTACTGTGTCAGCCTTTGGATTAAAAAGCTGTTTATCTGTTATATGAAGGAGGTGAATATCCACTGGATGCTCCACCCAGAGACCCTTGGGTTGTCATTTCTTTGCTGTACACATTTACCTTGTAATTCACCAGAGACAGAGAGATATTAATTTCTGTCAGGGGAGGTTTAGAGAGCAGATTCTAGTTTAGTCTGCATTACTAGATATGAATATAAGGCTATTATCTCAAGAAATGAAGCTTCTGCAGTTTCCCTCTAACACCTAATAAGCAATGAGTCATTCAAGGTTTTTTGTTGGGTTTTTATTGACTTTTGTGTCTTATGGCATTTCTTTCTCCCTTAATTATTTACTCTGCCCCTTAGCCTCCCTCCATTGCTCCTGTTGCTGAAAACATAGATAAAAACATATGTTTATGATGATGAAAAGGATGGTGAGTGGAGGAAAAAAAAATGTGGAAAATGAGGAAGATGAAAAGATAAAAAGAAATAGGACTCAGGGAGAAGAAATGTTGGAATGAAGAAGATAAGGATGTGTCACGAGGGAGGAATAAAATGAGAAATCTGCAACAACTGACTGCAATTACTGTGTCCATGGCCCCCTAATTAGGAGAACAGAAGGAGAATGCAGATTAGAGGGGAGGGCCTGGAGATAGGCCTGTGGCTCTCCAGTCCTCAGAGAGAATCTCATCCAGGGAATTGCTCTGTTCATACAAAACAATGAGGGGTCTACATTATTCATCTTAGGGAGTTAGACACATAGAGGCGACAAGGAGAAAAGGATGGAGTAAGACTTGGGGTGGGGGGGTGGACAGATAAGATGTGGAGGCACACTGGATTGTTTGGGAAAAGAACTATTTAGATTTGTGTGTGTGTGTGTGTGTGTGTGTGTGTGTGTGTGTGTGTGTGTGTGTGTGTTCAGTGTCTTCCTAAGGGTCGTTTTACATTTGTGGTTTGGGTAATGCTTATTGAGAAGTTCTTGTGTGGGTTTTCAAGCCACTTATTCATGGGTTAAATCCTTCTTAGCACAGACTCAGCCTTTCCAACTACCAATCACATGCATTTTACCAAAATATGACTGGCAGCCTTTGAGCATCGAATGGTGCTGCTGCACTGTGACTTCTTCAGCAACAGGACTGTAAGAAGAAGATGCTTGCTGTGTTTTCTTCCACAAGGTGTTAAGTCGTGTTAAAAATAGGGTTGTGTTTGTATTGCCTCACACCAGATGTTCATCGTTGCCACGTAGCATTTTTTTTTTTCTGTATCCAGCCATAGACATCATTATCAGTGAATGGCTGCAGTGTGCAAGCTAAATAAAGACAACAATCAGATGTTTCCCATTCCTGTAAAAATAGCCTAAAATGTCTATCCAGGGCACACCTAAAGTAAACTGAGAGCTGTACTCGAACCATTTGGAGTACATGCATGGTTTTGAAATGAAAAAAAAAAAAAAAGACTGAAATGTAACATTCTGAAGTTTTATCCCCAACAGTCAGAATCACATTGATTAACAAGTTTGGACACACTGAAGAAGAAAGTTTTTATTTCTGCCTGAATGTTTTTGTTGCAAATAGATGCCTGCAGATGACTACATCTTGACCTTATTAGCTGGAAAACACTGGGTCGCATGGGGCCACAGCACAAGTTTAATCGATATTGATAACAATAGCACAGAAAATAAATATTTTACTTATGTTTTTGAACAGTGTTTCTAGACATTCTCCAAAAAAAGCCCGTTTACTATATTTATCTTGATAAATAGCTACATTGATATTGAGGTAATCTATATCTAGGCCATCTGTATTCATATTTAGGGTAATTATACTCATTTACTATATTTACCATTTCAAGCCCCGTTTAATATCCCTCTTTGCTCTGAATTCCTTGATTTGGCCAAAGCAGAATATCCTTGTTTTCAGAATTCCGTTGTCTATACGAATCACTTCATCTGCACAATCAATTACAACTGGTTCATCTTTACACAGACGAAGAGAACGAGGCCCTTCCTTTTATTATGTACTCTTGTTGGCTGTGGAGATGAAATTGTAGATCTTATTGGTCAAGTTTGGTGTTAGTCTGCAGAGGTTCAGAGGTCATCTTGAGACCAACATGTTGCCTCCGTGTGCATGCTCAGTGGAGTTATAACAGAGAGAACATGGAAGATTTGCAAATCGCAGACTCATTTGAAATGATAGAACAGCTTTCTGTGGATTATTATTATTATTATTATTATTTCACTAGATTTGATCATCCTGACTGTTGCTAATATAATCAGATTGTTTGATTAGATTGGTGGATTACTGTGAGACTTCATAAGTGACTTGCCTCAGTTTTATAAATATAGTTGTTTGTTTGTTGTTGCCGATGACTGTACCTTCTCTTGTGATTGTATGTTGAAATGGTTTGTATCAATTTAGTAAGTACCTTAGCTTTCCAACAGTGTATAGCATGAGTACAAACTTAACAGCTGTGTACATAGACGGACATTCAGACAGCCCAAAGAAGTGCCGTCAGAATGTTAAGAGCAGGCCTGGCAGGTATTTCACCTACTCGTTAGTTGTTCCTCCTACTTTTAAAGGAACTTCTAAGCTATAACAATCACATCAATTGCAACACCTCTGGCTACTGCGGGATTGATACATGCAATTTGCAGATATTAGCACTGTGAACCATTTCACATGGTGTTTGCAGGGAATGTTTGATGGGGAAACACTTTATCTGAAGAGGTGTGTTTAAGACTGGCATGATACTATCATAAGAAGAAGACAAATTAACCTGTCATAAACATACCATAGCAGGCCTAATTAACAAGTTGCATGGAGGTGGTTTTGACAGTGGATGTCAAGAGACCATTGTAACAGTGGGATGAATATTTCTCTAAAAGTAGTGCAATTTGACATTACGTTTTATTGCACAGTCAAATGCTTCTGCAGCTGTGTTATGAATGATTTTCTTGACTTCAACTACAGTGGCACAATTTGGACTTGTCATTAAGATGTCATTAAATGTGTGTATGAGTTTTCTGATGGACAGAATGAACAGATAGATTTACTTGTTGCTTAGGTAAACTAACCACTAACTACTGCTAACTTTAGCTGCCATTATCTAGTTAACTTGGTTAGCTATGCAGATAGCGCTCCTATTACTGTTAGTGTGCCAGGAGCCAAACTTGGCAAGAAAACCACCTGGGTACTGCATTCCCTATCATCAAACTGACTTCTGTTGGTCTTGGAAGATGTGTCTCAACTTTGCATTTACAATGACATGATTGACTGAATGACAGTGAAAGACAACAGTCATACACATTCATAAAGACTCATAAAGACTTCTTCACGGTTTTCAGGTTCTGTATCATGGTTATGACAGTCTTAAGCACACCCCTTTAAATAATGTGTTACTGTTTGAGGGTGCACATTCTGCCAAGGAACATCTGTGGAGGACACAACAGGTCTGGGTTCTTGAGATTCTTTGCAGCCTTTTGCTTCACATGTTCATCTGTATTTGATTTAGACTCTAAATAAATAAAGCTGTATGATAGCATCTGTAGGGAATACACTAAAATGCTTATGTAAATAAAAAAAAGTACTTAGCTGCCTGCTTGACAGCAAGGGTTGCACAATATACTGCAATTAAGGATGAAAGAATAAACATGTTTATCACCATCTGAAACTGCAGTGTTTTTTTTTAGTTGTTTTTTTTTTAAATGACATTTCATGATGCAGCGAGGCCTGAGAAAAGATTCAGGCATTATCAATACAATAAAACGTTTCAAAATTTTTACCCAACCAAGGAGATTTTCTCTTAGGTCAAAACTTCACCTTTGCTTGAAGTAATAACATTCCAAGGATTTACTGTGTATTTACAAATAACTACATCTTTCACTGTGAAGGGTGTAATCATTTTCTGTTACCAGAAAAACACATTTAAAGGTTTGTGCAGTTTTGACGGAGCTCTGCTTGCTGAGAGCTTTCTAGGTTGAGTATGTTTATGCTGCACTCTGATTGAAACGTTTTTGTTAACTGGCATCATCTAGTCCTGTTCATTTCTGTCCAAGAAGCAGTCGTCTCAGTGGGATAACTGTCCAAACAATCCTTAGTTTATATCAGTTTCATAATCAGTAAGTAACTGAAAATATCTGAAACCTTTAAGTTTACAAACTTTTATTAAAAAGAATAAATATATGCATGAATGAGGCAATCTCCCAAACTCTACAAAAATGAAAACACTGTTTTTAATTTATGTAGAGATTATGGAGACACTCCTCAGAGTCATTTGGTGTCTGCACATAACTCTGAAAGTCTTAAATAGTCATCCATCACTTCTTGAAATGTATCCCACAATTTAGCAGTTGAGAGAAATAACAACTTAAGAGCGGTTACGTGACGGTTTGCATGGACTGAGTCCTCCATTGAGTCATACAATTGCTCTTTGTTCACAAGGTCCAGCTCCTTCGATCTGTCACACTGTACATCCTTGTGCCTTTGCGAGGAATTCATCTTGTCCGCCCGTAGGTTTTCACCTTGAACATTAGAGCTACAGCCTTGGCCTCTCTGTGCCTTCACTCTCTCATGGAACTGAATAGCAAGAGGAGGGATGACCCTCAGGGGCCAACTCGCAGCAATTCTTTTGCAAGAATATTGAGGAGATGTTACGTGGGTGGAGGGGTAGAGGCAACATGTGATTATCTCCACTAGAGGAGATGGATAATGGACAGGTGCTGAAAGCTGAGGTCAGATTTTGTCCATGTAGAGATGTGGTGTGGCCCCAGTATGATTGCCTTTCCTAACCATGGGGCGCCGTGGCATTTGCATTGCTAACTGACTCATAGTAGATGAAACTGCACTCCTATTTATCATGGATTAATTGTGAGTGCAAAGGCATGATGAAACAATCAGAGGCTGAGATAGCAGATAAAATTACCTACCACATCAAAGGATGATGCTGATTTGCCGCTAATCCTTAACTCACCATGCTTAGTATTCATACAGTTTAGAACCCCTGTAAATTTATAGCACATGTCTATATGCAATGCTACCTTATCTGGGAGCATTATTCAGGGATTTTTGCTGACCACAGCTTTTTTATTTCAACTCTGAATGAAATGAGCCAACTCAGAGGCTATTGCTGGGTGTGAATGAGCTGGAAAAAGAAACAGAAATGAAAGTTGCACCATGGTGGTTAATACAGATACCTCAGGATAATGTGTTTGGGAAGCTGTGTGCAATTACACCTTGGCCAGGTCATTTATGGGATAAACACATATTATGGAGTGGCTCACCCTTCCTAAAAACTCCAGCCAAGCCAAAAAAAGTCCCATTCTTACACAGAAAAAAAAAAAAAATCCCATGGTCATTAAGGAAATATTTGTGCTTTTACCTCTGTGGATCCAAGTCTGTGGTTTGTGAGGCAGCATGAAGCATGTGAAATGTGGCTTGGGACCATAACAGCTTTTGGCAAAGCACATATTGGAAGTTTGAGGCGAAGAGTAACACCAAATAGAAAACAGAAAACGCATTCCTGTTTGTGAGATAATCCAAACACACACACACACACACACACACTGACACACACTGACACACCGGCCAGTATGTGAGGTGTTTATCTGACAGAACATTCAAGCAGAGGAGAAAACAGCCGTTTAGATATGATCGCATTACACAGCACAACATATAGAAGCTGGCCGATAGATTTCAGGAACATGTGAAGCACACCATCAAATGTCTGGGGAATTAAATTGCTCTTCAACAGCCGGCACTGTTCAGTTCACATATAAACCAGCTTGCAGCTCCGCACAAAGAAAATAATATCAGAACTGCAGTTCAATTAGGCATCTGCTCACACACAAAATCACTCACGTGCCAGCTTCCACTTTGTCAAGGTTACACTTTTATGCAAGGGAGTACTTGGAGTGCTTTTTTCTCCCTAATGTGTCTTTTGAAGTGTATTTCGTGTGTGTTGTCTTATGCAAGTAGGTGTTGGCAGCGTCTTTAGGTAGGCCCTATGCCAGTATAAACCAGCGTCTTTTGGAATGCAGAACACATTACTCAGATGTTAATCTAACCAAAAGCAGGGGGGGCGTGGGGGGACTTTGAAAAACTCAGGCGATCATTTGTCACCTTCATCTCTTGCCACAACAAGCTATTATAAATGCAGCATGCACCTGCCGTGCTGAATAAATGTGCAGCTAGCGACTGGTCATTCACTTACGAGGCGGCGTGCTGGAAAGTTGGTGCTTTGACTGAAAAAAAAAAACATTTCTCGGTTGAATGAAATGAATAGAAGCAAAATTTCACTGAAGTGTTCACAATGCCAGTTTCCCTCTAAACTTCGATCACTTTAACACGTTGTCCACAATGTACCAAGCTTTGAGCCAAAGTTTTGCCTCATTTTATGTTTCTGCTGACAGAGAGAAAGACAGATGAGAGCAAGGCTTCAGGCCAAGGTGCGTTATGTTGCGTGTGTGTGTGTTGGTGGTGATACAGCATACTGCTGAGTATGTTGCTGGGTATCCTTTTTCCTGCGTATCATGCATTTTGCTGCCAAGACCCAGGTTTTGATAGGAATGGCAGGGCAAATTATGCGTGCACTTCTGTTTTATAAAGAGAAGAAAAGCTTCTCTTTTATGTCTTGTGTCAGTGTTTTTTCTCTCACACACATGTACATGCACTTACTGTAGGTGTGTGCGTGGGCATGTTTTGCTAATGCAGTCCACTCTACCTTGACACAGAGTGTATTTGTCTTGAAAACCAAAATAAAAAAAAAAAAATAATAAAAACGAGGGATTGAGGGGCAGCTTGGCTCATTGATCTTCTATAGCTCATGGCAGAACCGAGTGCCATTTGTTTCCATGCAGAGGTTAGATAGAGCACAATGGAGGTGGATGAAGAATCCAGATCCCATTATAGAGCCTCCTCTTGCTGAAACTTTTTCCGGCGTTTGTGTTTCATAGGCCGGTATTGATTTGGGACCCAAAGACGGAGAATACATCTTGAAATGAAATTCACCTACAAGGCGGTTTATCCCAAAAACACATTGGGAAACACAAAACACCAAACACCTATTCAATCCAAATGATACATATTTCTGGAATGTCTTTTGAATGAATGACTTATTAGGAATAATGTGTTCATTTCCAGCTATAGCAGTTTATGTTCATCATCCATTGACTTCAATGGAAGGTGGAATTTCGATAAACAAAATTTTTGAGCCTCCAAGGGACTGCAGTTCAGCTAATGGAGCTGAAAACTTTATTTCACTCAGCCAGAATTACTTCTCAATATACTGTATACCCACAAAGGACTTTATTGATTACTTCACTTTTATTACATGTTGTCAGAGAGGAAGCATAGTGCATATGCCTCAGTGGCCATCAGGGAGCAAATGCACCGCACTGAGGCAGGGACGTTGCTGTTGCTGTGGCCGGCCAGCAGAAAGGTAAAACTGCACTTTACTTTAGAGGTTTGCGGTTGACCTTTACACTGGCACACTTGGAAATCAAAGTCTGCGTGTTTGCACTGGCAAAATGTTGCGTTTGCTGCCAAAATGAAGTGAAACATTTGGCTTTGACGCAGCAGATTGCATATGCTGACCAGCCAACATTTGAGAGTGCAACATTTGGAGTATCATGTGACTGTAGGTTTTGTGTGTGTGTGTGTGTGTGTGTGTGTGTGTGTGTGTGTGTGTGTGTGTGTGTGTGTGTGTGACACATGCACGTGTGCATGCATTAGACTGTGTGTTCAGATTTGACTCTGTCTTCTCCACTTTGGTTCCTACTACTGTGACTTCCATTTGTAGACATTATTAAGTGAACAGACTTTGAGTTCATTGCAGTTTGCACTCAGTGTGATATTTGCTTCTGTGCCCAAGGTCAAGACAAAAATGTAGTGTTTAAAAGCTAACACTTTGGTTTTACTTGGCCAGTCATCCTAATAAGTCACAATGTGCCACTTTATGTGGCTACAGTTGCTAAAAGTGACGTGTTGGTGCTAGCAAGACACAAGTTTGCCCAAATTACACAGAAGAAGCCGTTTGTTTGTTTATGTGTAACTACACACACTTTTCCATATCTTGCTTTCACATTTGAAAGAACAAGAATAAATGCTTGCTTTTAGTCAGCATGTGTGGTATGGAGCTTATGCTAACGACCAGTTACACAAGCCAGTCCTCAACAGAGCCTGACCTTTGCTATTGTGAGCCATAATGTGGACAGCATGCAGGTGTCGTGGGTGTAGGCGGAATTGACCATTCACAGTGAGAGTTTCAAAGCCAATTTATCTGTCAGTGTGAATGTGGCAATGTTGTTATTCTTGAACTTAGTGCTCTAGTATTTTATTCTTACACTTCTATAAAGCTGCAGGGGATTTGTGAGGGGATTTAAAAAGAATGATCAAAATTGAGGAAACTGAGGCTGAGATATCCTCCTTTTTACATCTTAGAATGGGTCAAGCTCCAAAAACACTGTATCCCATGCTTCCCATAATGCAACAAGATAGTAAACATGATAGATAGTCTTTCCTTAGACCCTTCCTGCCTTGTAAAAGCCCATGACTTTCAAACGGGAAGCGCCCACTTTGTACCTCAGGCTGCCTGTTAAGAATTGGTAGTCTCCAAGCCTAGGCAGAGATAACCCTGTTGACATCGCTATGGCATCGTCAGGGCTGTTTTCACAAGCTTGACAAAGCTCCTCCAGAGCCACAGAAGATATTATACAACTCTTTTCACAGGCTATATAAAGTGTGAAGTGTAAAATCAGTGGAGTGACCCTTTAAACAGACCACATGATCCAAGAAGAAAGCCTTGACATGAGCAAACCTTATATTTTTTTCTGTAAGAGCATTTGAAATTGGAATATATAACTTATAGTAAAGTGTTACAGAGAGAAACAGCAAGTGATGAAATCTAGGAAACAATGATGAATCCAGGTAATGCTGATGAAATCCAGGCCATGGGAAGGTGTTATAAAATAATGTGCAGCCATTGCCACACTTACACTGCATGGTTATATGTGCTATATTGAACAAGACTCCGAAAGGGAGAAGCAAAAGTGCAGTAAACCTTACCGATGTCACGCTGCTACATCACATTGTTGTATTCTTAATTGTAAAGCACTGAAAAGATCCAGCATGACTTGAAATACACAAGAGGAAATCATGCAATGCACTAGAACAATGCATTTAAAATGTGCATCATATGCTGGCTGTAGCTTACTTGAATTAGACTATTGAGCACATTATTATAACCAGTTGTTATGTTCTAGTTTTATAGTGTAATCACATCAAAAAGTATGCACTTTAACAATGCATGAAATTGGACAGTCTATGTCATTAGTTACAATTATTTGCTGTTCAGATGCCCCAGAAAGAAAGTGGTCTGACCCAATCCTCCTTGATTGTGTACAATAATAAATCAGATTATTCTTGTAATGATAGTGGGATAATGTAACCAAAATTTGCTCCAATATGTTACTGTTCTTCCAGTTCAAATAAAGGGTTACTCAAAAAAGTACAAACTTCATCAGTCGACACAGCAGGTGCCATTTGATTTTCCTGCCACAGACCAAAGCCATGTTTCTCTGATGTCTTTATGCTAATATTTGCATGTGTTAAATGAACTGACATCATAGGACCAGTATGAGTCAATTCAGTTTTAAGAGTGGATTTTCTGTCTTTACATCAGAGTCATACATCTTTCTCTCTGCTGTTCTGAGCCCTTCCTCTTTGATCAGCGGGCCCAAGCAGAGTCACTCTGCCAGAGTCATTATGACTAATGAGATGGGGAAAAAGTCAGGGCACCTCATAATGTGTCTTAATAAAATCACTCTGTAGTGGCTGCCCTTTGATGCAAACCTTCTGTCAATAAATTACAAAAGGCCAAGTCACGTTTTGCTAACAAATGTCTGAAACAATTGCAGCCTTGGATTCAGCCTCTGAGCAAGCACCTCCTTCAGTGTAATTTAGGATGCAGTGTGATAGCCCCGTTGCCAAGCGTGAAGACACAGAGACATGATTTCTAGTTACATTGCATTACTCTCTGGTGTGTTTCAATAAAATTGCTTCCTGGGGCGTTCCTTGCTAGCAACTTAAGTTGAACTACACAGACTTGAATAATAGATCATGTTCTGCTTTCCCCTCAAAGAAGTTAATTCCCCTCATACCGTCGTTGTTTCATCATTTATCTGTCACAGACTGCAGTGCTTGTCATAGAAGATACCAATTATAGTGTCTCTCTCTCTCTCTCTCTCTCTCTCTCTCTCTCTCTCTCTCTCTCCCTCTCTCTCTCTCACTGTATCATGTATATTACTACTATTGTCCTCAAAAATCACATTTTGCTCTGCGGTACATTTCTGCAGTGTTTGCAGTCGATGCAAAGAAAAGTTGACATGTATTTTGTTGTATATATGCACAACAGTTAACCTGTCATCATTCCTGAATTATATATATTTAGTCAACTGTTTTCAAATGGAATTGAGACATTTGTAATGCTGACTTTTCCCACATGTTTCTACACATCTATTGTTGTATTTACTTTTATGTACCGTTTCTCTTGTGTACACCACAGTAGAATGTATGGCCGCCTCTGCTGTCTAAACCACACCACCACCAAACCAAGAGAACCCCACAAGCATGATAATCACCGCTGTATCTTCCAGCACAGTGTGCATGCACATGCACTTGCGTGTGTGTGTGTGTGTGTGTGTGTGTGTGTGTTTCTCTTTAATGTGAGGCAGAGCAAAGGATCACTGGCCTTTTGTTAGGAACTGGTTAAAGCTGCTATGTCCCTGGCCGCTGACAGACCTTTGAGAATTTCTAACTAAAAATGTAGATAAAAGCCACATGGGAGTCATTCTTGTATATATCTGCATGTGATGGACTGCCTTGTCTCTCCTCCTCAAAGCACATAGTCCCATTTTAAGTAGTCTTAATGCATGTGCTCTTTCATAAACTGCAGAATCTCCAAGATTGCTAAAACCTCCTGAAGCTTTAAGGAAATCATAACAGGCAGTGGTTATTAAGGGCCAAGCAGGGAGCAGCTCTGCAAGCATCCCTCGTTGAAAGCATTTTAGTCCTCCTTAACTAATGCACCAACATTAGCACCTCCATACACTCCCCATTATCAATTACCTCACAGTAATTGCTTTTCAGCTGTGTGTACATCTGCACTTCCATTTTCTCTAATCTAGCTGTAAAGCCTACATGTCACAGTAGGCTGCAGCTGCTGAACGCGTGGCTGTAAACCTGGGGTTTGTGTCTGATCTGGTGCTTAAAATCTGCTGATGCTGGAAATAAGGCTTAACCACACAGCCTTGCACTGGTTCAATCAGGCTGCTGGTGATCAGAACAGGATTACTCCTCACTGTATGTGCGCTAGAACAATTTATTATATTTAGAGATAAGTAGGCATGATCACACAAGGACGTGCAATGTTAACATCATCATTCTACATTCAAGTCATATCTTCTAGTCCTGTGTTTTCATCCATGTGCAGAGTTTGAGCATTAGAGTTAAAGACTTCATGTGTCTGATTCAAAAGTATTATCCAAATATCCCCAGAGACAAAACAAAGATGCACGTGCAATGAATGACAATGATTCACATTAGTATTAATATATTTTCTGAATCAAATAAAATGCTAAATGTACTGCTTAAATTTTTACTCTGCAGCTCATTAAGCACATCACCAAATGAGCATTAGATCATGGCTTATTAAGCCGCTGCTTGATTGGCAAGTGGTGAAATTAGAAGCTCTTTCTGCATTCACGTTTCTGTTGAATTGGGAGGCGCACCTTCAAAACTTGTGTCCTTGCTTTGGTTTGAAGTGGATGTAATTACCTACCAAGCTACAGCCTCATGGCAGTCATGGCAGTCTAGACAAGAGGTGATTACGTCTGGTTAAGCTATTCACTGCTGGGCTTTGGCGCTGTTCACGGTCAACAGAGTGTTTGTGCTTTTCTTCTCTTTTTCCACTTCATTCATTTTGCTCCTTTGTGAGAGGATAGAATGCAATATGGTTAGATTATGCCAAAGAGTAGATTCATTTAGAAAAGAATAGTTCAAAGTCATTGATGGTGGTTTAAATGGGGCGATTTAAACAATAGTTTTTAACAGAAATTTAAAACCCCACACTTGCTCACAACTACAGAAAGTCTGAGCCACCGGAGGGTTCATGGTCCAATGCAGTCTGCTTGGCATGAAAATGATTGGGAGCCACTGCTCAAGATAACCGGATACATGTGACCCTACAGTTTGTTTGAAGACTAATGATAACATGATACTGTAGTGATCCCTGCTGAGACTGTGTCTTTCTGCTTGGCTTCACCTCCAGGAAGGTTAGCTACCACCTGTGGTCCTGGTCAGGGTGGGTGCCTTTCAGCATTATTATCCCCCTGGGCCACTTTGTTGCCAGGACACCCCACTTCATTTTTTTTTTTTTTTTTAACTTATTTTGCCCGTATTCCCCAGTCCTCACTCAGTTGTGTCTTACTGAAAGGGACCTCAGGTGGTGCTGTTGTCCTGACAACCAATAAGGGGAGCATCACAGCCAGACGGCTGAATAATCTGAGAGAGAGAGAGAGAGAGAGAGAGAGAGAGAGAGAGAGAGAGAGAGAGAGGCGGTGGTGGGGGGTGATTTCCCCAGAGTCTGAACATCGCCGTTGCTGGCTGTGCCGTTCTTTTACGCGGAGAGCATTACGCATCAGTGGACTATAGAGCGAAGACCCCGCACAGCACAGCTCCTAAAAAGTCTTTAAGGAAAACCGTCTCACCCATACCCTGCGGACTGCTTTGGACTTAAAGGCATTCCCGTTTTCCGAGAAGTCTGGACAACTACTCTGCTCCCTCCCTCCCCTTTTACCCTTGGATCTATAGCTGCCGAAAAGCACGCTCCTGTGCTTTAAAATGCAAGTCGGACGCAAAACGTGTTGGAGGCAATTGCAGGCTTCTTTTTTCAGACTGCTGTGTCTTATCCCCACAGGATTCCCCGTCCGGAGTGTGGATATGCAGCGGGCCACCGACAACATCACCATCCGCCAGGGAGACACGGCGATAATAAGGTAAGTCTCATCCTCCAACTTTCCTCTCGCGCCCGCTTGCCTGCCTCCGGCTGCACGGCAGCATCCTGCCTGCTCGCGGCAGGTGCACGCCACAGATCGCGGAACCAAAAGGCAATCGTGTCATGGACTGTGTGAATGTGATCATTTTGTTCATCCCTGACGAATTTGTCTCGATTCCTCCTGCCGTAAACTTCTATTTACTGCAAGATTACAAAGAAGTAAACGGGAACGAGGTGTGTTTGGGTGAAAGTTTATTCGCTTAGCGACCCAACTTTTATCTCACCAGGCAGTCCTGTCAAAATATGATATTTCTATAATACACATCATATCCCTGTCGGCACTCGTCTTGTGACTTTATAGTGCACGATAAATCCATCCCCCGTACCTTATTCCGACATGGAACCACGTACAGTTTTGCAGTGCATGACATCGGTGTTCTGGAGGGATTTGCACGGCTGGAGAAAAAAAATGACATGATGCGCAGAGCATCGGAGCTGTGGTCACCGAGGCTCCTCTTTCTAGTTAATCCAAGAACCTTTTGGTCGGGCGAAGTGCGTCACGGTGTCCGGAGATGCTGCTCGCGTGTGGATTAATGGCAGAGACGGGATTCGAGACACAGAGAAGAGGATGATGAGAGAGCTGTGCATCCTTGTTTACAGTTAATGTTTCGAAAATATTAATTGCAGCCTGCAGGGGACAAGCAGAGGGAATACCATTAGTGTCAAATGGACGTGAATTCAATTCGAACTGTATTGATTTACATCCCATTTTTGCAGCCCCGTGCACGTAACGCTCAAGTCTCCGCGTCCAGTTTTGTCTGTGACATGGAGTAAGTATTTATGAGCATAATAGCCTCACATCCCACTTAATCACTTCCTAGACAATGCAAGCTGTCAACTGTGTGGTATTGTGACAGTGCTGGGCAGATGTCAGTGACCACGTGATCCGAGCCATGTGTTTGTGGCAGGCTATAAATGCGAGGGGATTTAGATTTGGTTGGTTTTTGTAAACAAGGCGCTTTTCTCCGCCTCCAAAAAGGAAGTCCAGGTATGTGATTGGCTGCGCACAGAGCACTCGATCACATTGATTTTTACGTGCATGCTGTATTTACAGTACCACCATCTATTCTTTGCCTAATGAGTGTGAGGATATAGAAGGCAATTATGGGATAGACCTTTAACACACATCCCCGTCGAAAAGCCTGCAGACACACAAACACGTTTCCTCACCTGTGCACACGAGGTGCACACACACACACACACACACACACACACACACACACACACACACACACACACACACACACACACACAAATCTCCACACACACACAAATCTCCACACACACGCAAAACAAATAAATCCCTTTAATGGATTCCTCCTTGCAACCAGGTGTCATCCATTCAGGGATCCACTGATCAAATTAGTCAATTGACTCAGTTACTGTTGAACTCATCAGGGGTCAAAGCCATTTGTTTCACTTTCTAAATCCAATTGATTGCATCTTTGCTATATTCAGCTGTTTACTCACCCAGTCAGTCTGTTTCCTTTAAAGGTAATGGCAAGCTTCGCACTCAGCAAGAGCCAAATGAGATCCTCCTTTCCAGGAGAACACTTGCATCCTAAGTCCACTATTTCACCATTATCTCCGACAAACAATCTTTAAATGATTATCTGTGGTAATCACTCAGCGAGTGTCATAATTAATTAGATGTTTATGATGTATCTCTTCGGCATTACTGATCAGTCTTATTTATAGTCAGTCACACAACGATAAACTGCAACTCAGACCCCTGTGGCTCCATTGAAAAACACAACCATTTTTCACACCCAGTTTCCACCTGACAAATTGGATATGGAGGAGGGGAGGGGGAAAAAAAACATGAGGGCTAAAATGCGAGAACTTTGAGCAGGGGTGGGAGGCCGTGGGCTAGTAATTTGTCGAGCTACACAGTGTATCTGATTCTATAAGCGGGGTTTTGTGAAGGCTGAGGGGATATTGGTGACCTGGGGGCGTAATAAGGCCTGTGCTCCTTTAGTGGAGCCTGTGGCTGCAGTCGTGACATTCATGGCACAAGCAAAGAGATGCTGGAGTAGAAAAGCAGTATGTGGTCGAGCAACCGCTGTGACAGAACACACAGCAGCAGGCCTCGCTGCAGAAATGAGAAAGGAAATTTATTTTTACCAGGGGCCCAGAACTGTGTCATGCTGAATAAATAAGCAAACTAAGTATTTTCTCTTCATGTTTAAAACTTACAGATTTGCAGCATTATTTGTAGCTCACACTGAAAGCCCGTGTTAGAGGTATATTTTTAAGCTTTATAATGCTATAGCTTAATTTATATCATGAGAACATTTATGCATTACTTTGGCTTTGCGTGGTACATTATAAAAAGCATTTTTAATGGAGGAAGATGCATTAAAGAGTAAATACAGTACAGTGTAAATACTCTTGATTTACGCAGCCTAGACTGAATTAATAATAAAATAAATGAATTTTAAGATACATTCAAATATAAGCCAGCACTTTGTGTTGACCGGCACACCATAGCTGATTTTTTTCAGCATGTTGTGACACAATGTCTCGTCCACAGAATCTCACTTTACCTCAAAAGTGACAATGAACTAAACACTGACAGACACTTTGACCAACTATTGATGCCCATAAAGAACAGCAATGAATATTAATTGATCTCCTTCAGCTCGTCTTCTGTCTTACAGCAATCAGATTCAGTGGTGGTCTGTTCTCCTTTAAGTCAGCGTCGGATGTAAAGATTTAGCTGCTCTTAACCTTTGAGCCCTTTTGCCTAAGCAGGCCATCCAGGAGTTAATCTGAAAGAGATTATTCTTTTGAAGACTGTCACCATGTTGAGCTTCTTTCTGTCAACATTTTCACACCAGCTTTTGTAATGTGCAGTGAGTTACAGCTCATCTGACGTGCGCGAGGCTGTGGGATTAAACTCGAGTAACCACAAATGTATCAGTAGTAAGATTTTGTAATATAGTTTCTTTGGATCTCCCGTTGGACTTGTGTAACACGCTTTACTCAGAAGTAACCGTGTAAGCATCGCACATCACAAGATTTTGTTCTGTTTTAATGATCTGTTGGCTCTGTAATGAGTTCAACTATTACAGAGGGTCTTTCATTGGTCCCCAAGCTGTCTTCTTGCTCTAAAGGGGGCTTTTTTGAAGAATTTGTATCTGCTTGAAGTGACATTTGCCAGTGGAAAGCATGAGCATAGTTTTTAGTATATTGAATCTATGCCTGTGTCCCAGCACTCATGTCTCAGACCTGTAAGTTTAAGTCACAGGAAAACACCCCGTACATCAGAGCCCCTTCTGTGGTGACTTAGCCTGTTTTCTTTATTTATTCATTTATTTATTTTTTACTTGGATGATGCCAACAAGTGAAATCTAACTCTTTTCATCCACAGCAAGCCACAGTGTGAATCTGAGAAGAAAAAGAAAAGTTTCTCCACTTTTCTTCAAGCCATTTCTGTTTCACAATAGTTTACTTTTTAATTGCTTTTTTTTTTGAGTCCCTCACTATGCAGGCGCCTTAAGGAGGAAGTTGCAATGTCAGGCGAAGCCCTGATAATTGACAATTACTTATTAAAGCATTAATGACACAGTCTGTGTGATTGCTCTCCTCTGGGTCAATTATCTATCTGCACTGTGACAATACACCCTGTCTGACTTGTTGCTTTCAGTGAAAATGATGTTGCTCTTATGCTTTGCCCCAGAGGATCTTTGTCAAAACTTACTCCAGAACCCAGCCTTTAATTTGAGACAGCCACATATTATGTTTGCGAAATCTGCTGGCGGTTCAGACACTACATAAAACACGATGTTAGTCTAATGTTCCAGTTCCAGTACAACTGACTTCCTGATGGTAGTGAATACAGTTATTTTCATTTGCATTATTAAAACCTCAACTATTGAACTCTGATGGCTGATGCGTCTCGGAGTGCTGTGATGTGCATCAGCCACTCCAACAAACTGCACTTGGAACATGGAAACAAAGATTTTCCGGATGTCGGAAATGAGTTCACATTCTCAGCATATCACACTGTGAGAAACGCTTCTGGTTTATTTCCATTGTACATCTGGTACTAATCGTACAGCACAAAGCTTGCACTGAATCTGTATGTCTTCCCTGGAGGTTGCAATAACAAAAAAAAAAAAAATTCTTAATGTAATACAGAATGTCTAAAAGCGAAACAGAATATATTTCAACTTGAATCACACACATCTCTATTTCAGGAAGACAGTAAACCAAACAGAGCCGTATTGTTTCATTATGTTTTCCGATTGTGGTTACAGGAATGGTAATAGGATGTGTGTTCAAGCACTTTTTTTTTATTTCAAAAACTATCATAGCACATGGCTTGACAAATACATTGTTGCTGTTGTTGGCAAGCGTACCGTAGCCAGTCCTGCTCAGATCTAAAACCCAAACCCAGCCAGTAATCATATGTTTCAGACATGACCTGACTGAACCTGTCGGTACTGCCGAATTTGAGTCCCAAACCCAAACCAAGACCACATAAATGCAATGCAGTCAACTGCCAACATGTAACAATATGTTTTGCATCTCGAAATAAAAAATATTCTTCCTTAATGGATAGTAAATCAACTTTGCCTTTTCCCAATACTGACCTGATGAACGAGGGTGGTAAAATCGAGGTGTCTCTCCCAGACAGTTCTAATCAGAACAGAGCTTTGCACAGGCACATCCGTCATGCTTGTTAAGAGCAGGAGTTGTGGAGGAAAGTTGGAGGCTGTCACAACAACATATAACAACATGTCACACCAACATCATGCCATTGCGTGTTTCTACAGTGCGATGACCATCCCTGAATCTCTGGCTATTTTGAGAAGCTCCCTCTTTGCGAAATTTTGATTTATGTCATCCATTACTGACTGTTAGCTTGCCAGGCTAAGGCACCACTGGCTACCCTTTCTGTCTTCCTGCTTCCCGGGGAGCATTGTGTATTGACTTAGAACTACTTACCAGAGACTCAAAGAGAGAGAATTGTCTCATTAAGTTGCATTTGAGACCTGACCTTGCTGAACTCCACCAGTGTAAGGCCCAAATGTCTTTTTATGCATTTGATTTGCATTTACTGAGAAAAAAGAATTTTAGAACTTTTAAGTTTTCTGGAAGTTTTTCAAGAACTTGGAAATGTCACCCACTTTGCAACTGGATGAACCAAGGTCCTTGCCCTGGTGCAGGTTGCCCAAAAAGGTTTCTGCTGTTAAAGTTGTGCTTTTTAATTGACTGTTATCTGTTACATTTTTGTTTTTGCAGATTTTCCAGTACATAACAATACATTATCCCTAGGAATTAGTTGGTGGACTTTTTGGCAGTGCACAACTTAAGTTTAGTGCAGCATTTTGTATCAAAGCAGGAGCTAGTTTGGCCTAAATGTAGTGAGAGTAAGAGTGTCAAGATCAAGTGGATGAGACTCCAGCATGTCTGACATCAGGCTGCTTTTTTCACAGATCAACAATTAATGATAACTGTTTTTAACTGCAAAGGTGATGCATTCCAAACCTTAACCATAGTTTATCCATACTGTAATTTCCATGTGAGAATATTGCAGAATTGAGAGAATGAGCTTATTACTTATTTAAAAAAAAAAAAAAAAACTGTCTGGTAACAGGGCTGGCATCCCTAAATATGTAAGTGATTTTTTTTTTTTACATACTGAATAGCGGTTACCAGGGGAAATACTCCAGTTAAAAAGGGGTAAAAAAGGTCATTCAGTCACTTGAGTCATTTTGGGGGTTTAGGGTTAATTGACCAAATGACACTTCATGACAACAGTCATAAACACCTCATGGTCACGACAGGTGTCATGTCATGGTTATGACAGTATGTAATGTCAGTCTGTTACCAGATAGTTTGATTGAGGTGGCAGCTGGAGCCACAGTCTTTGTTTACCTGAATCAGTGAGGCTTCATGAGAGCTAACCTGTACTCTAATACTCTAAAACTCTAATAGGCATCACTGTAATAAAAAATTTAAAACGCAGTTATGTCTATGCCCACACGTGGTATATTGTTTACCATCATTCTTTAGAACTGACCCGTAAGCAACATTTCTTCCTGTCACATTAAGTAATGATGGAGACAGAGTGCGGATATTCATTTTCACAGACAGTACAAAGCTTCGGTAACGTGATATTGTGAGCAATACAGTCCAGGCTGTATTCCAAGTGGATGGAGCCAACTGAGGAAACACAGATCAATTTCTGGATTTCCGGACAGAGGGCAACAGTGCAACATAATTTGGGATGTCCAGCCCCCAGGGGTCCTCTATATTTCCCTCTGCAGCTCATCAGATTGGAGGGCTGCTTATTTATATATATATATACAGTTTAGAGCCTCCCTAGGCATCTCTCAGTCCCCCTATCTCTTCATCATTCTCTCTCCCTCTTTTTTCTCTTGGCCACCATTGGATTGTTCATTCCTGCTGTCTTAACCTGATTCAGTGACCATGGAGTCAGATGAGAAAAAGAGGAAGTAAACAAGGGGGTTTCTTTATGAGGAAAAGGGCATTACAAATAAAATGTATTATTATTATTATTAGGATAATAAAGGGGAAAAAATTGTAAAAGGGAAAGATGATGGCCAAAGAGCCCTCACAAAGAAAGAGAGACACAAACAGAGGGAAGAGACAAGAGTATGATGGGTAGAATGAGAGTGGGAGGGGGGAGGGAGGGGGGAGGGCAGGGACACAGTATTAGTACAATCAGCACAGTAATCCCTTCTGTTCCAGCCTGGGCCGACGCAGGATTTTCAAATCAATTTCATTTTCACTCATGATGCTGCAGTAGGGGAGCTGAGTGGCTGCCAGTTGGGTCATTATCATCTTGTCCCCATTTTGGCTTGGGACAGAGCAGAGGTGAGGGGGGAGGCTTCAGGGGCACAGGGACTTGGTTTTGGTTGATATTTTGCCACTTCTGCAAAGTTTTGTGAAGTCTTTTGGAACAGCTCTTAGTCATCATAAGTTCCAGAGGCTTTCATCGTGGTCAGTAGGATCTGAATAATGGCCTGCAGAGACAATGCGAAGCTTTTTGACATGGCAGATGAACAAAGTTCTGACGTTTTCATCTGAAACCCACAGTCCAATGCAGTTCAGTGGGCCGTCTGGGCCTCTTGCAAGGGCTCCCAACCAGATATGCTTTCAGTCTGTAGTTTGATGTTTGCTCGTTCATCCTCAGAAAACATATCAGGACACTCTGAACTCTTCATTATGTGGCTTCAACGTGTTTTTGCAAATAACTCAACCAGCGAAAATACACCTGAAATGTTTTTTGATACAACTGAATATTAAAGTGGAGCTTCTCTGTAAAAGCAATCCCACTCCATTTTCCTCTTTACCCAGGCTTTTGTTGTGGAGGCCAGACTGTCTCTAAGTGCATATTTAAGCAAGTCAGCAATTTCTCACAGCCTCTGGCTACCTAAAGGCAATGGCAGTAGAAGTGGAGTGGAGGAGTATTCTTATTTCTCTCAGAGAACCTCAGAGCTGCAGTAGATGTAGTGTAAAAATTGGTACAGACTCAATGTTTCAAGTAATTACTGCCCGTACCCTATTGTGCTGCACTGTGTGGTATATAGCAGTGCCTTCCATACATCTTTCAAATGCATCCTTATACCGAAACTACTGAATAGGTCAGTTGCCATGTATCACCATTGGAGAGTTCGAGTGACAGGTCGGTACTGGACCTTAGTCCTCACCCTGTTAACATGGTTTCAGTTAAAATAAGTATGTATGTGACATCAAAATAGGTCAGTGTTGACTTTCAGTTTCACATGAACAAGAACAGTGGTCTCCCGGGTGAAAGTCCTGTTTGTTTAGCCCATCCATCCACCCCGTCTTCTTCCAAATGTGGACTTTCGTGCTCTTTATACAACGTCACCTGACTTTCTCCTTCACTCCTGTCATAATTACATCCACTAGAGGTCACAGACTAATAATACATGTAAGAAAAAGTCATAACAACTTACTTGGAATGTCGACTTATACGGTTATTTTTCTGGTGAGGACGGCTTCTGTTTTTCCCACTATACTTTGTCTGTGTATGTGTCTTCTGTGCACGCAGGCTTTGCCATCATAATGGAGCTGCCAAGTTGGTACAGTTACTTAAAAACCACAAGCTTTTTCCATGGAATTGTCCATCTTGACTGCCATTACCAACCAGCCAATTTTGCTGCACTTCAGCTGTAATGTAAAATGTAAAAGAACAAAGCAGGAAATTGAATTAAAACTTAACATTTTCACAAGTACCCAGGTGTCACCCCTGACATGAAATGGAAGAAATTAATAGAGTGATTGAAGCCAGCTTGAGCTCAGTGCTGGAAGCTGGGAGTGTGGAAGCAGGTTAAATAATTTTAAATCTATCAGTCAGGATGAATTCAAATTAAAGCTGAAACATGTGGCTTTGAGCTGTGATGACTCCCGTCCCTGCAGCTGTAAATCCACATGGCTTTAAAGAAGATTAGGGGCTCGCAGTAAGCATAGTCCTGGCTGAGCACACTCATTGTTTACCTCCCATTTCTTCTGAGATCAGCAAAAATCTGCTTACTGACCCACTGACACACATGGTGAAAGATGGCACCACACTGTGATTATACTGTCAATGTGGTTTCAGGGTAGTGAAGATGTCATCAGTAAAGTATAATGTTTATTTAAATTGTACGTCCATTCATTGTACATTACCGGATGAAGGTGTTTGCTTTGGCAAACCTGCAGCATAACCAGCCACCACTACTGTTGATGTACATGGTTAAACTGTGCTAAGCATAGTCAGCAATTTTTACCAGATTTACTTACAAAGCAATAAAAAGCCACGAGGAAGGACAAAGATAAAACTATCCACCTGTTACTTACAAGTGTCACATGAGTCAAGGTTATGTGATTGATCTCGTAATTTGAAAGTAGGCAGAAATCTGTATAAATTAAACAAGATTTTAGGTTTTTCAGGTTTTTGAAGTTGATATTTGTGAATGTGTTTACAGTCTTCACAAATCAATGTATGTATTTAATAACTCAAATTAGAAATGAATAGAAACACTGGAAACGTTCATCGTTGGTCTGCATGGTCAGCTCTCAAATGTAAAACCTGATCTTGTGTTTTGTTCTACTCAAGCTGCTAATTGTTCTCTTCTCTCGTCACTATTATTTGCTTTATTGTAAACAATTGTCTGTAAGGAATGACAAGCATTGGTTATGAAAAGACCATTAATGTCTTAACAATACAGTAAGCCTAGAAATGAGCTCTATTTTGTAAGTGGAATCCAGCAAACAGACTGTCATGGAGCACTCAAATGCACCAACACAATGCACTGTGTTTGTGTGACTATAGCATCAAAAGATAGCTACGATTTGTTGCAGTAGCTTATACTACAATATAATTTAATGTAACTAGAGAGCAATGTAATACTTCTACTGCTATCACTTTAAGTTTGTAGTTGAGTGGTCAGGGTGTTACTGAAAGCAGTACATACCACAATAGACCAGCTTCTTAAGGCTTAACAAGTACTTCATACTTCATACACATAGAAATGTGTCTACCGGTACAGATTTGGAAATACCGTTTCAGAGCAGGAGCTATCCCTTAAAGCGTATTTCCATGCTGTCATTCTTGGTGTCTGCAATGCTGCACTGCTACACAGCGAGCCAGTTTCGTTGACATTGCAGATACATCCAAATACATGTAGTATTGATATCAACACAAAAACAATCATTATTACGCATTACTCCTGCGCACTCTACCCAGGTTTCACCCCTTGCCTAAACCAAGTGGAGTATTTCCAGTAAGTTTGTCTGACACGGACAAAATGTGCTACGTGTGAGAGAGCAATTCTGGACAATGCCCAGACCTGATTCTGCAGACATTGTTTGAAGTTATGAGTAAACAGATTTAGTGTCTCTGCTATGTATTCAGGGCGGGCAGCACAAATCCAGCTGCTTTGCAAGGTCATGAGATTTGGGCGGCAGAGCTCCTTACCATGTGCTTACGTGACCTGAGAGCCACAGATGGTGTTGCATCGCTGTCGTTCCCATTTGGAACCTTAAAGCTTGCATTTCAAAAGTTAGTTTTACTGTTTGGAGTCTTTGTCTCGTGAGGCGGTTGTTTTTGTTTGTGTAGATGTTCAACATAAAAAGAAGAAAATCGAATGTGATGAGTTATGGGACAGTATGGTTACTTCAAAGCATTTCTTAATTGAATTTACAGATTATTTACTGGAAATCACTGTGATGTCACATCATTTATCTAAAATGCCACATATTAATAGAGTTAAATCTCCCATTGCTACTCATTACCCAGGTTGGTCTAATGTGATATGATAACAAGGTGTTTTTTATCCCCACGAAGATATAATCCTGTGGTTTAGTTTCATACAGAATAGAGATTGCTATTTCCTTTCAGAGAAAAGCAGCTGAGAGTGGTCTTTGAATGTTTTGATTCCATAGCATGGTAAAGGGTACATCTGCAAAGTGAATGCTGTTGAATTTATTTTTAAATGTCTTTATCTGAAGGATTCGCTAAGCATTTAATATGAACAAAAAAGAAGAGGAGCAAAACAAGAGCTGATGGTATTTATAGTAAATTTTGTTCAAGATTTTAAAAGGAAAGATGAAAAACGATGACATTTTAGGATAAATTCCATCAGTGCAAATGACTTTGGAAGCAATTAGCGAGTGAGGGAAAAGAGCCAGGTCCTGGGGATAGCAGCGACTTACTGAAAAAAATTAAGTGGCTGTACTTGTGAAAAACAGTTATTTATGTGTCATCTGCCACATCGTTAAATGTCAGCATGCAGGAACTCCACATTGTAACACCTTATAAGTGCATTTAATGCATTCTCCAATTCAGTCCACTGCTTCGGTTGACAGATGACTCTTTGAAGTCACGTGCCTTTATACTCATGCGTCAACATGAACAATCTCGAGATGAATTTGAATCAGTATCATGAAAGTCGCCTATGTTGTTTAGAATGTGTGTGTTCAGTGAGTTTTCAGATACATAACTGCATTCTGCGCTGCTACTAATACCAGAGAAGTGTTGTGTTGACCCCAAGGGAAGCTGTTTGGATTTGTTTCAAAGGTTCGCTGTAAGTGGCCTTAATGGCAGCATGTTCTGATTCAAATTATCATACTGAGTTTTACTTTCCATTTCAAAAGAGAGGGATATGAAAAGGCCGCAGTGTTAAAGGTATAGGAGATTAATTAGATTTTTCTCTTGAGCATTTGACATTTGAAGAAATGGGTCCACGGCCTATTTGCTTTACATTCCATGCTGATGTGTGTGCACGAATGTATCAGCTATAAAAAAAAAAAAAAAAAAAAAAAAAAAGTTTCAACTTTCCAGCGTTTGCATTAACAGGCAGTAAAAAAGAAAAATAAATCATCACTGCTGGTCTCATCTGCCATTAATTATTCCTATTCAGTGCAATTTAATCCTCTACCCAATGGAACAACATTGTTATCCAATTACTGGAAGCTCACTTGCATCTCTGCATGGCATACGATTACCTCCAATTAAATCAGGTTCCTTGGTGAGTAGTTCAGGTATTGATTGCTCCTAGCCCCCTATTCATAAATCTTCTACTACATTAAAAAAAAAAAAATGTACCATTGACCCTCATCAAAGCCTTCTTGTCAGCTGCCACCTATGGGCTTGTAGAGAGTTTGATCTGACCCAGGAGTACATCGCAGGCTTGACTAATTCATTATTACCTGATGTTCAGCACTTATACTACATTAGCTATAAAGTACTGTGGTGCACTCACATTTAAAAGGCTGTTTGTGTATAAAGGCTGTCTCATCACCTGAGGACAAGGGATGGCACTTGCCAGCGTCTGGCAGTGAATCAGAGAAAGAGCAGAATGCAAGTAAAACCTTCAGAATAAAGTGGTGGTTGGTAACCTATGGGTTTTCATAGCATCGTCTGAGTCTCTGCAGAGTACAATAGAGGAAATAATGCTTTTTGAAATGGAATGTCATACAAACTCACTGCTTTGTTATATGCATACACGTTAGTAGTTTTACATTAGTCATCTTATGGCAATGCTTAAACACACTAGAGGAGGTCATTTAACAACATATTGGGGCCATGTGGCTTGGTCTGGACAACTAGGCTACTCACATTAGACTGTAGTATGAAGGGTTGAATTATTCAGTCTGAAGCACAGTTAACTCAAACAACTGATAATAATGATATAAAGACATTATTGCAATAATGTGGCGCAATATTAATATAAACCGGCATTACAGACACCTACATATATTGACTTTGCATTGGTGACATTTTCAGAGGATCGTCTCAGTTATTCTGTTAATGACGATGCCCCGGTGCACCCCATCGGTGCAGTAAGCTCATTTAAGACTGATTGCACACTGGGTTTTCAACATGATTTAAAATCTATTTGTTCTCATCCTTGAAAGGACTGCTCCATTATGCCCTATCATAGCATTATTGTTCATGAACTTGAGTGACTCAGCATCACTTGGCCTGAAAGACATCTCCACATAGCTTGCACGCCCACATTTTCGGTCATTTAGGTCTGTTTTTATTTTGTACAAAATAGGCACTCAGATGCTTGAAAAGTTCATAAAAGTTGTGTTAAAAAAGTTTTCAATTTGCATTATCACTACAGCCCCTAAACTGCAGGAGTTTGCAGACATTTGCATCTTAGTGCTTTGTCCCACAATGCTGGAGGACATAACGCAATGTGGTATGCCTGAAGTAAACATTGTACCCAAAGACTCGGAACAGGTGGCCAAGTACAAATACACAGTCCCTTGGAGAGATGGCAGTAACAGCCTTCCTTTGTGTCTTCAAACAGAAAGGAAACAAAGGAAGGAAACCGCTCAGCCTGTTTAACCATGGCTTGGTTCAGAGTCTTATAAGACAAGGCGCAAAAATAATGTCTGTTTTATTTCTTCAGGCATTTTCATTCAATTTTTATATCCCGGCAACAGAGACTGTCAAAAATAAATCATACACTGGAGAGGATGCTGTTGTGAGCTGTGTGATATGTTTGGCATGTTTGGAGGGAAGTGAGCAGAAAACTGTAGAGGTCTTGTGTTTAGGCTTATATTTGTATCTATTATGATGGTTGCTATATACACCTGCAGTATTTTGGGGTTGTGTCCATTTGCTCATGTTTATTTCTGTGTGCCTACATGAGAAGCCGACTATACCACAGTTAAAAGGATTAGAAACCTTTATGGTTATCCAATCAGCCATGGCAGAACACACAATATAGGGTTGGCAGACACACTCCATTGACTGCACCACTGACCACAATCATCTTTTCAACCATATTGTATTATCAGAGAGGATGCACAGTGTGACCATGCTGCTCAATTCAGATTTTTTTTTTTTTTTGGCTTACTTTAATCAATATTGACATAAAACATTAAAAATATATTTTCAAAAAATCTGCAAACCTGAAGAACTGCCTTCCTTCCTGTGTGTGTATGTGTGTGTGGAGGTATGAGATGCATCTACCAGTGAACTCCTGTCTGACTCACTTTCAGAGCATTGATTTTCTTTTTCTTCCTGCATCTTCACACTACATTTTGAATTCAAATTTCATATTCAGTGCAAGGCTGATTTTGCAACGCTCAACTAATTGACCATGCTCGCACTTTGATATGCTTTAAAACATAGGCTCACATACCTGGTGAAGATTTCCTTGATCCTTTAAATTGCCTCTTACGTCTCTTTGAAGAACCACCAGAGGCTACAGACACACCTGATGGTATGACTTTAAAACAGGAGTTATTTAAAGCACAAACCCATGCCACTCTCATGAGGAGGCAGAATGATTTCCTATAGATGAACCATTTTATGTCTCTACAAGTATTTGGAGGAGCACATTTAGAGCTCTGATATCTGATTCAAAGATTAAATATACCTTGCTCAGGATTGAACCTTCAAGCATTCTGTTGAAGTATGTTAAGGGTCGTACTCACCAAGAATGATAACTATAACAATAAAGATAATGATGTGAGCATCCACGCTGATGAACGATTACATTCTGTAAACAGCGGCATCAAACACGTGCCCCAGCTGTGTTGCCGGCTTAGGAAAATGGATATTGATGACCTGATATAGCTGCATGGTGTGCAGAGGAACGAAAAGGAAACCAGAAGGCTGTGAAGTTCTTCAAAGACAGGAGGAGTTAGGAGAATCAAACACTGTGTTACGACAGTTTTTGTATGAGTCAGTTTGATGGTGTCCTGGTGATTGTCAGAGGACATCAGTGTGGACAAATCAAACTTCAGAGAGCCTATCAGCACCAAAGACAGCTGGTCACTAAGTCTCAGGTAAAATTACATCTTTATGTGTATTCTGTAGCCTAATATTACATTATATAAATGTTTTATAACTTGTATACCACAATAGCCAAGTCTCATCATCTCTATTGATAACAATAACAAAACACTTCAAAAATTGACCCCAATTGCATCCCAGATGTCTTTCTTCCTGATCGCGTCTTTATCAAACATGGGTGCGTTCTTTTGAAGAATCATGCATGTGCATCCTCTTCATTAGATAAGCTGAACTGCTTCAAGTGCTAAAAGTGCTACAATTATAATTTTTTTTTGTTTTATTTTATTTTATTTTATTTTATTTTATTTTTAATTCATGGTCCAAGATGCAGTGTGAACAAATGAGTTAAGTCTGTCATGGATCATGTGCTGAAAGTCTGTTGTCCTATTCTCAATGAGGAAGTTGGAACCAGGACAGCAATCAGTCTGGATGTTGTGGTTGCTGGTTTCTCTTTGTAGTGAGGGAGTAGCAGCCTATTTGTTCATAGCAGAGCGCAGTTGACGGGCTGGCGTGTATGGTTTGACCATGTCCTGGATGTAGGATGGGCCTGAGCTATTCGCCGCATAGTCGACAAGTACAACTGTCTGGAATCAGATTTGAGCAGCCACTGTTAGCCAGTGCAAGGTGCAGAGGAGTGTGGAGCAGAAGAACATGTGTCCTGTTTGTGGTGAAATTTAAGTAATTTTCATTTTTTGAATTTTGTTGGCTTTTAGAGGACTGACTGAACACACTCATGTAAATGAATACCTCCCCCAAAAGTCTGTTGACTTTGCAATAATAAATATAAATTATTAAATAAAACAAAGCACGCCCGACCAATGGGTAGAAGTGTCCATTGGTAAAGGTATTATTGTCAGCAATTTTTATATCATTGACAACATTGATCATTGATAACATGTTGTCGCTATGAGAAATTCTAATATTTCATTGTATATTTCTAAGTTATTATATCAGCCTTGTTAAACTCTGGATGTTATGGATGATATTGGTAATAATGATTCAACAAAGCCAGATGGAAGCAGGTGCAGGTATTGATCACTTCGCTCTGATCATTGGGGGTTGCTGCCACTCCTGCCTAAAGCGTATCCAAACTGAGATCTTTAGGAAATTTACTCAGCGATGGTTTTTACATTGTAGAAAACCACAAAAAAGGAACCCATCACCCAAAAAAGTGTACTTTTACCATCTCTACTCTACTGCAGTTTTTATTTAACTTAACTATACTGTCTGGAAAAAAGATACAGCTAAATCTTGTTATAGAAACAGATCTCAATAAAAGTTACTCTTTATCAATATATTTAATGTATATAAGCATTCTTATAGCACAAAACACTTGTTTAGAAACCAAAATACCTCTCTCTGTCACCCTATAATACCTTTTTTCTGTTAACTTCGACTGTATCGCCCTGCCTGTCCAAGGCTTAGACACAAATCCCTTCTATTTTTATTCAGATTCAGACTGAGGCTCACACTTACTAAAGACTTCTGCCTAAGTGACGACAAAGGAAAGGTGTGCTATTCACTGACTCGACACAGTGCCATAAAATCGCACAATAAAATGCTACAGCATCACAATCTTTTTTTTTTTTTTTTGCACATCTAAGAAGTAACAGTCAACTTCTCCCAAATTATTCTAAATGTTTTCTTTGGTGACATGAAAACATTATGCAAGATTTCAGCAATGCAGAATAGACGTTGTCAGGCAAGTAAAGGAGGGGTTTTTCATCCCAGAACACCCCCCCACCACCACCACCACCACCGCCGTTTGCAAATTGTGCTTTAGGGCACAAGAGTGCTAGCCTTGGTGGATTAGTCTTAAAGTGGAGGCATGCATTTTATGCTCACTATTAACGATAAAGGGGACTGTTTTTAGCAAATAATACAATTGTCAGCTTATGCAGTCGACTCACAGAATATATGAAAATATGTAGAATATTTGTTGTGTTTGTGAATTTCCTCCTGAGGTTCTCTTGTGATATACTATTAGCTGTCCAGCAAATGTATGCATCATGTTTGTACAAGAACATTCTGAGCTTTGCTGTCTGAATTTTCAAGCTGGCCCTGCAGTACCCTGCTGTGCTCTCTGCTTGATGCACATTCCACTTCTGCTCTTACTCTGCTCATAATTTGTCTTGTATCTGCTGCTGCTGCCTCCTCTCTATTTGTTTTGATGTCTCAGTTGTCCCAAACTAAGCTGTCTTGAAACCTTAAATCTGTCATGGATTTTTAAAAGGCATCATGAAACTTTTGGCTCCTCACAGAATGGCTTTTGGATAATTGGAAATCTTTACCTGAACGTTTCTCAATGTGTTTGGTCTGCAGTTTCAGTAATTCTGTTTCTCTTTATAGTCTATTTGCTTCTCTTTCCTCAAATTGCTTTTAATATAATTCAGTTTTACCTCACTGCCACAGTTTGAACTTCTCTCAGCAAAGTGTGTTTTTGGCCACAAACTGAGCTGCCGCTGTCTGTTTCAGAAGGCCAAGTCGAGGACACAGATGTACCAGCTGTGTATTATTCCGTCTTACTTTCTGAGTGAGCAAAGTGCCTTCCCCTGGGTAGTCTCTCTTTGCTCCTTGTCCTAGACTTGCAGTAGCAGTTATAGCCCATTGCACCATATCTGTGTCATTTCTTAGACACATTCTGATATAGGAAACCATTAGTAGAGTGAAGCTCTCCAGAATTATGTCACACAGTGGTGTTACAAAGAGAGAGTGATGGATAAAAATTTGAAGATGCAGCCCAGAAGTTGTTGGAGTTCCATACAGCTCTCTCCCAAGATTTGTTTTGTCATGCATTTATTCTAAACTACCATTGATGGAAAGTTTAGAGGTTTTTTTCTCATGCCAAGACAAAACCCCAAGAAAGGCTTGAGAATAATGGAGCCACTGCACCTGTTACCCTGAGGACACATAGTAGACCTACCCACAATCCCTCTGCTCTCTGCTGCCTTCTGATAGGTCAGAACTGCTGCGTATAGCAAAGCACACGGGAAGATGCTGCCAATGGTGATGATAATGACAACAGCAGTGGAGAAGACAATGATGAAAATAATGATCATATGCATGAATAGGAGTGGCTGCTGGTGGTGCTAATAATACTGTCATTCTGGGGAATATTCCCATTTTAATTATGGAAATTAACTTTTCCCATTATCATTAGCAGTGGGATGCTGTCATTAATGTCATTTTTGATGGACTGCGCTGTATTTACCTAATTTTTGCCTTGCTGAGAGCATTTTTGCCACCGTTCATCAAATGGCGGTTTACTTGGAGATCTATCCCAGCAGCAAGCTAGGAAGAGAGGCAAACGCAAATCCAGTTGAGTGCTATCATCCAAAATGCTGATAATAAGCATGGAAATCATGCATTTATCAACAGCAAATTTACACACTAATCATTTTGGAGCACATGTGAGAACCTGAAACAGGGCCATGCAGACGTTTTTTTTGTTTGTTTGTTTGTTTAATGTTTATTTTATTTTCACGTCAGTGCATTTAGATAAAGGTTAATACAGTGGCTCTTTGCCTGCTCTGTCTCCACCCTGGGGTCACTGCCTATAGCAGGGGTAGCATTGAGCATAATTACCTTGACTGTAAGGCTGCTGTAAAATTATTCTGCAAACCAGTGTACGAATGAAAGGGAGTAATATTTGGGCATGAAAAAAACTTTCACCGTTCACCATTCAAGGAAATTAAATGAAGTTTCCTTGCAATGATGTCAAGGTATTGTGATTATTAATCAAACAGTTGATGAACCTCAGTGACTCCCTCTTTCCCAATATCAAAAATCTCAGCTGTTTTGATTATGTAAGTCAAACGCTTCACGCTTTGCCTCTGCTCCCACAATCCTTTATTGACAGTAAGGCTAAAATATAACAGCAAAGAGTTTTATCATTTAGCGTGATAGCATGAACCCCAAGAACTTAAGTTTTCTCATCCAGGTTGGTGGAAAAAAATCTTTTGAGCAAACTTTCTTCCTACTATCTTAGGGAAGTCTATTGATTCCATGAGTCTAAAAGCAGTTTCACATGGTGCAAGATCTACAGCTCCATCCCGCCTGACTTATCTCTGATTCAGAGCTTGTTAATCCAGCATATGGAGTGCAGTGAGGGAGTGATAAATGTTGTGTTTGTATGCTGTGAGGAGAAACAGAAGGAAAGATCACAGGATACAAGAAACAAGACACTCTATCACAGTGGAGACAAAAGAGGCAGAACCTGAGGGACATGTTTCCGAGTGCATGCCTGCTGCTTCTGACGGTCCTGTTGACTAAGAGGTGTGCGTGCAACTGGGTTTACTGCCTTTTATAAGCTGATGTCTGTGTGAGTTACTTTGTGTGTGTGTGCACTCGTGTCTGTTTTAAACTGATAACCAAGCATGTGTGACAGCTAAAAAAAATGTCTCTATGCCAAAAAGTGTGTTTTCAAGTGCATGTGTGTCTGCATTAATATTCATACGTGTGGAGTGCGTTAGGGTTTAACATTTCAGTGATGTAAGGTTCAGGGCTTAAGCATGGTGTCACTATCAGCAACAGGCAAACACAATAGAAAATCCCATTAGCTACAGGGAAGAGCTAACAAGTGAGAAGGGTTTATTTAATGCAACAGAATAGCTGGTCCCCTTGTCGCCAAAATGTGCCAGGTGTCTTGGTTAGGTTGCTGATGGAGAAACTGAGACCCCCATCCACTGAATGCAAGGCTTTTTTTGAAAACATAATCAATGCACTTAACCTTTGTTCCACCTCATTATGGAAAACAAAGAGACATGATGCCAGTTTTGTCTATGACACACAAGCTGGCACTTGAAAGGAAATCAGGCTCATATGATTTGGCAAAGAGAGACTGATGAGAGGGAGAGCGAGCTGAGATGTAGTGAGGGAGAGAGAGCAAGAGAAGAAAGAGATTGATCACTGAGTGGGTGGAAATGTCAGTGTGCTCCCGGCTATGCATTTTCCACATGTGGAAGCTGCCACTTGTGCTCTTTTTCACACTTCTGTCTAGTGCTCTCTCAGACTTCACCTCACAAGCACCTTCAGTCTCTCTCTCTCTCTCTCTCTCTGGCTTCATGTTTATGTCTCTCCCTCTCCTACACAATTTAAGCACCTAGCCTTGTTTGTCTTCTGCGTATATGGCTCATAGATATGTAGTGGATTATTCCCATGAGAGCTTATTTTACCTTTCCTTTCATTGATAAGAGCAAACCCGCTCAACTAAACTTAATTGAAAAGAAAAATTAAAAAATGAGGTGAAAATAAAAAGTAATGAAAAATACAGAACTATATTAATACAACTGCTATCAAAGTGAAATTTCTGTAATGCCTTTCCACAGATTTTTGCAAGTACATTGCTGGTCTCTCGCCTTCATTACATTTCGTTACCTCTCTGGTCTTGTCTCTCCAATTTTCTCCTCTCTGCTTCCTCCAGAGAAAGCCAGTGCTTCTCCTTAATTGACTGGTTTTGTCAAACTCCCATATCAGCTGTTCAAGGACGGGACTGGGAGAAGACATATATGGGTGCGTGTGTGCAAATGACTAGGTGTGTGTATTGTTCGTTCCCTGTGTGTGTGTGTGCAATTATGATTGTGTGCATACTATATTACTGTGCTTTAGCCTCTCATCTAAGCCTCCACCAGACGCATTGAGTCACCCACCCAAGACAGGCAGCATTTACAGAGATGGCCATAATTATAATCAATCATATGGAAAAGCCACTTTTGACGCACGCAGGAGTTTCAGCCTCCAATGCTCCACCGCTGAGCAGCATGGGAGCCTGCCAACTACAGTAAGCCCCCCTCAGCTCAACTCTGCATACACTCAGTGCAGTCACATTGTGGGGGGGGGGGTCCTCTGGGCTTCAGCCAACAATCACCTAACGTGTATAAATGTAGAGCATGCAGCAAACGCAGCTGGAAGCATGTTGTTTGTTCTCTGCTCAGGCTTGTTTGTTGCCAGGATATTCATGGTGTGGACACTCAGTGGACACCACATTGGCCCTTCTTTTTGTCTTCATTGAAAAGCTTTGATGATACAGTATGATTGTCATATCTCACTAAAACTGAATGCACACGGTGTCAATCATTACACATCTCCCTGACACTATTGGCAGTGGCAGTGCATCTGGTTATTTGTCGTAATTTCAACAGAGCTTTTTATACCTCAGCACTAATTTTGCTATATTTAATTGCAAAATAACATAATCATCCACTCTTATTTGCTCCTTAGTTCTTTGCCAACAAGACGCCTGACTATATTTTACATAAAACAAAGTCATTATGCAAGCGTTTCATGAATCATCTCTTATTTGGGTCCTTTAAAAAGAACTCAATAAGAGGGCACACTGAAGCAGAAGATTTTGCCTCTCTACTTTGATTACAGAGCTGGCAGGTTGCAGACAAAACCTACTTATGCATTTTTCACTGCGGGATCAGTGCGTGCCTGCAGGCCGAGCTTAGTGCCAGATGCACTGGCCCCTGTGACAATCTCCCTAATCTGATTAATCTCTATCCACACATCACATCATATGTACTGTATTTGTGCAGCAATAATTCTTGTGAGCATGTGTGGATTCAGACTGTGACCCTCATTGATTGGATGGAGAGATTTGTTCAGCAAGGTTTCTAGTAATTATTTATGAATGTGTGTATATGCATATACACACAGTATGCAGTGTGAGTGGATGTGTATTTGTGTGCATCATACAAATGTCTGCGAGTGTGTGTGTGTGTGTGTGTGGGTGTGTGTGTGTGTGTGTGTGTGTGTGTGTGTGTGTGTGTGTGTGTGTGGGTGTGTGTATGTGTGTGTGTGTGTGTGCAGGTGTACTATGAGTGGGTGCATTCGCACACGCTAGTGGATGGATGTGTAGATGTGTGTGTGTTAAAAAGTACAAATCCCTCCAGAGTACAACATACAGGTCAGAGAGGCATTTAGACTGCATCAGCAGTGTTAGCTTCAGCGGTCTAAACGAACATTCACGAGTGTGTCCCACATTTTGTTCGTGTAAATGACTTAGATGAGAAAGGAAACATTAACACTGACATCAAATGAGGAGGTATCTTACAATCAGTGCTGGTTGTCTCTTAGCTATTAAAAGAGGTCTCTGCAAACACATGCAGGTTTTTGGTTTTAGCCTCCAAGTGGATGAGCTAAATTCATTTGTTTATTCACAAAGTCATGAGAAACTGAGGGTAAGATGCCCTGACCATGCAGCTTTTATTACCCTTTAACAGTGAGGATAAGATGTCATTGTGATTGTTCATTCACACATATTTCTGTGTCTGCCTCAGAGTGCCCATATTGATTTTGTCATTATTATTTTTTCTCAAAACAGAATGGAGAAAGGTTGGCTATTTCTGTGCGGCAAGCTGTGTTTGTGAGTGGTACTGTGCATTCATTTGTGTTCTTATGTGTCCCTGTTGTGTGCATTGGAGTGTGGAGAAGAAGGGAAAGGCAGTGGCTAAGTCATTAGCACAGCAACAAGTTTCCTGGGCTTAATTGCCAGCAGTGGTCCATTCTGTGCAGTTTGCATGCTCTCTGGTTCGTGTGATTAACTTCTAGTTTACCCTTATAATACATGGCACCCTTTGAAGGCTGCAACTCCTGTCACTGACAACAGGGATGCATAGTATTTGTGTGAATTAATGAGTGAATGTTACAGTATCATACAGCCTTACAACTTGAATGGATGATAATTTTATTTGATGGATCGATCACACTGTGGAGTGTCTCTGTATCAGACTGATTGGGTGTGCCTGTGGCTTCATCTATGTGTATGTGGATTTACCTTTTACGGTTGGGCAAATTGCAATTGCATCACTGGTTGTTTTTGTTTGACTCTCTTCAGCGAGCCAATCCCGTGATGTTAGCTCCGAGAGATAAAGATCTAAAGACAGAGTTCTTTCATATCTAATTCAGTGAATTAAAGGTTCATTTTGCCCAAACCAGAGGTTCTGATGGAGCAGTGGAAAGACTAACCAAAATTGTTTTGGTGGGTTTTATTTTGTTTCTGTCAAATTTGAATGAAATGCATTTTATAATGAGTTGACAAGGCAATTAAGCTCATTTCAATTAAGTGCAAGAGAGAAATTTCAATTCTGAAGGCGTTCAGTCGAATTTTGCTGTAGTTTGAACCAAGACAGCATAACTCTTTACTGCTTCCAACATTGCCAAGCGCTTTACAAATTTACTCTTTCCATTCTTTCTACATTTCACGCACACACCTGTGCAAATGTATCTGTGATTGCCAGTTTAGTGCCGGCCAGTTGGAAATTCTTACATATTGCCCAGTCCTATCACCATTATATAAGACAATACCAGCCCTGGCTATAACTTTTGGCAGAGACACTGTTTTTACCATTCCCTTTGATTAAATTAGTGTTTTATTAAAAAAATCTGAGCTGCACATCACAATAGAAAGCTGTTTTAGGGAAGAAATCTTCTTCGGTTTAATTGATTCCAATACGAGAGCAATTCTTCATCTTTATCCTGCCGTGGGAGGTAATTTTTAGACAATCTCATTATACAAGCTCATATTTCGAAACACGCCTAGGTTTGGGTACAAATTGTCCTTTCATCTTTTGGTGTGCTGCTCGACTAGCGCTCGCCACCGGGAGGGGAGCGGAAAGTTCACCAGTTCATCAAAGTTTTTTATCAATTCCCTTGATATCACTTCTTAATTGAGTGCTGCCGCCTCAGTGAACTCAGGCCAGCTCAAGATACAGCAGAAACAAATTGAATGGACAATCTACCCTGCAACCACAGACACATGGAGTGTTAAGGAAATTAAACTCCTTATGACTATTGTGCCCCCCTTCCCCCAAAAGAAAAAAAAAAAAAACTGTGAAACTGCCATGCATGTACTGACACTCTACTACAGAAGCTCATGTTTTAGCTCCAGGGCCAACCAAGGCCTGCCGGGGCTTATTCATTATTTAGCCACAACTTAAACCCAGTTCCCTTGTCCCCAACATCAAATTTCTCTCGTTCTTTTTAACATGTTGTTGCCAACGGAAACCAACATCCAGCTGGCCCGCAGCTTCAAATAAACTAATGGTGTTTTTTGATCCGTAAACAGCGTGTACTGGCCATCTGGCAAAACCCCACTTGGCCATGTAGAAGTTTACTCAGTGAGAATTGGAAATGTCTGTGGTGTGAGATGTTGTCAAATCTGACTGCTGGATCTTGTGACTTCAGCGCACCTGTTCTGAAGAGCAGGTTCATTATTTTCAAAGTGCTGAATGTAAAATCGACACACAAATCAGCAGAAGATATCCATCCTCTTTGCTACTGTTGTTTGGTTGGGGCGGGCAATGGAGGCTTTGGCCAGCTGTTGCGAAGGAGCAAAAAAATGGATTTTAATTACATGGACTCCTTCATGTAATTTAATACTGCATGTAATATTATACAGTTACATGGATGTGAGTTTATGTAGATAGTATATACTGTAGCTATATACTGTGTTAAGGTCTCCTTTGAGTCAGTTCAGATGACGTTTGACCTCTACAAGCTGAGCCCCAGCTGCAGGCTGGGCAAACCTGCTTCAGTTTACCATTTACATGCACATACACACACACAACAACACCACCACCACCACCACCACCACCCGGGTCCTAGATTGTAGTGACCTACATGTGGTGGATATTATTGAACTAGGTTACTGCTAATCAACTGCATGCCCATAAGCATTGTTAAGTGTGTGTGTATGTGTGTTTGCACATGTGCAGAACAGATAAGATTGATTGGCTGCATATTGGTTGGTTTGCTTGTGGGTGTGTTGTGTATGTGATTGTGTGTGTGTGTGTGTGTGTGTGTGTGTGTGTGTGTGTGTGTGTGTTTCTGTAATTTACCAGTATAGTATTATTGTACAACACTAAAACACTAGCTGTGGCTAATGAGCATAACTGTAAAAAAATATAGGACTGACACAAGCTTTCTGGAAGTGCCATCCCCTCTGGAAGATTAAAATATTAAACTTCCTTAGTGCTGGTCTCTCCAGACATCCTGTGTTAATCTGGATCCCAGCCATGTAGTCAGCAGTCCCACATTCAGCCACTCATGCATTGACTTACACACGCACACGTTCACATACACATGTGCAGTATATTGTATGGTACAAGGCAGCCAAGCTCCAGTGGCAATGTAGAAATAGATCACAGTGTGGCTGGTGTTGCAGAGACTGAAAACTCATTACTGCTGGCCTAGATATTCACATTTACACCCTTTTCCTCCAGTGTCATGCACACACTTAAGCTCTACAGGCATCCACATGCAAATACATGGACTGGACGTGCACAAATGTACTCTTAAGTTCTCACACAGAATTCAATACAATACAAATACAAATATAAGAACTCTACACACCATATGTCTTCATTTTTCATAGTATGATGCAATTTAACATGCCATTTTCATCCAAGTCTGTGCTGTTTTGCACTAATGAAGGGCTAATGGTCTGCTGCCGCTTGAGTGAATTGCAGAGCCTCTTCACAGTCTTTTTTTTTTTTTTTTTTCTCATGAGCTGTAATTGTTTTGAAATCATGGTTGTTTGACAGAGTGGTTGCCAATACGCCTGCATAATAAATTAAAATTCATAGGAAAATGATGGGGGGTTGGAACATGCTGCATGCAGATGTAGCAATAGAGAATGCAGGATGAAAATGGGTGCTGTCCAGTCTTACCATAGTGGTGATTGTTGAGGTTAGTGGGTGTTTGACTGTGGGAGGCCTTATTCCTCAACCATGTCACACTGTCAGATGCCACTTTCTCTCCACTCAAACTACACCTCTCTTTGCATCTCTATGCTTCCCTCTCCTTGCTCTCCTTTGTTTATTTTATTTATAGGAGCTTACTTCTTTTGAAACTCAAATTACTGCGAAATCTCAGTTGAGAGGACAGCGCTTATACTGTCTGTGCGTACTCTGAGGTTTGCTCTCAGTAAACATTGCTTCTGAAAATTTGAAATGGGTGATCAACAAGAAGTGGCAACTTCTACTGCACTTTAATCACTCATGTGATTAAATGTTAAAATATGTTAGTCTATTGATGTCCCAGCAGGTGTTTTCCATCAAACCTGATGACAAAAAAAACAACCAAAATGACCATATTTTGTTTTGTAGACTCTTTCTTGATGGAGGATTGTGGACTGTGCTGACCTTGATGGCAAATATATTGCATTTACTCTGATTCTTCATGATAGCCCCCCCCCCCCAACCCCCCGCTTCTTGATTCACTAGTGGAATGCTTTCAATGTGACGCAGCAACAGCAACAGCAGACACTTAATCCAGCTCTGATTGAGTGTTAGGCAAACAAACAGCAAACAGTGAGGCTGATATCAATGACATAGAATTACAATCCATAACAGTAACATTGGATTTCATGCTGCATTGTTTCATTGCCTTGTGTGTGTGTGTGTGTGTGTGTGTGTGTGTGTGTGTGTGAAGGCCATGACAACAATGAAAACTACTATAAAGAATTATTCATTCATTCATCCTCTATGCCCCGACTATCCCTTTCGGGGTTGGGGGGGGCTGGAGCCTATCCCAGCTGTCAACGGGCGAGAGGCAGGGTACACCCTGAGCTGGTCACCAGCCGACTGCAGGGCAGCGCACACACAACCATTCACTCTCACATTCACACCTAGGGACAATTTAGAGTCACCAATTAACCTAATGAGCATGTTTTTGGTCTGTGGGAGGAAGCCGGAGTGCCTGGAGAGAACCCATGCATGCACGGGAAGAACATGCAAACTTCGCACAGAAAGGCCCCGCCTGACACGGGGATCAAACCGGTGACCTTCTTGCTGTGAGGCACGCGCACTACCTGCTGTTCCACCGTGCCGCCCATAAAGAGTTACTGAATGTAAAAATATTGAATGATGACCATAAAAGTAATGAAAGCATGGTTACATTTCATGAAAATCTTGAGGACTTTAAATGGGAACTCTTTTTAAATTTTTAAAAATAAAATTCTGTTTCCAGGTCTTGGGGTTTACTGCTGCATAGGTGACCCAAGTTATACAAAGCTTTTTTGTTGATAGGCAAACTCCTAATACAACACAATGCAAGCTTCTGCTGTATTTTCTATTGTGAGTCCGGCAGTGTAATAAGGGTGCAGTGCTAAGTCACTAGACTGTTTTAAAGGCAATATGCCCTCTTTGACATCACTATTTGGGTTGTGGACAGTGTGCAATATGCTCAAACACTATTGATTCACCCTTTAAACTTATGCAGTGCTGGCAATCTTTGAAAGGCAAATAAACATGCAAATGAGAATGTGAAGCGGATATAGTTGATTACCTGAGGTCAAATCCAAATTACAACCCCATGAACAAAGAGTTTAACATGCAATACAGCTCATCAAATGGAATAAATATATTCTTTCTTTTGGACAGGCATGTCGAGTGCCTCTTATTGTTGCTGCAATCACCAGAGGAGAATCCTTGTTTATGTAAGAGCGCATTACCCCACAATCTTTCACATTACAAGCTAAGAAGGTCCCCAGCCAATTATCTGTGTTGTATTTTCATTCTCATCAATTAATTTATTTAAATTGTAAAGACTTTTGGACTTTTGGTGAAAATCAGTGGCAATTATATCTGATCTCTTTGTCAAGTGTCAGCTGTTTTCTCTCTCTGCCTTAAATCTCCCAGGATGTGCTGTGCCTCGAAAAGAACGAATCGTTCAGCCCGATTTCAATACCTCCCCTAGCAACTGATAGTTTCAGACATAATACTAATCTCATGGTAAAGGTTGGCTCAATTAGAGGATTAGTGACCTTGGAGACATACACATATGTATGAGAGAATGCGCAAAGGCACTGCCATGCGTAACAGAAAGGTCCCCACACACATTAACACACTCATTCAATGCATTTTGACAAGGTATGAAGTTCTTAGGTCGATTTTTGTAACACTTTCTTATGATAGGTTTTGTCCTTTAACTATACATGCAAAAGGACTCTTCACTAACATAGTACACTGATATGAATTTGCCCTTTGGTGTTATTTGACTATAGCGTGCTTTTCAATCATGCTGTCTGTGTGGTGGTGGTTTGGCCTTCATGGCAGACATTACCAAATACCTATAGTATGTGTATTTATGAAGAGGTAACGCTTTGCTTTGTCCCACTCTATAAAAACAAAATCCTGCTATGACTTCTAAATATGCTGCTGAGTGTGAAAGCTCCTTCAGGCTTTTTGCAAGAGGTGAGAGGTTTCCAAACATGAAAAGTCAACAAAAGGTTGATGAATGAGAAGGTGTTTTCACGCCTGTGGGATACAAAACATGACACATCCACAGTGGACCAGTGCGGACCACATGCTTTGAGCTGATGCCAGGTTGTTTTGTCATATACAGATATGCAATGATGATTGCTGGGTAATATATATGCTGACGTTGTCCAGTATCAAGTCTGTATTTTAATTATGTGATGTGTCAAGTGAATGGTAGAGCATGTCGAGTTACTTGAGAGAAGGTTTTGTATTTTTTTTTTAGGGTTCAAAGCTGTTCGTTGCTGCTTACAGCTTTAATTTTGGCCCAAATGCTTTAACCCGGAATTGCCACTTGTGACTATATTTTCTATTTAATACTGCTGTTTTGCACAATACTTTTCTTAAAATACTTCCGTACTATGTGAAATATGTCACAGTATTACAGTAAAGTGTACAGTAATAGCTGCAGTGTTTTGCTCATTCATAAACATTTATATTGAAATTTTATGAAAAACAAATATACTATGATACATACTGTGACTGTCCGTGCTTAAATACGGTGGTATAAATCTTCGGCCATACTGCCCAGCCCTTCACTACACATGCACACACACACTGTTTCACTGAAGAGGAACAAATATTCAGGTGCTGAAAGATTCACTAATGAGCTCATTAGTCAGATGCTACTGATGATTTCAAAGTGTGAGACACATACAAACAAATGAGAGCAGAGGCTATATGGATATTTATTTCACTTGGAGATCGCGACTCCTTGTTGCAGATCATGCAGAGAGCTTGTTGTTGTCGTTATTTTCGGAGTGCAGTGTAACTGGATATTTGTGGGCAAATGGGGTTAGAAATTCAAGTGTAAAAATAAACAATAATTAGGAGGAAGTTTCATTCCTCTCTTTGCAGGGCACTGGGGAATGTACCACTGTAGATTCAACTTCACAGGTACTGATTTAATACACACGCACACACATACGCACACATGCTTCGCCCTGAGTACTGTAAGAATCCTCAAACACTGACGTGCATTTGATGCACATTAGGGTTTGAATACTGAAACTTTATCCACCCACCTCCGGTAATTACCGCATGAACTTCTGTTCTGAGGCATCAATAGGCAGAGTGGAGAAGCCTCATAGACACATCTCTCCAAGCTGTTTTTCACACTGGTTGAGTGGTGTGGAGCTAGTTTAAAGAAGAGATAAATTATCTCATTGCAGTACAGTAACATCCAGGGGCAGATAACATAGTGTTAATGTGAAATGCATGATACGTCAAGGCCAGTTATGAGAGAGAGAGAGAGAGAGAGAGAGAGAGAACTTTTGAGCTCTTTTTACAGCTGTCTCCCTCATCACCTGCACATCCGAGGCCCACACTGGGTTGCAATGTGTGCCATGCCTTCCAAGAGGAATCCTAATTAGCTGCTGTTGTAAATGTGCACCATTCCCTTTCATTCCAGCCGTGTCTTACATAGTTCTTCTTTGACTGTGTCGCTGTCTGATGTGGCTCAGGTTGATCTTGGAGAAAAACAATATCGAACATCTTGTCGAGACAGAGTTCACTGCTTCAAAGAATCCTTGGAAAAGAAAAAAACCTGGAGTTTTGCAAAAAATAGCTACAGTATAATGCCCCCCCCACCCCACCCCACCCCCACAAGCATATGTGCAGGTGTTCAGTGCAAGTACTTGCTAAGTTTTGCTGTCTTACCTGATGTGTGCTGCTCCACTGAACCAGCAAGTCCTATCTCAGGTGGATTAAGTTCTACAGAAAAAGAAAATTGAAACTCTGAACTATTCTGAAAGACAAGAAAAAAGTGCTAAAGCCTTAGTAACTTGTTATTATATTCCAAGTATATTAACAGTCTTCCTTTATTTTACTCCATTCAACAATAACTAGAACGACACTTCCCTAATTATCTATGTAAAATAAATCATGTACACCGGTGTGTAAGATTTAGCGGGATCTATTGACAGGAATAGAATGTGACACCCATAAGTATATTTTCATGAGTATACAATGACCTGAAAATAAGAATTGTGTTTTTGTCACTTAGAATGAGCTCTTTATGTGTGCAGAGGGAGTGGGTCGTCTTCCAAGGAGACCTTCCCTAATGCAATCATTATTACACAGGACAATACAAGGAAATGCTTGTAGTCCCTACTCAGAAGACAAAAATATATATAAATGGATGAATTGATTATGTCATAAAAATATTATTTATTGTGGAGTGTGGAGGATGAATTTAGGAGTCTCACAGCCTGTGCCCTCTCAGTTCAGGAGTTTTTTGTCACAGACTTTTTCAAGGCATGAGCAAGTACCCATGAAGAAGGTCTCTGACTGAAAGCTCACTGATTAAAAGATTTTTGCACAGATTTGAGTGTGTGGATGCTCTTTTCATTCAGTTTGATATTTTATAGCTCCAGTACCTCAGCAAAGTCTGCTACTGGCTGCACTGTTTTTTTCTCTCTATCTTTTGATTCCCAGGAAGCTATAACTGTTCACCTGCTCCACCTCAGCTCCACTGATGTAGACAGAGGTGCGTGTCTTCACCTCCTTTTCTAAAATCAGTCAACAGCTCCTTGGTTTTGTTGACATTGAGCCACAGGTTGTTGTCTATCCTCCACTTTCATCGATGTTTGAAATACATCCAATGATGATAGTGTCATTCACAAACTTAACTCCAGAATTTTCCCAATGTGTGGGATTGCAATCATGAGTGTATGGCAACGATGGTCAACTGGAGGCCCACAGGTCACATCCAGTCTGCCAGAGTTTCCCATCTGGCCTGCAGAGTATTAATGAATTCAGAAAAAAGCACCCATCATTACTCACCAGTGGAAGAGGCTCGACTCATCCAGAGAGCCATCGTTAAATAACTTGCCAACCACTGGCAACAAGCCAAAAAGTCCATGAATCAGATTATTCTCCATCTCAATCCCCGCTACTCCGTGGACCCACCATCAAACCACTTGGCTCCAAGCATAGCCATTCCCTGGAGCCAACACCAATGTGCTGGCCAGATACGGAAGGTTACCCCAGAGTTGTTGGAGAATCACTAAGCTTTTCTATCAGACGCCATCAACTGTTGTATTGCGTGTCAAATTGAGTATTTTGTTTTCTTCCTGGGATCTGGAAGAGGAGTTTTTAGTTGAGAGAAGGACTCATGGGTATTTGGACATTCATTCATAGTTGAACTATGGGTTTTATATTTGTATTATTATTATATGCATTTTTTTTTTTTTTTTATTGTTTTGGAAAATCCAACCACCACAGTGTTGGCTTAGAAAAATTCTGACCCTTGGACAAATGTTGCTGAGCATGAACAGCAGAGGGATCTGGTGTTAAGCACTGAAGTGGAGGAGGTATGACTGCCAATTTGAACTGTCTGTGGTCTGTTTGCTAGTAAGTCCCACATCCAGCTGCAGAGTGTTGTACTCATGGCCAGATTGCTAGATTTGCCAATCAATTTCAAGGGTGAAGACTGTGTTGAATATCGAGCTGAAATCAAACTGGTCAGGGTCCGGCTGACTGTGATGTCATCTTTGACATGCCGGACAACCAGTTTCTCAAAGCACTTCATTAAAATGGCAGTGAATGCCACAGGGCAGTGGTCATTCAGACACTGTACTGCAACACCCACTGGAAGCCCACTGCACACTTTATAGGTACAGGGGCAATGGTGGATGTTCTGAATCAGGTGGGAACACTCTTCTTTGTAAGTGATATCTTAAAAATGTCAGTAATAACAGCTGATTGGCACGTTTTTAGGACACGGCCATGGATGCTATCAAGCTGAGCAGCTTTACTTCTATTCACTCTTGTGATGCTTTTGTCACATTTACATTTTATTCATAGAACAAACACACGAGCAGCTACTTCAGTTGTCAATTGTTTAGTTGTCTGTCTCTTAACATGAAAAAAAAAAATTGTATTGTCACTGGTAAATTATAGACATTCCTTACTGTTTCCCGCTACTGTTTCCTCACTATCTTATCTCTTGTATTGTGCATATATCACTCATCCACACTATAGAGGGTTTCTCTATAGTTTCTCTGTATTTCATACTTTATTTTCTTCAACATACAAAGAAAATGATCCAATGCTCGAGATGCAACACATCTAATCAATGGAGATGTGAGTGATTGTGAAGGGTGTGCAAGCCCTGAGGGTGACAGCGGTAATGAAACGAGTTGCGGGAGATGGCAGATGAATTGGTTTGTGACACATCTAATGGTGTTATTGAAGATCTTGACTTCATCCTGCTGATTGGCTGCACGCACACACACACCCATATTCACTCTCACACACAATATCTCTCACATGTGCACGGGCACACATTCACTCAATGGATTAAACTCAAACTAGTTAATACATGACTGCAAGGCTTTTAAAACATACCTCTCATTGTACTTACATGTAGTGAATGGATTTTGTCATAGACTAGAAAGCCAGTGTGACCATCCCTTTGTAGTCTTAAGCATCCACTGGAGTCCAAGTAATTTCCATCATAAGTTACACTTTTGCAGGTTGCTATATGATGCTGCAAGAAGCACTTAATGTCTTTACTTTTCTATGCAGGGCGTCGGCTGAGCGGATAGTAGATGGAAAGCATTACAGAGAGCCAGAAGTAGAACGAACTGAACAGGATCAAATTGAAATGAAATATTAGACTTTTTTACATTGGCTGATGCTGCTTTTACTTATTTATCGCAGGAGCTTGAACCATTTCTGATTGCAGGGAGGATGATGCAGGGTGTCTTGTTTTTCTTGTCATCCCTGTCACACTGTTTGATTTGATATCACTTGTTTTGTCTTATATACGCAGTCTGGAGTGCTACTGAACCTGGTACAGCAGGTTGGTTTTGTCATTAGCACACAAGTGACAGCACAATTATGCTCATTCAAACACATATATTCTGACTTTTGTTAGCACCAGATGGGAAACTATTTTGTACATGTAGAGAGTAATATGTTACTTTGTACTGTGCCTGACATGCATTCTAAGTCAATTACAACGGTAATGAAACTGACTAATATTAAAAAAAATTCTTCTATTTCTACATGTGCAACTACTACTACTTATATTTCAAGCACCACACATGCTACCTACACTACTGTCCTTTCAGTCCTACAACCGTCAGTACAACCACCACTACTTTCCACACAGAGCTCTGTGCCATGTGTCCTTGCATTTTATCAAGGTCTGCATTCACACATAGGGTGAATCGTGCAGTTATTGATCCACATTTTATTGCCTCACAACACGCTTTCCTATAATGTGCTATAATGTGTTGTGCTTTTCACTAATGTACCCTCCATGCAGCAGACCTCATGTACATACATCTAACCTCAGGCCATAGTTACAAGCATTTTTGCAGGATAGTGATATATTTGTCTATTCTGTCTATCAATCGCTGACTTATATTGTTACCCTTAGCAACAGATTGCTGCAACAGTGTCACAGTTATAATGTTACAATTTTGTTTACAGATCTGGTTCAAGTAAAGGGTATCAGCTTTGAGTAGAAAAGAAATACTAAGCTGAAAATGGACTTTTTTCCCCTTTGGAAAGCATCTGGCTGAATAGACTATACATCATTAAGTCAATAACATTAACCTATCCCATTTATTTTAATTTCATTAAATCAGCCTGTTATAACCACCCTCTCCTTCCACACTACAGTAAAACCTGAGTGCAGGGTCCTTCCACACTCACAAGACTCAATCATATAATGAGCAAGGAACGATGAAGCAGGATGACTCTGATATCATTCCAAACTGAGGGTTCTTTAAAGGAAAGTATTGGTTTGGTATTCAGTGGTTGAGCGCAGTACCTTTGCCAACTGTCTGCTCCTTGAAAACGAGTGTGAGGGAAAGAGCCAAAAGTTTCTTGCAAAATTGATATCTTTAAGATAGATAATCTTCACATCCTCAAGATACAGGCAGTCTTCTAAGACAATAAATCACTCGTATGTGATTACTGTCATTCAGTTGTAACTTGAAAAGAAAAGGTTAAAATGTAAAAAGAGATGCTGCATTTATTTGCATTTTTTAAGTCAAGCAACTCTAATGGGATTTTGTATTTACAATGAATGGACATATGCCTAGTGTAGCTATAGTGTGAAGTCACCAACCTGTGTCCTACAATCAAAGCTTACAGGTAGGTGCTAGGGTGGAGGTGAAGCTGATTAGTGACTAATAGTAATGACTGGCAGCAACATGATGAGCAAAGGTGATGATTGCAACAGTAATGTCAGCAGCTCAGGGCCAGCAATGTCAGCCAAAGAGTAAACAAATACAGCGACTTATTAAAGGAGGTGTTAAATATACAGTATGTCGCTGTACATACTGTCGATCTGCCGGAATCATATTAAAATAGAACAGTTCTGCTTTCTTAGCAATACTGTTTGATGTAAAACATAAATGGACTTAGTGTTATTATCAGTTCAACATTTTGCACACTGTCAGACTCACATCTGATTTTACAAATCATGACCAGCACATAAACTCACAGGTGGCAAAGATTTAACAACCAGCTTGATAGTTTTCCCTCGATTATGATTTGGGAAATGTACCATTCATATACCATATAGCATATCATTTAGGAGTATCGTTCAAGGTATTTTTGTTATCACATGTAAAGTAAGCTAGGTCTGGGCTGAATTTCTTTTCAACCTCTCCTTGCAACCCCCTCATCATCCTTCCATCCTTCCTCTTCCTCTGTTTGTGATCCTCCAGAGGGTGTTTCGAATTTATGAAAATTGACTCTCCATCTCTTTGAGCAGATGCTCCTTCTTGGCAGCAAGAAGCGCTTCATTAGTTATTTAAATCAGAATAGCCCGGGACTGCATATCAGGCACTAAATTAATTTGATATATGGTAAGAGAAAAATAGAGCCATTAGTGGATAAACAAAAACACAGTGTCACTATTGGAGGATTTGCTCTGTCTTACTGTTAACTGTTAGCAGCATGTGTAGATGTCGGCCAGAGACATTAATGTGTTTTCCCTAACCTTGAAAAATATGTGCTGCGACCAGTAAGAATTGAATGGAATTCATATGCGTTCGTTATGTCAAGTTACATAAACATTGACCGTTGCCAGTATGCCGTAGATAAATATCACATGTCCTGCTGAAAATGCCATCCCATTGTGCAGCCCTGACACGGAGCCCTATATATTTATGTTTGAATCATGAATTTTACATAGTGACTTCTGCGGTGATGTGAATGTCACCCACATGATGATGTACGACCACAGTGGGTGTGGGAAATGGCGGTAGACCACGCACAGTATAGCAGTGTGTGTTTTGAAACTGCTGCATTATGCTGTACGTCATTTCAACCAGTAAAAACTGACAGGATGGCCAATTACTTGTATTTAGAAGCCCTACTCATAATACTCTGGGGTGTTTAATTTGACACACTGGGGAGGGAGCGGGTACTTAGATGAATAGATGTCTTTTGGCAGCTGTTGAGATGAGTGGGGTTCCAAATCAGAACAGGATGGGAGCAGTAGACATGGGCAAGGGGGCTGTGTGCATGAGTTCATGCATGTCAAAGCCATTCCTTCCAGGGCTCAGAGGCTAGAAAAACAGGACACAGAGGTGTGGCGAGACTCCTCACACTCTCTCTCATCTTGTCCCCCCCCCTCCTAAACTTTACTCAGCTATGCCATCTTCCATCCATTTCCCCAACCCTCGATTCTGCCATCTTCTTTCCATTCTGCCTAATTGAGCCATTCCTTCACTCCGTCCTCTTCCAGTCCACTGAGAACATCACAATCTGTATTTAGGCACTAGTTCTGGCTGCCAATTCCTTTTGCGATCTCCGCCACCTTACATTATGCGCTCCCACTTAACATGTCATTTGTAACAATTTGTTGCTTGTTTATATGGAAATCACTATTCCAATTAGGCTAAACAGCAAACAGCCGTGGCTGTCAATACTGTCATCCCTGCTGAGTCCTTTGGGGGAAGCGGCTGTGCTTTATGTCTTAATTTGGCGACGGCGCCATGGCACCTGACGTCTTTTTATTGTTACCCGCCTTGAGAAAGAGAGAGAGAGGGTATATCTGCTGAATGCTTTCCTGTCAAGGACAGTATGCAGGGTGACATCCAGTTGGCATCTAAGACTCAAAGAGAATATTGGACAAGGGGGCAAATTAGCTGTTCTCCAAAATGAACTTTTCCTTGTTCGTTTTCCACTGCTTTGTTTTTCCACAAGGCGTCATCTTTCACAAAAGAATGGCTAGGCTTTAAAAGCTAGTGCTCTGAGAGATATGGCCTCTGCAATTATACTCCCTTCCCTCAGATTAGTCTGCCTGCCATTCTGTAATCCTTGTGGGTTATTATGAGCGGAGGAGCCTGGTGGAGAGGTTTTCGTGATCAATCTTAAACCATCCTCTCTAATTTTCCCCGGTCAGTGCTTCCATCCGGCCTGCCCTTGTCGCTTGGCTGCGCCAGCCAATTACGGCCATAACTATGTCAGCTTATTACAGGACAGGCGTGGCCCTTGCCGCCATATTGACCTCATGCAATTGGCCCGGGCCTTCCAACCTCCAGGCTCCAATTAATTACTACCATGTCCTTGTTGAGCATGCAAACCAAGAGAGGGTTGAATAAATAACACAATCACTGTACCTGTCTGTTATTATTTTCTTTCCACATGGATTAGGTTTAATTAAACTGAACACATGTGTGAACATTGAAGCATTATGACAGGTAATAAAGGCAAGATAATAGTTTATTGGCTGGGAATTAAAGTGGCAGATTCCTGGACTTCTTTCCCGGTCTGTGCTGCTGTACTATTTGCTGTCTTTCCATATCTTGTCACAGGCCTAATAAAGACAAAAATACCAGAAAATTGACTTCCCCAGTGTGTATAGGAGTGTTTACCGTTGGCTAATAAGAAGGAGATTAGAAATGTTTGAAGTGTATTATCTGTCCTGCTTTCAGTCTCCCTCCTTCCTCAATTGAATGTGTAAAATGTAGCACAGTGTGGACTTCCTACTTTTATATTTTGCCAAAAAATGGGTTTCTGAATTAATATGGCAGATCTCTAATGAGAGCTAGACAGATTGCTGACCCCCAGGCAGAGTGGACTACCAAATTAGGACACACTGAGGAAGAATGAGAAAGAAAGAGAGAGATAGAGAGAGAGACAGCCAGAGAGAGAGAGAGAGAGAGAAAGAGAGAGAGAGGGAGAGAGATGTTTTGTGTTTGTGCATGTGTGCATGTATGTGTGTGAGGAGTTCAGTGACTCTCAATGAGGCTATTATTGATTATACAGTTCTATCATTAGCTGAAGTAGACCAAAGGCTGGCTTGTTGGGGCATATAGTTGGCCGGTGCACTGGGTCAGTTCATAGGCTGACCTAATTAGAGCATTGAAATTTTATCTCTGTCACCAGCACAAAACGGGCATTTATATGGAATGCCCAAATATAACTTGTTGAAGATGAAGCTGTAGGAAGGAGGAGGACTTTTGGTTTCATTTCTGCATTTCAATAGATTACATCAAGTGTGAGCGATGAGCTAAATTAAAGTGAGGTCACCACTCTGCTCATTGCACAGTGTGAAGTGAAGCAAAGGTGAAGCGAAACAGAGTGAAAATGTTGTGACAAACATTTTCTTTGCCTTTCCTCCTGCAGTTTCAACGTTTCTCCCTTTGCCATAATTACTTCTCCTTTTCTGTCCTACAATTTGTTCTGCCCCTGACATTGTGGCTTTGGGGGGCCAATTTGTTTGGCAAGTTCCTTTTTTTTAACAAAAGTGGAGACGAGTGGAGCTGTCAGCCTTCATACCCAGCCAGTCTTTGGTCCCCACTTAGAAAAGTTTTGAGGCTGAAAGAAATAGAAAGAGTGGATGAGTGAGGTGGATAAGTAGTGAAAGCAGCATTGAATAAAGAGTGTTCAACATTGTGTGTTCTGAAAGCCAATGTTACATCAGCAGTGCAGAATAGAGCTTGTCCTTCAAAGTGACAGTGTTTACCTACTTCCCAACTTGCAGGAGTCTCCTCATCACAATGAACTCTCTTGCTCAGCCCAGTGGACTCTTATTGTACACAATGGCGACTTCAGTGAGAGCTTTGTGTCAGTGTGAATATTAAAGAAAGTTACATGAAACTAGATTGCTTGTGGAAAACATGGATGGAAACAAACAGCACATGCCTCTAGTACGTACTCCCAGTAGTGTAACGTAGATGAGAACACTGAAATACTTGAATATAATAGTGATGACTTGTTTCTTTTCCTGCTAATGTAAGTGGAAATCTTTCAGCAGGCTGGCCTAGAGGTCATCTCTTAGCTGTGGTGGTGAGTCAAGAATTGTTCACATTATGTGTATAAAAAGAGAGATATCTCAATTCATCTGGGTCCAGACGTCTCTTGTCTCTTTTTTCCTCCTGGCTCTCTGTCCCTCTTCCCCTCTCACAAGACCTTCCCCTCCTTTGTTGGCGCCTTCACTGTCCTCCCCCTCCATTAAAAAGCCCTGTCTCTTTTCTCTCCATTTACCCTTTCACCCTTTTCTCTCTCTGCCCTGCTCATCACCCGCCTTTTCAGTCTGCCTGGCTGTGTTGTGTGTTTGTGGTATGCATGTGGGAGGGAGAAGCAGAGACATGAGGGATGGCAGAGCCAGACCGTTGTGACGGAGGAGAGGGATGGAGGTGTCCAGGCCATTACGGAGACGGGCTAAGTGGTGCCATGCTGTCCCACTGTCTGACCATCTTAGTGCCTGGTTGGCCTCCACCCAAGTCATGAACGTTCCATGTCCCAGCTGTGAACTAAAAGGCCATATCACTCAGGGACAATTTGGGCCTGTGCTTAATCACATTTATTGCAGCTGTATCACTGGCTCTTTGTTCTTGCTTCTGCTCGAAGCTGAGAGGATTATAAGGATGCCGGCTGAGAAAAACAACAAAAACTTCTTCTACTTTGGAAACAGTCAACCATCTGAAGCCTTGACTTGTTGCTCCCCTCCAAGTTCCATTTGTTATGTTAATCTTGACTGATGCCTTGTGTGAATTTCTCCGTATTATATAAAGTAAATCTCCCATGTACCCTTCAAGGCGGCAGTTGAAAAGACAAGGAAAATAAAGAGGAGTCGCAGCCTATCAGTGTCACCCTTGAAGAGTAATCGCTGTGACTTGACTCACCCACACGAGTAGTTTCAGAGTTTAGCCTCGGCTGTCAGCGCGGTGATTCTGCTTCATAATTAGTGGCTAGCTGATTATAGGCTGCTTGACCCAGGCTAGAGTTCCTCTCTGCTGGGAACAGGAGAAGGAGGAGTGGGGGAAGGAAGGGACTAATTGTTGGCCGGAGTGTGGATGCTGTGTTGGTGGATGAATGAGGTGATTAATATGCAAGGAATGGAATGTCCTCCCCGCGCAAAGCTAGGAAGGAATAGCAGAGGCTCACTCGCTGAGGGCGAGAATGTGTGTGTCTGTGCCTGCGCGTGTGTGTGTGTTGAAGAGGGGCCAGAGAAAGAGAGCTCAGCAAAGAGGCCTTGGAGACACAAAGAATGCCTCTGTTGTAGCTCGAGAGGAGTATACACTGACTCACAACAACAGCAGCAGAGCACTGAAAGGCTTTCTTCTTGCTCGAACTGTGTGACGCAAACTGGGATGGGAATGTAATGAGCATGGGAGTTGGAGGTTGACTTTCGGGTGGAATATGATCGGCTTTGCACTTCACTTCAAATTATGTTCCAAAAGGAGCTCATCAGTGAAATTATTTCATGATATTAACTCCACATAAAGTTGGATGACGTGCCAAACAGATAAGCATTTAATCAGTAACAGACTTGTTTCTTCTCCTCAGATAATAAGATCAGACTTTAGTAAATTGCAGTTATCATTCCAAACTGTTTTGCCCTCAAATGCTTGTTTTTGCAGTTTGAGCTTGCAGCCTCATTTGCGTAGTAAACAGAAGTGAGCGCAGAATGTTAGTAAGTCACCCAGCAGATAGTATCCATCACCTGTAATGGTAGAAATGTTATTTTCAGGTACGCTGCTGTAAGCTGCGTAAATCTTCCATCACTCTTTAATAATAACTCCGTTACAAATGAGAGCATTTTTTTTCTTTTAACTCAGTGCTGGAAACAACTCACTGATCCTGGATCCATCATCTTTTCATAATGGTGAGGCAGAGTGAGTGGGAAGCCAAATGACAGACGAAGTCAGACATATAGCACGCAATCTAACTAAATGGCATTATGAGGTTTTACAGTCGCTCTCTCTGTTTGACATGATTCTCTTAATCAGGCAATGCGTTCGGATCTCTGTGGCTGTAAATCACCTCAGCTGTAATTATGCAGGAGATTGTCCTTCCTGCGTGAGCAAACCATGCGGTGAGTTGAACGGAAGTTCGCGGACAGGAATCAGGAATTAATCAGCGGTTGTTTTTAAAGTTGCGCTCCTTCTTTTGCATTCCCTCTGGCTCAAATCTTCTGTCTCACACATGTGCTTGTAAATAAGGACAGAAACTCAGACACATGCAGTAATTACTCACACAGGCATTTGATATCTCTATCAGGGTGCTGCATACATACACAGCTGCACACATACACACCACAATAGTGTTTTTTACTTGGCTACATAACGAGTTAAACATTTCTTTTGTCCGGGAGGAGAGGAAGGAAGGACAGTAATTTTATCAGTGTCAGTCTCTGTTCTGCTGAACCACATCAGCCAAGTTGTCTCTTTATGGAACAAATGCAGTCAGTCAGCTCTGAAAGCAGTGATTCTTTTCCTTGCGGCTGTACATTTGAATGGCTTACACATGTGTACGACTTCTACTAGCTATAGAATCAGTACTACTATTGTTTAGACATACAGGCACTAATGAATCAGCCGGGGGAATGTGCCACCACAGCGATCAGCTATCAACACATCAAATGAAATCAGTTGCAGAAGTCAGTGCTAGCCATGTAAAATCTCCAGCTGCAGATGGGCCCCTCCACAAAACCTCTTCTTTCTGCTGTTTGTGGAACCTTCTGCAGTTCTAGCTGAAGAGGGTGTACTGTATTAAATGTTATTAACATTTATTCTGGGTTATCAAGTTGTATTAATAAGCATTCTCGATTCTGCCTTCATTATGATCAGATCTCAAAATGCAAACTAGTTACAGTCAGTGAAGATGATGGACTTGTCAGTAGGCTGGCGTGGTCATTCATTTACCACAATTGTCCCTGTTAGCAGGTGGGAAGCTGGTGAAGGACCATGGCCTCACTCTGGCAATAGAGATTAATACTTGGCTGCGAGGGGGACTCGGATCTGGCCGGGACAGTGTGAATCTCAGCATGTGCACACTCAAACACACTCAAGTGTGTGTATCAATGTGTATCAGAAGAATTGCTTCCCCTGATATACATCAGGTCAACAGTAGAAGTAGCACTGACAAGGACTGCAGTGCACAGGGAATTGGACTTTCTGATTTGTGGAGAAAAAAAAGCCGGAAAAACAACATGACATGGAAGTGGGAACGATAGAGTGCTATACTGTCGATTCATGACATGGTAGATATGTCTAACAGTGGAAGTAACCATCAATTAGTTTATGCTCCCATTTGATACACGCTGGAAATGTGATTCTGTAAGCAAGAAAACCTTTTTATCCATCTGTTATCTGGCATGAAGGAAAAGCTCAGCATGGTGTGAGCATGGTGCTACACAGCAAATGAAGCAGCAGAATGTCAATTGGTTACCGACAGAAAAAAAAAAATCCTCACTATCTCTTGTGTGGATCATTCTTTAATCCTGAAATTGAACTGATTAAAAAGAAGATTCCTCTCAATGAACTAAACCTATTAATTATCTTCGGTCGCCTGCTGGAAGTTAGTACATCTGAAAAAATAAATAAATGGCTAAGAAATAAAATGTGAATTCAAATTAAGTTGTGCTGTGATAGCTCCAGTATATTAGTCCTAATGATCACCATAACCCATGGTAGTCATTGAATTGCTTATCCTCTAGTTTCCCCTTGAGAGCCTGTTTTAGAAACTTTCAGACAGTTACCCTTTTAAATCGATACGAATGTTATCAATAAATAATGACACCGTTAGAGTTTGCACAGTTCCTTCTGTTCTATGCTATCAGAGGTATTAACTTGCTACTCTGTATTTCAGACATGTTATAGAGTGAGGATGCACGTTCGTACAGTTTTTGTACGCTCATACATTCCCAAATGCACACTTGATATTGAGCCATCAGTGAAACAATGGCAGCTAACCATTCAAGCTATAGAGCTCACCAACAATCAGTGTGTTTTTAGTGTACATGGCATACGTTCTATTCTTGACAACACAGGATGGGAAAAAAGGCAAAAACAATGGAATGCACATCAATCCAGTCTTTATGAAGACTTTTAAAGAGACACTCTGCACACATGAGTATTGTACCGCCAACCTCAGAGCGTGTCCCTGTTCTTCTGGCATGTTCCTTTTGTGTGCCTCAGCAATGTTTACAGTTCCAGATCCCCCTTGTTCATCTGTATGCACTAAAGTGATGCGAGATAATGGTCCCAGAAGAGTGTCAGAGAATGCAGAGAATGATGTTTTCTGACACTAATTGTTCTTTCATCTTAAGCGGTGGCGTCTTAGCCAATCTCCAAAGCACCCCATAATGAGGCTTATGGTGGGAGGCAGTCAGTGAGCTGACTGATGAAATTCTGAAGCTTTTTGTCATGTGTTTATTTGTTCTGTATGCAAATGATCAGAGGACCTCCTGCCCTCCCCTGACCCATCGCTGTTATTGTCTGTGAAGCTATTCTAGCCTGTTCATCTTAAAAACATTTGCAGAAGACGGTGAAGTATGTGTTCCGCTGGCTGGCTCGCTCCATACCTCATAAGGTCGATTTGGAGATAACGGCCATGAGATTGAATCCAAATTGCTTGACCAAGCAGAAATAACTACGTAATTGACTGGGGTTGACCTTACGTATGATTAGAGTCCAAAGCTGCTAAGAGATACGCATGGCTGATGTGTGGTGTTAGTACTATTTCTGGATGGGGAAGTAATTGTTTTGAAGTTTAAGTCTGACTATATAAGTTGTCTTGTAAACATCATTAGCTGATTCAGTAATTGCAGTTGAGTCTACACATTTCTGCTCAATGTTTCCGTTTCTTCGTACATGTGCATACAGACTGATGTATGTAAACCAGTTTATCAGAGAATTCATGTCTCCTCCAACCATGTAAATACTTCGATCAAACACTGGGGCCTACAAGCTGATTTCTCCCAGTCACTGGCATGCTGAAGTACACAGAAATGTGCTCATTATGTACTCTTTAAATTCCAACATGGTACACAGTGAAAAGGTAACCATTGCAGCCTCATCACTAAGTGAAGGCTTTGCCCTGAGGGTTGCAGCGGAATACTATTTTCAAGGTATGCAGGGGTTTGAAAATTGCTGATTATGTCTTATCTACCTTACTAAATTATCTGTCTATCTAGATAGACATTTCACATGACGTCATCTTTGTCAGGACGTAATATTTTGTGGAATTACAATAAAGCGTTGAAACCCTTCTGTTTTAATCATCATCATCATCATCATCATCATTGTTTCAGTCCTGTGAGCTTCACTTGTGATGTGGTACATCTATCTAATTAGCAAACTCCACTGTATTTGATATCTCATGGCAATGTGGTAATTTCCCTGTTTGTCATCTAATTAAAAAAATGATTATAATGCAGGGTCAAAAAGACACAATTCTACTTTCAACAATAAATGAAGAAAGCTAAGATGTATGGATGAAGAAATTTGCTACAAATATCGAAATACAACAGAGAATTTTGTGTCCATTGCAGTTTGACATGGAAACAGAGCCATTCACACCATTTTCACACATTTGTTTACATTGCTTTTAAGCCCACTCATTAGCATGGAAACAAGAGACATAACTAAGCATAAGAAAAAGCAGATTGTACTCCAATTAGATGATTTCATTTCAGCAGCTCTCCACATGATCCACTATGTATAACTAATTGCGTTTTAAGGGATAATCCAATCACTCTCTCCATCATTACACTCAGAGCAGACCGAAGGCAGGTGAACAGCTCGCAGTAATGCAGCACTTTTGGAAACAGTCATTAGAGCACCAGGGGCGCCTCTATCAAAACCTCCTTCTCAGAGAAGGAATCAGTTAATAAGTGAGGGGAATCAGTTAATAGTTTAGAGGGAAACGACTGAAGTTAGAGAGAGGAAAGGACACCATGGTCCTTTTTTTTTTTTTTTTCATTCTTTAAGCCATCCATTGTTGAAATCGATTGTTCCGCTTTAGTGATTCCCTAAGGAGCCATTTAGACTGAGTTGGCTGTGGGCTGCACCGTGAGCTCTCTCTCTCTTGCTTTCTGTGTCTCCGTCTTTGGTTGTCTCTCTCTCCTCTCCTTTCACACACACACACACACACACACACACACACACACACACACACCAGACACTAGTGGCTAACGGTGTTCTTAATGGCCCAGAGTTTGATCCACTGTCAAACAGCCAGAGATATACAGTTTCTAGTGACTGCAGAAGCAACCTGAGAGGTGGATTTATTTCTCCTTACAAAATAAATCCACCTCACAGTTTATGTGTGTCAGCCTGCATGCATGTGTGCGTGCGTGCCTGTGCGTGCAGGCACATGTGCAAAGTTATTCTCCATAACTTCAATGAAAGCGAGTTTGCATTATTTAAATGAACATGCTTAATATCTGCTTATGCATTTTATGCAGTTCATCCATCTCAACACGCTGTCATACAGTACACACACACATTCACACACTGTGGTTTGCATATTTGTTGCTGCCTTGTGATTAAAATGTCTGAACTGTCAGCTTGCTGCTTCCCTGCCCCTTAAGGCGTTTTTTGAGTATTTGCACTCCCCCATAATCATACCCATGGTCCACACACTCTGGGATTAATTAATAGTTTAGCCAGGCCAACACACTTGCAAACATCTATTCAGTATGGAGGGAGGGATATGAAGCAGGTGGGAGAGGGGCAGATGGGGGCTTAGTAGCGGCCAAGCGACTGAGAGAAAAACGAAGTAGACAGGAGAGGACAGAAAACAAGATTTGTCTTTTCGGTAGAAAATAAAGAACAAGACATAGAGGAGAGAGTCACGGGGGGAGATAGCTACAGCTGGAGATAGAAAAAAAAATGTGTAAACACAGGCTACAACACAGAAAAATATAATTAGACGAACATAGCAGGGGTGCTTTGTGGATTTGTGGACAGATTCTATCTGGTATGTTGGTCATGCCACACTAGGGCTGGCTAGACACAGCTGTGCATGCACTATGACTCTCCTCTCCTGATCGATTATGTCAGCCAAGCTCTTCGTAGCAAGTTGACACAAAGTTTTCTGTGTGTGTTTGTGTCTCTGTCTAACTGTCTGCCGGTGTCTGGCTCAATCTGTTAACACATTTGCAAACTTTGAATCTGTGTGTACCAACACCTAATGTGGGTTTTGTGCCTGCAGGACCTGCAGAGGTCTGTGGGAGCGCGTGAGCGTGTAGACTGTAGCACTTTGTGAACTTTCAATTAGAAATAACTTCATTGCTCATAGTTCCCCGGAGGCCATGATCAATCATTGTCATCAATAAAGACAGGCCAGTTTGTCAGGAAGAACCCACAAGCCTCGGGGTCTGGTGGCAGTGGCAGAGGAGGTTCCTAATCGAGGATGGTATTTTACCACCAGCCGTACCTCAGAAACTGTCTCAGCCTTTAATCCTGTTATGCAAATACCACTTCCTATTGCTTGGAGGATCAAGGCCCACTGAACAGCAGAGGTGGGAGAAGCAGAAAAGACGTACTGCATTTGAATTCTTCAGATGAAGAGCCATAACAGTCAGTGCTTTCATAAGTTAAGAAACTCAATTTTGTGTACTTTCATGCAAAGAGGGAAAAAAAAAGTCAGTCTTCAAGTGATGCAAGTTAACTTTCCCATTACAAGCATACAAATCATTTCAAAACAAACGAGCACAGTTCAGTGGCTAAAGCTTTGATTTGTCGAGATGGCTTGAAGCCAGCAGGGCTCATGTCCAGTTTTGGGGAAGTTGCTCTTAGTCTTGTATGACACAGCACGGTGGAACATGATTTGAGTCTTTGAATGATAAGAAACTTTTTCCTATTCCTGAGGAGAAATGCAGTAGCAGCTGGTCAGAGGTCCATGCAAAGGGCTTGGCATTCATTTACAGCTTGGCAGTGCGATGGGTCAGTACAGCATAGCTTTTGCTCTGCAACTGATTTCCATTGTCGTCACAGAATGCTTGTTGCTCCAGTTGTCACCAGTGATGAAAGTGGGTGGAAGACTATTGATTGGTCTGTATCCACTCATTTGTTTTTTCCAATACTTGCAATATCTCAGACCATGCTGATCTTGTTTTAACAAAACTTGGGCAACTGATGGATCACACTGCTTTGTCTGGTAATTCTCACAGTTCTACAGATGGACCCGTATTGTCGACCAAATTGTTCCTTCTGAAGATGGAGGGTGTCTTTTCGTTCATCGAATATCTTGTCACAACTTGTCAATAGACTTAAATGAAATTTGGAAAGGAACAAGTAATTCATTTTAGTTGCTGATCTAGGAAATTTTAAATCTGTGCGAATCGATATTTTATATTAACAATGGATTCAATTACCACATGTAATATAAAAAGGGGTAACCGATAACAAATCCACAGAGAATCATCACCCAGCTCTGCAGTTCAGCTCAGCAAAATGTTTCAGTGTCTCTTTCTACTTATTATTTTAGGGCCTGAAACTTTTCTTTTTTAGCTCAGTTTCACTCTGTCATCATCAGCGCCAGACAGCCATTACCTGAGAAATAATTCAGAAATGCACTGTACGCCACCTGCCCAGCACCAACAGGCACTCAAAGTTAGTAAATAGCTCATTCTGTGAAGTAAGAGTAGAAAGAAAGGCTAAACATGACTCTAAATGAATGCTTACGCTGTCTAAATAGAAAAATGTTATATGTCTTTTTACCTTGCCCCCAAGTGGACAAAAAAAATCAATTAATGTTGCTTTGAAGATCTCTCATTATTGCAAGATGAAGGATTTTTTTTACACGTTTGTGGTGTTTTCTCATTAATCATTTCACTTGGATGAAAATAGAAAATATAATAATACCAAATCTGGTTGTCATCGCTCATCATGAGTATCTTGACCCAGATCAGACATGTCTAAGAATGCACAGACTACTGCAGTCACATCTCAGTTGATACCACATACATGACCTGATTTAAAAAAAAAAAAAAAAAAAAACGCAGTTCCAGAAGTGAGTTTTTAAAGTGTCCTGATTGGCCTGAACACAATGATAATTAAAACAAAGGTGTTACATGTCGGGTTGATTGTACCAGATCCATCATTCATAACAGTACACATGTTTATTGCTACAGAATCAGTGCTTTTATGATTGTGTGTATGCTCATTCCAGGTATGAGAAAATCAGGAAGAGCCTGTCGACATCAGCACGCTCTCACATTCTCAGTCACAGAGCGCTTCAAGACCTGCAGTACAGAAACCTTTGTACTACACTGAAATAATTGTAGCCATTACCTGAAGTACCGTCATGCTTTAGCAAACAGACAGTTTAACCTTTTTACAACAAGGTACGTTGCTGAAAGTGGTGTTCTCTGCATTGGCTTCTCCTGTAGCATTAAAACTAACACTGTCTTCCTTCCAGAGAAGAGCTGATGGTTACTCCTGTGGGAAATTCTTGCCTCTTCACAACGCAGGAAACAACATTTTTTTACTCATGAAAGGACAGATGCAAGGATGCAGGTCAAAGTCAGGCTGTCCTGAGTGGCCCCATCATTAATTTATTATTATTGTAAAAAGACCGCAAGTCTACAGCCATTCTCTGTGAGGCTTTACTTAACAGTGCTAAATGCTAATACCTGCATGCTAACATGCTGACACTAAGCAAGAATAAAGTTTAGCATGTTCATCATATTATAATTCATTTTAGGGGACACAAATATCTGTAAAAAGTACTGGCAGGTCATCATGTCACTATCAAGACATTTCATTTGGATTCATCCTCTGGTGACCACGACTGTTTCTACTAAATTTTATAGCAATCCAGCCAATAGTGGTTGAGATATTTGCATAAAAAATGTGAATGACATGCTACAGTACAATCTTTGCTATTATAATCTTCAGTATGTTTCTTATAGGCCCCAAACTGTAACTCTGCAGGTTGTTGCAGGTTGTTAAATAGAGGACCATAAGCTTTATCCTGATATGTATGTTCCTCAACCTCATGTCCCCTGACACACACACAAAGACAAATGAGGAGATCAGCCCTTGACCCACTGTACAGCTGATTTAACCCTCTAGACAGAACACATCCCACATAATCCTTGGACTTTTGATAATATGTGCTTTGCTGGACTGAAGTATTATTGTACCACAGCTGAGCCTTGACAAATACTACGGATCTACTCTCTGTGGGTGGGAGTGCATGCGTCACAAAGTGACATGTCACACTTCAACAACTTAAACGATCGATTTGTATTTTGAATATGAAGGATAATTTCAGAGCGAGAGTTGGAAGGAAGAGAGGACATTGTGAATATAGGGCAGGATATCATATCGAAGTAAAAGCCAGAAGGAGAGAGCTGAGTGTTTCCACACACGCACATGCACACACACACACACACACACACACACACACACACACACACACACACACACACACACACACACACTGACAGTAAGCGTAAAGAAAAAAGAGAGGAAGGAGAAGGAAGGGGAGAGGGGATAGAGGTCGTGTTTGAGTTCATGTCTCTGGTGCCATCATCAGATTCTGACCTTTGACCTCACTTTAATTCAAACAGCCAACTCCTTGCTGTCTCTCTGCTGCCTCTCTGTCCTTCTCCATCTTTATCTTCACATTCTTATCTATCCCAGCTCTCAGTTCCTGAGTACATCACACATTATATTGTAACTGTGCGTGTGTGGGAGTCTTAAGAAGCGGTAATTGGGGTTATCTCTACAGAGGATTGTGTAAGTGACTGGGGCTGTGAATCTATTCAAGTACAAGTTCTGCAGAGAACATTAGACTTGATTAAGTATCCTAAATAATACAAATGGACTCTCAGGGTGTGACTATTTTAAACTAATTTAAGGTCGCTGTAACACTTTTAATTACAGGCACTTAACGGTGTTGTATGGTTACATAAACACCACAGTTCTTATCCTGAGACTGGACTGAAGTCATGGAGGACATTGGATCATAAGCTGTCAAGCTTTTTCTTAAATGTACAGAAATGTTTTCTTTGGAAATGAATGCAAACCATTATGTAGAATATGATTCTGGTTTATAGCAGCTTGGCTCATACTGTTGTAGTTTTGGCCATCATTTCTAGTTGTAACATTGTTCTCACTAATGAAATTGCTGAAATTTGGGACCATGGTGAAATCACTTAGAGTCCAACAAAGCAAGAAATGTGAGCAGTCAGAGAACCAGATCGTTGGAAAAAGCGCAATAACGTGACCAAATTATCTAAACCACTTTATTTGGAGTAAGAGCATCTAAAATGTTAATAGTTCCTCACTGCACAGCAAAAATGTGTAACACAGTTGATCAAAGCTGAACCAACAACTCGGTCTATAAACTGTGGGGAGACCGTTAAACAGAAGTTATGGTTGCATGAATGTTGGTACATATCTTTAGTTTGCTGAAAATAAAAAAAATAATAATAATTTTTCAATTGTAACACTTAATGGAAGTAAAAGATCATAAATGTAGCAACAAGCTACGTGCTTTGTTGCATTTTTTCCCCCTTTGCTGCAACAGGTTTTACATTTTTTCCAGGTACACCTCTTTGCTCAGAATAAGTATCCAAGCTAGTAGCACCTCCACGGGTCACATGACCCTCGCCTTGCAGGTTGGAGTCCTCCTGTAAACTGTAATTAGTGTTAATTTGTTTGCCCCGTTTTACCCTAAACTCTGAATGATGGCCAGAACTATGAGAATACTACCCAAATTGTACCAAAATGGAAATATCTTTCTAAGCATGTCTGAAGAAGAAGAAATCATTTTAAAACGTGCTAACTTATTTATTAGATGCTAGTTCCACATTCCACAGTCTATGCATGCCCAAGAACCTCTGGTATATGTGACATCTTAAGCAGTACTTCGTGTTCTGCCAGGAGAAGAGTGTCCAGTGCAGTGGGGGCTTCTGGGGATGCTGTGTACTTTGTTCCTGCTGCAGTTGGTATACAGGGACTCAGCAGTGTGGAGACATGAGCCAATGATCTTTTTTCCAGTTTTTATGACACTCTGCAGGGTGTTTCTGTTCTTTTTTCCCCAGCCTTAGCAGAGTTGCCAAACCACAGAATGATACCTGTGGTTACTGGGTGACGGCATGTTTTCCATTAGGATTGGGTGTGAAAGGCGTCCTAATATTTGTTTGACCCTGTAACGTATTTTACTGGGCTTCATACATCATGTTCATATCAGACTCATCACAAAAGCCACTGGAAACAAACAGTGTTCACAGCAGGCTTCCAGTGCTAATTATAAATCATCTAGCTCCCGTTTGCCATCACAAATTGGGGAGTGTATCACTGCAACTACACTACTGCTGTCAGCCTTCCAGTTAAAACTGTTAAATGATTGCATTGCTATTCACACTGATTTAATCAACTATTAACATGTGACTATAACAGGATTTATGGTTTAATTGTATTCTCTTTTTTCTCCTTTGTATTGTCACTCTCTATGCTTCTTCTTCTGGTGTAAAATGACCCTAGGTCTGGCTTCAGTCTTACATCATCACATAGCCAGCAAAAACAAAAAGTAATTAAAAATGAAATCTGCTGTTCTGGGCTCCATCCATTGAGATAAACTCCAATTTCAACACAAAGCTCTGCCTCCTAGAAATGTTTGTACAACTAAAACTCCAATCTGCTTTCCATCTGACCTCCATATGTGTGGGAGGATAGGTGCGAGCACACAGGCTGCGAGAAAAACTCCAGTTAGAGCTTGTAAATTGGTCCATGAAATGCTCGTGCTTAAAGTTTCCAGTGCGAATAAAGTTGAATTGAAAGACTAAAATAATGCAAGACAAAGGGCTGGGAGGGAGGAGGGAAAAAAGTGCAAGAGTGAATGCATAGATGACACATTTTCCCACATTGCTTCTCAGGCTCTTAGTCCAGCGATGGTGCAGAATGTGAAGCAGCGTGCGTGCCTGTGTGTGTGCTTGTGTGTGCCTGTGCATACCTAGTGCCTAGTGTGCATTATATCTCAGTGTGTAGGCGTGTATTGATCACTGCAGGGTGATGTTTTATTAAACAGAGGTGAGGATGGAGATGGGCGTGTCAGGGAGGCTGATGTCCCTCACTGTTGGTAAAGCCTCTTTCTTTTGGCCTTTTGCAGCTTTTTTACCATCACAAAGTCACAATCTCCTCCTCCCCTCCCTCCTTCTCCCTGGCTTCTTTCACCTTTTAATCAGTTCTCGTCACCCTCATATTTCTTGCTTTCTTTTCTCTCATTCTCTCACACTCTCTGAATCCAACTCCCAACTTTTCTGTCACATTTTCTTTTGCTCTTTGTTCCATCATTGCCATGAGTTCTATACTCTTCCCTCTATCTAACTCATTTTCCAAGTAATTATCTCAGATGGGGCCCCCATGCTCTTCTCTTCCATTTACTCTCCATTTTTATTTCATTCTGTCTCCCTCTTTTTACTTTTGCTCCACTCGTTCTCCTTCAATTTTCCATCTTTCTTTCTCAGTCTCTCTTTTTATTTCTCTCCTGCCCTCTCCCTCCTCCTTGCACGCCTCTCCTGGGGAAAGCTAGCTGATAAGCTGGTTCGAACAGACATGCCTTCATGCTCTCCTTCTTCCCTTTCATTTCTCCCTCTCACTTTGCCTAGTCTCTCAGGTCCTGCAGACCCCTGTGGACTCGATCTACGAATCCCCGGTGTCTCTCTATCCCTCATTCTTCATCTTCCACCACTCCACTTTCCTTTCCTCCAGTGTGGGAAGAGAGATAACACCGCATGCGTCCATGAACTACTTCATCTCCTCACTTTCCTCCACACTCACCCTCCATCCTCTTCACTCTCAAGGGAAACACAAACACACACACAAATATAAGCCTTTCAGAATTTATGCTTAGAGAACTAGCAGCGGTAACCACAACAAGTCTTGCACAGGTTGTTTTCTGCCTTCTGCCACACAGTTCAGCAACTGAGTACTGTGAAATATCATATTCATGTGTGAGAGTGTGTGTCTCTGTGTGTGTGCTTACTCTGTAGTCTTTTCTCTCCCGCATTCATGATGTGTTTCCCATTTCATCTATCCTCCAACCTGGGCTTGAGAAGGTCAGTGAGGGGAGGATCTTTAGGTCCTCTGTGACACATACTGAGGAGGATATAAGGAGGAAGAGGTGTGAAGATGGGTGGGATGTGGGAGAAGCAATCAACACGTCCAGTCATGACCTTTGAGATACAGCTGCTTGTCATGCTCATCCAGGCTTGACACCCCAACGTTACTGTTCTTTTTTGACCTCTGCGTGCTTCGTCACCTTTTTATTCCTCTATCTCAGCCTGATTCACTGTATTAACTCAATAATACAAACACAGTGTAAACCCAGCGTTATCTTTCCTTTTATAATGGAGCCACTACACGGTTTTGTTAGCAGAATTGGGTGAACAGGAAGAATAAAATGAAGTTAGGTAAAACATGACTCACTCATTATGTGGAATTGTATCATATGTAATAAATGGGTGACTGTTCTACAGTGTTCCGTGGTCAAAATTACTTTTGTTACACACGCGTGACGAGACATGTCTGGTGTAATTTATAACAACAAAACACAATTAACATCCGCATCAAACCATCAGTTTTACAATGAACCTAAAAAGATTTTGTTTTGAGGAATTGTGCAATTTCAACACTCTTGTGATAGATTTGGATTTTAACCATTTAACCAGTTTTACCACTACCATTTATTTCTTACACTGCCTTAGGTCCTAGAAAAGAATTCATCCAATCTGTTGTTGGACCTATTGTGAACAGTCAAACTTGAAGGTAGTGCTAAAAACTGGCTATTATATAGAAACAAGTTGCAGTAATCGTTGTCGTAAAATGAGTGTAATGGTGCACTCTTTCAGACAGTTTGTCCTGAAATGTTGCACTGGGTTGTAAACACAAAAAGTGATCAAATTAGTTGTCTAATATGTGAAAAAGAGAGTTTGAGAGATACGTTCAAACTCTGCTTTCTTTCTCATTTTCCCACAGCTGCCATCTTGTTTTAATAGATAAGCCCTTGATTTTTTTCTGTTAGGTGCAAGGGGAACCTGACCTGAACCACATGATTTTTATACAAGCACTGTGTCACTTGAACGCTGCCCCGTGTCCTTAAATGCTTCTCTTGTGCTCACTGCTCTGGCATCAATGTGGAAATTGCACTCAGTAAATGGGACAAGGCTTCAGACAAAACATCTTCAAGTGGGCGTTTGGCCTTAAGGGTACCACATACAGTAATTGCTCACTTCACACCCCCCATTTACTTTCATTAAAGTTTGAGTGCACTGCTGTATGGAGGAAGGCTCATTTCTATGTTTGAATCATTTTATATTTCCGGCAACTTAACAAACATTCAATTGCATGTTTCACAAATTTAGTGACGACCCACAAATTCATCATCCAAGTCATTCTCTTGAGACGTCGCAATTATGAGCGCCTCTGGCCTTTTCTTATCTTTCCAGCATCCTTCCTTGTATTTATTTCCTCCTTCTCGCTGTCCAAGATAGGAGTGGTGCACATGTGGAAAAGACTTGTGGCGGTACAGCAGCAGCTATTTCAGGGTGGCCACCGCGCTATTGATTTTCTCATCCTTTTTTTTCTCTCCAATAATGCCCAGTAGAGGTTGTCCAGCAGATTGATTGGGACGGTGCGTGTGTGTTTGTACGTATGTGTGCTCTTTTGTGCTTGTGTTGGCTGCAGATCACTCTGCATCATCATTCTATCTTGAATGAAATGTGCAATTTGAACACTTGTCGTCCCCTTCGGACCGTTGAGCAAAACGCCACAAACAATCAATGACTGAATCAAACACACATACTTTAGACGGAATACAAACACCAATTGTCAGCCGGCTCCCACCCAGCAGGGACCTTCTCTGATAGCAATCAAACCTGTTCAAAGGCACGAACAGAGAGACAGGACAAACTCTGACTTAAATGACACACTGTAGGTCAGATGCTGCGGATGAATGGTGTGTGATTTAGACGACATGTAGTTTGCAATGCATACTAAAGCAATCCCAAAGAAATGTTTATTTGAAATCCTTTGCCAAAAAAAGGCCATCTGATAGAAATGAATATTTTTTTACTCTCACCCTTTACTGAAAGTGCATCCCTGAAATCCCAGCACTGTGCGACAGCTTTTTACTATTGCCCCCAAACCTCAAACCACAGCCAGTTCTCTCCTACATTGTCTCATTTTGGACTCATTTCTTCCCAGACCTTGATTCACTTTGCGCAGAGAAAGGTGGTGTCTCTGGGAGACGACCATCTAAGACTGCCTGCAGATGAAAAAGCCTTTTCAATCCCCGGGCCCAAATTGAAATGCTATGATACTGAGATGAAGGTTAGCAAGGTGGTTCGCAAGAAGACATAACCAGTTGAAGTAGATCTTATAAAGTGATTTTAAAATGGAATGACATTTGTTCCCTCCTGGGACTAACCTTGCTTGTACATGTCATAGCCAATGCTGAAAGAAATCAAGAACTTCTGTCAAGTCGTTTTGCAAATCTGTAAAGTAGAGGGAGGGAAACCATAGATATTATTTTTATGTTTTTGAAAGTTGAGAGGACATTGAGTTCACAGTTATGCTTTTACCTGACCAAAAGGTGGATTCTGTTATTTCAGCATTGGAAACATGAATATATTCTACATTACAAAGCAGTAAATATAGTTTTTTAAAAGGGACCTTGCCATACCAGCTACAAGCTAGCTACAAGTCGTGACAGGTTTAACTGATTTGAAACTTTTCTGTGTGTCCAGAGTCATTTAACAGCCTCTGAACAGTCATGGAAAAGAAGCATCATTTTCAAAATCCAGAATACAGCATTTTTTCTTGTTGATGTCTGATTAATCATGACCCAACTGCCTGCCTCACATCATAAGTTTGTCAGCAGTTAACAGGCAATTAAAAGCTCAAAATTAAACCTGTCTGTGAATATCACAGCAGGTCATATTTGGTTGTAAGGAAAGTACTACATGTCCATAACCTCCCAATATCAATGCACAGTTAATTAAATGCCAGCTACATGGCACAGCTGCTCTCTAGCCTTCTTATTAACCTTCCCAATTCAATATTTCAGAGGAAGTAACCTTTTCACTACTCACTCATGGTCTTGAGACCCTGTTTTCTGACTTGAATAAGGTGGGGCACTCTCACATCGCATTTATTATTCTTCTGTTGTTATTTAGTCTCTGAGAGTAATTTTATCATGCCCTGATTTTAAAGTAGTTCATTATTTGCATGGAGCCTGTGGCAGGACTTGGCTTATTAAAACACATTGGCCTGTTAACTTCTCCTAGGGCATGTCAGCTTATTGAAATACTCATGCACATGCACTGAAGTCGTCCATTAGAATAATGCGTTCTAAACTCAGTTTGACTGATCTTTCATTAAGACGTGTTACCTTTAATTACAGTCTCCCTTTGTTCTTACCTGTGCTGGCTGAGCTCTCGCCAATGCTATAATGAATTCATATCTCAAAGGCAACTGCAGCTACTTTATGATCAAATCAACAATCAATTTACTTGTGGACTCGAAGCCATTTTCCCATTATACTCATAACTCAGGGGAACCAAACATATTAGGTGTCGTCATGCTGAATCTCATCTTGCTGTTTTATGTGCTTATCGTTGAAAGAGATTGTTTGTATTGGAAAAAGCCTTGGATTGTTGCTCACTGGCTATTCCTCATATGGAAGTTTCTCTGTGTGTTTGTGTATTGGGTCCTCTGTGGATATGCCTTCATGTGGTCATATGTAAGGTGCGTGTGGATGTCTTGTTTTGCAGTGGCTATTGGTCGTAATGGTTGAAGGAAGGGTACGTGACCTTAGCCAAGGACACTCCTGCTTGGGCTTTTAATTCTGCCCAATCAATACTCTCCCATTTTACCTCCATTGTGCTGGGGCAAGGCCTGCTTCACAACTCAACACCTGTCCCTGGAACAGGAGAGATCTGTCAGAAACCTTTCCTCTCTGAAACATGAAATCACCAGCAGCAGCACAGGTGATGCTACCATAAGTCATCTATCCCTACGTTAGGCCCCACAGGGAGCTGTGGTGAGAAGAGGGGGAAGTTGAAAGGTTACACCCACTGAGAGAGCAGACTAGAGAGGGATTTGGGCTCCAACCTGAATAGGAAATGGAACCCTCTCCATCTGGCGGGTTGTTCATCATGAGGTGCATGAGCATGAGATATAGTTCAAGCAGTGGGAATTGCTTCAACTGTCTTGGCTTTACTGTAAAAGGTGTGAAGTAACTTCTTAATCAACTCTAGAGTTAGTTCAGCAGAGAAGTGCCTGTGAGCAAGGGAATCTAACCCCAACCTACTTTTATGACACAATGACTAGTTTATTGGCGTGAAACTGGGATGTTCCTCTACACATTAAATTCTTTCTTATTATTTTTCCGCTGCGTTGGTTTGCAACTTAACTCCTTCCACGTTTCAAGACAAACATCAGTCCAACATCAAAATATCCAACTCACCTGGGACACTACTGCTATCACATGTTTTCACACGCTTTTTCAACACCCATCTACTCATTCAAACTTTCAGCGAGAAACTCCATTCAAGCTTTTCAAATGCTCCTAACAGTTTGTTGGATTTTCTGAAAAGAATGGCAGGGTATGAATGGGAAGTCAAACTGCATAAATTCACCTCAGCGGTAGGAGTTTTGTAAGAACATAAAAAATGTGTTGCCGATGTAATACCATCCTTCTTTTTCCATTGTATTCAACACAGAAATAGACTTCTCAGCATCTCACATAATATATTATCATTACTGTGGCTAACAAAACTTTTATCTGTCTTTCTTCTATGGTCTCTTGGGGACATGTGTGCATCTGTTATCCGCCTGAATGATCTGTGTCACACACACTCCTTGCTACAGGTAAGACAGCTGCTTCACTCCAGCGCTTTTTTTTATTTTTTTTGAAAGCATGCCCTGCAGGACCTCTTCCTGGTGACGACCCCTAATTTGAATCAAAGTTTGCATCATTGACATGAGCATATAGCAAAGCACTGACTGTGAACTTGTATTTGCATACTAAGTGCACACTCCTGGATCTCATTGAATATTCACATGCTGCTGAAAACAAGTCACAGAGTTTGAAATAGAGATTGCTGTCACAGCCTGTGAATCACGGAGCAATTTCTGCTCTTGAAGGCACTGTAATCAGTGCTGCCTGCTGCCATCCCTTAGGCATACACACACACACACACACACACACACACACAGACACATACATGCATGGGGCCATATATCCACTTCATATCGCTGATGTCTCCTGTAGACCAGGGGACAGTTTTAAGAAAAACCCAGTGAAGGGTTTGTAGCTTTATGTGTCACACACTATCACTTCAGATGCACTGCTCTCTCAAATCTCTCATCACTAAGGGGGAGAACTAATAAACCCAGTGGACAGCTACAAGCTTGAAGTGTCATGCCGCATTCATCCGAATAGTCCCCTCAACTCTCTCCCTCAGATGTGACTAAGGGATTCTTGAAAGCGGTGAAAGTATTTATCTCCCAAAACCAGTAGTTGGAGTATAAAACTTGGGGAAAGTGGGAGAGATCAGTGGCTGTCTCTCACGGGCGTGCTGGTGTCATTTCCCTTGCCTATCAGGTTGAGTTAGAAGTAGTGTCACTTCTTGTTAATGGGAGGAAATACTCATGACCTTTCTGAGGCACGGGAATGGGACTTGGGTATGTTTCTTCCAGTTGCACTGTTCTCCTTTGTTCTGACAATTACAAAAGGTCAGAGAAAGTCAGCAGTCCAAATGAAACTGGTTAGAATAAAAGGGAGGAGGGGAGAAAAAGGAAATAAGGATGAAACATGTAGAGATGATGATACAAAAATCAATGGACAGAAAGGAGAAAACCATTTTTGGACAAGATAGTGAATGAGCGACATTTGACACAGTGTGAATGTAATTGAGGAGCATTTCAGATTTCCCCCTCCATTATAATGGATTTCCCTAACTGCTTCCCTTTTAAAGCCTCAAAACAAATCTTTCGACATTTTGGGAAATACTGATTCACTTTTTTTTACTGAGAGTTGGATGAAAGCTTGATGCCTTGCCTGTTTAGAGCATATGGTAACTATGAAGCCAGAACCAGCAGGTGGTTAGCTCATGGCATGCATACCCAGGAGGTGATTCAGCCATGGTTTTCAGTCATCTATCTCACGCACACCTGAGATATGTGTTTTTTGTTTTTTTTTTGGTTCAACTACATGATTATTTGTTGGGCTCTGAGCACTGCCAAAACATGGGTGACCAACACTCAACACTGTGCCTGAATGCGTTGTGTGTACACATAGACGGAGCACAGATACTGCTGTTGTTAACATGCCGCTCATGCAACACCGCCTGTATAGACACTGCATTAGATAGAGCCAGGCTATTTGTTTCCCCCTGTTTCCTTCTTTATGCTAAGCTAAGCTAACCACCTGTTTTCTATGAGCTACTTCTCCACTGCCTCTTGGCAATAAATCGAGTGTATTTTAAAAAATGTCAACTCCTTTTAACAAAAAATGCGAGCGGCACTTGCTGGTGGGTTATAACTGCCATTTGCTGGGATTTAAGAGGCCACAAGCAAATTGTATCTGTCTGCCTCACATGTGTCAGAAAACAATAGTAAGTTACTCTCATAACTGTGGGCTTTTAGCCATGCTGACAGCTTGAGATGGCAATGTTGGTCTGTCTTGCAGTTTGTCCACCACTTTCTCTACAACTTTTTGATGGATTGCCAAATGTGGTACAGACATTTATGGATGAATTGTAATAACTTTGGTGGTCCCCTCACTTTTCCTCTAGTGCCATCATCAGGTCAAAACAAGCCTGCTGAACATGAGCATGCTAGAGCTGTCACTGTCATATCATGTTGCCATGCTAACATTAAACATTTATGCAAAAGCACTGCAGAGCATCTAATATGGCTGCAGGCTCTCCGCCTTGTCTCTCTAGCTATGATAAAATAATTGTCTTACGGATTATTGTATTGTTATGTTAATTGATGTTGTCAAATCAGTATAGCAGTATCAAAATGTTTACATTTCTCAGTCTGTCTGAAATAGGAAAGGGTTGCATTTTCTCCATATTGGAACCTTATCTATACCGGAGCATGTTTTTCCTTTTTAACATTATTCAAGATTGAATATGTGACTGTGCAGCAGTCAAGAAAGCTGGAGCTAACCTTTCTCTTGCCACCTGCAATTATGACTGCTTACCTTTCTTCTGTGACTAATCATACAAATAGCTGTGATGAGTGTTTTTTTTTTAGAGCCATTAGTTTTACATTATCGTCAACAATTTGCATGAGTCATCATATAGAAGAAAAAAAACCTGACTCATTCTGTCACATTTATTTGACAATAAAAGACAAAATTTAACGATGAGCAATGCTGTCTCCCCCACAGTGCCGTGCTTTTTAATCCAACCCCCACAGTTCTCCATTCCTGGGAAATTACCTGGTTTCATTTATATGTCTGGCTATGCTGACTACCCCACTCATAAATTGCAAATGTGTTACTTCACGACAGCATTTAGATATATAGCTTGTTCAGCCTGATAAGTAAATCGTTGTTGGTGCTCTATCTCTCACAATAAACCACCTTATTGATGTTCAAAAACTCAAGCTGATGTATACTGGTTGTCATTCTGTGGTAGGCACCCATTGCTGCATTATAGAGCATTTTTCAGCTGCAGATTTAGTGATTCCCTGTGAGTGTCTGCACGGGTGTTAATGTGTTTCTGTGTGTGTGGAAAGGGATGGGATCAGCACGTTTTCTCTCACTGTTGGACATTCACTGGCGTGTGCTCCCTAGTCATGCATGTATTCAGCTCTGCTTTTCCGTCCACATGGCAGCATGCTGAAGAGTGCGCAAATGAGAAATGGAGGTGCTTCACATCCACAGCAGAGCTGTTCATTTAGATAAGAGCACCAGTGTATTCAGGAGATGAAACAGAGGGTTAGGGCCATGGCCCGTAGATCAGCCAGCAGTGCTGGATTTACCGGTATTTCAGGGGGAATTTAGTGGGGAAACTGGGACTAATCCTGTTTGTTAAAAGTCACAGGTAGGGGGATTAAGGCCTGTTGTGTTGTCAGCCTCAACATAGACACAGTCTTGCCAATAAGGAGGAGGAGATGTGTGCTGGTCTCTGAGTGTGTGGGTGTGCGTGTAATGGTGTTTTGGTGAGAGTATGTGAAAAGTACCAGGGGGATTTTTGAGGATGGGGGAGCATTACTGACCTTCAGTTAGCACACACATACACAAGCTCTCACACACAGGCACATTCAGCATGTGGATATTGCATTACATGCTTTTTCATTCATTCAAAGCATGCCATGTAAGATCAGAGAGACTCTGTGCAAAGTCGTGCAAGCACAATACAAAGTCGCTCCCTGTTGCGTCTTTTAGTTATTCACCTTCAGACATGCTCTGTCCAGTCCTTTAACAATGGCAGATGATTAAAGAAAACTCTTAGCCTTTGCCGCAGCACTTCAGGAAAATTAAAGGTCGTTTTCAAATTTTTTTGACCTTGGTCAAAATTTATGTATTTATTTCATTATTTTAGCCATTATTTGTGTTGGTTCTTATGGCATTTCCATCACCAGCTTTACCATTACAGCAAAAACACAAAATGTTATGGAAAGGAGCCGACTGATCCCTACATAGTACTGTGATGAATACCTTTGCATTACTAATGATTTTGTTGTCTGTGGATCCTTATCAGTTGTAGGATTTAAAGTTTGCCCTTCAGGCTGATTCTAAATGGAAGTCCTTTGCAGTCGCATCGAAGATACATTTCCTCTGTAATCTTCTGACAAGGTTTCATTTGAATAAGTGTTTCACACATAAAAATGAAGGACTCTAAAATCAGATTTGTGTATTAGAGGTGTCTCTGTCTTTCCTCTCCTCCAGCTTGGGAACCACTGGTCTCACCCTACTAACTGTATTTAAAGTCGTAGAAACAAGCTCAACTTCAAGCACAGACAAAATTAAAATGCTGCTTAAACATTGATGAATCAGTGTTAACAATCTAACAATGTAATATGTAATAATATTTAATTATATATGAAAAGAACCAATTTTGCTGCCAATTTTATACTTTTGCTATTAATGCTGAATATAATATGAATATGATACTTCTGTACTTCTCACTTCAATAAAGGATTTGAGTATTTCTTCCACCACTGAGGAGTTTACTAAAAACATTGGGATTCACTGGAGAACCATGAACATCTACAGTAACTTTCATGGCAATTTAGTCAACATGATCAGGAAAAATCAAAAATGTAGATAGCGTGTATTATATGTCATATTTATCTGTGCAGTAGTGGTTTAGGCATCTTACTTTGGACCAAAGTCGACAGACAGAAACACTAACTGATTAATGGACATTCCCATTCAACCCATTCTCACTCCCGTCTCATCACTTAGAGACGTTTGGTTCAGGAACCCTGAGTGTCACTTTTTAAGGTACTGGATATCCCTTTGGCATCATTTTTTAACATGCAGGGTAGTCCAATAGGCTAATATAGACAGCCTGCTCTAATTCCCAATGTTCAAATGAAGTAATATAAAGGGCTTTCATCCAGGAGACCAGGATGTCCTGTATGAAAATAAAAGTGAAGGCTGATTTATTTTGTAAGTAATGGAGCAGAACATACATAACATAATGTATGTCAGTAACGTACAGAACTAATTTCTTCATTTCAATCCAAACCGTTATCTTTTCCTAAATCCAACCAATTTGTTTTTGGTGCCTAAACCTCATTATCATTGGATTGCAACCGTTTCATTACGTGAAGCAAACATTTGCTATTGTTCTCAGCAAACTATATTTTGAAAATCTAACTGGATGTTTATTGTATATTATTATTGCTAACTTGACCACAGAGCCCAACAGGTTGAAAATGACACAAGCCAGTTCCTTAAAAAGTGACACCAAGGAACAAGCGTCTGTATGTGACAAGTTAGGAATGAGAATCTGTTGTCCTGTCCTGAGGCGTCACCACTGAAGGTCATAAAGAAAAGACCGAAGACATTGCCCTTGTGATTAAATGTTAGATACCTTAGGTATATTAGATTAGATTATTGACATACATGTGCTGTATTTCAAAGTGAATAACACTGAGTTATGTGCGGCTGCTAAGAATGCATCAGGACCTAGATATTTTAGTCTAACCCTCCAGCTGTGACTTAAAGTATGTTTTCTGACCAAATTTCACACAAGTAATCAAGTTACTGTCGATGTATGTTATGATTTGTGAACCATAAAGAAGGAATTCATGGTGTGTCAGTTATATTAAAATGTGAAAAAATGATGAAGTCTCTAAATTGTGACCAGCCACGAGAAAACCAGCAACAAGTCTCCCGGGGGGCATTTTGAGTTATTTACAGATTCTGAAAGTGTAGTTCCTAAGCTTTCCAACGATGTCCAACCCCCTAACCATTGTTCAAACTATTGTAGTAGTTGAACAATGGTTATCAAATGGAAATGGAAATTCTTTTGTTACAAAAAGCCCCTGAATAAAAATGAAAAACAAGAAAGGTAATATACTTAAGAGTTAGAAGGAGCAAATGTATATACTTATTTCTAGTATTGAATAAAATAAAATAAATTCTGTCACTCTGTGGTGCAGTGGGATGGATCAGTGTGTTGCTGAATGAGCTGAATGAGTCAAGTCAAGTCAAGTCAAGTCAAGTCAACTTTATTGTCAATGCTGCTATATGTACAGGACATTAACAGAGGCCGGCACTTGATGATCATAAACTCCACGAGGGTTGAACAGTGTCTACAAATCACCACAGCGCCACGGGTCTTACCTCCTTCAATGAGGGCTCTGCCTGCTCGGTAGCATGTTAGCTGTTCCAGCTGGATGGCGGAATCTGGTATGCTGTTATTGAGCCATGTTTCTGTAAAAACGAAAGCACAGCACTCTCTCACGGTCTGCTGGGTCGATCTCAGAAGGTGTATATAGTCCAATTTGTTGTCCAAGGAGCGTACATTGGCGAGTATGATAAATGGTATAGCTGGCTTGTGTGGATTCGCCGCTAGCCTAGCCCGGATACCCCTGCGCTTTCCCCACTTCCGCCTCCTCTCGCACCGCCTGCGGCGCTTCCTCTGCAGGTGCGCTGCAGTAGTGGGGATCAGTGTCGAAATGGGCCACTGGCGTGTGCCTGGTTTAATTTGCAGATTGCTGTGTTGCCGATGTCAAAAAGAGTTCCACGGCTGTATGTGCAAATTGGGACAAACAAGCGCGACGAAAACATAAAATCACTCTAGTCACACTAGTTCGGGTTCAGAATCAGAAGTGAGATCGTTGTGGGCATAACCAGAAGCTGCATAAGTAGCCATGTGGTTCCTTTTACCGTGCCGCTGATTGGCTGAAAAAAGAACAGAAGCATGTGAATAGCCAAAGAAAGCCAGTATGCTAATTTACTGTTGAATTGCCACACCCACAACTAGGGCCGTGAATTTCCACTAAAACAGCCCAAATTCAAATACAAAGTTTACGGTTTTAAGGCCCACAATACTGTTATTTGGAACATGGAGTGGCTTCTTCTTCTTCAACTTACATATTCTGCAAAAAAATGAAAATCACTAATTTAAAAAAAAAAAAAAAATCGAAAATCTTTGTTTACACAACTTGCGCCGGGCCGACTTGTTGCTGGTTTTCGTGTGGCGGGTCACAATTTTTTAAAGAATTTTATAAATAAGTGACAGCAGAAATGACAGACAGCAGCTGTCATGGGACCTGTCATGCAAAATCACAAAACACATTGTCAGACACTTTAAAGGAAAAGTCAGTCATTACTTTCTTACGGCGGCAAAAGTAAAACCACAGATTAATGGTTTATTAGTTTCAGGATTTATTTACACCCGGAAAGACACACGGAGGGGCAATAGCCCTCTTTAACACGTGTTGAGTTTACAATTTAAATACCATGCACAAAACAAGCAAAGAATAAAGACAGAAACGCAAAGGAAAAGACATTGAGCAAATGCATAAAAATGCATCAGAGGGCAATACAAGTATGAGCAAAGTATCAATTAGTCTTCTTTAATAAAACATTTACAGTTAAGATTAATCTTCTTTTAATGAGCTACAGTGTATAAAGCTTGATCATGAGCTTTGATGTAAATGAGCTGCATATATGAAAGCAGGCTTCCAATGCTCAGTAATTACAGTTCAACCTGTACCTTAACCACTTAACACAACAGATTTGTTTGGAACCACATTTCCCTGAGAGATAAATCAAACGGTAGCCTTTTCAGCACAGCTTTATAACTGCCTTGTTATGTAGACAGAGATCGTTGGAAGGAAGCTAAGGTTATTCAGTAGTAGAATTGCATTGTAGCATTACAATATATGCAGGACTGCCATCAGCACAGCTAAACTACACCAGTACATAAAGTGCAACACAATGTGCAGGACAGACTGTGGTGAAAAGGACAGGCCTGAATAGATCCTTAATCCCTCAACAGAACAGTTACTTTTTATATCATTCCACAGAGCAGAGACAAAGGTCATAGTCCAGAGGAACTGCCTTTGAGTACATTGTGCTGCCACTCAGAAGGTAACATGAATGAATGCACACACAGAGGCACGCACTTACACACTGCATATGTGCACACTGTTACCTAAGACATGCCACCAAATGTCCCCGCCTTCTGCCTCATTTAACCTGGCAGAGCACCCTGTAATAATCCTGCAGATGGCCACCGCTACTTTCTCTCTCTCTCTCTCTCTCTCTCTCTCTCTCTCTCTCTTTGACACACACATTTCCACACACTTCCACTGCCATTTTTCTCTCCCTCCTACATCCAAATCTGCAAATCTGGCTTCAGTTGAGAGCCTTTCTGTCTCTGGCTCACATTACCTTCCACTACAGTCTTTGTTGGCTCCCTGACCTTCACCAACAATAATCTTATTCATTTTATTTTGCATCATCTCAAGGCTGCAAGAACCCTATTCTTATTTTACACCCACAGAGGTACGGACACACAGCAATAGTATTTTGTGAGCCCTTCAGATGAACGTGGAGCAAAGCAAGGCAGTCTGATGGCTGGAGCCTAAAAGTTACCCAAACCAATTGCTGCCTTATTTGAGCAGCTGCAGCCTTTCCTGTCTCCACTTCGCTTCATCTCTTTCTTCTGTCCAATTCAATTTAATTCTAAGACACAAGGGATAGACAGAGCTTTCAGATTACCACAATCAGTTCATCACTTGCCTCTAATGATAGTAGTCTGACTTATTCTGCAAAAATCATGTTTTCTTTTAGAGAGACTTCCCCTCTCTGTCTACATCCTCCTCCACCTCTATCTCAAACATGCACCGCCAGCCTCTTTCAAAACAGATGCATTTCAAAACATTATTGCAATATCAACCAAGGCTGCTATGAGGTCCTCTCCACGGCAGAGGCAAGACAGGACATCAGGTTCACATATACTGTAATTATACTCCCACAATGCAATATCCAACACCAGTGACAGCAATAAATTCTCTCTTCTTGTCTTTCATGCACACCCTTTCGTTATGTCTCTCTGTCATGCACACACACCATCTATTTCTCCCCATTCCTTGTAGAGAATTTTCCACCCGCCAGAGGAGCAGATAAAATAATTGAGAAAAGAGAGACAGGAAGAGATTGGACTCCAAAATTGTATGATGCCAGGCTGAGCCAGCCAGCCAGCACTATATTCCTCACTTATTAATTTGACTTCATGAATGAGCCGGCATTGTGCTGTGAAAATGACTGGAGATTAGCACTGATTAAAGAGGGAAATCAGTTAACATAAGCACCACCCCCACATCCTCTCCAGCATCCCTCCTAATTAAATGCAGCCATGTGGAGCTGGGGCTTGTCGAGCCTGACTCTCTCCCGGGCCTCGGCTCCACTCCTGAAGCCCGCATATCAAATATGTAAACCACTTTCGATAGCGGACAGATGGAATTAATTATTTCCCGCTAGTTGACTGATGAGGCTACAGAAAGTTAGTGTGTGCAATTATTTTTGACATTAATGGTGCTGTGTTTTTGTGATTGTGCGTCTTCACACCAAGAAGAATAAAGACAAGACTGCAAGCTGTTGAGAGAAAACGTGTTATCCTCAATGTTTGTCATGTTCCTTTGATCGTCAGCAGAAGGTGCATTTGAAAGTCAAGCTTTGACTTTGGATCTGTTCTAGAGAAGCATTGCATGGTTACAAAGTGAGTTGACTGATGTCCAAGATGATGGCAGATGATTTCTAAGTACAGAAGAAAAGATGGATTACATCAGTTAAGGATGAATCCAGGGGTATTAGTAAAAATATTGATCTCTGCGGTCATTCAAATCCCAGAAAAGAAGTAGTTACAGCTTCCAGCGGTGATGCTGGAGCAGCACTCTGACTGTCTGCCCGGTAGGTAAGGCGCTGTGTGGCCAGAAGGTCGCTGTCAGTGTCCACCCAGCCTGATGTGGCCTTGGGCACTTAGCCCATTTAGTGCTCCAGAGGCAGCTCTCTTGCTGCTCCTCTGCTCTGACCCCTTTGATATTATGTCCACACAGATGCTTGTCACATAAGGACATGCCTGAAAATAAATTTGTCCATTTTAATTGTATATGATGGAAACGAATGTCTAGCGTAGTTCTTTAAAAAGGTGCTTTACAGAGCCTTCAATGCCCCCCCTCAGAGAGCCATATTCCATGCTCTGGGGCACCAGTGTGCCTTCAGCGCTCTGTACACCTGCATGTTGCATAAACATGAAATTGTTCATTCTGCCTGCCGTACCAGTAATTAGGTCCTGAGGCCATCCCTGGTGTAAGAAAATGCATTTTTGACCAACATACACATTCAGGGTCATGCCAAGCTCTGCAAAGGGACTAATAAAACATCATAAACTGAATCAACCTCCACTCTGCCATACAGTTGCTTTACAACACACTTATTCCTTCATGTGCTCACAAGCATACATTACGACACAGGGCGCCCTGCTAATGGAGAGGAAATGATATTCACATCATAGGAAGAGACGGAAGGGACGACTGTGCACCTATTCCCTCTGAGTCACCAGCCGTGAATTTTACATCTGCGTCCCTCTGTTGCAACTGGCGAGTTAGAGCACGCTCCATGTATTATGGATGAGGTGGAAAGGATGGAAGCAGAGAGGAGAAGATGGTGAAGGAGTTATCAAACAGAGATGGAAACTGAGACGAAGGAAGCTTTGCTGTGCCTCTATGTGGCTCCTGTGTTGTCCTTAGCATGGGCCGTTAGTACATGCACAGTTAAGAGAGTCTGGTAAACACTTAACCGCCCTCATCTCAGACACCAAACAAACACACAGACACACACTTTCCGACTTGATGCATCCACAGAAAACAGGGTTTTATACCCTAGAGGCACTTGAGGGCTTGGTTAGATGTTTTTTATCACAGTCTCTCAGGAGCTGTAGAGTAAATAGGAGTGAGCTAATGCACCTCAGAAAGAGGAGGCAGAGGGATGCCTTAAAAGTGTACCTGACCATGGCTGAAGGCATATCTAAAATAGTTGTAATGTGTAGTATCTGGAAGTGCACTTCATTTGATAGTAACGCACCCTGAGAGTGCGATTTTTCTTTCTGCAGGTGGTGGTTTCAATAGAGCCCAGAAAGACTCAGTGGATATTTCACATGGTGGTTATAGAGAGTTCATTTGACAGAAGCTCACCAGAATTGTGACATTTCCCCCCATTTGTTGTATTAAGATGACAGCATGAACCTGTGCGGAACTGGATACATTTCTCACATTTGCTGCACTACACACGTTTGTGTATGCGTGACATTTGATGTTCATTTTAAAATACTTACTTCATCTTCAGAAGTAATGTGTGAAAATTAGCATCTGTTGTCTGTTCATAAGCTGGTTAAATTAGTTCATCTGCAAAATTAAGACTCAGAAAGATACACACAAGTTCTGCTGTGTCTGAATAATTGCAAAAAAATGTATTTAATCTTTAAAATGGCATAAAACTGATTTAATCTCACTCCATTTTCTTTTTCCAGGTAAAATATTTTCCCTTTTGCAATAAAAAGTCATGTTCTATACTGGATTCATGCATCAGCCATTAGTGAATAGTCAATGTGTGACTCATCTATATTTTAGATCAATCTCTTATATTTGTGGCACCAGAATATGAAAAAGGTGAAGTTGATTTGTCTCATCTCACATACTGATTTTACTATGTTTCTATTAAGAGGTCAGCAATGCAGCTGACCCGAATCTGGTACCTATCAAATAATAATGTGCAAAGTCATATTCCTGAGGTTCCTTTGATTTTAATGTTACTCACATAATGCCTTTGCCCTTGCTGGACTGTTTTATTCCCCTTACTTGTATGAGAGCACCTTGCACCTTGAGTCCAGAAGGCGGAGAAGCCATTCCGCCAGGCTCTGTATTGAAGGCATCAAGGGCTTGGTGGATAAAAAACCTGATCTGGCCTGATGGATGTGTATCTCCGTCTCACTGCAGGTGACAATTACACTGACAGAGTGTAGTCACATATGAAGGAATGGCCAGTATCTATCATGAAACTAGCAGAGAAAAGCTAGGTCAACATCTATTAAAGGCTGCAGGAGGGTGGATTACTGTGGCTGTGTGTGTGTGTGTGTGTGTGTGTGTGTGTGTGTGTGTGTGTGTGTCCTGCACGCATGTTATGTTTAGTTATATGGTCAATGATGTGGTGATTTGTATTTTGAATTGAGCACACCGAGTCTCCCTCATGGGACTATAACCGAATGCGCGTGCTGTTGTCAGCTGTTGGCAAGGGTGTACTCGCAAGTACACATGTGCAGAAAGTAATTTGCAAACCAATGAATCCCCTCTCTCAGTTCCTGATTTCTTTAAAGCAAATTTCATATTTTACCATAGAAGAGAGCCAACGGTGCACTTCCACACTTCATTTCTCCCCTGTGTGCCTGATATGGAATGTTTTCACTTCTCAGATTTAGGGAATGCTGCTGACTGGCAGGAACTGTAGGGGTCCTACTGGCCCAATAGGCTGTGACAGTGCTTAATCAATATAGCAATGAAGTGGGTCTAAATTCCAATTTTGTTTCAGGCTTCACAGCTGAATTAAATATGAGGTTTTGACGATTACACATCCTGTTTGGTGGTGAAATAATCACATGCTCATTATGTGTCATTTTCACCGTTGATTGTGTGCATAATTTCTGTGTTGTCTCTGTGTTTATTCAGTGTAGTATTTATTCAGTGCCCAGTCAGAGTGAGGCTGAAGCAAGCTCATCTACACTCTCACAGATAACATACTTCAATGCATAGGCTGTAGAGATAAAGCACAACACTGTGCCATGCTGATAACAAAGCTCTGGTTCTCCTTTGCTGGTTGCTTCAGCTGCAGATTTTACCTGTAAAAGATTTTGCTTGTGAAACGTGTTACAAAGTCAGCAGAATAACACCAACCACCTGTGATAGCCCACATATGCACGCTGGCTTGCACATACATTGTCCTCTTTCAAAGTATCGACCACAGCAGTAGCCCCTCTCTCTCACACACACATACACATATACACACAAACACATGTTGACTTAGGTCACTTTTGGAGACATTGCATAGTCTAACATTCATTTAGTCAAGACTTACCTGACCCTGACCTTAACCACTGACCCCAAAATCAGCCTTGTCCCACTGGGGACACACTTTTTGTCCCCAGTTGGACAAGCTGTGCCCAATTAACTGGTGTATAGCCAGAAATGTGTCCTCAAAAGTAGCCTATGTCAGAAACGGACACACACATGTATGCAAACACACTGACAACGAACACCATCATCAACAAACACCACACCCACACAACCTAGCTCCTGATAGGTGTTCCACAGTGTGGTGATATTGAGCATGGGTTCATCACCACGTGCTTCGTTGCAAAGTGAAGTGTTTAATTGAGACTAAGTAACGAGTAGCTCTGTGCCATTTTGGCCCTACTTCACCCAGCGGCCTGTGAAATAGACTGTATTTCACGCCATTTCCACCAACAGACGTGAAGGAAATAACACCCAGGCTTCATGTCTCAGCACCGTCTCCTTTGCTCGCTGAAACATAAACACCTGAAAAATTTTCATACGTTTAGTTATTTCATGCATTTCTCACCTCTCTATTTCACTGAAATGCTCGCATGGTTCAGTGGTTCCGATCATTTGGGGCGAGGCAGCGACGTGGTGGAGCGAGAGAGACACCAAAAGGGAGATGGAGAGAGGTATCATGAGGAGGTTGCTGGGGTGACGACCTGATTGATTTTCAAATGAACTTGAATTTGCAGCTTTATTCCCTGTGCTTCGTGCTCGCCTGCAATTCTGGCTGGCTTGGATTTTGATTTGGTTAAGAACGACACTGGCTGGCAGGTACTGTAAACACAGAGATGATTGAGGATCATGGGAAGATGGGGGCAAATTACCTTTAATGGATGCTGAACATTTTTCTTTTTTTTTTTTTTTTCTTCAGCCAAACTGACTTTCACTTGCTTTATGTTTTTGTGAAGTACACAGAGAAAAGCCAAGCATCCATTACCTTTATAGACCTTTTAAAAACACCACTGAAGTAACTGTGATTCAGTTTCCACCTTGAATATGCACATCTAAGTATTTGAAGGTCTTTAAAGCTGCACTGATCAATATTTTTATATTAAGAATGAGTCAAGTGACTACTTGCAATGCAAAAGGTGTTGCTTGCAGTGACGAACCTACAGAGAATTTTCACCCAACTCTACAGTTTCTCTCTGTTCCCAGTAACATTTTTAGTGTTTATCAGCTTGCTGTTTTGGATTTGCAGCCCGCAACGATAATCATTTGACTCTCACTGCTGTCATCAACCCTGGTCCAGCAGCAGCAGGCAGCTGGTTTCAGTGAAAAATCTCTGAAAACCCAGTTCCTAGCTGGTGAAGCATAACAAGCACTTAGCAGCTAAAGAGATAGATTTTCTTTGGGGGTTGCAAATCAAAACAGAAGTAAAAGGAGAGTGAATATCTCACGTGTACCAGGCGGCCAGAAACATCAACTCCAAATGAATGCAAATATTGCTCTTTGTCTACTTGATGTAAATTTGCAACTGTTTTGTTTATAATGTGATAGTCTATCAATTAGAGCTTCTTGCCCTATCTGCAACTGGCCTAAATCAATTTCTACAGGTTTATAGCTGCATTAAGCAATGCTTACTTACTTAAACAATTATTAAATTAATCCAGAAAAAATCTGAGGAGAACTTGGAGCACATGCATTTTTATACATCTTGAAAAAGTCTAACAGTCATGGCACAAACGGAGAGAAAAACCTTCCATAAGCAAGAATAAGAATATCATTATCAACTACTAATCATCTTCAGACAAGTACAAACTTGGAGTAATCTTCTAAACATGACTCTGGATATAAGGAGGTGATTTTTCTTTCACAGTGCCATGACACACTCACAGCACACTCAACTTTGTAAATCAGTGTGCTTTAAATATACCCATTCTAAATAAGGATACAGTCTTTGTCTGTGTACAGGCTGAAGTTCAAGAAGCTATATAGTGCTGTATGTTACTGTGCATTCATTTAACACAGCATGTGTTTTTAGTATTGGGATACAATTATACTGTAAGACTGTCATCAGTCTCAAAATGCTCATGTTTTTTAATGCAGCACAGAAAGCAATTGTTAGCCTTTGAACCTCTGAAGTATCAAATAGTCGCCACAAACATGCAGTCTGTGGGCGCTGACATTCTGTAAGATAGACTCTCTGAATCCTCACCGGTTCAAGTGGGTTGCCAAAGCGTTGAGCATGTCTGATTTATTATTTCAAGGACTGAGATAAAGCAAGGAGCCAGGCCTTGAAATCAATTCTAAAGTGGAGGGATGTCAAAATAAGAATAATGTGATCCCTTTTAGTTCTGGTCAACAACTTCAATTTACACGTTGTGGCTGACAGGAACAGACTCAAAATATGAGCTACTGTCCTCGACCAAAGAGGCCGTGTTTGTTCTCTGTCTTAAACACAGTGATACACTATATTTGATACTAACATTACACATTGAACATAAGTGCATGCCAATGTTGGAGTGGACACATTACTACATAAGAGTATCTACTGTAAGTAGATTGGCCTCCTGGGGATGATGTTGCTCTGAATGAATAATATAGCCATGTCTTGCGATTGGTGGAGCACACAAGTAAAAGCTCATTAAACGAGTAGACTGGGAGACAGATGGAAGTCTGCTTGTCTGCTCCGCTCTTCTAATGAGGTTGTCCCTGGGAAGCTTAGTGACTGATTTCTATTAGGAAAGGAGGGGTTTAGAGCAAAAGAGAGGGGTTGGGGAGTGGATAGAGAGGGGACAAGAGGTTGTGTTTGTGGTCGTATGGTCTATTTCCACACTTAGACCGTCTGTTCCTCCAGGGAAAGACGCAGTGAATGTGTCAATGGCTTATGAATCATTAGAAAACTTCTCACTCTAGCCCTGGCTGTGTGGAGAAACTTTCTTTGTCACAATTTGGATACATTTAAGCTGAATTTAATCTCTTTTTCTTTGTGCAGGGGTAGAATAGAGTGTCCTTAAAAAGTCCATTGTCATGGACAACGGGCGAAGGGTAACTTTTTTCCATTCAGAGTAGTATGAGTTGCCATGGCATGCACATTTCCATGGCAACAAACCAACTTATCGCTGTTCATGTATAGGAATAATACGTGTTGTTAGCATCTGACCTCATGATATTTTTATGAATAGCTATTCATACAAGCTTGATAAATCCCTGTAGCCAGCGCAATTCCTGAAGAATGGTGCAGCATTTTTCTCATTTTCAGTGTGACAAGTGCAAAGATTAAAAAATAATAATGCAAGCAGTTGTCTTATGGATTTTCTTTCCCAGTGGCAAAATGTTGTGCATTAAGTCCCGACTTTTCATAATTTCTTCCTCACTAATGTCCTCTAGCCCGATACTGAAGTCAACTATGAGTGTCTCTCTCTGCCACTAGCATGTTTTTTATTAATGCAAATGTGAGGGGATCACTTATGAAGACATGTCTCATGAATAATTTGCTCATCTAAGGGTTTCATCCCTGAGACACAACATGTACATTTTATATAGTTGCCTGTCAGGCAGGCCTGCTTGGACCTCTCTGTTCTTCTAGAAAGAGATCAGACATTTAGCCTGAACGTCTCATTCAAGGATGAAATGTGTGGGGTGGCATTGCTTAAAATATTGATATGGCGTGCTGTATCTTATTTCCCTCGCCAGCATCAGTCAATAGTATGAATAAGTCAGGTCAAGCTTTGGGAAAAGGTTTAGATGTTGGATGAGCATTTGTATTAACTCACTATTTAGCTAAATTATATAAGACTCCACATATTCAAAACTGATTCAATCCACGCATTTTGCTTTTCATTTGCGTGAATTCAAAGGCAACATACACACTGCGCGACAGGAAGAAGTAGCTCACACAGAGATTATCTCTTACCGTGTACATTTTCTCCCAGATTCCCCCATCTAAAGCCATATTCCCTGTTGAGAAACTGATATTTAAATGAAGGAAAGAAGCTGCCTCCACTGTTTTACCGCTTACGCCATCTGGCAAGATTATCATCAGCACAGCTTTGCTCCCGGAGAGCCATTCCAGGAAGATGAAGTAAGATGTGTGAAGTATGAATTGTGAAAGTCACTCCTTTGCCATATGGAGGAAGCCTAAAGGATGTGAAGAGAAAACTCTTGATTGCCTCAATGACATTAACTTTCTAAACACCCATGAGCTTTTACTGAAGTGTCTTCTCCTATCTCCTCTCTCATTTAAAATAATAGTTCTCTTGGATAAAATATTGTCACGTCCTTTTCACAAATGCATGTTGAACGTTATCACTTTTTTTTTTGCAGAGAATCTCTCAAATTAGCTGCCACAGGAATCTATAGTTCTGCAACAGCAATCAGGCAAATACTTCTGAGGAGATGGATGGTTTTCATTAAGTTTTCACAATGAAACAGAATGGCAACAAATTGCAGCCAATATTGGTAGTTGAAGTTAAATGAAGGCATAAGTGATGCAAACTCTGTCTCTGTGCTGCATTTTCTGTGCTCTTGGAATGAAACTCTAAGCTTTGCTGCTTGTGAACATGGAGAGGAATGGGCTGTGGCTACAGGGACTGGTATTCACATTCACCTAACTGCAGCTTTTCAGTCTTTTACACCACATGAATGCAGTAATGAGTATGAAAAATACATCATAGATTTTAAAAGATGAAGGAAGTGAAATACAGTTAACACTTTTATGTGTTTCCTTTTTATGTCTGTTTACCATTTTTAAATGAAATAAAAAATGTGTGATTGAAAGACTATTATTCAGCCTTTTGTCTTGAATAACTGAATTGTTTTCACTGTGATTATGCATTTTCCATACCCTATTTACAATAAAATAGAACTCGTTATGCACTGCGATTTTATACCATTATATCTCCATTATACCAACTCTCGATAACAACACAAACTTCCCGTCAGCACTTAACCAGAACTGTGCCTATAAGATCCCTCTACAGCCCCATATAGACTGGATTTATACTTCCTTGGGGGAAGTGGAGTGATGTTAACATTACCTGTGCTGGTCAGTGATTCTGATCCTGTCTAGAGTACATGTTCTGGTCATTTTTCACCCATTCCCAGTAATAATTACAGCTCTTTGTTTTTCAGTGAACTCGTCAGTAATTTTAATCAGATGTGGAGCAATGCTCCATGCAGTGGATCATTTCAGTGCGAAATTTGACTATGTCAAATGGAGCAAGTCAAAAATGTTTCTGGAACACTGATATATAGGCCTATTTGCAACCCTGCCTCCTAGAAATGACGTTTATATACAACATTAACAACATTTCCTTATTATGCTAAAATCTAATTCGGTCTGCATTACTTTCCTTAAAAAACATTTGCTGTTGCTAATTAGTTGTACTGTCAAGGAGACAGGCCTCCTCTTTTGGAACCGCTAAGGCTACAATAAAAATTAAAGCCATCAGGAGAGCAAGACCCCATAAAAGATTATTTTAATTTTGGAATTGATGATGCATTTCCATTGCAGCTCCTCATGTAAACTAGTGACAATGACAGAAGAAGAAGGAGAAGAAAGAAGAAATGTACTTTTTATTATCACATCACACAGTTTTTTTTTAGTTGCACACTACATGCACACGCCATGCCTCCGTGAAATTATTTTCTCCATGTTTAACCCATCCTTGGTCCGTCTTCCTCCGCGGCAGACCAAGAGCGGTGGGTTGCCAGCTGACAGCGGCGCCCGGGGACCCAGTTCTCTTTGTCACCATTGGTCAGGTGGTGATCTTCTTGCATGTTTTTAGTGGGGGTATATTTTATGGAGGATACCCCCAGGTGAACACCGTGTTCACCTGACAGACACTATGATTTGATTTTAATATGGCATTCTTTTATGTCACAATGAAAATCTACTCAGTTATTAAAGACAAGCTAATAGCTGCCTTTGAACAACTGCTTTTTTTCTTTGATTGCGACTGATTCTATAAAAAGGAAATGTCTAAAACAATTGTATTTCACTTTATTTTTTTCTTTGATTTGTTTACATTTAGGCTTTGAACGCTTCCATATGATATAACCAGCTGTCATATTTCTAAGGGTTGTAAGGTATCACTTTCAATAAATCTATGTATATTTCTAAGTTGTGTTGATAGTGTTGACATTTGCAGGTCAGTTGCATCTCTTCTTTTCATGTCTTCAAATCATTCTTGATGCCAGTCAACTGGATATTCACCAGGAACTACTGGAACCTTCAATGATTTCATGGTAGCAAATTTGCCACCCTGAACCAAATCCCCCTGAATGTCACCATGCATGCCAACACTGGGTTAAAATAGTTTGACAGGTACCCTTTCTCCAATTTTCTTGACATGGGCTTCGTTGACACCTCTGCCCTCCTCTGCCAGTAAAACTGAACATAATTTCAATTCCCAGTACACCTGAGGTGAGCTTGCAGAGATATAGCAGGCTGGGCACAAGCTGCCACCGGTGTCACAGAAAGACAGAAGATGCTATTTTCGCACATGCCAAGCTGGTGCAGTTTTATTCAGTTTGCAGGGTCCTACCATCAAAATACCAGTTAGGGCCAGCTGAGCCCAGTTTGAATGTGTCACAAATACCCCCTGTATCTGGCACAAACTGTAAGCTGGGGCTGTGGTGAGCTGTGAAGCTGTAGTTGTTCAGATGAAACTGCTCAGAGAGGTGTGTACTGTTAAAGAGCTACAAACAGGGTTCACAGAAACACACACTCCAATGTGTGTGCATACAAGTCTACAACTAAAGGAGTATGCAATTGTGCCTGCTGGCATTTCGCTACGACTCACAGTGTCGTGCTGGCACCCAGAGGTTATTATAGCTGCCTGCCTGTCCAGGATGCCTGGGTCCAATACAAACACACACACACACAAATTCAGACGGTGCTTTTGAATCACAGGAAGACACAACGCTGTCTCTTTCTGTGAACATAGCTCCCCACCCCCTCGTCCTCCCCTTCCTTCTTTTTGTTCCGCCTTCAGCAGCATTAGCAGCTCAACATTAGCCATCTACCCACACATCAACATCCTCCTCACATCCTCTCTCCTTGGCCACCCACCGACTGACGTGACATCTGCCAATCGGCGTCGTGTCAGCTCCGGGTTAGTCGGCCAGTCAAGTCAGCATATCAGTCAGCTAATCTGTCCGTCAGAAGCAGGTCTGCTTGCTTTCCAGTTGGACGGTCAGCCAGTCAGTCAATCAAACAGACAGTCTGTCACTGAGGCGGCCCTTCAGTCAGACATGCAAACAGTGAACTGCATGACGTTCACCAACGCAGCACTGTGCAATCACTTTCTCTTGTCAGTTTTTGTGACTGATTATTTCAAAGAAGAAATCAGAAACCTTTATTCCACAACAGTCACAGGGGAATCTGTCTTGTCTCTACACATGGGGTAATTCAAAGGTAATTGCACAGTAATATCATTAAATGAAAAGTTGGAGGAATTATGGCCTAGTGCATACTGTGGTGTAACACTTAAACCTTTGCTGTTATTGCAAGTCTGTTTGTTTCCTGAGTGAAAGATTGATTGCTACTGTTTTGTTTTGTCACAAGCATCAACACACACACACACACACACACACACACACACACACACACACACACACACACACACACACACACACACACACTATAATGACAGAAAGAAGGGACAAGAGAGTGATCTTGTTTATTTGTTAGTGAAGGAAGTCTGTTTTGCTGTTCTTGTTGATTGGAATGATTTGGATGGATGCTTCACTGCTGTTTATGTGAACAAATTTGTGTGTGTGTGTGTGTGTGTGTGTGTGTGTGTGTGTGTGTGTAAAGGGGGGGATCACTTTTTTCAGCATGTTAAAACTGCTGGAAAATTGTACATTCTATTGAACAGATAATCTCACAGCCTGATGCATTAGTCTACAAACGCCCACGCCTACCTGTTGCATTTTCACATTTTAAATTAGCCAGAGGGAAGATGCCTGACCCTGTCAGAGCTATCTGTCACACCAGGGTAAATAGATGGATAATCATCATAACCTGGGTGTTTCTCCAAACTGCAGTTGATTTGGAGTTATAGTTGTGGTAAAGCTGTTTTTAATCTCTTCTCACTGAAAACAAAAATCGCAAGAGACAGACAGAGGTAAGATAGCAACACTGAAATACTGCCACCTTGAAGGTTAAGTCAATAATTAATTTGCGAAGTTCACAGGCACATGCAATGATTGCCTCTAAGCACCATTCCCCCCCCACACACACACACACAAACATGATGCCCAAACACACCTCCTATTTGGCCCCGAAAGCTTGATTCCGACCTGAAAAATCGTAGATTAGCGGAAAATTACAGTGCAGTGGCGCAGTAATTACACTGCTTTGTCTGCTGAAATTACACTGTATTCCTGAAAATATTGAATCATACAGTAGTTTCAAACACAACAGCATTATTACTGGTCTGAAAATGTGTGCGTACATACCGTCAGAAACAAGATCCAAGAGCTGTTGCAGTGAGCAGTGAGCTGGCAGACAGACTGAGGGCTGCATGTGTGACCTCTGTCTGCTGTAAAAGAAACAGAGGGATTAACCTTGCAGAGTTTGACTGTGTTTGTATGTGTGCGTGTTTGTGGGTTGGGGGATTATTTGTGCCTGTGAATTATCCAAATTAATTATGGATGATGGTAATATTTGAATGCTTCCCTCCTACTTCCCCACCTCTCCGTCTCTCTCTCCCACTATGTCTGGCTCATGACTCACCACGACTAACAGCCCTGGTTAAAAGAACATTCAAAGTTCTCGTGGTCCTCTGATCTATCCTGTATACTGTGCATGAGGTGTAAGTAAACGCTTTGGGCTGCATGCAAAATTGGAAAGCATTTTACAGCATTGTTATCTTGTAACTGGAAAACTGTTTTAAAATTCAAAAACAGAAAAGTCAAGTTATTGGTTTGTGTGGCAGGCAGGGAAATGTTTATATGGATCTACTTTTACCCTGCCATACTTAACTTTCCTATGGTCTTTTTGGACAGTAATATAGCTGTGACCTCTTCACTGTATCTTTGATTTTTGACATCAATAATGGTATTTACCTGGTCACGACATAATGTTAGTGTTATTTAATCGGCCCATTACACCCTTCTCAACCCTAATATCTTTTGTTTTAATTGTTACGAGCAGCCTAAGCTTTCCTTTAACATTTTGTCTTGTCCTATAATTTGTCTGTAGACCTACTGATCTCAGGAAGGAAAGTTTGGATCAGAATCACACGGCTCATGTTGCATGAACAAAATAAGATTCAAATGCAACTTTCAACCAGCAGCAGCGCTTAAAAAGTGTGATTAGATTGAGTGAGTATATTGCCTCTACAAATTGTAATTCTATGATTTTATTGACAGAAAACAGCATAAATGCATTGCATGCATAAAGGCTTCTGAACCACTTTTGTGTTACCTCACAATAAATTTGGCATTCCTTTTGCATTCCTCAGATCCATACAAACAGTTAGTGTGTTGGTTGATCCAGTCATAATGCACTGCCAGCTTAGGGAAACGCTCTGGAGATACCACAGAAAGAAGAGATAATGTGACACTTTACATTATGCAATTACTGCTCATTACTCCTTTCAGAAGGCTGAGACAGTACACAGCTACTGGCTGTGAGCACTGCTGGAGCTGCTCTCTACAATGCTGGTTGAGGTCGTGGACATCATTTTGATTTAAAAAATACATTACAACACATACAGTATTTGCTAAATAAATGCTTTATAAACTAAGAAAATGGTTATCAGAATATTTGTAGATTAAGTGTATCAGTCTACTAATCAGTATTGGGGGTAATGCATTACAAAAGTAACACATCATAGTAACATATCACATAATGCCATTGCTGGCTATTAAGTAATATAGTAATATCAACCCTTCAGTAATATTCAAATAGGAGACAAAATTTCAAACACACCTTTGTTTAATACAGCTAGCATCAAGAAACATACCACCCACCTCACTAATGGTTCATATCAATCATAAACACTGTCATACAAATATGACCGTTCTAGGCAACATTTGCATTTTGGAATATAAAATCTGCACGGCATGATGAGAAATGTGGGCTGTCACCAGAATCCAGCTTTAAACAAACTTTGTGCAAAAAAGGTGTGTGTGTGTGTGTGTGTGTGTGTGTGTGTGTGTGTGTGTGTGTGTGTGTGTGTGTGTGTGTGTGTGTGTGGCTCTCTCCAGTGAGCAGGACACTCTGGTCCGTCTAGGTTGCAAAATGTAGATAAATGTATTTACTCAGTGCATTTTTATTGTGCATAAACATCCGGTTTATTGTCAAAAAAGTAGACTTGAACTGTAAATAAATACCTCAGCTCATGGTTACCTCTGTGAGACACAGCTGAGACATAAGCCTGCACAGAGCAAGTGCAGACAGCTGCAACGATTAAAATGAGTCTCTGTTGTATAAGAAGTGCAAGTAGGAAAAACACGTCTGATAAAGCTTGTCAGCAAAACCCCTGTCAAGAGCCATCATACGGTTAGCTCACGCTGCCTTAGAGACCAAGTTATTATTCCAAACCATAATATAATAATAATATATAATGTGAGTCATACATCTGCTGTTATGTAATACATTACATTTTAAGTAACTTGCCCAACATTGCTATTAATTGGTTTATCATCTATTCAACTGCTCAGAGTCCAGTAGCCCAACAGGCACAGAAAAATAAGAATGAGTCAAAACAAGTTAACCCAGTCTTGCATCAATGCTACATTTGATCCATTTGATGGGTGAATTTTTAACGTCATGATTTCTAGTGTGTACATACACTGGTTTATGCACGTAGTCTTTCTATATTTTAGTCATTCTGCTCAAGTCAGTTTTATTTATACAACCCAATATCACAAGTCACAAACTTGCCTCGAGGGCTTTACCTGTACAGCAACAGCCTTTATCCTTAGACTCTCAATTTGGATGAAGAAAAACTTCTACTCCCAAAAACCTTTGACAGGGAAAAAACATTCTCTGTCTAGACAGTAAAATGAATGCAACTACAGGTAATCCTGACTTTGTTCCCAGTTGATCAAAAGATTGCTTTTTGCATAGTGCCACAGAGCAGTGGACTCTCTAAAAAGACAGCCATGCACTGTGTTGACATTTTTAAGATGTTTTCAAGAAGGTGACAGGCTTTTTATAATGCCAAGGCATCAGTATGCTGGCAGTCCTGTTTTCAATAAACTTGTATCATACTATAGCCCTCTATGCTGTTAATATCCACATCAGTTTTTAAAAGGATTGCTGGGCACCAGCAGCTTTTCAATGTCTGAATCATCAAATAAAAATGTATCCATTCCACCATAAAGTGAACAACGTAGAGTTTCTCATAGTGGTCTCCTATTATGTGGCTTTTATTAGGCTTATAGCTGATTGTATTGTACTGAGTGATTGTACTGTACTGCATGCCATAAAATGAATAGTTGCATCCAACTCATTTTGACTGGATGTTATTTACCTGTATAAAACCACATCATAATTTGATGGTCCAGAGGTGCTCAGGCTTCTTCAAGGCTTACTGCTAGCCTTCAACTCTGACAGAATGCTATGAAAAATGAAGTAATCCATAATGTCTATTGTAGGTATATATTATAGTAGCTATTTAGTCTGTCCAAAATGGCATTCTTAAATCTAGCAGCTGGCTGAAGGCTATGACGATTCCCACGAGGCAGAGAAGGAAAAACAAAAACTTACCCTGTGGTTCTTCCTCCCTCCCTCCGCTGATGTGTTTTGACATCAGTGGATGGCAAATGTAAACTAGGCTGCTACAGCTGAATACAGTGACACAGAGAACATCAGCACACATTGTGAGTGTTATAGACATGATACCCTTATGACTAATTCATGGAAACAAGTTTGACAATCGGCACAGTGCTCCTCCAAGGATCGGAACCCAGCTGGTTGTATCTAACTTTTGTCTCCTTTACCTTGTCAGAGCAGAGCACAGGGAGACACCAGAAACCAGTAAATGCTGTAGTTATGTGTGTGGCTCCATTCTTGTTATACAGAGTGAGATGATATGTGTGCACATGGGAAATATGGTTCCAATTATATGGGTTAAAAAGTGAATTAGGCTGCATGATTGTGGCTTTGTGAAAAGATAAACATTGTTGATCTGCTGTGTGCTTTTAGGCATTTTTCATCCAACTTCAACTTCAGTTTATTTAAAGTGCACCTCACCCAGGGACTCTCTGGCTACACTTTACAAATCAGTTAAAAACAACAGCAGAAAAGAAAGCACACAATATTGCAGGAAAAGTACAGACACAAACACACACATACACATAATAGTGTTAATATGTCAACAAGGCTGAGGTTAGTACTGTAATTTTTAAAGCAGAGATCATACAGTGTAACAGTAACAGGATTGGGGGAGCAAGCCTACGTGTCAACAACGAAAAACAGTCAGTGATTTGGGTTCCCAGCTGATGAATTCAGGAGACATCAACAGAAGAAACGATGTGTTTTCAGCCTGGATTTGAAAGTATCAACAAGGTTTGCCTCTCAAGTATGCAGTAGTAGATAATTCCAGAGAAGTGAGGCTCTCAACCACCAAAAGAGTTCTTATTAAATGGAGGAAAAGTTAACTAGCCGGCATCAAGGGAATGTAACCGAGTATATGGGAAAATAAAACTGGACAAATATGAGGGAGTCAGACCATTCAAGGCCTTCTACATAAGAAGGAACTCAAAGTTAATGCAGGAACATGATTACCAGTGATATATGATCCAACTTCTTAGACCTTGTGAGGATCTGGCAGCTGTATTCTGGACCAGTTTGAGACCTTTTGTTGTTGTCTTAGGTAGGCCAGAGAAAAGTGCATTATAGCAGTCTATTCTAGGCGTTATGAAGGCATGTACAAAGATTTCAGCCTCTGATCTGAATAAAATAGGGCACATATGGGTTATTTTACAAACATGGAAGAAGACAGTTTGTGTTATATTATTTGATGTGTGGTTCAAATATAAGAGGAGAATCAAAAGCTATTCCCAGATTCTTAAGTGTGTGGGTCTGAGAAATTGTGTAGTCTGTTTAAAATGATGTAGATCTAGCTGAACCAAGCAACATTTCAGTCTTATGCTGGATATTTTTGCAGACTGAGTGATGGACTTCAGATAAATGCACCTCTTATTTAACCAGCTGGAAGGAATGATTGACTGGTATAGGAAGATAGATACAACAAGAGAGGCCCGAACACTGATCCTTGCAGAACACCACATTTGAGAGCATTTTTCTATCACTCTGTTCTGAAAGTTGTTGAAGGATGAGCTGGTCCCAACTAGCACGGTGTTAGCTGTGGTCGAAATTCTTGTGAGCTGAAGGATGGAGTTCACCAGGAGACTTCAGTTGTCTTATGCAGAAGTATTTATTAGTGACACACAAAATTCTGAAGATGTCCTCTCTAATGGGGTGTATTAATACCCCCAATGTCACATGTTTTTCCTTTCTACTCCTTGAACTATTCCCTATTATGGATATTCTACACCTACCTTCTATGTTTATGGTACTCTACTGGATTGTCAAAACCAAACAATAGCTCCTACCGTACTGACATATGCTCTGTCCTCCATCCCTCTAACTGAGGACACTTTGACCTAATTCCTTATTAAAATGTGAACTCAAGGAATCCTCCTTGAATTGGTCTGGTCTATGTCTGTACTGTCTATCTATATGACCTTGGCTACCTCCGTAGCTAGAACAGAGAGAGACTTCCTATCTGCTGTCTGCTAGAATGGTTTTTAAATATTATGTTAATGTATCTCTGTCTGAGGTCTCTGTGTTGTCCAACCTTGAGACCTTTGGGCTCCTAACTGTACAGAAGGCCTGTGATAGAATGTTCCTTCACATTAGCTATCCACAGAACCAGGGCAATTACTCAGATTTGTGAGAGCAACAATATGATGTTTTTTTAGTTAATTTCTTACTGTCTTTTTTTCAACACTGAGATAATGCTCAGAACTCATAAAGAACTTCCATAAACTAGTCATAATTTGGTTCTCACAGGTTAATCACTTACTGACTTATCATTTGTCACAAATAGACAAAATATGTGACATTGTAACCCTGAATCTGTGGTAAACATTTAGAATAGTAAAGTCAACGTGTTTTCTTCCTCAGTGTGAAGAGTGCTCTTCATGCAGGCATGGGAGCTACGGTGTATATCCAGGTAATCATCAAATTGTCTCATGGCTGACTTGAATTAGGATTCTGTTAGAAAAGATCTTCAGTAATTGCTGTTTGTGTTCTAGTCAGAACCAAAAATGTGGAACTAATGTGGGTGTAAAAGCAGTGCAGGCTCCAGTACCTGGCTGTGCTAATAGTTTTTGTATTGGCAAACCAAAGCAAGTTTGGACAGTTTATTGCCGCTCAGAATGCAAAATTCACTAATTCAACAGAAAGTTCATTGTTAGCTGTTTCGAAACACAGAGACACAGAAACACAAGAGACACACGTCTTTCTCTCAAATCCTGAAATTAACAATGCTCACTTGAATACTGTATTTTAGAGTGAACCACACTGAATGTTTGAGAATGAGCAAACGGCAGAATAGTTTTCATAACAGCTTACATTTTGGACACTTCTCCTCCTGATGTAATTGTACATGTTTGTCTGCATGTCCGTGTGTCTGCCTCTGCTCCCTCTGTCTGCATGAATGTGATGTGTCTGTCAGGCTGTGGACATTATAGATTGCTCACCCTGGGGCTGGAAAGATCCTCCCCTTCATCCACTTGGCCTTTTAATGATGGTGGCCTACCAGCAGGGGGGTTGGACGCTGCCAGACTACAGCTGTGATGCCTCACTGCTGGCCAAGCCCTCACAGCCCCCAGCCCTCATGTCTATGTGGCCTCTATTAAGAAGCAAGCAGCAGTACAGCGGCATTTGTGGCGAAGGAATGATTTTTGAGGGAGCTCAGCTCTGAAACAACTGACTTGTTTTCTGTCATTTTGAAGGATGAGGGGTAGAGAGCTACAGAGAGACTGAATTAATGTGTGTGTTATGTGTGTATGCATCTGTGTGTATTTGCATACCATGAGTATGTATGAGTGAGCTGGTTGAAGCGGCTGCTTTGGCTACTCTAAATAATTGAAACTCTTGTCCACTATTGTACTTTGAGCCAACAAGTAGTGCTTGTCTGCAGGTATGTGTCTGGCAGACTAACACATCTCTCTGCATAGGTGATGGCATTACTTGATCTCCATGCCAGCCAAGTGATGTGCCTGCAGGGCCATGGCGATAATGACCGACTATACAGTTGGGAGCATTCACATCGAGGATGCCTGACATATTCGTTTTATTTAGTCTGTTGAGTGCAATTGTAGTCCCAGTGACAAATATGGAATTCTCACTCTCACAGACTGGAAGGAGCTGAACTGTGTGAGGTTTCTCAAAAATTTGAAGTCCCACGGTGTATTACACGCCACCCATACATTTCAAAACACATTTTGGAGACGTTCCTCTGGACTGGAATGTGCAGTGTTCTGTCATGCTGTAAAATCGACAAAAAGACACTCATTACATGTCTTCAGAGAAGAAAGGCAACAGACAAAATATGTTTTATTGGTTGTGCTCTGAGCGGGAATCTGAGGATATTTTTTTGATAAACAAAAGTGTTATTTTTCATAAAGGCATCAAAAAGGCCTTCCTGTTTTTTTGTTGTTTTTTTTTTTAACATTTTTGTATGTAATAACATAAAGGAAGCCTTAAGATATGTATGACTAATGCACAAGTTAACTCATCTTTTGAAACAGTGCGCTGATGCTTTTTTTTTACATTGTTAATCTTTAACAAAAACTGTTGAATGGCCTTATCAGAAATGTAATGGAGCAGCTAACTATGCATCCTGGCTCTGACTGGCTATTGTGCAATAGATCTTGATATATTCATAAATACATTTATGCAAATCAGTAAAAGTGAAATCTGGTAATTTGTGTTCATTGTGGTTGTAGAAAATGTATTGATTTCAGTGATTTGTATTGTCACTTACCTGAATCTAAGCGCTACATTACAACATCAAATCCATTTTTTGGTCTTGTTTAGAATGGCTTACTTATCATATGCAAATGAGAATCAATTTTTCTACCTCTCTATGGTTCATTTAGTTTCATTCACTTTCAAATAGCATAGAAAACAACTCTAGAGACATCAGATCCAGGAAAGGTAAAGCACTGCTGAGAATGGCAAACTATTTTGTTAAGTTGCATCAGAAATTTTTTGTTGGGCTATCAACATTCTGAAAGCAGTTCCAGCCCTGAATCAGAGGAAAGTGCACATTTAGAGAGAGGGAAAGAATTTCCAATTCTGTTCTCCACCTCTTGCTTCAGTGAATCTGCTTAAAAGTAATTCTTAAAAACTGTTAATGTTCATCTAACTTTTTTTTTCTTCCTTTGCTTCTAAACATGAACTCTGAATCATAAATTGAGCCTCCAAAACCAAAAATGCACTGCAGACATTGAGTTGTGGTGTTGCAGTAGATGCTGTTTAAGAGGTCGCGCTTTGCAGAGGGAACATTTTAACATTAATGAGAGAACACAAAAGGATCTTTGAAATTATTTACTTGGATTAGGCTCCCTTTTGTTTTCCCTGCAGACACAGTCCCTTTTATATGTGCAGTACATTCAGTGCTAGATATTCTGTGGCTTTCTCAAAAAAGATAAAAGTGAATAAATCATATGAAAAAGAGCAGCCAGACTCTCAAACAGAGACATAATAAAGAGATCCCCAGCTGATGTAAGGCTGCTGTCATGGATGGCATATTTTTAACACCTCTCTGGGGGAGTTGGGTAAGATTCTAGGTGTGACATTGTGTCTTGGAGTCTATCCCGAAAACGTCTTGAGGTGTGACCACACTGTCTGGTAGGCACCTGAGTGGCATAACAGCCACAAATAATGATCTCAAATAGCAGTGGAACCACATGTACACATACACAAATATGCACATGTGTAGACATGTAGAGTGAGAAAACTATAAATTGGACAAGACACTCAGTGCACGGTCTTTATATGTACTCATCCTCGCTTTGTGGATAAAAAGAACTGCATGTTGCATACATAAACATGTAACCACTGCATGATGCAAAGTCACAGTCATGTGATGAACTGGAGAACTTCAATTCATAAGAAATCATCATCAGCGGGTGTGTTAGGGGCTATTGGCAATCAAGGCCAATCAAACCCACTCCTCTTAATTGTTCAAGCACTATTTCACTCCCTGCTGTTGTATCTGGGCACTTCCAGGTACTGGAGTTCATTTCGGTTTAGATCTCCTTCAAGAAAAAAACCCAGATGTGTCCAGGGGGTGCACAGTCACCAAGGACAGATGGCATCTCCTTTGGGTGGAATTAACTGTGCTGGAGATACTAAAAGCAGGGTTGCCAACAGTTTTATGTTGTAAGGTAATAATCACAAATGCACTTTATGTGACAACATAATTTATTTAAGTAAAAATTGAAACTCTCGAAGCCATGTATTAACCGCTGACCTTATTTTCTTAATAACATCCCTGTGAGGAAAAACACAAACTTCTGGCGAAGGGACCGGTCAGAAGTGCTGACTCATTTCCTGCTTTTATGACAACAGTAAATCTTTTATGATGCCATATTGTCAAACCTTTTATATGTAATTATCAGTGTAAAGCCCGCTTGGAATCCTCAGACGTGTTTCTTGGGGACTGCTGAATGGACCATACTGGTGCCGCTGTGATGCCCAATCACTAACAGTAAACTCTATGATGTATAATACATAGCAAGATTTTTGACCCAATACTGAATGGAGCCTCACCCAGCCGATAAGGGCAGGCCCTGCACTCCTCATTTGTCTCAAGGCAAGCTGGAAATTGGACATGAAATCTGAGATGAATACATTATGATGCTAGAGATGAGCGATACATGTCAGTTACTCCGGTATCTCTCTTTCTCTTTCCCCTTTTTCTCTGAGCAGGTTGAACATGATGCCACTCCCTCTGGGGCAAAAGCCTTTTTTTTTTTTTTTAATCCATTTAGATTGAGTCAATTTAGCTGAGGCCTGGGTGTGAATGTGCCAGTGTCTGAGTTTTTATAAGAAGATGTGCGCGTGTTGTTGCTCATCTGTTGCGTCAAGCACCGAGAGTAGCAATTGAATGGAGGTCACGTTGCGGTAAATGAGGTCATCTTTCGGTAACTGCCACTGTGTAAGTTGCTCTTCTGCTTTCCCCATCTTCACGGGAGAATATCACCAGCTGGGCACAGGGACCAACACCTCAGCGTGTGTGTGTGTGTGTGTGTGTGTGTGTTTGACGGTGGAAGTAGGAAGTGATATAGAGCCTCATGCAAGAACATTTTTCTAATTTTTACCCTACATATCTTACTTTTTCCTTTGAGGTTTGGTCATACTACTGCTCCAGGTCAAACTTGTTCACGTGAAGGTGTATGTTATACCTAAATGTAATAATGTATACCTAAAATCACCATATAAGGCCTGTACCACTCCATTTCATGCTAACAATCCAAAAAGAAATGTAAGTGTTGGCACACTCAGAGCCATTCAAAAACTGTGCAGTGCTGTACTGGGACAGAAAAGAGAGGTGACAGAGATATCAGATGAGAAAATAAAAAGTAATACTGGACAGTGACCTGCATCAAGACCCTGAGGCAGCTGTCAGAGGGAGAGAATCTTCTAAAACTACAGAGCTGTGCTGAGAGCTGCTGTGTCAAAATATGCCAATAGAAATAAAAATGTTCTCAGTGAACAAGCCACCATGACGATAATGATATGGTGAACAGAATCATAATTTTGGTAGCACGTTTAAACTCCAAGTTATTCATCTTATGATTTCATCTCCCCCATGGAGACTCATATGAAAGGTCTGAGCCACTTGAAAACATCATACTTAAAAAGGAATTTCACAGTGCAAGAACATTCATGAATAGGCTGATTTCTCTTCATTCTGTACTATGTGCCACTGAAGAACAAAGCTGTTTGTACGAGTGGCGGTCGTGCTTGAGGACTCGAGGACAGCCCAAGACCAAAAACGTATATATTGATCCGTCCAAGCAGTAATTAACTTTGTTTCTGTATGCACAGTAACTGTGTGTTGCAGGAAGTGGTTGTGTGTTCTGGGATATTAAAAAAAACACACACACAGCAAAATATCTTTCCCTCATTTGAACTTGATTCAGTGCATTTCCTGTCTTTACCTGAAAGAGTAGTTGAGCTCAGGACAAGGCTCCTCATACCGTGTGCGTCTCTGTGTGTCTGTGTGGCAGAGGAAAAAAGAAAGAGACAGAGAACAAGGAAAGGGAGGGGAAAGAGCTCAGCTGAATGATGACAAGTAATGTTTTTCAGCCCAGTGGTATTGGAAGTGCAATTTGTTGTATTAGTAGAAAAACGCTGAGCTGAGTAACAAGAACTCATCACTGTTGTTACTGTGGCGACAAGTTGTTCAGTCCCTCTGCTGGACAGCCCCTATGTGTTGTAGGAAAGTTGTGATAAATAATTGAAATGTTGACTCAGCTCAGTGGTCTGGGTCAGAACAAGCTGTATTTGTGTGTGTGTTTGTGGGTGTGTGTGTGTGTCACCCCAGTGGGTTTGAAAGACCTAAGAGGCTGCTGCCTGAAAGGCATCATTGTATATTCAGCGGGGAGAGAGGGCATAAGGTTTGGACAGATATGGAGGTGGCGTGGAGGGGTGCAGGGGAGTGGGAAGGTAAAGAGAGTGTAGGTAGAGAGAGTGAGGGAAAGTGTGAAATTGAGCAGCTGTTTTCCATCGCCCAGCTGATGTGCCTTCCATCCCACCATCACTTAATAATGTTTGAGCTAGCTGCAAGTGCTGTGTAGGCACACACACACACAGTCATGCAGACAAATACACACACATACCAAAACATGCCACCGGCCTGTACGGTAGAGCAACCACACAGAGGAAGTTAGCATCAGCTGGAACCTGCGCAGTGTTTTTCAGGACTTAATTTATGTCTTCAATTAACTACCAAAGCCTGCAGGCTGGACGCTCTCCACTGGATGCATATTTCTGCAGTTTCCGCAGGGCACGCTGATCCTCATGCTTTGATTTGAGCACAGCAGAGTACGGCGCGCACAAACAGCTCCCCACAATGCTATTGGAAGCCCCAGTTTGTCAGAGTAAATAGTAGAAACTGATGTGAGCTAAGTCTCAAAGGTGTAATCACAGAGAAATTGAAATTCCTCTTTTTCGTCATTGGGATTTTGATAATTCTATCAATGGAATGACAGATGTTTGTCTCTGTTTCCCAAAGGTCTGTCCTTTTTCTCCTGGTTGCCTGCCATTTCAGTTTAACATTTGTGCTGAAAATAAAAAATCATGGACTCAAAAGTTAAGCAGAGCCTTTGTCTTACCATTCACTGCCAGTAAGGGATGCACAGCAGAGGGCACGTTTTCTGTGGCATTTAGTGGTGCTGCAATATGTCAGAGAGATTTTCTCTTTGAAGGTGTCACCTTAGAAAAGTACCTTGAACCTTTAGTGGGATGTGAATATAGAGCAGAAGGTGCTGCAGCTAAGAATGTGGTAGATGGTAGAGTAAAAAAAAAAAAAAAAAACATCTGTGGGTATGCTATAGGACCATAGCTTACCCTTGAGGTAAGTCAATTTTGCTGATGCAATTTATGGTGTGCAGTGAAGGAATGGCACGGTGGTTACTATTGTCACAGTAAAAGGTGACAAAAATGAATTCCAGAATATATAGAAAATCTGTCGAAGAGAGGCAGCTGTGGCTGCCTTAGGAGGTACCGCAGGGCCTCTACTGATCACAGCCTTGGCGGTTTGGTCCTGACCTCCTCCTGTCCACATGTCAAGGTGTGCTTGGGCAAGACACTGAACTTCAGTTTGTTCCCCAGCTGCTGGGGATGAATAAGCCAGCATTTCAAATTGCCGGTCCCAAGCCCGGATAAATGTGGAGCATTGCGTCAGGAAAAGCATCCGATGTAAAAAGCCTGTGACAAATCAAATATGCAGATCAGAAAAATCTCTTGCCAGCAAGAGATCATCTGCTGTTGCCACCCCTGGTAGCAGCCTCGAGAGGAGGAAAGAATATAGAAAATCTGTCAAACCAGAGGAGATTAGGCTTCTGCAATTTTTTGGCATTATTTAAGTACTGCTGTCCGTAGTTTTACTGCTTTTTTCAGCTGATTGACATATAAGAGATAATCCACCAAAGCATCTTAATACACGGCAGGAAAGAAGGAACCACCCAACATGAAGCAGAGTGCTTTGAAATCCTTTTACACACACTTTAGAATGGATTATCCTGCTTATATCACGGTCATTGGCCAAAAAAATTAAATACCAGCATTCATTTATTTTTCTTTTTTACCTTTTGGACTTAAAGGGAATGAAGCAAACATTTGCCAATGCCATGCTTGTTTATTCTTCAACATGTCCCCGACATGCAAATTTAACTTGGAAGCAACAGTATTGTTTTAACCAAGTGGATCTAAATGCAGCACACAGAGTCAGGGAGTGGTTTAAAAGGGTTTAATGCAAGGTTATTGTTGAAAGGATGAATAAGGGCAGAAGGAGGACTGTGAGAGATGGCAACAAGAAGAGATGATGGCTGGCTGGGCAGAGTGCAGTCCCCGGGGTGAGGATGAGGAGAATGATCCAATGGCTGGCTGACAGGGAGAGGCAAGATGAGAATGGCAGTGGAATGCAGGCAGGCTGGCAGATGAAGGAGATCTGGAGCACAGGAACACACAATGTTAGCGAAAGGCAATAATCACAAAGAACAAGAACAAGAGGATAAGTTTTGGCCTGAAGCGTAGCCACCACTGTGAGTGATCGAATGATCCAGCAAACATGGGAGGGAAAGCCAGTGTTGATTCGTTGCCGCAGTTGATGTGATGATTGCTTGCAGGTGTGACAGCCAGGAGTGGGGAAGCATGACCACACCTGCAGACAGAAACACAGGGAAAACACACGGGAAGTAGATGGTTCATGACAAACAGAGCATCAAACAGATTCAGTCCACAGCCTCAGGTAAATCTAAACATGTATACTCCATATGTATTCTTAACCATGATATAAAATAAGCAGTATTTCATCCTATCCCCAGTTTAGCTTTTAAAGCTCTGAAAACTTTCAAATCCAAATTGTCTCTAATGTGAGAAACAAAAAAAGCAATAATCAAAAATCAATATCAAAAATTCAAAACCTTAGCTTGCCTGCTTTCATCAGATTTGGCTGACAACATAGCAGAGAACCCCCAGCACCGTCACAAGACTTAGATTTGAATATTTCCTAAATCCTGATTGGTGCAAGTTGTATATGACTTTTTCCAACAGTTCTTTGGCCTTTAAGTTTTAAAATTTTCCTGAACAGCTGCTTTCAGGGAGGCGACGAAGAAGTGCCTTCTGCTGCTCTGGGTTCCAAACCTGCCCCTGAGCCCCCGGCCTACAAACTATTCTCTGATTTTGTCACATGAGCTGCCGCCATGACAGTGTCTGCCCCAGTTCTGAGTGAACGAAACCCAGAGAGGGCAAGAAATTGTTCAGCCTCAGACTTGTGGAGCAAAGGACACTAATGTGGAGGCTTGAAAAACAGCATTAGCCCATGGTCATGGCAAATCATCCACCAATACCAAGCACACAGGGAGAGAACTGGTATTTAACCCAGCAGTTGTGGTACATCGAAGCATATGCTATGAATGCTTTAAATACATGGTGTAATTATGAGTGTAAGTACTACAAATGGTCCATTTGATACACAGTGAGTGTTTAAAGACAAATGGATTACATGGTTTGTAGGTAAAACCAATTAGTTCAAAGAGTGAATACAGAAAATTACAAGCTCTGCAGTAAAGCAAGTGCAAAACTGAACAATAAAACACAATCAGCCAAGAAATGTATTGAAAATATCAGGTCGTCTTTTCAAAATGATTCAATTCCAGTTGAAATTACATTAACATTAGAATGAATTTCTGGGAAAACAGTCTCATAATCATTGTATTCCTGAGACGCAAAAGACCTGAAATGCATGTTCCTCTATCAGACTTATCAAATGCCAAATCAAAAGTCAAATGCAGCAAAGGCCAACAGCTGTTCGCCAGTGAGGACCGTATATCGACTTGAAATGGAAAACGAGTGTGTCCCAAAGCCCCCAGCCCTTCTAGACCCGGTATCCTTCACTGCTGTCACTTCCAAACAAGGGGAGGGCTTAGAAAACACTTTGGAACGAAAAGGTCTCATTTTATATTCATGTTTGTGTTTTGAATAAATCAAGAAAGATTGCCAGCATGGTTGAATAGAAAAAGTCATCACCCAACTTCATCAACAAAATGTCTACGACCAACACTGTTGCAAAGACGTTGATACATTAGACTAAGTAGCACCATTCCAGCTTGTTGTCTCTAGCTGTGTGAGGCTTTCTCTCCAATATGTGATGTCTGCTTTTGGGTTTGTGAGTTACAGTAATTGTGTGACACCAGATGGAATTTGATAGCAGATGGAAAAGAGACTGATCTTTGTTCAACTCTTGGCGCACTAGATCTGTGTAATGATAGGAATGGAGAGAGGAGGTCACTCGATTCAGCCTCTTCCTTCCTGCCTCTCCCTCTCATTAGTCATGTCCGTATGGTAAAACGACTCCATCCCCAGTCCACATTTTACAACAAGCGGCCTAATTGTTTTATGTCGGAGCATTTTTCCGCCTAACTAGATCTGCACAGTCCTGAACACATGGGTGTTATGGCTGTCTGTTGTGGCCTGTGGCCATCTTACCATGCCTTTTCCCAAACACAGTTTCCATCTGTTAGCTGAAAATAAACTGTAATTTCCTAAATGGCAAGTAATGTATTTATCCAGGAAACAGTCTCGTTAAACAGTGTTTGGGAGAAACACTTCGTATTCTGTGTGTAATCATATTGTAACACTATAAGTTCACTAATGCCTGCAAGGGGGAATAGAGGTTGGGCCCTCTTATGAATTCAAAATGTGCTCTTGGAACTTGAACACACACAGAAACCCCCAACATTTCTGGGAGTTCACTCGGTCACTGACAATAGCAGTTCTGTCCTCTGCTTTGTTCTGTTCAGCAAGTGGGCTCACTTGTTTAGCGCGTGCACTATCACTCACATGCACATACTAACGCCTTCACACTCGGACGTAATCCTGTGTAATCAAAGCCTCCAATTGTTGGTTGCCTTTCACCTCACTCACTGCGATTCCTCTGCCTTTCTTCATCTACCTCTCCTTACTTTGCCGTTTGTTCCGCCATCCGTCCCTTGCACTTTGCTTTCTACCTTTCAATCTCACTCTCCCCTCCATCATTTCCCCTCCATGACGACTGAGCGACAGATTGACACTGAAACAGTAACCCACGCACCCTCCACCTCCCTTCTCTGTCACTACCTCTTGTCAACTCAGGTCCCAGATTGATAACACTTTGCACTCACCGTTCTGGAGAACTTCCTTTTCTTTGTAGTGCACATTAAATTGCACTACACCTGGGGCAAAAGAGCTGAACCTCACACCTGTGGTTTAAGCGAGGAGGAGGGAGGGATACAGCCCGGGAGCGAGGCCACTGACTGAAAGATATCCCTCATTTTACTGCCCTGTCATGGTGGCCAGCAACAAATCTATTTAAATGAACCACGAATAAAAGAGATGTCTGAGAGAGAAGGATTGAGGTTGAAGATACAATGTGGTTACACATATTCAGGGGGGCAGAGAAGAGGTTGTGTGTGTGAGTATCCCAATATCCTGGAAAATTCTGCATATTGTAGTTCACTTCCACCAATAATCACTGGAGGAAATGTGCCAATGCAATGGAAGTGGCCTTATGTATCAAGGTGGAAAGTACAGTAAGTGTATGGAGGTCAGGGTGGTGGATTGGCCCGTGGAGCATCAGACTTTCATGCAGGAGACCAGTGTTTCTGCTGCCTGATGCGACCCTTACCTGAGGCACAGTTTGTTTGCCTTGACCTCTACCTATTCTTTACCACACCATATACAGAATGTATGTGGTAGCACTGTAAACAAGTTGGCACCGGAAATGAAAAATGTTGTATTTGAACAAAATCCAGGGCTTTGCAAGAGTGTCTACTATTGATGTTCTTGTGTGGCAAGAAGGTTAATGTGTTGAGGTGAAAAAGTGCAGGAGTACGACAAGACAAGGCAAACAAGTGCAGTGCTGTTCTTAATGATCTAACTTTTTTGGAACAAACAAGATTGTCATGTTCTAAGCCTGGCACTCGATGCCGAAAACCCTAATGCTTTAATCTCTTGTATGTGTGTGGGTGGGTGGGGGGGATTTACCCCACCAAAGGACCAGAAGAAAGTCCCACTGTCTTCCCACACTGTTTGTTTGAAACGAGCTTGCCAAGAGTAAAGTCTGATTGATGTCAAATGCAGAGCCAAGGGGAGAAAAAACTAGGAATATAAAAAAGACTCTGAAGTTATCCAAAGGCTGATGAGTTTTTCATGTTAAATGCTTGATCGTGTAGGTCAGTATATCTGCCAGTCTTCACCATGGGTAGTAACAGCATCTATATTTGTTTTTTTTATTAAAGTTACCAGCAAGTTAAAGAAACAGAAAACAGTCATCAATATTAGTGTGAACTGTTGGCTCCTTAAAGGCGTACTCAGCAGAGCAGAATTAGCGCCAAACAATGATGATAATATTTTTCTAACAATACAAACACACATTAAAATGTCCACTCATTGGGTTTAACTACGGCCCATTGCACCCTCAAATTGAATCCAGAAGGATAACTAACACTGCTGGCTCATTAAAGACCGGCACAATGCAGAAACCATATTGGACAAACAAACAAATTATAAAAATTAGAGCGCTAGGAGATTATCAGTTAAATCATGTTTATAAAATGAGGTTTATGTTAAACATAAAAGATTTAACATCAGTTTGCTTGTCCTCAGGCAGGTTGTTAAAAAGTTTAGCATCCACTTGTGTGCTTGTGTGTTTTTAAATGTTTGTCTGCGTCTGTGTGTGTGTGTGTGTGTGTGTGTGTGTGTGTGTGTGTGTGTGTGTGCGTCTGTGTGTGCATATGTCCATGCAAATGTGTTTTGGTGTCCGTAGGCGGGTGGAACATTTGTTTGTTGGCGGCATCTTTCCCGTAACGCCTGTCTAATGGGGATAAGGGAGTGGCCTGTGGCAAGATAGATAGAAGGATGTTGTGTTTATTCCAACGGGTCCACAGGCTACAGCCCCAACATCACGACGAGGGGAAGAGGGAGTTGGAGGAATGGAGAGGAATTCACCAGAGAAGAGCGATGATTAAAACAACAAAGGGGAGTGATGGGAAGAGGAAGAGAAAGGGGGGAGATTATTGGTCAGAGAGGGATACGCCGGGGAAAAGTCATGATGGAGACAGCAATGGGGAACAGCAGAGAGACTTCCGCTCTGTCAAGAGGGTTTCAGTATTGTGAACAGAGCCCCATATGCATAGTTGAAGCCCTCCTGCCTTCAGCTGGCTTATACCAGGCCCTTACAAGGCAAAAACTCCCAAATGTGGCTGTGAAGCTCTGATCTGTGTCAGTCAACCCAACTCACTCACTCGGCTTTATTGTGGATGAATGCGCAGCTTTATCCAGCTTTCACACACACGCACAGTCATGCTTATACGTCCACTTTATGAATACATTTTTATTATGCGCAGACTATGATGAACATTTGCGCACAAGGGATGTAAAAAATAGAAGTTTGGGGATGACAGACTCACCAAAATGGAAGTGTTTTGGATATCTAAGCAAAGGCAGAGACAGCAACAAGATAGCTGACAAGATGAAGAGGGATAGTGAGAGATACAAGAGGGAATCTTGAAGACACAAAAAGACAGTATCCACCCTATAATTGGTATACATGTGCAGCAAAATTGACTCAAACATGCTTCTGTATTTCAGCTGTCAAATGGAAGTCTCCATTTAAGCACGGTTTCGCTAAAAGCTTAAGCGTGTAGCAGTAATAGGTATGACCAATACCAATAGATTTACCTTGAGCAAAGGATTCAGGATAAAAGCCTCATCAGAAGTCTGCTTCTACATGATCAGGAGAGCAGCTGAAATGTAAAGTGCATCATAAATCCCTACTCCAAAAACTAATATGTACTCCTATCAATCTTCCCACCACATTCAGCTGAAAATGACAACTGAGTGGTTTTTGAGATATCCTAACATGAAAGGTAACAAACAGGGTAACAACATTACCTCCTCACCAGGAAATGCTCATGTGTACTGTTTTAGGCACAGCGCACACCATACACTGGACAAGCGTGTTTGTTTTTGTGATCTTGTGACATTTGTTTTGTGAGAGCCTTGTTGTACACGGTGGGTAATTCTAGCTACAGCTCATCATAATGAAAAACTGCTAACATATACTGCACAGCAGTTGCTGGTGGCTTTTTAGATCTGAGATCTTTAAGGTCTGAAAAACATGGTGGTTTGTCTTTGCTTTTCTCCTTTAATGAGAATGGCTGTGTTTGCAGAGATGTATGCTGTTTTCTTCTTTTAATCTTCAGGCTTACTTTGGAATAAAAATGGTATTAAATTTGATTTGAACTGCCATTAAAAGGGACTTAAACATCATTATATATAACTTGCAGAACCGTGAAGTCACTCTATTACAGTTTATGATTTGCACCTTTGCTTCTGTATAGAAATGAAGAGCCCTACTTTATTCATTGTAATTATCTTTGCTCAGATTTTACTCTCTCTGTAATAAAGATACTAAACATTGAATGCTGTACAAATGCAGTCTGTTATGTAGCCAGTGCTCTGGTGGCAGGACTTAAAGGGGAGCACCACTGGGTTTACACACTAAAGCACTGTTTACAGGACAGGATGGGAGAGTGAGTCGTCCATCAGTCACAGCGTTGGGGGTTCCATGCCCATCTCCTCCTGTCCTCATGTCAAATTGTCCTAGGGCAAGATGTTTGGCAGGCCAACCGCCTTGCACAGCAGCTCCTTCATCTTCATCTGTGTGTGAGTGTGTGTCTATGAATGGGTGAATGAGAAGCAAATTATACAGTGCTTTGTCCGTTACATACAATACGTCCCGCTATATAATTGCAGTCCATTTCCCAAGATTTGACTGAAGGAATAACAATGTGCATTGATTGACAGGAGTATATTGCCGTTGGTGGAGTACTATATTTATGTTGTGTGGACGGCACATAGTTCCTCTTTACATACTGACATTACGCTACCTCTATCTGTAAATATATATATATATATATATATACACACAAACACACACACACACACACACACACACACACACATATACGTATATATGCAACCTGCAGGTATGCATTTGCTTTGCACTGCATACCTGTGGTCAGTACTCATAAGCACAGATACATAGCACAATGCATATAGTACCGATGAATTGTGTTAATATGTAATGTTACTGGATTTAAAGTACTGCTTCTTGTTTTTCTATTAGTGATCTGCTCTGTGCTCTCTTGATTTATACCAAAATATATTATTTGATTTTCAGCTCAGTTCTGTTGCTGTAATGAATGAGATACTTTTCCCATAGGGATCAATAAAGTTCTCTTCAAAGTCTCATGCACCATCACGTACACATGCTGTATAAATATGCAAGTACACGCACACATTCACGCTCACTCACCCTCTCATAACTGTAATATATTATAATGTGCTCATGTACTAATGTACCTAAATACAAGTAAATACACATCCTGTAAGCTCCATTTATTTTCAACACCTGTTACATCTGTCATTATTGATTAGAGCCAAGCAGGAACATTCAGCTAAACTGGCTTGTAACTCGGTTAAGTTTATAATAATGTGGGGTTAGCTGTAGCTCATACATCTAATGTCAGGTGTAGATAATGGGTGAGTGAACAGCTGTTGGCGCAGCATGTACACCAGGTGTAGTCAAGCAGTGTTGCAGCACAATCTGTCAGTGCACTTACAGTACGAATACAACACAACAAAAATACCCATCCATCTTCAGCCCATTATTTATCTCAGTATGTATGGACTCGCTCATCATTCAATCAGTCATCCATTTCCCTATACATCCATCTGTCCATCTATCGATACAAACATACAAACATGCACACAGTTTCTGATCAGTTCAGTTCTGTCTTCCACATCCAGCAGCTAGACTTTCATTAAAGTTGATGCATCAAATTAGACCAGACATTCTGGCTGCTATTTACTCATATCACTCTTCTTACTTGTACAAACAAGCCCCCTTCAGCCCCATAAGGCATATGGTATACTTGTCAACATTTCCTTTTTAATGATTTCTCTAGTACACACATTCAGTTGCAGGAAAATCACAAGCATATATTTGGTGTACTTTTGGGAAACATCCTGACATTTTCAAGTCCCTGTCTGCGATGACAAAATAACAAGCCCTGAAGCTCTAAAATGCATCACAGCAACACGCGCACACACCAGTGTGTACAAATACTGTACACACATTTGTAGTGGCAAGACCAGTGATTCCGGGCTTACCTCTATCCAGGAGCAGGCCTTGGGCGACTCATTTATTTTGGAGACCACCGCCGCTGAACTTCCCTCCCACGTGACGGAGCAGATTGTAAACACCACTTAATACCAACTATGTTTTGCACAGTGAGGGCTGCACATCTCTTTTTGCCTCTGGAAATCTTCATTTAGAGATGTAAGTTCTTCCTGGGAGAAAAAATAAATATATAAAATAAAACTACAGCATTTTCCCCTTTTTTGGCCAAAGGCGGCACTGTCATCACTGTGGGATAGACAGGTTTTTACCTTAGCATTGGCATCTGTGAATGTGTTGTCTAGTGTGGGTTTGAGGAGAGAATAAATACGGTATAATACAAATTCGGTGATGTAACCATCCTGCAATCAGGAGACAGCATTTAAAATTATGCTGTCACCTATTATGGGAGTTCATTGTGAAGGCTGCTTCAATAATGGTGTGTCCCTCGGAATATCATGGATGTTATGTAGGGTAACATGGCATTGCTGATTGCAGTCATTGATCAACGTCTTTGTTATTAGAACAGAAGCATTTAAAAGAACATTACTGTAATACGATTGTTTGACATCAGCCAACCTTACTCATGCTGTTATTATTTCCTTGAGAGTGAAGTGACAGTTGGCTGATTTTGTTGAAAATGTGGCTCAAAAGAATTATTATTATGATCGAGCCCTCACGCGACAGTGACTGTCCTTATATGTGTCCGTGCAGGCTTTATGTGTCTCTGTGTGTGTATACACTTTCCAATCCAGTGGTTTGTGAAAGTACTATTAAATGTGATACCACAGTGGGACACGTTACACACCTCCACACACACACATTCTGACAAGGCACTTCATTAGCCAAGGACCGCAATGCCAGAAATGTCTTGCTGCTGTGCACTCTGGGTAATAAGCTCCGGACAAAAGCTCTCCTTTTTCCTGACTCCAAAGATGCTGCTCATGAAGTCGTGCTCAGAGGTATGTGCACATGCACACACAATGCCGCAATATTAGCAATTCAGTTTGTGAAAAGAGAGTGCATCCCAGCACGGAGAGCTCACAGCAGCATCACAACTCAAACTAGTTCAATCGCTTGGGAATTGTCTCCACACACTGAGAAATGGCGTCTGTGTCGCTTACCTTACAGAGGCACCCAAGGGATAATTGCCAGGCTGCTTCCACCTCTCCACCTCTACCTCTCCATGGGAGAACACTGTTCTTTGTAATTACTTAGGAGGGCTTCAAGTCAACTAAAAAGATGTGCTGTCTCTCTCTGTCTGTCCATCCCCTATACCTCATTTTCTCCATGCAGTGAATCTATAAATCTGAATGGGCTTTACTGTAGATGACCAACATCCAAGTCCACTCACTTTTATGGCTGCTGGACCAGATTCTGGTTAAGGACATGCACAAATTACTTGGACAGTCTTTTGTGAAAGCGCATTAATTTTATGTTATTTAATTATTTCATTAAAATCTATCAAGTGTGCCTTTTGATGAGGTGCTAACCTCTCCTTTATTGCTCATTTATTAACTTAGCTACAGTGCATTTTACCTGAGCTGAAAATTTGGACTTTTGATTTGGAGTCTTGTCTCAAGGCAAAGCCCCAGTAGTGATTATGTATGTTACAAGTTGTGGAACACAGGTCACTTTCTGTGCCTGCACAGATCTGTGTGTGTGTGTGTGTGTGTGTGTTTGCTGTATTCATGAGCTATGCTGTCAGAAAATCAAACCTATAAAACAAACATTAAGCAAACAGCAGACAACTTTCAAGTCGTGAAATGTTTGCGTTGGAGGTTCACGCAGCACCTGAATACACCACAGCATAAGTGTCAGATATTCACACAGTAGCCTGTGGGGAAAAGCAAACTTTTCAAATCAAAATGTAGTAAATAAGATTTTGCAGCACACTTAATGTTTTAAAAGATCCAAGAGTGAGGAAGAGGAAGCAGTAAATCATTTGTAGCCAAGTCCTTAGCAGTACTGCAGGGAGTGACTTTTAAAGCAGATGGACAGTCTCATCAGATATTTAAGAGCTGCTTTTGCTTCTGCATGTTTCTCAGTATAGAGATGTATTTGAAGAATTCAAAGTTCAAACAATATCTGGACTTGTTTCTTGGTATTTATATTTTATAATGTCTTGGTTGATCTTTTAAGCTGTTCCATTGGTGTGTAGGAAAAAGCACACACAATCTGCAATCACAATGTTCTGTTCTTAAAGGAGGTCTGTATAGTCCCTGAAGAGAGTCCATGAATATTTGACTGTGCAATGCACATTATTGCCTGCTGTGGTGCATCTTTGCAAGCTGATCTCTTATGAATTAAGGCTCTTGCACATTAGCAAAAATGCACCTTGAGTGAATCCTAAAGCTGCCCTGAATATATTTTTAGTCAACATACTGCATCACAGAGTGCTTATATGACCAAAATATTCAGCAGAATATGCCTAAAGTATCAGCAGGTGACAACATTACGTTTTGGTCAAGGTTTGCTTAAACCTGCATTTATTGATTTTTGGGCAAGTTGGGAGAAGTGCAACAAGCTGTTAAGTCTAGAATCAGAGTCAGGTTTATTGCCAAGTAGGTTTTCACATATAAGGACTTTAATTTATTTAGTAGTCAAGTGTATAATAATAAATATATAATAAGAGGAAATATTATTTTCTCTTAGTTTTATTCTCATCCTTATTCTTTGTTATTGTATATATTTTGTGTTTATGTGTATGTTAAACCTGCTGCTGCGACAAAAGAATTTCCTAATTGGGATCAATAAAGTAAAGTCTAAGTCTAATAGAAAATAGCCAGCAAGTAATGCAAAAATCAACAAACATAATTATTAAACAGAAAAATCTAGAAAAAAAAAAATTTAAAAATAAGGATAAAAAAAAATAATGTACATGATTAATGAGGTGTATAGTATGTTTAGAAAGAGCCTGGTCTTTTTCCCAGAGCATCAAATACTGAAGCCTTTTCACACTCCTCGATGTATCATACAGACGCACTAGGTATCCTTCAGCATCTGTATGAGACACATTGTGCTTTCAGCTAACTCTGTAAGCTTGTCCACAGCAGTATTAGACACTCAAGAAGCACACTCAGACACACAAAGAGCAAGAAAGTCTGCAAATGGAGGAAGATGGGGTGGATGGATAGTTCAGACAAACACACAGCTTGCACCTCGGTGACGGCAGGTCATGAGTTAGAAAAGGCTTCTGGCAGGAAGGCTTTGTACAGCTACAGTAGATGCTCAGAGCATCTTCATATTGCCACGGAAGGGTTTACATTGGAGTTAGTTGAAATCCTGGTACATCTCATACAGATGCTAAAGACTACATTGTGCAAAGTGTTGACCAAGCACACTGACATCTCGCCTCATTGAATTCTGTGAAGTGGACATGCAGCTACATTAGCATTCATTTGGAGTTGTGTTTGTGACAACCTTTCAAACGTAAGTTCTGTATTCACTCTGCTTTCAGCTCTTGTTTGAGGGAAATATCTGCTACTTTCTGCTAAATACTCCAGTACTGTATGTTCACCAGCTAGCTGCTTACGCTGTCTGTCCGCCATTCTGTGTGTGACAAGTAGAGTGGGTCTATACAGGCTTTTCAATGAAGACAGCTGCCAGCTGCAGCTTGAAACAAGGTTGATAAATCAGAAAAATAGAGTTGTGAGCCCTAAAACCGAAATAATTTCCTTGGTGTGGTGATAATTCACTGTGGGTTCGTCATAACAAACAGGTGCATTTGATCGCTTGTTAACATGAATTGAGTAGTTGTGAAATACTTGGTATATTTTCCAGATTTCATGCTGGCATTTTAATTGGTATGTCAGTGTGACAGCTACAGAATTGCTGTCTGAGCTGGTGTTAGACTAAATCTTAATCCTGTGTTAAATGCACTGACTGTAGCAAAAAAAAGTGCTGAGTTCATTTTTTTTCCAAGTCCATTCTTGACAATCGTCAACCAGTAACATCACACAGCTCAATAAACCATATGGCTTGTATTCTCTGTCAAGTTGGAAATTATTACCATAGTGTCGCACTAAAATAGTTGTGTTGGCCACAAAGATATTTTCCACCTTCAAAGAAATAAAGCCCATCCACTCTGACTGGGGTGATTTTCCCTCTAATGAACAGACCAGCTGACTGTGCTTGAGAGGAGATCAGTCATCAGTTGGTGTCCCACACTGATAGATCCATGCTTCTGACTTCCAGTGACTTCCTGGCAGGGTGCCACACTGCCAAAGCCCGTGCTGGCAGACAGCATTAAAGCTGAGCCTACACCCCCCAGGGTCACATCAGAAGACGCCCTGAGCCTACAGTGTATCGATTGAGGATCAACACTCGGGATGAGAATCTTCGGTTTGCTCAGTGTTTGCGTGCCTTGATGCTACTGCGATCAAAATAGTGATAAAAGCATAGTTGAATTTCACGTGTTATATTTAAACAGCCGTAAGCTGTTTATTTGACTTTTCTCTTTGCGCTCCAGTCCTTAAAGGAAAGATTCACCTCTAAACTCGATTAGTCCTTTTATGATGGATCACTGAGCATCATTCCAGACTTTCTGGCACAATTCCAACATTATTACTATTGAAAAAAAAAAAAAAAAAAACGTAAAATTTTTAGAAGTGAATTAATACAATACAATAGTATGTAAAAGTATTTGTGCTTGCAGATGAAAGTAACAGTATTTTCTTTAAAAAAAAAAAAGCATCAAATTGCAATTTTTTATTCATTAATGGGAAATAATTTCTCTCCTTTATAGGTTCATTCATTGCATTTTCTCTAAGGTTGTTGAAAGGCCTTCTGTGAAACAGAGAACGTATAAACCGTGACAAACCGATGAAGAGAAGAGAGAGCCTGTGCACACTTTATTAGAAACACAATGTTTCAGTCCTTAGACCTTCATCAGATTCTTGATTCAAGGAATCTAATAAAGTTCATTGCAAGTAAAAGCAGTTTTTTCTCTTCTCTCTGTGTGAGGCTTCCTTTATGTTAAGCAGTCATTACATCATCAGCTTGTTTTTCTTTCTGTGGAGCTTCTCCATCTTGAGCTGGCAAAGTAAATAAATGCATCTTTTATCTTCAATCCCTGTAATGTCAGGAAAATTATGTGTCTCAAAGACATTTGGGGGTGCTAGAAAAGCATTCATTCGAAATGTCAGCTATCATCACTGCAGAACTGCAAACTGCAATTAGTAAATTAACTGAGTACTTAGCAGATAAATATATCTTCTCCATGATAATAAGATGTTTTTCCACGCGACGTTTCATGTCTTCTCAGTGGGACAATCAATATGCTCACAACATCAGTTCTAAAATCACTAGGTTGAGCTTATCATTGTGCACTGCATGTGGTTTGTTCCAGAGCTAGATTTCACAAGCTTCAAAGGCTTTAGCTTCAGTTGGAGGAGGGATTCAGTCTGGCACTGTGGCCCCAGCCAGACAAAATCGAGACAACTGCACCCCACCCTTTTCAGCCTGTGTTTGTTTACATTTTGGCTAATTGGCACCATGAAAAGTATGTTGAATGAGCTATTAGCACTTCCCGTTTGCAATGCCCCCACATATATACACACATACTGGAATACTCTGACACTGAAGACTCTTTTTTTCTGATTTTGAAGTGGATTTATTGACGTTCACGAGGAACCCAATCAAGAACAACCTGATAACTGATGAATCATCAAAATGTAGCTCCTGAGTAATCGAGGATGATGTAGTGGATAATGATGAGTTGCTAAAGAACAGACCGAGAGATGTTATATTAAGGAATCAGTGGGTAATGATTAGTTCATAAATATCTGTGAATGGACACACTGACCACTTTCTTCATGAGTCATTCCTGATTACATCTGAACCAACTGCTGAACAACACAAAACTCATAATGACTTATTAATTTTTAATTACTTCAAGACAAGTTTCTCTTTGTGCATCCACAAGTAGTGATACATCATTGAGTATCATTTTTATTCCCTAACTGCATAACCATGTGACCATATATACATATTTATTTATATGGATCTTAAGCTAGCTCCTCTGCAAGCTGATTAGCATGGTGTATTAAAATGAGTGGAATCCAGGTGGGAATGTGGGAAGTCAATATCAAACCTAGTGGAATGTTTTTGAGAATGACAGTCATGTAACATACTGTAGTATGTATGTGATGAGGTATGGCACTATGCCTACAAAGGCAAGGTTTGTCTTTCTTTACACAGACAGCGCAAATCACATCACATTTTAATCACCTATAGGTATACCAGAACTCTGAGACTTCTCAAAGCCCAATTGTCTCAAGCTCAATGCGATGGCACTTGTTTATAGAGAGGTTGTCCTATTCGTTTCTGTGATCTTGCAATCAAAGCGTGCCTCTGTAACAAAGAAGCAAGCCTGAAAGAAACCCACTCTGAACCATGGCTGTGTTAACATTAAGGTCAGACAGAAATTGAATGAATAATGCATTCCTATCAGACAAGTCAGGTACACTGAAGAATTGAGGAGGAAAAAATGTGATTTTAGTTTGCTGTCCAGACTCTGTTTGGTATCACTCCCTGCAAGGCGTAATTTAAAGGCAGCCAAAAGTGAGTGCAAGCAAAAGATCAATTGCAGCTGTTATGGCGGTGTTGTGTGAGATGCATATGTAGCAGTAGCAGGGAGTGAGCATCTAGCCAGTCTGTGGGTGATGGCAAGACACAACTTAGCTGAGTGTCATTTAATTGTAAACAAACCACGTCACTTCATGCAAAGTATTGAAAGAGTTTTCACAGAGAAACCACACATACTGTCTTTATTTTGGTGGAAAAGCTGTTTTGTTTTTGCTCCCTAAGAAGCATCTTTCAAAGAAGGCCAAATGTAAGAGCAGAGGATGAAACCACATCAACCACAGGCTCAGACGCCAACTCCAGAGAGTTTACAGATGCAGCACACACCATATGACCAGGCTGCTACCCCATTCTGTCAGTCTGAGGTGAGATTTTATGTCGAAACACAAAGTCGCTGACTTTAGATTTTAGAAGGTCTGTTTTTTGTGAATGGCCAGGCAAGGAACACTCTGTGAATATCCCTTACACCATTTTTCAATGTTGGTGAAAAAGAACTTTCTCCGGTGATGTTTCCATGTTATTTTTACACCATTTCCAATAAAGAGACAGACGTTCTCTACCTTTAAGATGCAATCAGTTCTAATTATGATATTGTCATGAAAAAAACTTGATTAGGCTCGGGACACTCAATTTCCCCACATCCTGAGACAGAACTTTCACACAAAGCTCCATCATAATCAGTTATTACCATTTATTGTGTCATGGACAAACAACCATATAGAACACATCTGCAAGCTGGTCTTAATGAAGTTAAGTAGATAACGGTGGCAGCGGAAGAAAATGTATTCATTGATTAGAATCGTGACAGTTCTTTATTTTATATGATGCTCAACATCCACACTCTGTTATATGAACTAACTGTGGAGAGATTTAGTTTCTCCTCTGAAGGCCTCATGTACATCTGTAACATCGGAGAACATTGGAGACCAACTGTAAATCTCTTTCAAGTGTTGAGGTGCTTCATGTACTGTCGGAATGAAAAAAAATGCTTGGTTTCTAGTATTCTCTTTGCTGTGGACAGAGAAATGAAGGTCAACAGCCATAGGCGATTCCAGATGTGAGCACAGAGTCCAGGTGTTTTTGAGATACTGATGCTTTGATGACTTAGTCATTATTGTGCTTGATCTTGCTGTATCTTAGCTACAGTGTGTGTTCAACCCAGATACTGTTGAAAAGAAGGGGATTTTAAAAGATATTAGCAATAAAGCTCCGCTCTTTAATTGTAGAGTTTAGAGTGCTACATGAAAACATGGTTTAAGTTATTTGTATACTGTTTGTGTTATAGTTACTTTTTTGTCAGCGCTGCTTGCCTTGATGGCTGGCCTTGTATCTAGCTGCCTCGTGCTTGAGCAACAAAACACTGTAACAACACAGTCAGAAGCAACACTGCCAGCCAATGTGCTGAAACTCTTGTAACTTATAATGACCTCTCAGTAAACACAGCCAGTGAGTCTTTATGTCACCCAGCTTACTTTTTATATTGTGTCTGTCTGTGGTTGGTTCCTCCATGCTGGATGGATGTGAAGTAACCTTTCTGCAGAAAAATACTCATCAGGAGCTACGACTGTGGAATGTCATTTGTGGCTTTGAATGGTTGATTGGTGGAAGTGTAGGCCTTTCTCACAGAAGACTTTCTGACATGCCACAGTGGGGAAAAAGGTGCAAATAATGAAGTGAATGACAACCAAATTCCACTTACCTGCTTCAGTTCCAGGCTTAAGGTATTCCACACACTTCGCTCACTGCTATACTGTCATGGCTTACCGGCACACTCGAATAGAACTGAGCCATTGTTAATGTTATTAGTAACACCTTTTCTTTTCCTAATGTGACACGTCAAAATGTGTGCTGTGAAAAGAGCCTATTGCAAGGTGAAAACGGAGCAACTGGAAATTGGTCACTCACAGGCCAAAAAACAGTCACACTAGGATCCAGGGTCAGCACTTTTAGGAGACACACACACTGGCAGGATCTCTCCCACTCCTTTTTTCATGTTAACCTATATATGCTTATATCAACCAGATTATAAAGATAAACAAAATATATGCACTCTTTGGAAAAATTATGTCTTAATACTGGTTCATCTATGTATAGAATCATCATCATCATCATCATCATCATCATTATCATCATCACTGAATTTAAATGTCCTAATTTCACCATTCAATATACCAATTCAAAATCAAGTTTAAGTAAAGGTGCACAATTCTATAAAAAGCTTATTTCTCTGTTATCAGAAAAACAGGGAGGCATATTTATCTGAAATTAGAATTGTCCATAAGCAAAACCAATATTTCCAAATGTATATTAAAGAATGCTACACAGTCTTTTGAGAAGTCTCACCAAAATGCAACTACATAACATGCTGAGCAGGTTGCATAAGCAAACGAAATAGAGTTTATGATCCCAAAAAGTCTTGATCCGACCTTGAAGCATGGAATGAACTGTGCTGCTTTTACAAAAATACCAGCAAACTGGCTCAAGGAAAAGCCTCATAAATCAAAAGTATTTCACAGAATGAAGTTCTATTCACATCTCAGACAGAGCTACTTCATCACAAAAGAGTTTTTCTTTGAAACAATACGCCTCAAGAAGTTGATAGTGTTTAGCTAGCTCCTCTCCCACCTCTCTCTGGTCCTTTCCGAAGACCCTCATGCAAATCTAGAAATTGACAGCTCCTAGTGTTCATGGTAAAGAATAGCTGTATATTTTTTCTGGCGGGAAGTCCTCGCTCCTCTCTGAGACTGATCAAACTGAAGCTGAAGCAGAGCACTGTCCAAGTGATTAACGACCTCTGTGCGCACACACACACCGCGCCACACCGTCTGGCTGATAGAGAAAGAGCTTCACCTTTGATCAGATACATTGCAGACATTTTAAGTTATGTGAAGTTCACCTTAAATTGCTCTGTCCCTCACTTTGGTGCAGATTAGCATCCCCCACTGCAAGGTTATCACAGCTTGCACACATAAACACATACATAAGTGCCACTGAAACATTTGCAAGCCACCTTTTACATGCAAATATACTGAATAAACACTTATCATTTCCCGCTGTTACACCGCCTCTGCAATCTGTCTTCCTGCCCTGAACCATTTTTTCTCCAAGTCTCTGTCTCTCTGTTTTATGCACACACACATTTCTGTCACTGGCTGATGCTCAGCAGGATAAACCTGACACAGTCATTTAAGAAAGACATCAAAATACCCACAAACCCATTAATAGTTTAGGCACCAAAGTTGACTGTTCACACTCCTTCATCAGCACCTGTAAAGTCAGTGCTTTTTGAAGGAGTAGCTATATATTACATATATTGGTTACTTCTATCACAGTTATTATAAAAACAGTATGCCAATACGCTCATGAACAGTGTCTATTAAAGATTTAACTAATGGTGCAAAACTGTACCTAGATAAATGTTAGATAAATGTGAAGCCTTTTAACTTTTTTTCTTCTTTTGAATGACTTCGTAGTCATAGCAACTGAGGACAACAGAAAATAAATATGCTATAAATGGTTTGTAGTGTTTGATTTTTAAAGGTGCCACAGTCAGTAACAAAATAATAGTGGTTATGCAAATACCTCCACAGGTCACAGTTTGGTCTCCACCCTCTCTACAGTCACATTTCAAGTTTCATTTGCTGTTAAATCTACTATAGCAAGCTAAGAATCCAAGAAATCACCTCTCCAGCGTTTTGTCATGCATGAATGTAGCAAGACAGCAGACACATGAGGCTGAAAAGACCACCTCCGATTTATTTATCTCTTTTCTCACGATTAAATTCAATCATCTTTCAGCGGATGTGCAGCAATAAAAACTTTCCTAAACTTCATCTGTGGTTGTCTTAGATGAGAAAACAGGTAATCTATGCGGCAAACTCCTCAGTGTGTGTGTGTGTGTGTGTTTGCTTCGCTCTGTGGGTAGTTAGTTCGCACTGTGTGTGTATATGTGTGTAGATTTCAGGGTGGCCATGCAGCTGCTGGAGTCAGCAGTGCGTGTGTACATGGGTCTGCTGCAGTGTGAGTGTAAATTTTTGATGTGACATTTTTTTTGCATTTGAAGTTGCAGCCGCACACTTGGATTAATGCATGTACAGATGGGTGTGAGTGTGCATATGTTGGCTCATGTCTTGAGTGCATTCATCAATTTTAAGTGTACGATTCTGAGACCCAGTTCCTTTTTGCACTATGTATCTTCAGTGGGTGCAAGGAGACAGGACTTGGCACTGATTCGCTATCTTCCCCCACCCCAAACCGTTTAGCTTTAAGGACTTTTCCCTCTGACTGAACAAAGTTCTTATGGAAGGCGACAAGAGCATGTGGCTGGCACAAAGTGATTTCCCGTTTTACTGTCACTTTGAAGTGATATGCTACATGTCGCACAGTCAATTCCCCACTACCTGTGACAGATAGAAATTGGCCGGGCTGAAGCCCCGCAAAATGGGTTTTCCAGTTGATGTGAGCGAGAGCACCAAAGCAAGTTACTTGGGGGGAATCAACATCAGTTGGAGTTCAGATTGCTTGAAACAGTAATGGTGGTTCGGTGGCTTGTTGGTACATACTGTTGGAGTGTGGCAATGCTGCGGCAGGGGCAGGTGATGTTACAGACCAGGAAAGATAAGTTCAATATCTCCTCACGGTCCAAGATAACCTCTTACGTGCTGCAGGTCAACAAACCGTGAATCTAGTATTTTCACTCCTCACGAATGTAATGTGATCAACAGACGGTAATGCAGTTTTTGTGTTGGAACTATTCAGAAAAGGGTACTGCTTTAACAGATGTTCCAGCATCCCATACTTGACAGATGGGAGCAGAAAATCATCGCATTCATATACTGCAGGAAGCTCAAACATAAAGCATGAGTAAACATAAGTTCTTTGAAGAGAGCACACTTTGAATCTCCTCATTTCTTGCATTTTTTTAATGCATTTTTTTTTTTATTTTTTTGGACTTGTGGGTAGCAGAAACAATGTGAGAACACAACACTGACACATATTACCTTTCAAGTTGATAAAGCGACTCACTTATTTACACATCCAGCAAATATGCAGCAACATTAGCATTCATTTGGAGCAGCGTTTCTGGTGTTGTTTTCTGTTTTCCATCTCAACCAACTCCTGAGGGAAATATCTGGCCATTTAGCCCCCAAATGCTGCACTATGTTCCAGTGGTCCACATGAAGAGCACACACACACACACACACACACACACACACACACACACACACACACACTTGTGTGTCAGAAACGCATCAATTTACCATTTCTCATTTTGATTACCAACATTAATATCTTACTGGTTCTTACACTCCTGTGTTTAGAAGACAAGTAGTCCTACCAAGCGCAGGAATCGCCACTCATCCTTCAGACTGTAGGGATGGCCACCCCAGGCCACCTGCTGGGCACGCCCCTGCTACATTCATCAGCTAGCTGCTAACTGTGTCTGTCTGCTGTTTGATGCTGAGCATCAAAAACATATAACAAATAAAATGTATGAAGTATTGCACCAAAATAAATGGAGCCCAGTGATGCTTGGAAATTAAGAAATTCATCTTTGCAAAAGGGTCAGCAGTAATGCAGTTGTCAGTAACTAAGACATATGATACAATTGGTGGTTCTTTTTAAGACCCTGTTCAACCTGGTTTACAGGTTTGGTAAACCATGCCCTTGGCAATAACTGTGGATCAGCAGCAACTACTCACTGTGTTCATTGGTAATTTCTAGACGCAGCACTGTTGCATTAAGTAGTACTGTGTGAAAAGACAAACACTGTGTGGCATTTTGTTTTAATGTTCTAAAACCCCTCCTAATCCTTGTTTGTGCCAGAGGCTAATTTCCTCCCGCACAGAGTCAGAGTTTTACAACAATGGCCTCATTTCTTTTGTTATTAAAGCACCACTGTGATGAAATTATGGTGGTGGTTTCTTCTGCTTGTTTATTTTCTAGTGTCAGTTGAGTATTTTAACATGATTATTAGCTTCAAGCTTTCTCTCTCTGTCCCTTTCTTAGATATGGGCAGAAGAAGGCAAAATTATCTCAAGCCCAGAAAAACACATTCTTCTGCCTCCTGTTTCCTCCTGCTCCCTCTCATCCCTTTTCACTGTCTGGGTTGCTTGGTATTATCTGCTGGAACAGTTGCTCTGAGGAACAAGACAAACTCTCCCCCTCCCTTGTTCCCTCCTGCCTTTCCATCCCTGCCACTACCCCCTTTTCTCATTGCCCTGCACAGAAGAGAAAGCAATTAAAAGGGAATCTGCTTGATAGTCTCTGTTTATACCATCTTGTAGAAGGTTCCTGGGCTGTTATGATAATAATGCATTGCTGGATCATTACCCAGAATCTTGGTTTTACTCATGTCTATCTTTAAGTGTGCAGATGAGGCTCTCTGAGTGGTGGCACATGTGCAGGCACACATGACAGGTCTTGAGTGCACGAGGCCTTTTATTCTTGACCACAGTTATTATTCAAGTTCTAAATCTTTGCTGTCTTTTCTTTGTTTTTTTCCTATTCTCTCTTTCTCTTCATGTTATTCTTTTCTTCGAATCTGTTATGGCCAAATTTTGACAAAAGGCTTCAATTGTGGCCATTAAACATTAACTATGACTGAAAAGCAATGTATGGACACAAGTCAATGTAACGTTTTAAGTCTATTCCAATTAGAATGAGCCAGCTCAAGGGGCTTTTCAATCCGTACAGCATGCAGCTCCCTCTGTCATTAGACCCTCCAGCACATACTGTTACTTCACATGCTTTTGAACACATGCTAATAATGAAATACAAATCATGCAATTACTTATGCATTCCTCTGCTGTTGCTGCATAAAATTGCACATCATGTATTACCATTAGGTTAATATATGCATGTCATAGCACCAGTTTACATTAAATCGTCCATGGAATTTCAGTTATTACAGTATTTTCTAGTGCATGAGTGAACTCTTTGTTTTAAAATAATTGATCTGATAAGCTCTCTCTGTGATCTCAGGCCAGTTGCATTGTGTTTACAGTGACAAGGTGCTAAAAAGAAGAGCGTCTTGTGTTTGTGTATCTCTTCAGCCTCTGTTATGCAATTAAACAGTAAATTAGGTCAAAGTTAAGATAATGATTTATTTCCATTTATTTATAGGTCTGCTACTGTGTCTTATGGTCTTAAAATACCATTATTTTGCAGGAATGAATTCAACAGAACCTAATAGCACATCTGGGTCTGTGCCTTGCTACATGAATGATTTGATGAAAGAATCAATCAATCAATAGATTTACATTTCATTATCATCATGCATTGTGATCTGGAGCGAGATCACAGCCTAAAAGCCTGAAATGTACTGTAACAGCCTCCCTGTTGTGAAGGAGTTTGTCAGGGCACTGTGGATACTGAGATCAACATCTACATGCCAGAGTCCATTAGGCTCATGGGCTCCTTGTTCTTTGATCTGTAGACAGATGCCAACTCAGCATAAAGTGAGTAATTGAATATCGTTTTAAGAAAATTGCTTGGAAGTCAGAACCTTTCACACTTACCGTAAGCTTTATGCTACATACACTGGTTGTTAACATTGGTTGGCCTTGTACAGGCTCAGGGGACTATTTGAAGTTATCCTTGGTGCTAAAGTGCTATGAAAGACCTTTCTAACAGAACTGGGATGCATGCTGAGTTCATGTACCACAACCTGAAATGGCAGTGATAGGGACTAATTATGATTATACCGCGTGTGGAAAGGGATAAAAAAAAAAAAAAAGAAGAGCTATATTATCTTTGGGATTGTGGCATGTAACATGGTTGCCATGGCTACACCATCAATTGATTTTGTAGTCGAACAGCAGGAGGTTGGTCTTCTCCTCTTCAACACAGCCAATTTTGTGTGAAGGATGCAACCAAATAAGCAAAGCGGATACGTGGCTGTGCTTTTAATGCATGTGAATACTGGAGTCATTAGAGCTTATGTTTACCAACAAATCTCTTTTCAGGATGCAGAGCAAAGATTGCATTAACAGCTCCACTGTTGCTCCCTGTAGCTCAGAGAGTGTGTGACCATGAAAGTATTTCAATCCAGACTTTCCTCCAGCCCGCAACACATTCATGCATTCAGACGTTTGTTAAGATATACTGCTTTTATACCATGGTCTGAGTCAATACTCCATGCTGATTGGCTACACTTGGCTACAATTCATGATAATGGACACCTTGCAAGTAGAAAACTCAAGTGAAACTGTCTTTTCACAGCTCTGAATTAATGCATTGGTTACATAGTAACAGCCTGTAAATAAAATGAATAACCATAGAAACAGGTACACAGTCGAGCCTTTGTTCACCTGACATCAATTCAACCTCGATATTCTAAATAAATTAATTGAAAAAGAATAAGATAATAAGATATCAGTCTTATTTACAACACTGAGTGTAGCCATTCAGTGCCTTTGAACACCACAGGATGTTGACTGTAATGCACAAGCTGCAAGAAGTACACGTCCCTTCGAACTTACCAAAGGATTCTATGACCTGAGTGGACTAGAACTATCTCCCGTTGCCAGGTCATATCTAAGGTTCATCCTGTTTACTGGAGTAGTGTACAACATTTCATTGAATGGCAACCTATGGGGCAGTAATGATTGTTCCAGGTATTAATAAATCCCTCAGGTGGTAACTGTAACTGAGCTATGACTTGTGAAAAACTTTTAGAGTTTGATTGCAAAATGCATGACAATAGAAATCAATCGTGTTATTTTTATTTCTTTGGCAAATGACCATGGTGGTATTGCACTTTGAGGTGTCCATAATCAGAAGCACAATATTTTCTCCCAAAGATAAAATGGTTTTCTTCATTTCCCATTACAGATTTCCATAGTTCTTTTTTTTCCTCTGTGCTCTTCTTACTGATTTGAGGTAGGTGGGTTAAGTTGGGAAAAGGTGATGAAACGTACACAAAAATGGCATAATCAGAATCTAAGGATAATTGGTGGGTTTTTAGGTCACTGACAGTCAAATCTGATTAATTCAGACCTTCAGAGTATGAGTGTCGAAGTAGATTTTTGAGTGTGAAACACCTAAAAAATAATATCTTCAGGTTTTTACATATATATTAGCTTATTTAGTCATGAATGCCAAATTTATCAAGAACTATTTGAGAGTTGATGCCAATTTTTCAGGAGCTTTAAGATCAAATGAATTATAAAAGTAATCAAACAGGAAACCGATCAAAAGGCAATTTAGTGTGAAACTAATCAGCAGTCTCACTGCTCATCCCTGGCATGTATGATACAAGCCAAGGAAAGTCCACTTTTTTCAAGTCCTCCATACATGTCACGGATGAAGTGCAAAAGGGCTCAAAATGTATGCATTTAAAATGATATAGGAAGCTTCCCCAGTTGCCTGTATGATTTCACACTGATGGAAGAATAACTGTCAATCTTTCAGCTTCCCCCGCTGCATTGGCATGTGAATTAGCTATTCCATCCCTGACAACAAATCACAGAAGAACTTTTTGACCTTCTCATCGTACATGACACCTGTCAGCTATGTATTTGATATGCTGACTCCAATACCACTGCTGGCTAACCTTTAAAGTCCACCCCCAAGACTAAATACTGTACGCTGTAGATGCATCATCAAATGGCATTCCTCACAACCCATTTAATGAGGTTGTGCATTCGAAAATCAGCCCACAAGAGAGAAATGCTGATTAGTTTGGCAAGAGGGTAAAAAAAGCAAATTCTCACATCGGAAATGATGATGAAATGACCTGTGCCCCAAGCTCCGATTCCCACCATAATTATTTAAGACACATCTTCAGTTCAAAGCGCTACCTTTGAGATAAAAAAAGACTGTGAGTAAGAAAAGGTAGCAAAGCTCTTGGCTTATATTTGTTTGATTTTCTGGGCTTTGCTAAAGCTCTACTAGATGCGAGTGGAATCTGTGTTGTTGAGATGTAGTGCAGGTCTTGGTAGTTCTACTTTGTGCATTATCAGAAGCTTTCAGAGGAAACATAAATAGTGTGCTGGGCCGACAAATTCAAATAAGCCTATTTCATTTCAGACAGAATTTATGATGCTGCATTTCATTTCACAGCCTAAAGAGAGGCAGCCAGGTCTGGACTATTTTAGCACTTATAAGTGTATCTTTTCTTCTTCTTCTTCTTCTTCTTCTTCTTCTTCTTCTTCTTCTTCTACTTGCCTCTGCTCTCCTTCAGTGGCACTGCATCATCAACTGATTCACCTCTTTATGCCTGTAATGCACCAAAGCAGAACACAGGGTTGGATCGCACAAGAGGTAAATGTGGAGAGTGGTGAAATTAGCTGGTAGCTCCATGGTGTCACTTGGAGAGGCCTTCTGTCACATCCTGTAATAACAAGACCAGGCTGTGTGTTGAGAAGGGAATGCAGTGTAAAGACAGTCATGGCTGAGAAAGGTTGACACTTTGCAGCCAGTAATTGTAGAATAATGAGTATAATTTGCAAAGGTAAGAGGCATGTGGCTTGCATTAGCAATGATATCTCTCTCACCTATACTTACACACTTTCGTCAGCACAAGACAGCAGATTCTGCTGCACCGGTAGACCACAGCTGTGTGGGGGTGTGAGAAGAGACAGATAAAAAGGAGAATGAGCAACGAGGGGGAAGGGGAGAGGCGATGAAAAAGAAGATGGGGCATGAATGAATGACGAAGGGTAAAGACAGAGAGGTACAAAACAGCAGAAAGAGAGGGGAGGAGAAAGAGAGCGACAAAAAGGGAAGATATGACAGAGGGAGGAAGCACAGTACAGCTCCTGAGATTTAATAGCAGCATCCTGCCCCTGCCATAGATTCTCCTGCCTACGTCTCAATGAGGCACCATCTGTCATGGGCTCGTTACATCCAAGTCTCTCACTCTCCAACCCTGCTTAAAAACACAACATAGAGGAGGGGAAGGAGGAAGCCACGGAGGAGCTGTCACATTGACTTTAAAATGAGGATGAATGGGTCAAAGTGAAGCGAGACTGACAAGAGAGGTGTCAGGGTTCCTGTTCTGCTGGCATGTACAGTATGAACTCTGATCAGCAGTTAGATGTTGGCTTCCACTGGTGCATGTTCTGCTTTTTCGCCCCTTTCCACCAGCCCCAAACCTCGCGCTTCACAGCCGACCCAAGCACAACATCTAATTGGAACGACTTCAGAAACTTTAAAAAGACACAACACACAGAGAAATTTAGCTGCTCTGGCACTTGCAAAGCCTTAGAGGTGAAATCACACCTGTGCCAAGCAAATTCGAATCAAGCAGACCTACAAATTCCTGAGCTGTTTCTAACCATTTTTGATTAATAATCCCCCCCCCCCCCCCCACTAGGTCTGCTGGCCAAGTCTCAAAACAATCATTCCTGCCCTGATTAATGGCTTGCTCTAAGCACTGATGTATGCCAACCAAGATGGAGGGGCTTCATGATGGCAGAATTATATGAGGATTTGTGGCTGTCTGGGCGCTTTGATGCAGAGAGGATAAATCAGCTGAGCAACAAAGGTTAAGTCTATTCCAATGCTTTTACGTCACAAGGGATTTCCCACGAGGGATTGGCTCCAGCGTTTGCCTTAACTGAAGTCATTGTAGTGACTGACGACAGGTCTTGAAAAGTTAACGGGTTAAAAGAGCTCTGTTGTTGTCTCTGTTCCTCTTCTTTGTATGAGGATCTTAGGCATAGAGAGACAGAAAGAGAGACAGCGAGATCACTTCAAAAGATAGACCTCTTTCCTACTTGAAGCTGGGCCCTCTCTGCGGTGTCATCGGGGCCCACAGGATGGGGCTCTTCCTGTTGGTAACAGCTCTGTTTAAAATCACTATTAATGAAAGGAGACAGGTTATCACCCTCGACATATCGCCCTCATCAGTCCTCCCTTTAAACGCTTCATTAAACCTCCAAAGGAAATTTCACAAACAAGCTTCAAACGGTTTAGCACCTGACTTTTGAAATCACAGTAATTAATGGGACCAGTTTGCCACTGATGTCAACACCAATTTACAAAGGCATAATGGAGATTTTACCTGCTGATTGTCAATTAACACAACGCACACAGTGACTTGCATTCACAGGCACAATGCATTTATCTTGAAAGCTTCATGTTTGTGTTCTCATTTCTGTGATTACAGATAACAGAACTCCTCCTTCTTACTTACTTAAATTAATTCCTGTTAAAGTGTAAATTGTGCTTGTCAATGGCAGGGGGCGGATATTAAACGTGAAAGGGGAATATAGCAAGACAGCACAGTACTGGGTATTTAAATAAATGCTTTGTTCCACTAAGCCCAGTCCTGGGGGATACACTTAGACCTTACCGGAAATACATTTAACCTGCTACACAGAGAATATCTGGGGCAAGAAACTGCTTTGAGGCCTATAAAGGAATGACCTGGCTTTGATTTGGTATGCAGCTTTAGCTTTGCTTCTGTCCCATAGGTTACATTTCCTCTCTCTCCTTTCTTGGTGTTGCTGTCTCCTCTGTTGCGTCTTTTCTTTATCTCTCTGTCTACCTTTGTCTGTCTGTTGTGCCCCCTGCCACATGCACACAGACAGCAAAGACACAGAACTCACTTGCCCACCAGGCTGGAGTGAGAAAGGTTTCGATGAAATAGCCGGTGCACCAGTCTCACCTTTAATCTTTATCGATTGCTGAAACAAGTTGTTTGACTCTTTCAGAGAAAAGATTTCAGATTCTTTCTGTATGGCAAGTAAGATATTTGCTGCAGCACACACAGACATCTGCCCTAACACATGCATGCACACAGAGGCACCTTAGTGACAGAGGTTGCACTGTCAATATGAGGATAAAAGGCAAAAAAGGAGAAAGGAGGGGAATGAGATTGAGGAAGAAGGCTGAAGAGGGTGGAGGGCAGAACAAGACAGACACGCTACAAAGCGAGAATGGAGGAAAAAAAGTGTTTTGTTAAGGGGTGAGAGGTGTCAGAGTGGCAAAAAAAGGAAAGAAAAGACGAGGTGAGATGAGGAGAACAGGGTATTGATGGGGATAGCGGGTGGTGGAGCTGTTCTGTCAGTCTTGGCACATCGTTCCTCTCATTACGGTTTCACTTCCTGGCTTCAGCCTGCTCTTTGGTCCTCCCCCACGGCTAGCCCTGGAGCAGGGATCCATCCAGCCCAGCCCTCCTGTCAACGCAAGCCCAGCTCAGCAGCTCTGGCCCAGGCATCTGTCAGCCCACACAGTCCCCTGTCAGCCCTAGCCTATTGGCCAGTCCATATTGGCACAGCACAGCAGGGCAGAAAAAGAGTATAATATAGCACAGCAAAGCATCCATCAACAAAGCTCACGGTAAAACAGCACAGGACGGCAACATAGGCATCCATCACAAGCGGACCCTGCATAAACCTAGCCCTGGTCTCTGAAGGGACTGATAAACAACAATGCCACTTTGTAAAATCCAGTAAAAAAAAAAAAAAAGATGCATTTAACAAGACTTTTTGTTTACAAGCATCAGTAAATGTTTGCTAGCATTTACAAGCTTTTTTATGTCAGTGGAGACTATGTATTCTGCAGAGGATTATGGGCTTGATGAGGATTCTGCAGAGGATTGCGAACATGGAGATGCTGTTGTGATAAAAAAAAAAAAGGCCTGATTTTTTTGCCAAATATTCAAATAAATAAAGTCACGCTGGCTAAATAACACAGCTGAGATACTGCATCATTGTGAGGGCTGCAGGCAGTTAATGGGATGGATTTTCATTACAAATCGTTGAACCGTAGCTCACTATTCCAATCAAATCGAGTTCCCTGCAAGCGACTTGTTGAATGTGCCTCAGATGAGACCAGCCGTAGACAGCCGTGCTCTTATTTCTCATTCTGGTCCAGCAGAGCCCAGCGCAGGCTGAGAAACCCAGCCCTGCCTAGACACACCTTGACAGCTACTCTGCTAGAAGGAAGCAAAAGCCACAGGCAGACAAGTGCTCTGACAAGCGATAGGAAGTTCTCTGTTTCTCGAGGAGTCATTCATTAATGAGAACAGGAAATAGCCACTACTAAGCATGCTCTACTCTCCACACCAAAGTTGCCAGGACCCTCAGGAGGCTTGAGGAGTTCAAGAGAAGACAGACAAAGTGGAGGGAAAGAGGTAGTAGAGAAACCCGATCTGTAGCATAGATCAATGAACAGATCCTTTGATTTCTATTCCATGCTGTCCACCTCTGTTCCAGAGTGTTGATGGATAGATGAGAAGGGAGAAGAAGCACACAGTGTGAGGAATGACCAGGATGAGAGGCAGCCAGGGTGAGAAAACAAGGATAGCGAGAGGAAGAGTGGAGGAGTGGTGAGGCAGAGGTGCGAAGAGATGAGAGGAAACGAGATGCGCCGACGGAAGATGAGAACGTTTGGAGCAGCAGAATATGGCTCTGACTGAAGTCTGAGTGCGGTGGCATGTACAGCAGCATGTGTTGTGCGTGATTATTTATCTATTTCTTTGACCCATATGGAGCAGCATATGGTGACTGCTAACTGAAAGGAAGTAATACAATTAGGATCATTTGGATGATTAATAGTCCCAGTCACCTGTATTTATCCGAGAACTTACATGATGATTTGGAGGAGCCACATTCACAGTATGAATGCAATTCACAATTAAACCTGCTTGTCTCACTTACACAGAGGATATAAGTGGGTGCATCATGTTGCACTGTAAATGTTTCCTCTCTTCATGATCTGGAAACTGATGCTTGCCTTAAGTTCTTGACTGTCACAGAACTGTAGAAAATAACAGTAAGCTGTTCCAATATTACCTTCAATGTGCCTCTGTCGTCGTGTAAACTATGAAATTGCCTCTCTATGATTTCATTTTTTGTTATTTTACCATGGCTGGGAGGTTCAAATCAAACAATACAACTGTGTGTCAGCTGTCTTCTGACAGCAAAAAAACATTTCATTACTATAGTGATTGACATCATGTTGTTAATGCTTATTTCATAGATTTTGGGTCTATGGATGTCAATCAGTCTGTTGGTCATGCAATTGATGAACCACTTTGGTCCGTAGTCAAATATCTCACCAACTATTGGACAGGCTGCTTTTGGTACAGACAGATATTCATGGGCCCCCTAATATGATGACCCCCTGACTTTTCATCTAGTGCCACCTGTAGGTCAAAGTCCAGTGAAATATCTCTACATCAATTAGGTGGATTGGTGTAGTTTACTATAGACATTCATGATGCCCAGAGGATGAATCCTTAGGGACCCCTCTGACTTTTCCTCTAGGGCCACCTTGGGGTTGATATTTGTGGTTTTGTATGAAATACCTTAACAAGCATTGGATGGATCATCGTGAAATTTGGTAGATACATGCATGTCCCCCTCAGGATAATTTTTAAAAACTCTGCTCTCCACCATCGACAATTCAGAATTTGAATTTATCTAATGCTTTGGTTTATGAACAAATACCTGCAAATTAATGAAATAAATGTACAGCTTCTAAAACTTTTGATGACATCAAAAAGGCTTGAATTAACATCTAACCTCAGTGACCCACATATGAAATACCTTTTTAGCAGATTTCTTTTGTCCAAGACAGATCTTTAGAAACTTAACTGGGAAACAAGAGTTCAGACAAAAACATGACATTTTATATTCCAGTAACAGTTGTTGTACCAATGAATGTTTATACAGGGCAGTTTATTAAATTACACAACCTTTTAATTATCAGCTGTGGTTAAGGTCATTTTCATGTGATTATCCAATAATCTTCACAGCTGTTTCTATCAACTTTATTGCTGTATCTTTACAAAGTGTGCTTTATTTTCTCTTTTTCTGCACTGCATTATATGATGGCGTCTCTTTTCCATTACCCACTTTCCACACAAGTAACATCTCATCTCAAATCCACTTGAGGAGCTTAAAGCCTTTCACATCTACTGTACATATTAATGCATGATGAATGTCTGGTTATAATTGGCTTAGTAACAGTTCTCTATGTTTCTAGCAATCACAAACCATCAGTCTGACCTTGAGAGGCATTTGTCTCTAGTATCACTAACAGAAAGGGTGACTGGAGCTGTCTACAAGAAAATAACAAGGCTTATATGACAAATCTGTAGATTAGAGGCTACACATTTTGAACTATTACATTATAACATTTCAAGGATGTATTTTTTGTTAAACCTCTGTGTTGCAAGTCTGTAGTTTGCTCCAAAACTCTATGAAATGTCTGGACAGTAGACTGTTGTCTTCTACTCTCCTTACCAGCTCAGGATGGAGGTTCAGTAACAACATACTGTCTAATGTTTCAGGTTTTTGAAAGAGACAACTGAAGGAAACTTGTTTGTTCACATCTCCTACTTCTGTCTTCCACTTCATGGTTTTTGTTTTTTCTTCCATTTACTTCACAGTAAGAGACGACTGGTAATAACAGAAGACAGGAAGTGAGCTCAGAGAAAACAGAGTTGTCGAATGGTCAATCACAGCATTAGATCCTTTATACATGTAGAGGGAAGTTTCCATTTTTATCATACATTTAAAATCATGAAGAATTTTACAATATTATGACATTTCTGATACCCTATTAGATTGCATTTACAATAAAGCAAATTGGATCGTGTTTGGATAGAAAATCCTGCACACAAAAAACATCAGCAGGTCTATACAGCACTTCAGACAGTAAGCCTGATAAATGAACAGGTGGTGAACAGAGACAGACGCATCACATCTCAGAAGCTGCTGTACTGCTGACCTCTTTTTCTCCCACACTGTGCAACAGTGTCACAGACTGTTCTGCACAAAGTATGTTCTGCATCTGCCTGTTTCAGCGCTACACCCGAGCTGCAATAAAGTCGATCGCAATTCTGTTCAGTAACATGTTTTGATGTTTTATGCACATTTCTGCACATTTCCATTGAATTCCAAATGATGTTTTTTGTATCTTTGAAAAGGTTTGAACATGTAACTTGCATGAATCAAGAACTTCACGAGCCCATCATTCATTGATGATTTGTAGAGGTTAATACTCAAAACTCATACAGTACTACATAAAATGTTTCCTCTGGATTCAAAGACTTTGTGCTTTTGTAATTTTAGGGAAGAGTTTTTCACATAGCTCTCCGTGATTACTGAAAACTGTGTTTGAAACAAAACAGAATAAACAACTTTGTCGAGTGTAAAGTAGAAGATAGATGTCAAAGTGAGTCACTAAATACGGCGAGTTATCGTGGTTCCACACAAAGGGAAGCAACATCAACAGGGATTCAAGCTGCGAGTACAAGCCTTCAACAAATCTGACATCCAGCTCCCACTGGGTAACAGGCTGGGGTGACTGCACCACCACTTTTGTGCATCACCCAGGGTCACCTGCCAAAGACAGCCTCACTCTGCTGCCTCGCTAATCTACTCTCTTGTAGCCCAACACACTCCAAAGCAGTGTGCGCAGCCAAGGCTCGGGGAGTCATGGGAATTTGCATGTGAGGCGCATCCACTGTCGAGTTGCATTACAGCTGATATCCATTCTCATTGATTCCAACGTCTTCTCACATTTACATTTATTCATTAAGCAGACGCTCGGCTCCCATCCCTCCCGTGCGAGACGTCTTAGCTTGAGCTTACTTGGCGTAATGTTCTGACAGCATGCAACAAGAAGTAAATAAGAGGATACTGGTGTCCTTTCTCATCCACCGGAATAGGCTCACTGTTAACGGAGATGTATTTATCAGAGAGCGGAAGGGAGGCAGATTTAAAGAAGGAGACTGAGAGGGAGGGAGGGGGTAAAGAGAGACAATGCGAGGGCGAGTGGGAGGAAGTGTGCAAGGGATGAATTGAGAATGGGAAAGAGAAAGACATGCACAACCTCAGGATAAGTGCTGAGTTGTCTGATTAGGTTAACTAACTTTGGAATATCCTTGCCGGTCAGCAGTAGTAAACACAGCACTGCTGAAATGTCTTGCAATATTCCCAGCTTTGCCTATTGTTTGAAGAAATAATTGTGCTTTTAAACCTTTACTTAAAACAGGAACTTACTTATGGAATTGCATAATTGCTGTTATTTGTTTGTTCCCTATCTACAAAACTCCACATTTCCTTCTTCCTAATAAGATATCATGCCCTTTCTTTTTATTCCATCTCGCTCTGCATTCCCTAATGAGAAACCAAGCCTTATATTTCTGTTTCCTTCTTCCCACCTAACTCGCTCTTGTTGTGCCCACAGGTGTTATGTTGATGACAAAGTGTCCAAGGTGGCCTGGCTCAATCGATCCAACATCATCTTTGCCGGCCAGGACAAGTGGTCCCTGGACCCCAGAGTAGATCTGGTCACCAAAGGACAGCTGGAGTACAGCCTGCGCATACAGAAGGTAATATGACCTAGAAACTGTACTACAGTGCACATAAATTTGATTGGCCACAGCAATTTTGAAGAGAGCAAAGGAGGAAGTGAGGTGATACTTTATAAAGATAACAGGACTTTTACCCAGGAGGCTGCTGTTTGTGTCCCGTGTCAAACTGAGAGTAAATGTTGACTTATTTTAACCTGTGTGAAGTTCTTATGTAATGTACGTAACAGAGATATTTGTAACCCAAACCCCAATCTTTTCCTAAACATAACCAAGTAGTTTTGCTACCAAACCTAAGGAAGCTGCAACCATTTAACAACATGATGACGAAGATGTGGTACACCTATCGCTGGCACTCTTTATATATATGTTGTCCTGGTAGTCATTCGCAATCGACCTTTTCAGTCATTAAGCAATGAGAACATGTTGAAATATCAGTGTTTAAAATATAAAACATGTTGTCATTTAACGTCTTGGGGTTACATAGAATATGAATAATTTGCAACTTATTCCGTAACTAGGTTAAGTTAATTGAACTTGAGAAAGCAAGTTCAACAACTGTTCTTCATACTGACTATTAGACACATTTTGATCAATGTTTTGTCAGTTTGAAGAGTCAGCTCAACATAGAGCTGCATCTGTTAGTACGAAGGCAACATAGGCAAAGATAAATCAGAAAAAATCATGATTATAAAAACTAGAATTTTAGAAATTGTACGTTGACTTGAGGGGAAATTGTTCAAATATTTGCATTTACGTTAAGTAGAAAAGATTAGTTGATTCCAAATGATCTATAAAAAGATACATACACAGAGGACGCCGCCAGGGATTTTCCTGCTCACTGTTAAATGCATCCATTCTCTGTCAGCAGAGTCTCTGTCAAGCTGCAACGTGGCCTCATATTTCTGAAGAATGCTGTGCATTGTTGCGCTGCCAAATCGTTGGAGGCCTTGCATTTTTTGAAGCCAAGTTGAAGGATCAAAAATCACAAGACTGAGGGAGTCACATGTGATTTCAAACTCTTCAGCCAAATCCCTGAGTAAATTTGTCAGGTCCCTGTCGGCTTCAGCATTGGAAACAGTGTGTGTCCTGTGGCCCTCACAGCAGCCCTGTCTGTCCTCTATGCGACCAATCCAAGCCTGTATCATGGAGGATCTTCCTTGTCCATCCATGATGGCCTGTGCAGTTCACTGAGCACCCATTCAGTCAGTCCAAGGAAGTCCAACCAAAATGTGCATTCCTGGTAATAACAATATTCTATTTTGTTGTGTGTAGGTGGATGTGTATGATGAGGGCTCATACACCTGTTCCATACAGACCAAGCAGCAGCCCAAGACCTCACAGGTCTACCTTATTGTTCAAGGTAAGCAACAGCTGCATGAACTCTAGCAACAAAGGTAAACATATAGTACGCTACCGATCCATCACAGCTGGAAAGATATGAGCTTGGAAATCGTGAATATATACGCTAAACAGAAGACAAAGGCTTACTGCTGCTCATCAGCCAGGATTTTCCTTTAATAGATGTTTACACATTTTAATGTCTAAAGTTGGAGACGTCATTGTCCAGCAACACACAAGCAGCAGACATCAGTGTCGCTATCACTCTATTATTAAGTGCTGAAACATGTCCCTCTAAGAGGTCTGCAAGGAAAACATATGAATATGTATTGTCAGAAAAAAAAAGACGTGTCACAAACTCCTGCCTGCAGCAACAGAATTTCTTGTTCCAGTTCAAATGAATCTTAAGTGCACTTGAAAAGCCTTCAGCATTAGTTTTCCATTTCAAAGGATAGGAAGTTATTTCTCCTCAATGGAGACAGCAGGGAAGTTGAGAGCAAGAGATAATCACGAGGAGAGAGAGAGAGTGAGAGAGAAGGTGCTGCAGGATTTGATACAAGGCCGGAAGGGTGGAAATTAACTTTCTTTCTTTCTTTCTTTCTTGCCAAAAATGTCTTTAAAAGTTATCTTTTGGGTTTTAAGGTGGTAGCTCCTGAGATGAAAGAGAAGCAACACTACAACATGAAATTATTGTACCTGAGAGGTCTGACAAAAAGGTGGATGTATACGATGCAAAGTCATGTTTTCAGCCTATTTTTTTGACTGTGACTGTGCCTGGAAATCTGCTGACAGTCGTCCCAGACAACACGTTTCACAACAACTTTTTGAAGAAGCACTCTAAAAAGTCAGTGCTTATCTTGCCACAAAGTATCTTACTGATGACAAATAAATGTACATGAATGTATTGCCAAGCAGCTATGGTACATTGAAAAAATCAGTGATTGTTGTGCCAAAAGTTGAACAAGGATAAATCAGAAATAATCGTTTTTGGAACCAAATGAAAATGATTCAAAGTCAGTGCTGAGCTTGAATCTGTGATGCTCAGTCTTGGTGCTATTATGGACATGGATTATATTTTAGAACCATGTTAAGACAATAAGAAAATGAGGCTGCTGACACATGAGAAATACAGCAAGAATGAAGGGATCAAGACCAAGAAAGTGGAACACAACACTTAGATCATTACACCGGCTCCCTGTTTCTTTGTAAATATTGATTTTAAAATACTTTTACAATTATAAAGTACCAAATAGCTTAGAGCCAAAACACATTTCAGATCTGCTGCCACGTTGGGAATGATGCAGACCGTCCAGATCATCTGGGACAGGTCTGCGTCAGAGAGTCTAAACATGCAGAGGCAGACTTCAGTTTTCATGCACCATGTTAGATCAAACTGACAAACGATGAAAAATTGGAGTGTGCTCCAACTCGGCATTCTTAAATCAGGGCTTCTAACATTTATGCTGCTTTTTTATTAAGTCAGAAACATTTTTTTGTTTTGTTTTTTTTAATTCTTCGATTTATCCTGTATTAATCATTTCTCTTATTCTTATTTCTGATTTCACCTTCATTTCTTTTTTCTATTTTATGTTGCTGTTTTTTTAAATCCTGTTTGTGTCTCTTATGCATCCTGTTTTTTTTTTTTTTTTTTTGCTTTGCCTTCTGAAATTCCTGTCTGTCACTGTCTTGTTTTTGAAAGGTGCTATACACATTAATATCCCTTACCCTGCTTGAGTGCTACAGTTCAATTATTCATTTTCTTGCCCAGTGACATGAGAATATTAATAGCACTTTTAGGCTTTTAACGTAAACGTATGTATGTGGAGCAAGCAACCACTTGGCTTATTTTAGCTTATGTTAGCACAACCACAACTTGGTGTTTTTACGCCTTTTTTTTTATAGCCTATATGTGTATAACATACATTACTAAAACTTCCTGGCTCAGAAAAAACCTTTCACTGTCAAGTGAAGGCAAAAATGATCTTGGAAAATGCCTCATTAAATTGAAATTATCTTCTCACTTCCCCATGTTACAGCAACTGCAGGCGTGTGACTGTTTTTCTACTGTCAGAACACTTGGCCCTTTTAGTCCTTTAAACCACTGAAATATCTCTGAATTGCTGGTAACCTCTTGGGACTATGAAATAAGAACAATAAAAACACTGAGCTGTGCATCAAGGCCAAGAAAAAAATCCAAAATGCCATTGCCAAATCTCTGTAGTTAGTTGACAGAAATTTCTCTTAACCTGTCAGAAATAGGCTGCCTGACAGACACGAGTACAATACCTGAGTGCTCAAAAATGGGATCTCCTATAGTTTGCATGTGTGTGGGGGTGTATGTCTATGTATGCTGTGCTTCCAGCTATGAATCCCTCAACTGTCATCCTTCCACTATCCCAAGAAAACATGGTGAAGCACGACATGGAGCACTGTGTGTGGAACAAATCTAATGTTGCAGCTCAATACAGTTCACCATACATGATTGTTTAATCAATCAGTCGTTTCTTTTTGTTTTAAGTGCCCTTTCCATTTCAAACCTACTGACGGTCTGATGCGAAACCCGACCCCAGATAAATACTACAGGCTGTCAGTTTCAGGAAATGCGCTCCAGTGTAATTTCACCGCACATTGTGCAGCCTACAGGAGAACTTCTCATGCAGCTATGAACTGAAGATGTCATTCATTATTAGCATTTTTAAAGGTCAGTATGTGAGTTGATGCTCCTCTTCTTGGATCCATTGTCACAAATTACCTCTCCTTCCCAGAATCCATTGTGTCCGATCATTCAGCGCTTGATCATTGGAATGTCCTGCGTCGACTTCCAGAGTTTCTGTCAGCGGCCTCGTTTATCACGGCTAATATGACAGTTATAGCCAAACATTGATTCTGTTGCTTTCTTTCCTTGTTATTTTGTCCTCTGCTGAGCCTCTCAAAGTCCCATTCAATTTTGCTGCCATTGTTATGCTCATCTGTTGTATTTCCCCACTCTGTGGGTGTAATCTTCTCCTTGAGGTTCAGTTCAACTCCTTTCATCTAAACTTCAGTGCTGTGCTGACAGCGTAGGTTCCTGGCAATTACCATGAATGTTTTACTGTGAACAAATACTATGAAGTTTTTATTTACTTAAACTAAACTCAAATATGGAACACAGATGTGTAGAAACTGCTGCACGTGGAATAATGATTAAATAACAAGAGTGAATAAATAAAATCCTGCTTCATGAACAATCCACCACTTATTTAACTTCAACCTCGGTCTAGTGGTATTTAATCATCTGTCTGCTGTATATGTACATTTACTGCACGTCTTTCACTAAGGGAAGATAAGAGTGCGTGTTTGTGGGCGGCTCCACTATACCATCACACACGATAAACTAAACCAACGCCTGCAAAACTCAATCAACTCTGCAGGATAATAATTCACCCTCCCTTCATCTTTTAATGGGAAGGAAAATGTTCCAAACATCAAACATTGCCACTGGTTACAGACCCAAGAGCAGGTTCACATAACCAAAGCTGACAATTTTCTGCTAGCAGGGACAGGGACATAATTGGAAAACAAATGATCAGACAAAGTAAATTTGCGGTGGATGAAAAAGTGGCGGACTCGCAGGGCTGAGACGAGTGGTACCAAGCAGCAGGGTCACTGCACACGACAAGAATCCAAATATAATGGCAGGCTTACTACCCCAATGCAATTTGATTTTTATGAAACACAGACGTAGAAGTTTAGCCAATGGGCAAGCCCGGGCCTCTGTGATGATTCGAAGGTTTGACTTTGATGTTTGCCAAGTCTATTAGCAAGTCAAGAGATGTTTATACACGTGGAAACATAAGTATGAGTCTGTGTGTGAGTGGCTATTAGACATATCATTCAGAATTACCATATGCACCTACTTTGTACTTTTCCTCTCATATACGCATATGAAATCATTCACATACTATACTGAAAACCACACGTACATGCAAGTGAGATGCTTTTACATGGACAGCTGAAACACAACCAACTGTGTCCCATTGTGCCACCTGATTCACACTCACAGCTGCAAAGCATGAAAAATGTTTTTTGTTTTAACCAGTAAATCTCTTCATTTCAGTTTTACCATTGCGTATGGAGAGGCAATATAGAGTAATACTCATTTTACACAGTTTGAACTTGAACCAAATGCCATCCCATTAAAATTAGAACTATGCTGCATTGATGGGATTTTTGTAGTTTGCATAAAGCTCAAATTAACTGTTCCACAATTTGATCTAGCCAGAAAAAGTATACTCTGTAAACACTGCGTCTGACAGCAATCCCAGTGAGGGGGAACAGTCTGTGCTTTCATGCTGATGTCCTGATATCTGCAATGTTAATTCCTGCCTGTCACACACATAAATTGCTTGGCTGTCAATAATGATACTGTTCCACTACAGATGGCAGAAGTACGTTTCTCTGTATGTAAACGAAAAAATATGTGACATATTACAGAGTTGAATAGCTTATTCCTTCACAGCTATTGTCATACTGAACGAGCTGAAGCTTTCCTGAATCCATCTGGGTAAGACTAATGTAACCTGGGGACATCCAGTGATCCGCAATCATTGTGGAGATCATTTTATGATTTTCCCTTTTCTTTTTAATTATTTAATCAAGGCAAAAAGCAATTTTTTACCAGGGGCCAACACGCATGGCCTAGCAAATGCTCATGGTTATGGTGTGTAACCGACACTATTAAACAACTCACACAGTACAATGAGCAGCAGGCAGTGAAACAAGATTAGACAGCAGTAAGAGATTGACTGGCGAGCAGGTGACAACACACTATAGAAGCTTAAGTCCTGAAGTATCTCAACAACTTTAGTGCACTGCTGTGCATGAATACAGCCTCACAGAGCTGCTCGCATGGCCACAGACTCTAAGTCTTTTTTAAATCTCACTACGTTATTTTAAGAAATAATGGTGGGGGTGGTTTTTACTCATGAGGAGGTGCAGTAAAATATTATTAATGTTAGGGAGGGCCTCTCTTTCAAAGAAACAAAAAAACATGGCACATAAACCCAAATATAGCCCCAATCCCCAAACCAATAATATTCATACAGTCATTTATACAACCATATCCAGCTGCAGTGTTTCAGCAAATTCAGCAAATCTCAACATGATATGCAAATGTGTTTTATAATATGCAGAGACTGGGGAGTGATTCATTCATCTCATGAGGTCCTCTTAAAATACTCATCCCACAGGAGTGGACCTTTTACTTCACTTAGCCCTTACTATAACTGACTATCTGCCTGCAGACTGCTGACCCTAATCAGTAACATTACAGCTCGGTGAATTTTCTCCAGTGTATCCAATAATCAATATGCTTTTGACGTGACTATTTCAGCAGCTAGCAAAATAGCCAGTGAGCAATTTAGCGTTCAGCATGCAGTCTCCAATCATTGGCCTCATCACTAGTCAAGAGTAAATCAAAAGTCACTCTGTTGAATCACACATCCCAAGCTGAAGGAGACATAACAGCTGGATGAATTTTGACATGCACAGTAGGTGCACCCTCCTGCTGGTGATTATACAGAGAGTGCATGTGTGTCCATGCCTCTCTCTGTGTACTAACTTTGTGTGGCCAATTACACCAGACTGTGTGTTGGTCGTTACCCAGATCCTATGAGGTCCTTAAAGCCTGTCAATAGCATTGATATATTGTTGGTCTCCACTTGCAATAGGCTGCTTTCGTGGTTGCTTTTCTCTCTCTTTTTTTTTTTTTCTCTATTTCCCTTTCACTGCAGTGATGACAGTGCTGATTCAAACCAGTATTGATCTGCTGCTGTCACTTTTGAATTAAAGTCAGCACTTTAATATGCATTGACCTTTATCAAATGATTTAAATAGCCTTGTTGCTATAAACCTGTCTGTCAATTCTTTTCTTAAACTTGCTTTAGTTTTAGAATGTAATGCAGTGCAGACAACGCAACAAGTCATATACACTGGACTGTATATTCGTCCTTATTTGTCAGTACAACATCATAAATCTTATTTCTGTTGGGTTTATGACCAGAACCAGTCTGGCTAGGCAATCTGGATTAGCTGTTAAATCTACAGGTTATCACCCAAACCTTCCTTGTGAGCAGCTTTCCCTCCAAGACAGATGGCATTATCCATTCATAAATGTCACAGAAACAGAGTGACTATAAAGTAGCAGACAAAGTGAATGGTCCCGTAAGCAGCTGTTCCCTGACTTCAGTGACCCATTTCAATATGTTGTGTCCATTATGAAGTGACACATGTTAATGTACTGCAGGCACTTGCTCTGTTGCATGGAGAATTGGTAGAATTAATATAACAGGATGGCGTGTGTCATTTTGGCTACTGCACGAAATCAAACAAATACAGTTATTTAGCCTCATGCAGCGCTATGGTTTTATTTAATCTTGCTGGAGAGAAAGAACTTACAAAAAATCTTTATTCCATTTGTAACCACGCTTCCCTCACACTGGCTGCTTTAACCTTTATTTTGTACCTGGCAAGAGCTCCTATGCTTGTTTTTTACAGTATCAGCCCTGACCTTATTATTGACTTTAACTCAGCCACAGGAAACAGCCTTTATCCTTAGGCGTCTCTGAATTTTAGAATGAAAAATAAGAAACATCAACTGCCTCCTCTTCCACATGTATCCGTCTTTCGTTTCTTCCGTCTTTGTATCACGATATTGTGGTATTTAAGGTACTCTCCAAAGAGCACCCGAGCAGGAGGGGGCAGGTGTCTGTGCACCTGTGTCTGTGTGTTTGCGCATATTTTCTGCTCCACAGTCTAGCCAAGAAGGAGAGCTGACCTTTTAACAATTATCATGGGACAATCAGAACCTGTCACCGGTGCCTGTGAAGCCTCTCCACCTCTTCCCATCTCCACCACTCTTTCCTCTTTTCTTCTGCCCCTGCACACCCCTCACACTGCATCTTAGACCACCTCTTATCTGTGCTGCTGCTGAGGTTTTGTTACTTCCTCTCCTGCTCACCACGGGGCTACATGCACAGGAGGGGAGAAAGACTGGGAAATGAGGAATTGGAAGAGATGCAGACGGAAGTCCAGATTAGGTTTGGTATGTTAGGTCTATCATTAATTCTAGATATCAGCCTGTCTGGCTTTACTGCTACTCCATGATCACACCCACCTTATTGCTTGTACTGCTGCCAGCCATGGAGTTCAGACTACATGCTTTTGCTGAGTGATCCTTCCTTACCTGTCTGAAAAACAAGCATGTTAAGAGAAATCAATGAAGCTACCACACACCAAAGGAAAAAAGACAAGCACGTCAACATTTCTTCCTCAGCAGACTCCATCCAGCAGCTGTAAGCAGCCTCTCATTGAGGCTCAAGGCAAAGCTATTGCTTGTCAAGGGCTTTCCAGCAGCCAAGGAGCACATGGAGCATGGTACTTCAAGCCCTCACTACAGTTTAGTTTCTGAGGAATGTCCAAGTGTTTACTTGGAGCCTCCTACTCTGCAATTTGCAATATATCAACACCAAGCAAACCTGTCTCCTACAAATTATGTTTATGTACAACTCATTTGCATTTACAATTACATTGGACTAATAAACATATTCACTGACTGGATTATGTTCAGAGTCAATGTTTGTTTAAGTGAATGAAACACAACATTTTATGTTCCCACTGTAGTCGCAGGGAGGAGGGTGGGTAGATGGTGAGTGTACAAAGTGTAGGACTGTGACACCAGAGAACACCAGGGTTCACTTCCACACTCCAGTCTGTATTCAGGTTTTAGGCAACAAAGACACAATGATCAGTAGCCAATTGCTGTCAGGGCCTGAAAAAAATCATAAAAAAGTTGAATAATGTTGTAGTCAATACAAATGGATAGAGCATTGCAATGTTGCCTGTTTTGGCGGAAAACAAATGAAATATGTTTTCACTAAGCATAAGTTCAGTATCAACATTTTTGTGAGGCAGGAATGTTAATTAACACCAATTCCTCATTATGTTAATATAAAATGTAATTCATTCAGCATTACATTTCCCTCAAAACATATTTGCTGTTGCTAATTACTTGCATATAAACAGAATTTCGAGGAGACAGGTCTCCACAGCACAGTGATTTTCTTTGATTAAGCATGCTCATCTGTCTAAACAGATATATTGTCTAAGCTCAGAGGAAAATGTGATACAGATAAATGTGTTGTAATTTGAATTTGCTGGATTGTGCATTTCAGACAGTAGCATCTAATGTTTCTCACAGCATGGGAATCTTGGAACGGATGGTTTTGAAGTCGGACTGCGATTGGGGAAAGTGACTAGCGAGAGAGGTGTCAAAGAAACTCAAAAAACATTGGAAAGATTGTTTTTGAAATGATTTTAACATGTGGAATAGTGTAGCCAAATGTATTGACCGTACATCTTTTCATCTTCACAGCCATAGGTTTAGTGTTGTATTTGTTTTTTAAAGCTGCTTTAAAGCGGATAGATTTTTGTGTTGTGGCTGCTTGGAGGCAGCAGAAACTGTAAACACAGTATTGACATATTATTACTTTATGAAGTTGTCAAAGCCTAAAGGTTTAGCAAAGAGATGCCTAATTACACATCCAGCTGACACAGAGCAGCATAAGCATTCATTTTGTATTGTTCCCCATCCAGTATCTTTTAGCTCTGTTTTTGGTCACTACCAACTCCTGAGGGAAATATCTTGCTCTTAAGTTTATCTGCTGTGAGGCACTGGGCATGTTTTCCACCTGAAACCGCTGCCTGCTGTGGCCTAAACCAGCTCTACGAGAGCAGTGAGACTGAAGCAAAACAGTAAAGTTGTGGGTTGTAAAAAGCAAGACAATGAGGTGAAAAACACTAAAACTCACCTCAGAGCAGGGGAACTGCAGAGTCAGGTGATGATTCTTTATAGGTTTGTCATGAGTAACCCTGACATATTACACAGTGATTTGATCCATTGTTACAAATGATTACAAATACATTCATCCGTGTGGCTTTAAAAGCTAAACAGTTGATTTGCTCAACCCTGAAAATATTCACACTGCCTGATTTTTAGTCTGTAAACGCTCAGGATATTAAGAGGAAATCGAAGTACAAGGTTCAAGTGCTTGAAAACCACAAAGTAAAACCTACAGGAGCACAGGCTTGTGTGAAGGCCAGCAGTAAGCCCTGCCATGTCTTGTTATGCCTGCTGTGAGCATGACGGCAGACCGGCGACTAGACACATAGGCATACACACCAGCCCTCTAGGGACAAGATTACATGTCGTCGTCACATTGCCTATTATTCCATGTAGCTACCCAGCTGGATTGAGAAGAGAAAAGACAGGCAGAGAGAGAGAGATACTGGGAGAATGCAGCCACACACAATTTCCATTGCCTTTGAACCTTTATAATGAAACTGACTCCTTGAAGTTTTAATGAAAGCAACAATTTACCATTCCCTTTTTCTTCCTTGGCTGCTGAGCTTATGTTGCTTAGTCTGAATCTCTAAAAAAATCAAAAAAAAAAAAACCAAACTGCAGTCTCCTTTAATCTTCTTTATGCTGGCTGCGAAAGGCACTCTCATGCATTTAAATGGTGCCATCCCATGGACACACATGACAGCAGGGGTATTGACAGGGGCTGCAAGTGAGCCATCGGGGCCATATTTCACAGACTAACCAGGCAAGCCAGTAGCCATTGGTCCCGGACAGTGTCTCCCCAGTGTCTGCAATAGAGGACCACTATTTCTTTCTCCATTGCCTACGCTCCCCACACACATACCCATTACCTGTATAGAACCTGCCAGTATCCATTCCCTCCATCTTTTTCCATCCTCTGTGTGACCTGGGCCTGTCAGATTGATAGACAGCCCTGGCACTCCTCACGCTTGTGGATGCCTCTGCAAGTGGGATTGAGTGGCACTGGTTAAACCTGACCTCACCTGCTTTCTCTGAGGGGAAAAGATGAGTTAGGTGTGTGTCACAACATGCAGCACTGCGGGTATGGGCCTGTATTGGTAAATATATGGGTTTGTGACTGCCCTCTAAGGATTCCACTCTTCTGTGTGGCAGCTGTGTGCTTTTTAACATTTCACCCCGCTGTGGCTTAATAGAATGCTGTCAGCTTTTCTTCACTGCTTTCAGGGTCACCTGCTGTGTGTGTGTGTGTGTGTGTGTGTTGCATGTAGGCCTACTTTGCAAGGGTGTCTTAACCTTCTGCCACTCAGCCCTGCTGGTGTTCAGGTCAATTCCACTGCAAGGCCTTGATCCTACTTTTATCACCATGGACTGGATAAGAGCAGGGAGGCAATCGTGGGAGTACTGCTCAGAGACACAACAACAAGACTGAATGGAGTGTGCTAAGTATTAGCAGAATTTACTTGTTTTTAATTGGTGAGACCAGTAGGTGACTGCTGTGGTCTGCTAATGACTTCCACCTATTAGGTCCATTTAGGCCCATGAAGGGGAGAGAACATGAGGAAGAACTGTTCTTTTTTGTTTCGTGTTCACTTGCTGTTTGTCAGTGACAAAGGCCTGCACTTGACGCACGCCGACAGATATCTGATTTGAGAGGTTTGCTGATGCCTCTATTGTACCAAGCTCAGCATTGGGGGCTCATATAGATTCAAAATACCTTTCTTCTACTTCTCTCTATTGTCAGCAATCAGGAAAAAAAATGAATGAAAAAGTATAGACCTTCTTACAATAGGAGCAGGAACTGTGCATTCTGTTTTGGCCACACTAGCAGCATATGTTGAGGGATGGCAATGTCTCTTTGTTGGATTGTCAGTCAATCAAAAGGACTAACAGATGGATTGCATTGAAATTGTATGTGCAGGCAGACATGTTTCTGACAGGATGAATTGTAATCATTTAGCACCATCAGTAGGCCAAACAGACATTTGTCCAATACGGGTTTATGATCGAATACACGCAAAACTAAAGGCATTCTCATCAGCCTCAACTGCACTTTGTGTTTAGAGCTGATTAGCAAATGTAAGCATTCTAACATGCTAATTATGCTAATTTGCTGTACATCACCATTTTACTAATGTAACTGTGATCATGTTAGCATTTAGCCCAGAGCACAACAAGCACTGTGCGTTAATACAGCCTCACGGAGATGCTAGCATGAATGCAGACCTACTCATGTTTGATGCTGAGTCTGATCTCAGAAAGAGATGCAGGAGAGGATTTTATAGCCACAATTTATGTCAAAAGTGTTTCAAAGAGACTCAGAAGTCATTGGCTGGCATCTGTCATGTGCTTTGCATGGATTATGTACTCGTACACATCCTCAGTGTCTTCGAGTGCATGTTCTTGGCTGCTCCTTCTCCCAGTGCCCACTGCCCCACCAGATGTCTGGCATGTTATTTAGTTGGACCATATGGTATCCAGTGCTGATGCAGTGCTTTACATACAAAGTCTTCTGTGTGGCAGTTGAGTGCTAAACACTTCTGGTGATGAAGCATATGTCTTGCTTAATGTCTTTTTGATGGAGGGCTGCTTTTCAAACTGCTGGGGTTGGCTCAATTTTAGAGGATTGAAAACTGATGCTGACTGCTTTCAATAGGTAGCTTGTGACTGAAGGCCGTTCAAGAATCTGATCGCAAATTGTGTGAAAAATGAAGCTTTGACAGAAATGTTCTTGCCTGACTGTGTTTTGTATTAAAAGATAAAAATATTACAAAATGGATTTGCTTTGTATAAGGTGGCTCAAACTTTCACCGTAATCTTGCTTTGCTTAAACTTATTCCATAGTCAGGTTCAAGTTTTTCTCTCAGACACACACATGCACTGTAATCAAAATGGAGGCCCTCTGAGGAACTAAAAATGCATCTCACTAATGAGAAAAAAATGCTTATCACTTATAAAGGGAAAATATTATGACTCTTCATTACAATATGCTGCTCTCTAATGCATAGGTGCCTCACAGCTACAGTAGCTGAGTGGTGTCGAGTGTGTGACTCTTCCCAGCACTTTGATGGCGCAGCTACAGATTTGATGGGAAATATTTTTCCCTGGGAGGATCTTTGAGAGTTGGCACTGGTCAACTGCTGCAGTCGCCACTGTGGTAAATAACATATGGGCTTGTTATCTCTCCTCACAGCACGAAAAAACACTCTCCCAACACCAGCCACTTGCTCATTAGACTGCAGCTTATGGCAAAGCGCAAAAACAGAGAAGAAAAAGTGAGGAAAGGAGATAGAGAAAGAGTGACAGTGATGAGGCAAGGAGGTGAGGTAGAGACACAGAAAGACCAAGGTTGTGTGGTTGTAATGAATGTGCACAAAATAAATATTTGCATCCAAGTGTGCACATTTTTGTAAAAGAGACAAAGATTGATAAAAGAGGAAGTTGAAAGGCAGTGAGGGTGACACCCAGGAGCTCGCAATGGCAAACACACCTCGCCCCCCAGCTGGTATGCCAGCAGCAGCAGCTGCAAGCCCAGTCCTCAGCTGTGTGCGTGTGTGTATGTGTGTGTGCATGTGAGGAGCACTGTCAGGTGGTCTACAGCTGAGTGTGTCAGGTGCACTGCACTCTACCAGCTGTTCACAGCTCTTCACACAGCAGGAGCCAACGAGCTAGTTGAGAGTCTACAGATCTGGAACCCAGTGACAGCGAACACAATGGCAGCTCCTCGTTTTTGCATTTCCAGGCTAATGACACACTCTGCAAGTTGTGCAAACTCTGTCTGCCGTATGTTATCACAATCTATTATCTATTTTTAATCCACTGGCTTTTCAGTTGTTTTAAATTGGTCGTAGATTTTTGTACTTGAGTGCAGGGATGCGACTAATTATTATTTTCATCATTATTCAAGCTGTGAAACAGTAAATGGTGAAAAATGTTCATCACAGTTCCCCAGAGCCCAAGGTGGCACCTTATTATGACTCTTTTGTCCAACTAACTGTCTAAAATCAAAAGATATTCAGTTACTGTAACAGTAACATGTGAGAAGAAAATAGAATGTGCAGTATTTAAATCTGAAGCATTACATTAATGAAACGTTTCATTTTCTAACTTGTACACTTGAGAAACCACGACCAGACCATGCTTTTGCTTGCTGTTCTTTGTACCCTTTTACCATGCTGAGGTGGTATTTACCAACAAGCCCTTTACCTTTGGCACTTGGCCTTACTGAGGAAGGAAAAGAAGCAACTCTGAGTTCGGCTTGTGCTGTGTTGTGAATGTCCTGAAGTATAGTGCTCACACAGGCACTAAACCATTAAAGTGCCGCCTGTGATGTGTGGATCAGGAGTAGGGCGTGCTGTAAGCTGATTATTGCAGTATCGCATCACAGAGAGGCGCAGGTACATCCGGAAAATGGACTGTTAGATTCTCATCCATTTAAATCCTATTTAGCTCATGGGAGAATACCAGCAGCTGACCGGTGACTGTCATTTGGAATACAGGTTCTGATGGAAGCATCATGTGTAATATCTGGAAGCTAAAACTAAAGTCACAATTGAGTAGTACTTGGAGAAAGTATTACTTCAGTGATTTTATTTGAAACAGAATAATAAAGCAGGGAAAGGATCTCAACTATGGGGAGAGGGGCAATTTTAAGTCATGGAAGGGGCAGGAAGGGCGAGATAGATTTTGTCTTTGGTCACAAAATGAAAGTATCATTTATATCTTTTCAGGAAGCATCCATATTGGGAAGTTGTTGTAAATATATAAATGGTCTTTATTGTTAAAGCATCATACCATAGATTTTACACATAAAAGGTCAGTTGACTCATAATGAGGAGTACCACACAGCCCGTGATGTACTCTATCATGTCTTCTGTGGCTGTGGAGGGAGCTTGTCTGAGGAAAAAATAACAAAGCCTGCATTGAAAACTAGGACTGTGAGAGATATGGCCGTTTAATTGCAATGAGACAGAGGGTGTAATAAAATGATTCGGTTTTGACCATTCATTTTTTTTTTTTTTAAATCAATATCTCGTTTGAATTTACAAGCAGTTGTTGATGTTCAAAAGAAATTTCCTTAAAAGAACTGTTGAAATATTAACTGGGCTGGAAAAACTGACAGAGATCTATTAAAGCCCGTGTGAATATCCATTTAAATATTCATTCTCCATATTTGTTGAAATGTATGCTTGCCTGTAGAAGAAATTAACATTTTTTGTTCAATCAAAATGATGTGTAAGACTTTAGCAAATAAGTCAATTTATTTAAGTGGGAGTGTGCTAACTAAATATGCTTTTTATTTCACCTATAATTAGTACCAAAGTACGCCATGGAGAAACTATGAGGACTGCAAAGTGAGGCATTGCCACCATTTCTTTATTCAACTTGGGTGAAATATTGTGCTACTCTTTTGTCTCTACATATGCATTAGAGTATGTAAATTTCTTTATTACATTATGTGTCAAATGGTGTATGCATAGCAATCCCATTGTGCCTTTGTCATTAGCATGACAATGGTGAGAGTCCATCAACGAAGCTGCAGACTGAAATAAAGAATCCCCAATATTGGGTTAAATGTTAATGGCTGCTAACCTAGGACTCTTGAGCCTCTAGTCTGCGGAGTAGTCTGAATTCTTAATGGTTCCACACATATGCAGGCACAGCTGTGTTTCCATAACTTTTGGGGACATTACATAGACTTACATTCATTTCCTGGAGATTTACCCTAAACATAACCTTGAACCAAGTCTCCACCTCAAAATGTAATGATTTACCTAATGATGACTCACATTTTGTCCCCGTAAGGATAGTGAGTCCCCATAATGTGACTATGCAAACAGATTTATGTCCCTACAACATACACACCCACACACACAGAGAGATACACACTTGCACTCTCTCCATTGTGGGGCACACTTTAATATGATGGTTTGTATCAAATGGGGGCAAATCCAGTAGTACTGATTAGTTAGTGCTGATTGCTGGTTTGACTTCCACAAAACACCCTTGAGAGCCTTTAAGGATCAGGGAAATTACGCTGAAAGGCCATCTGAATGCCACAATAAGACACGCTGTAATTTGAGAGACCCCTTTTAATACCTGAGTTAACAATGAGACCATATGATGTTGCTTTGAACTTATAGCTTTGCTTTAAATTTGCATAAATCAAATAAGATCCTGTCAACATTGTCTAGTGTGTTGTAAAATCAGTACTTCTACTATGTATTTATGGCAAGATAAGATAAGATAAGATAAGATAAGATAAGATAAGATAAGATAATGCTTTATTAATCCCCTGTAGGGGAAAATAGGGTGTTACAGGCAGCATCATAGTATCAGGAATATATAAAAGGGACAATGATGAAACACTCCAGTGGTTATTTTTATGGAAAAGATATAAAATGATCACCTGTAAAATATTCATTTGTTCAGTCAAAGCACCACAGCTCATTTAGATTTAAAACTTTTTGATTTTGAATAGAATTACTGAGGTTGAAGTTATACTTTTTCAAATTTCATCAGTTCATTTGCCAAAGTGATAAAGTTATTATTGGCATCATAACTAGCTTAATTATTGATAGGTAAAAGCTTTGCTAATGATGAATACAGAAAAAAAAGAGTATAATCACTGCTGTGTTGTTCTTACTGGAACAGCAATGAGGAAAATATGTGAGGGGAAAAAACTGATTTGCACAACACCACTGACTCACTATCCAGGTTTTGCTGAACCAGCTATACTGGAAATGGCTTTGGAATAAGAAAGAGGAGGTGATGGTGCTTGCACACTGGGTGGAAAATGGAAAGTGGTGGGGCATAAAAGGCACCTGAACTGAGTTGTGTAGCTGTATGGGTTGTGGGAGGTCTTGTGATCTCTAATAACCCTTGTCTGGACAAAGTGGCATAATGAGAAATGGTATATGGAAGTGGAAGAGCAAAGGGCAGGAAGTGGTATTAAACAGTTGAAGAAATGGTACCTGTAGAGGGAAAGGCAGCCATTGCAGCCAAGATTCTGTAACCTTGGATTTAGCTTGTCTAGCCATCTTTGTTTTTCTCATTTTCATGAGCTATATGGTATTGTAAGCCTCTAAATCATCTGATGGCTTGAATGCAAAATCTGCTTTTGGCAAACTCTCCACATTTTGTGGAAGCCAAGCTTTAAGTAGGAAGCTATTGCTCCTCAGGAGGCAAAGGATTAACAGAAGTACCTCCGTTAGGCCTAGATAAGAATTGCAGCTTATATGGAATATATAAACACAGATATTTTCATAAGGGCTGCCATTAGTTGTTTTTTTTAATATATATATAAATATCTGGCATTTTTTCTTGTTCGACCCTCCCTGGCCGTCTGTGTAGAGCTTGTTAGCAAAAACCGCTACTACACCTTTGTACCTCACACCCCTGCTTTCCCTCTTTCAGTGCGAACACCAATTAAATGTTCATGTCATTTGCGAGTTGCTGACCTTGCATGACCCTCATTGGAAAAACAGCTCTCAACCTGGAATGAAAAACCATCTCCACAGTTAATCATCTTGTTGTCCCCAAATAGAGCAAGGTCCTCATATCGGGAGTGGATGGAAACATGATGCATCTCAAATGCAGAAAATCCTCCCTCAGAAAAACAGAGAGAAAGCTTCTTTTTTCCCCCCTCTCGCTTCCATCGGCGCCTCCAGCAGGCCATTGCATCTGTCTCATATCCAGTACTTCCTCTGAAAGTTTCACAGGCATCTCACAGGGTTTTTAAAGCTGCCACTGCTGATGGATATGGTTGGGACAAGGAGGAGGTGCTGTCTTCTTCTCTGTCATCACCTCTCTCATCTTGACTTTTCTTCTTCTCTTCTGTTTTGCAACAGCTAAGAGGGAGTAGAGCGTAGGGGGGACCCACTGGCGTTGCCAGGCCACTTAAGCTATTTCTCCTGCAACAGTAACAGCAGCGTCAGCCCACTTCTCAGACCCATGCATTCTCTTTCCTTTCAATTCTGCAGCGCCAGGCGGAGAGGAATTAGTGTGTGTGTGTCTCTGCTCAAAACACCCCGAGGTCTCAGATCAAATGAGATCGGTGCTCCTCTATATTTTGCATGCTGTGACGTGATAGTACAGGCCAAATGTGTGTTGAAGTGTGTGTGGGTGGGTGGGGGGCTCATGCAATGCAGATGTGTTTTGTTGTTACATCAAGAAACAATGTCAACATGAATAATTGAAGGGATCAACAGCAGATATTAACAATGAGTCACACAGTATGGGGATGTACTGTTGAAGCCACAGAAAACAAAATGTGTTTTTGTGACGATGCTTGTGTGTGTGTGTGCATACAGGTGTGTGTGTATCATTCAGTCGTAAGATGACTACCGACGGCTCAGCCACAAGGCTTAGTGTTAATCTAAAGAGATATTCTTTATCAACACGAGCACATTGCAGACATTCGGAGATAGAGCACAGCGATTACATTTTACTCCCGTCTCTCCGTTCATAGCTACTCTTTCCTTTGGCCTTTTTTTTCCTCTTTCAAAAGTCAATCAGTAAGTCATATTATGTGTAAGGGTGTAAATTTACCAAAGATTTCCACCTAAGAGTGTGTGTGTGTGTGTGTGTGTGTGTGTGTGTCTCTTCTTCCTCTACCTCAAATAGCCAGATGTAAAAAAAGACTCTATCAGCTCTTGAATGTCAAGATTCCCTAATTGTTGGTCTCTCAGTCTCTGCAATTCCCAGATTGCAGTGCTAAGGTCAAAGTGTTGAAATGGAAATGCAGAAAAGGGGACAAATCAGGTGCACACAAGTATGCAAACAAACCCACAGCAGTTGTTCAGTCTCAGAGCTGTGACAGGGGCCACCCTGGTGGCCAACAGGCTGGTCATGTTGTTCTTGTTGGGGCCTTTGGAGGGGAGGCTTTGGGCTGACCTTGTTTTATAGAAAGCAGGTAATTGGCAGTAAAGCTTCCAAGCACTTAAAGCTAAAAGCTAAAGAGCTGTGAGTGCTTTCTCCTGATTGTCTTCTAATGGTTTCAAATTAGCCAAGCATAATCGCACGCCTCTTACACACTCGCTGCAGCATCACCCCTCCAAATGTCACATTGAGAGCCAGTGGGGGGTAAATGTATGAGGGAGCAATATGAGCCCAAGGGGAAAAACACAAAACATGCGATATGGTATACACAGAAAAGATGACAGTATAGATGATGTATTGCTGTAGGATACTGTAATGTCTTTGATATAAAACAACTGCAACTGTGCCCTTGCTTTGCTTGTTAAAAACATTCTTCACATAAACCCCAAAATGTTCTTTTATTTTGACACCGTTTCTTATTTTTTGTCCATAAAATCACACATATCTTGTTGTTTTAACCTACAGTCAAAGTTCAAAGCTGTCTCATATTGTTTATTGTTTCCTGTATGTATGCTAAAGGGCGGAATAGAGTTTGGTGAGGTAATCCTGGAATTGTAATGAACACTTTAGCTTGACTATAAAGCAATCTGACAGAGTCCAGGTGGACGAGGCTGCGTCCTGTATTACCTGCTGCCTTCCCCACTTCTGTTCAAAGGCTAATTTCATGCTCAACACGCCTGCATCTGAAGTGGGCCGAGCAAGATTGTTGGCATATTTTTGATACATCAGAGAATGGACCACCTGTGAATAGAAGAAATGGAGAACAGAGGGGGGAGAAATGCAGAACGGGAAAGGCAGGGGACTGGGAAAATTTGTTACAAGTGTGTTACAGAATTTTTGTGGCAGATGCAGCACGACAGGTTGTGTATTTCCTGCTCTTAAAATGCATTTCATCAGTCTGTTTTGTGTGTTTCTACCCAGCAGTTCTTCTGTTGTTTTTCAAGTGTTGGTCCAGTCTCTTTTATGGTTGGCAGTGTTGCACTCTGTATCACCAATCAGGGATGTTTTTTTAGTTTTTTGTTTCCTCTGTAACTTTCAGGTCAAACCATGTGTTTTAATTGAGTACACAGTGTCCACCATATGAACCACTCTCCCCAGTGTTGTGTCTTTTAAATTGGGCAAACCCATTGTCCAAGTGTCAAATTAAACACTTTTGTTTTGCTGAATCACATTTAGCCGAATCTCGCCCTTTTGTTGTAAATGAGTGTGTTTGTGCAGGAGCAGATGTGAAACATGTGGGATTTACCATTGCTCATAGTACATAGTCATGTACTGTATATGCATGTGATTTAGCCAAGTAGGACACGTCCCTGGATCAAGATCCCACATTGCGTTCCTGGACAAAGGCATGAACCAGAGCAGCAGTAGCCTTAGCAGTAGTTGTAGCTCCCCATAAAGGCTAGTAAACACCAACCCAGGCTTACAGTCCCTATGATGCATCATAAACATCAGGTTAAAACCAACGATAGTAGGTATAAAAACAAACCTTCAGCACTTTCAGGAGGATTTACAAAAGCACAAGTAGTCACAGTAAATAACAAAGCAACAGGACAAAGAAGGGAGTCAGACCTGCAACATTCACAGAAGTCAGGTGAAAAGAAAACAAGGCACGCACTCGACGCCAGGAGAAAGAGAGAGCACTCAGAGAATGTCTCCGCACATGTTCACAGTGATGATAATTACACCATAAAGAAAGCACTTTTTTAAATAATATAAATACCATTACAGAAGAAAACAGACAACAAGATCTGTCCAGTTTGGAATTAAAAGTAAGTAAAAATTCTAAAATCAAAGATGAAAAATTAATAAAAGATATGTACAATGGCCTGGATCAACATCAACAAATGATCCAGGGTCATCATGGCGATGTGGGATGCTGATCCGGGAACATGTCCCACTTGGCTACATCACATGATGCTATGATGCACACCAACTGTCCAACTGGTACCAACTGTACCACCTGATGTAAATCCCAGTGATACTGGGCTGGATTTCCAGCATCAATCAACTGAGAATTTGGTGGACAGACTGATTACTTTATAAAAATGCTCACAGCTAAAACATGAATTGGTGATTTTGGACATTTTCTGTCATTCACAGCTGATTGCCTCATAATAGACTTTTCCTAAAGTGAATGAATCTCTACAGCCACCAAAACTTAGGCTGGTACTCTATATATTGGTGTACTATACTTTATATAATGTTATACTATATCACTGTGTTCCCCTTACACTATGTCTCATATCCCAGACTATATTGCTCCATGTTATATTTTACTATTATGTAAGGGATAATGCCCGATGAGGTTTCCATTATCAGAAATGAATGGATGACGCGGAGGCATGAACCGTCCGACGTAAAGCGGGTTGGTCCCACTTATACCATGGTCACTTACGAAAGAAATAAATATTAAATCAATTATTAATTAGTTAATGTTGTTTTTTACTATTAAAATCATAAGTTTTTCACAAGAAGCGGCTGAGTGGACTATTTAATATCTCTCGTTGTGACGCGTTGCCAGGTAACCGACTCTGGCCACAGAACCTGCAGCTCGGTCGGTTGCAGCTGTTCTATTAGGCCTAATCAGTGGAGAGAAGTGAGATGATTGCTTAACATTATGTTACGTGATACAAAGTTTCATTTGAGAGTTCAAGTGCACCTCTTACCGCTTGTGTGTGTCCAGAGGATGATGCGAAATTTTGTTTCTAAGAATCAAAGTCCACAGATAGTTTCCTAAATCGTTTTTATTGCAAGAAATATTATCCACCATTCACTCTGATCATTAAATGTGTATAAATAAACTGTGAAATAACGTATGTTAACGTTTCTTCTGAGTTTCTGTTGCCACGGTTACCAAATAGCGTTTGAGCCAGCACAATAATTTAGAACAATCAGCGCTATTTGACCGGAACTTTTTTATAGGTGTCTTATAACACTTTTTAACGGACACCCTGCAGCCAATCAGAATCGAGTATTCACCCAGACCATGGTGTAAATTATGTTAATATATTATATTGTTTGATTACATTCTCTACTAGTTTTCTGTCATAATTCTATATTAATACAGACAAACCCTAAGCATCATTAATTATGGTACATATCATATATTAGTGATAACTAATGTGTAGTTAATCCCAACAACCTTGTAATTTTGTACATTTATACATTTTTTTTTTATATATATAGCTCTTATTCTTTATTTTTTACTTCTATTTCTGTCCTTGTACTGCAGCAACAATCCCTGTGGGCATCAATAAATGCTTATTATATTATCTTATCTTATATAGTCAGTAATGAAAGGAGATTGAGTGGTTCATCATGCAAAGGTACAAGTTTAGCACTTTCATTGCCTTCCAATTTCTCTCCACAGAGAATAACTTGTCTCATGGACCATGGGACAGCCTTTGGCGCTCTCTCTGTCTCTCTCTCTCTCTCTCTCTCTCTCTCTCTCTCTCTCTCTCTCTCTCTCTCTCTCTCTCTCTCTCTC